>CANSGD010000429.1:1200000-2400000 GCA_947645195.1 Patellifolia procumbens
GGTCCACTTTAAAATAACAACGCTTCTTTTGGAAACTAATGTACAAATCAAACCCAAGCCCAATTTTAATTACATGGACGACCCAATCCCACATTTTAGAGTCAACACTCAAATATCAGCTAGATCCTGATCCAACAATAATTATTTCTACAATATTCCCATCAATAATGACTCAGAAATTCAAATTTGCGTAGCCGTTGGAATCACTTACTTCGGAACTACATCTACTCACTCTCAAAGTCTCAATCTATCATTATTCATTACCAATGTCTTTCCCTTTTTAACCCTTTTCTAAAGGGCAATAGTGTCAATTTCAAATATTCAAATCGCAACGCAATCACCACCGTCCGATCTCAACTCCATTTTGAAATCAAACAAATCTCCACCCTTCATTTTTCCCTCTGTTTCAAATCGAAAAAAGGAAACTCTTCAAACTTCAAAACATAAACACTTCAGAGTTCAGAGATGTCGTAAAGGAGAGAGAGAGAGAGCAGAACTCGAATGCGTGTGCATATGAGACTAGTATTTTCATAGTCGAGCGAGTTTGTTAATACTCCATTAATGTCCACAACATTTCTTCATTTTATTTCTAGCATTATTCCCCAGCTGAATTTGATAAACAATTTCAGGAGCTCGTCATTTACACTTTTTGTTTCTCCATTCATCTGTCAGGTACGATTAATAACAATTCTGCATTTTCTAATTCTGTTGAAATTTCTGTACGATTTTGTATAATTTGAATAATTTTTGTGCTTAAATTTGAATAGGATGCTGAGGGATTTCAAATTAATGCGCCGAATTTCCGGAAAGAATCAAGAACTAGAAGAAATTGAGAATGTACCTATAAACCCTAACGATCCAGTTTCTAATTTAACCAATTTAGATTCATCTAGAGCTCCATTACACGCAATTCCTGAGCTAGTTCAAAACCCTAAACTTAGCTTAGATCATGAAATGAGTGGTAAAAGCAAATTTGAGAGAACACCTATTAAATCATCTAAGAGTAAAGGTTGTGACACTCCATCCTTGCCTCTTCGTACGCCGGAGAGGCAAGGGAATGGGACTTTAGGGAGGAGGAGGTTCGGGTTTTCGGGTGTGAATGAAGAGGGGAGGTCTGAGATGACTAGTTATTTGAGCCAGTCTAGTAGAAATGGAGGTTCTTTGAATTTAACGCCTCGAGTGAGTGGAGCTTCTGGGAGGGGTAATAGTGGGTATTGTGAGAGTAATTCTGCTCAGACTACACCTACTAAGAGTGTGAGTAAGCCACCGAATCCTGGATATGCCCCGTTGAGTAGCTCTCGTCATCCAGGGAATGGTAGTGCTCGTGTTGGACATTATGCCGCGCTTTCTAGAGGGTTTTCGGCTTCTGGTTCGCAACATTGTGTTGTTAATACTGTTGAAGTTTCTCATTTTGATCTCAAGGAAGATCCATCTTTCTGGATGGATCACAATGTACAGGTGAGTATGGTCTTTTATTTGCATCTTGCAATGGGTAGTCTTGAATGGAAGAGTGTTCTAATATGGTGCAATGTTTAGGTTATAATAAGGGTACGGCCCCTCAACAATGGTGAAAGAAATATGCAAGGGTATAATAGGTGTGTGAGGCAGGATAGTGCACAGAACATTACATGGATTGGGCAACCAGAAACTCGATTTACATTTGACCATGTAGCGTGTGAAACGGTGGATCAGGTAAAATCAAAAGCTGGTTATGCTAGCAACATTTGAGCCAAAATATTTGTTTGGAAATGTTTCTGAAGTTATATCTACTTTGCAGGAGATGCTTTTTAGGATGGCTGGTTTGCCAATGGTAGAGAATTGCTTATCTGGATACAATAGTTGCATGTTTGCCTATGGGCAGGTAATGCTATCTCTAATTTGCTTTGTTCTTCATGTCTTATCAAACTTAAAGTTATTATTTTTTCAATTTGTATGATATCCAATTTTGCATCATTGCTCGTTCAAACGAAGCTTGTTCTCGATGAAGGGGAAGAGGTTTCTATATGATTGTGTAATATACTCCTAGTGACTTTGTGTGTAACATTGTATCGTATGTTTTAATTACACGTCGAGGAGTTCATGGTGGGGTAAAATAATAACAAAAGCCTTTTACCACATGTTAATGAATTGTCGGTGGCTCTACTTCTTAAGTTTGTCGATTAGGACGGTCACTATTTCCCTTTCACTTTTCCATCTAATTAATGTTCACCTATTCCTCGTAGACTGGAAGTGGAAAGACTTATACAATGCTTGGGGAAATGGAGGATGTTGAGTTCACGCCTAGTTCCCACCGTGGAATGACACCAAGAATATTTGAATTCTTGTTTGCTAGGATAAGAGCGGTAAGCATCATTTCCGCAGTCAATGTTAGCTTGTCGACCAACTCATGGAAGCTAAGGAATGTCTTCCTTATATCCTGATATCACAGGAAGAAGAAAGCCGAAGCGATGAGAAATTGAAGTACAGTTGCAGGTGCTCTTTCTTAGAGATCTATAATGAGCAAATCACTGATCTTCTTGAACCATCATCAACAAATTTGCTGGTAATCATCACAGCTTGAGAAAATGCTAGTCCTATTACTCATGAATGGCAACTGCTCTTCTAACGATCTGTTATCTGTTCTAAATAGCTTCGTGAAGATGTTAAGGATGGTGTGTATGTTGAAAATCTTTCCGAATTTGAGGTTCACACAGTAGGCGACGTCCTGAGACTTCTGATTCAGGTTTCATTCTTTATGCTTATTGGCTTGATGTGCCTGTTGCCACTTGTGAACCTACCACTATTATCAGTTCTGTACTTCTGCCTCTAGCCTGGCCTCTTGTCCTATATGTAATTATGGATTGCTTGGTACAGGGTTCATCAAATAGGAAAGTTGCAGCGACAAATATGAATAGAGAGAGCAGCAGGTCCCATAGTGTCTTCACATGTAAAATTGAGAGTAAGTGGGAAAGGGATTCGGCGACAAACCTACGTTTTGCTAGACTAAATCTTGTCGATTTGGCTGGTTCAGAAAGGTAACAACTGAACATAAATCAATTGGACCCTGGCACCTTACCTTGGACCCACAACTTTTTGCTGGAAGATTGCTGTCAAGTTGATAGTTCTGTGACTAATGTTTGCAGGCAAAAATCATCTGGTGCAGAAGGTGAGCGATTGAAAGAAGCTGCAAATATCAACAAATCCTTGTCTACGCTGGGGTAATTATATTAATGCTGGACTGTCTTTGCACTATTTCTATATATCCCATTTGCCGTTGTATGTGATCACAGCATGAACAACTGATGTTGTGCATGAAAATTTCATACTGCAGTCATGTCATTATGCTTCTTGTGGATATTGCACAAGGGAAGCCAAGGCATGTGCCTTACAGAGATTCAAGGCTGACCTTTCTTCTTCAGGTCAATGTTTTTCAGCTTTGGAACTGGTGAAGTAAATTTCATCCTTGCTTTTATTAATACTTACTCAAAAATATTATGCTGTGTAGGATTCCCTTGGTGGTAATTCGAAAACCATGATAATTGCCAACATTAGCCCTTCTATCTGGTAGGAATATTGCCGGTTTCTTGGCTTATTTCCAGTGATAAGTCCATAACACTGCTCTTCTACATCTTAACATCATTTATTATGGTCTTCTCCAGTTGTGCTGCTGAAACACTAAACACACTGAAATTTGCTCAAAGAGCAAAACTGATTCAAAATAATGTAAGCTTTCTTTCACCCTAAATGGTTATACCTATGGTTTGTTTGGAATTTAATTGATTCACTGTTTCTTCTTGGTTAGGCTGTGGTGAATGAAGATTCTTCTGGGGATGTTGCTATGCTACAGCACCAGATATGGCTTCTAAAGGTATGATTAGTATGTTTATGTTATTTGTCAGGATTGTAAAATTGGTTTTGACAACTTATTGACCTTTCAATGTCTTGATATAGGAGGAGCTTACTGCTTTAAAACGTCAAAATCTCTCTCGAGCTTTAGCATTTGATTCTTCCTGTACAACGAGAGGCCAGGACAATATTGATATCGAACATGGAAGAGAAAATGACCAGCTAAGTGGTCAAGACTTGCTCGGATCTGAATCCAAGCCAAGCGTACGATTGTCCACCAAGCAGGTAATCATTTATTGTAATGATTAGACTTGGAGACAAGAGAAGCGCCACAGAGAAACATGACTTGTTATTTAGTTGGTTAAATGAGCTATGTCTTTGCCCATTCAACACTTGCGTTGTGATTTGGATGTTGTCTTTCCTTTTCTGTTTCTCCTAAACCCATAAGATTTTGAGTTATATTGATTCTTAGTAGTTTCGGCTTGCTTAGGAAAATGACTAGTAACAAAGAAACATTGCCCTAGATTGAGGAAGGATTGTTTTGCTTCCTTAGTTGCTTGATGAAGCTATTTTGGGAAGTTGGAAAATTTCCTGCCATGACCCTCAGCCACCAGCCTTTGCCTCTAAAATTTGAACCAAATGAAGGAGTAAAAAGGAGAAATGCAAAGTAAAGATATAACAAGATATGGAAGCTCGGACGATGTTTCAGGTCAAGATTTATGGATTGGAGGGAAGGTTCACAACATAAATACTCACATTAAGTTTGGTCTTGTTGGTTCAATAGTTTCATGAGATGATATGTCGAGCAAAAATTATGTGAAGCAAGTTAATGATTTTGTGAATGGAAGATTTTTATATTTGGCTTTTCTGAGCTTGAATTATGCTTCAAAATTGGAAATATGCATTATTCTGGTCAAACCATAAATATTTGTTTGTATACTAATGGTTACCTGGTAAAATTGTCTCATTTTTGCATAGTTAAAATCTATGGAATTGATGCTTGCTGGAGCCTTAAGAAGGGAGCAGGTGGCTGAAAGTTCTATAAAGACACTCGAAGCTGAAATTGAGCAATTGAACCGTTTGGTAGTTTCTGTTTTCTAATGATACTTGAGAGTTAAACTTGTAACAGCATAGATTATGTTAGTGGACCAATGTTAATGTAACTCCATTTAACTACCTGTTTCTCAGGTTCGTCAAAGAGAAGAGGACACCAGATGCAGTAAAATGATGCTCAAGTTTCGGGAAGACAAGATTCAAAGGCTGGAGTCCCTTGTTGGGGATTTAAAACCTATCGATACTTATTTGCTTGAACAGAATGCTGCTCTCTCAGAAGAGATTCAACTGTTGCGAGCTAAAGTTGACAGGAACCCTGAAGTGACCCGGTTTGCTGTGGAGAATATCCGGCTACTAGAACAACTTAGAAGGTTTTTTACTCCTAGAAAGAATTGGAACTTTAACACATCATCTTTTAATTATACTAAATGGACGTTGTCTTTGGTGCATTTCTAGATTTCAAGATTTCTATGAGGAAGGGGAAAGAGACATTTTACTGCAAGAGGTATCTGATCTTCGGGCCCAGGTTTGTACATTTATATGAAACTGATTTTTCCTTAGGTTTAGTTTCTTCTCCACTATGTTGAGTTGTTAATTCATTCTATTATGTTGGTGTCACAGCTTATTCGTTCACTTGATAACAGTGGCCAGCAGCGTAACCATGCAGACCTTGTTCAAGTATGGTGTTCCTTTTTCTTTTAATAAAAATTCCATGAACTTGGAATTCCATGTTTCATAGTGAAATGTACTAATTTGCAAGATTAATTGGGGCCAATTAGAACATTCCTTAAACATGTGAAGATTTAGTAAATGTTGTGGGAAATTCACTTATCAACTGAGGGAGTTCGCAAAAAAAGTTTACAGGTGTCTTACAAATTTTCTATTGCTGTTGGTGCAGGATGCTCCAAATACTAGGAAAGAAAATGAGTCTATCTGTTCTGAGGTTGGAGCTCCATATTTTGGCTAAATTCATTGCTCCCTTTCAACTTTTGTCATTACGTCTAACTTCTTATATCTGTCTGCTTACAGTTATCTAGTACTATGAACGAGTTAGCAGAGTGCAAGAGTAAGCTCAAATCTTGCTTAGAAGCCAATGCAAAACTTATCAGGTAACAGCTTCTGGGTGATCTCTTAGATTAAAGCGTATCCAGGGCTTTCTTTTTTTTAATAATTTCGACCCTCAGATGTATTTTACACATTTCGTTTTTTAATCTGTTCAGAGAAACGGAGGACTTAAAGGTTCTTTTGAGGAATAAGGAATCAGGGACACATGATCACCTTTTATCTTCTAATCCAATAAAGGTATTACTTGTGTTTTACCAAGTCATACTGAAACTTGTACTTGCTTCCTCTATGTAGAAAGAAAAGAAAAAAAATTGCATAAGTGAGAGTTCAGTCATTAATGGCAATTGCTTAATATGCTACTCCCCCAGCTAATGATTGGTCTTTTAACTTCTTATTGATGAAATGTTCACTTGATCTTATTTGTATCTCAGGAAATCCAAGTTCCATGTCTTGGAGCTCAAACATTTGATGAAAATAACGGAAGTAAGCATAGAGATCTGATGAGACATGCTGAAGAAATAGTGAATTTGGAACTGGAGCTGGATATACTTAAAAATATTCTTAAAGAAGAGAGGTGTTTGCGCGGAGAAATGGAAGAGAAGACATCTTCATTGATTAGAGATGTCCATCTGGCAGAGGAGGGAGTAATGTTGATGAGGAAGCAGTGGGAAGATGCCAAAGTGGATCTACATGAAGCGAAATCAGTAATTGAAGCACTTGAGTCTCAACAACTCTTATCCATCGGTGAGATCGAGGAACTCAAAATAAGTAACAATCACTATCTAGAGACTTTGCGTCAGCAGGAACTTCAAATTGCTGCACTAAGGGAACAAAGACAAAGCCAAGTATCTACGCTTTCATGTTTAAAGCACTCCGAAGCTGAAGAGTCTCCGTTACAGTTGCAACTGAAGAGGATGCAAGCTTCTCTTGATAAAGCTAAACGAGTGAATATGTGGTACCAAAGTGATCATGCTTCTCAGAGATCAAATGAAGATGAAATGGATGAAACACGGAGGCAAGCCGAGGCAGAAACTGCTGAAGTGATTGTCTGCCTGCAAGAAGAACTTTCTGTGTTTCAGCAGCGCACGCAAGAGAGTGACCTGAGAGAGAAAGAGGCGGAAAGCAGGCTGCTTAAGTTTGAGACCAAACTGAAGGAGCTGCAGGAAACTTCTGACATGATGTCGCATGCGAATGAGACCTTACGCCAAAGTCTCATAGTGAAAGATATGGAGATACAATCATTGGCAGAAGACTGGGAACTGTTGAGCCGTGAGATTGAAGAATCTCTCATTGAGGGGCATGACGCTCTCAGAAGTGCCACTGATCAACTTGCTTCTGTTTCCTTTTCCAATAGAAGGGGCCAGATATCTGAGCAATTAGGCAAAGTGGTCCAACAGATATCTGACAAGGAATTAATAATTGAACAACTTAACCACTGTTTGGAGGATGCAAACACAAGAGCCAATGATATGGAACGTATGTTGATTTCTCTTAGAGGTGCAGCAATGTTGATGACCGAATCTCACCAACAAGAGTGCTATGAGAAGGAGAAAGAAATACAACAGCTGAGGGCAGAGTTAATGGCTCACCACTGTGCTAAGGAGGAAGAGACCTATAAGTCTGAGAAGAAGGGCTCTGAAAGCAAAGAAATTTTGGAAGCTGGAGTGCTAAGTCTTCAGGCAGCTTTCATCGATTTTCAACAAAAATGCGAAAATAAAATCCTGGCACTGGATCATAAATTGCACGAGGTTGAAGGATGTACTCAAGAAGCCAAAAGTTATTGGAACCAAACAAAAGAAGTAATCGATTTTTTTTCTATTTTACTTTTTCAATAATATGTTTGCAAACACACCTCCAAATGGAAGTCATATAAACTCAATTTCATGACTTCTGGTTACATAAACAATTAACATCTACATAAGATTTATACGAAACCTTGGCCAGACAATTGGAGTCATTACACTTGACAGTCTTAGTAAATGAGAGAAAATCATTTAAATTTGAATCAACTACTTTGCTCTTTTATTTCCTTAATATCATACAAACCTTTCTAATATTTTTCTCGTTGTTCTTTTGCCATTTCATTTTACAATATAGAGGTGAATCCCTATGCCAAAAGTTGCAGTGCCTTTTCGTATTCTGTGGGAAAATGCTTTTGTATCGTTTATCTTCTTTCCCGTGTGATGTGATTATGTGCTTTTGATCATCATGAAATTTGCATTTTTTTATTGTTAACGTGCACTAGTACTCATCATCTCTTACTTGGTGCCCTATGTTTTTTCTGCAGTTACATGAGTTGCAACTGGTAGATGTTAAAGCAACTACAGCTCAGAATAAAGTAGAGGCTTCTTGCCTCCTTTCTAGGTTTGAAGAAGCTCAAGATACAATGAAAGAGGCTGATATAATGATCAACGGACTAATGATTGCAAATGAATCATTGAAGTTTCAAATTGAAGACCTCTGCAATATGAACAAAACGTTAACGAGTCAGAGAGACAGCTTAATCAGTGACGTGCAAGGATTGCAATCTGCAAATGAATGGAAGGATAAGAGGTGCAGCGATCTTGAGAAACAGCTTGAGTTGGATATTTCACAAAATATTAGCCTTATAGAGGAAATGCAGAGTCTTGTCTCACAGGGACAGGGTACCTCTGACGAGGCATTCATGTCACTAACCCATGATTTGAACTGTATGAAGTATGAGCTTCAGGATACCGTTAGATTGGTGCATTCATCACTTGAAGACATTTGGTCTCAAATTCTCATGAAGGACTATGCTCTCTCTGTGTTAAATCATTGCCACATGGGTGTGTTGTTAGAGGCAGTTACATCATTGAATGCAGAAAATGGACTACTTCATCATGGAATTTGTGAATCAAATGCTGCGATATATGATTTGAGAGAGCACAACATGAAATCACTGAAGGAGCTTGAAATGTGTCGATTGCTCAAGGGGAAACTGTTGGGTGACTTCAAGAGCAGCTTCGATCGTATCTTAAAGAAAGAAGGTGAAACCACAGAGCTCAATCTGAAGCTAGATCGCTTCAAAGAAAAGCTATTGGTTCTTCAGCATCAGGAGGAAATGATGTTGGAAAGGTCCAACTCCATGAGTTCTGAACTTTCTAGCTTAATGAAGGAGTTGGGTCAGAGTAACTCTCAAATGATTTCATCCCTTACAGAGCAAGAGGAGTTTTCCACAGTTGAACGATATGCGAAGGAATTTGAGCTGCTTATTTTGGCTTCAAAGCTCCAGGAATTGGCTGATAACAAGGCTGTTATGCAAATTGAACAAAAAAATTCGCAGGCAGCCTTGGATTTCTTGATGAGGGAGATTGTTACACTCCAGATAACTGCAGATTTACGAGAACACCTCATGCTTGAAACGGAAACAGAGGTTATCTGCATGCAGAAAAGAGCTGATGAAGCTAAGGATGGCGAGGCCAAAGTGTTGTCCCAACTCCAAACACTCGAAGCAGACAACAAGACCTTAAGAGAGCATTTAAGCTTGAAGGAAAACGATTTTGAGAATATGCAAAACGGGATGTTTTTACTGCAATCTTCATCTCAAGACCTTCAAAACAAACTGTTGATGTTGGCTTCAGAGCTCCAGGAATCGGCTGATAACAATGCCGTTATGCAAATTGAACAGACAAATTCTCAGGCAGCCTTGGATTTCTTGATGAGGGAGATTGTTACGCTCCAGATAACTGCAGATTTGCGGGAACACCTCATGCTTGAAACCAAAACAGAGGTTATTTGCATGCAGAAAAGAGCTGATGAAGCTAAGGATGTTGAGGCGAAAGTGTTGTCCCAACTCCAAACACTTGAAGCAGACAACAAGACCTTAAGAGAGCATTTAAGCTTGAAGGAAAACGATTTTGAGAATATGCAAAACGGGATGTTTTTACTGCAATCTTCATCTCAAGACCTTCAAAACAAACTGTCGATGTTGGAAAGGGAGAATGAATCACTGCAAAACAAATTACTGCATCTAACGAATGAAAATTGTACTCTGTTTAATGATATCCAGGACAAAGACTCTGATGTTAGGTCATCTATGGGCTTTATTGATACACTCAAGTTGGAGAATAGCAGTTTACAAGAAAGTATATCTCGTTTGGAGTCAAGCATTGCCTTTCTGGAAAAAGATCTGGAGGTGAAAAGGGCAGAGCTTGATGAATTCCAATGTTTTCATTCTTCTACAGCTGAGGCATTGTGCAATAAAAGCCAGGAGTTGGAAAGCTACTCCATGAAAGCAAAGGTTCTGCAGGAAGAGAACCTCATCTTGAGAGATGAAGTTCGGTCTCTTACCCAGAGAAACTATGAAGTGCTCAGTTGTTCCAGTTCAAACGTTGCTATATGTGGAACTTCAATGGAAAGTGCTGAGCAGCAGCATTGCAGGATGGTTAAACAACTGGAAGAAAAAATTACGAATATTCTAGATCAGATGTCTGAAGATAGTTATGAAAACCTGGATGTGGTGTCAAGGTTCTTGGAAGAGTTGGAGTTCGTAGAGTTTGCAGCCAAAGACCTAGTATCTCAAAACTTGTCCTTACAAGAAGAGTTGCTAAGGAAGGACGAGGTATTAAACGGATTGCTGTTTGATCTGCGCCTCTTGCAAGAGTCTGCAGTCAACAGTAAAGATCAGAAGGATGAGATTGAAGAGTTGGCGGAAATGCTAGAATCTACAGAAAGTGAATTAGCTACAAGATTGCATGAACTTGATGAAGCGGTAGCTTATAGCCAGGAGCTTGAAGCTAAGGTGATGAGACAAGAGGAGACAGTATCTATGCTGGAGATGGACTGGGAAAATGCCAACCAGTCTGTAAACCTGCTCATGGAAGAAAAGTTGGAGCTGAGGACTCAAGTGGAAGATATCATGGAAGCAAGAAGTTCTCTTGAGAGAGAATTGAGTGAGAAAAGGAGCATAATTGACAGCTTGGAAAATGAATTGCTTGAAATGGGACACACTCTAGGTCGTGTGAATGATTTAGTTGAATCTTTGAAGACCAACTTAGACGAAGTTAACAATGAAAAGGACCAACTCCAAAAGGAGTTCTTGATATTGGAAGGAAAGGTTGAAACTGCTCATGCTCTGGCCGAGGAGAATGAAGCCGTTGCTGCAGAAGCTAAGGAGGTACTTGGTGCTATAGCACATTTGTCCTTGCACAATTAAATTTTGTATTAAGCTAGAAGCTGTGAGCATTTCTCTCTTTCTAAAATGCAGATAGCTGAATCTAGAAGGATCTATGCTGAAGAGAAGGAAGAAGAGGTGCAGCTTTTAGAGACCTCCGTGCAAGAGTTAGATTCTACCATTACTGTATTAGAAAACAAGGTGCCTTTACATTGCATCATATGCTTCTTCCTGATTATAAAAAGTGCATGTTTGAGTTCTTATTTATTATGAATTTAGGTTGATGTCCTAAAAGGAGAAGTTGAAAAGCAAAGGTTGCAAAGGGAGGAGCTAGAATTGGAGCTTCAATCCCTAAAAACGCAGATGCTTAATGTTGAGAATACTGATGCTGATATTAAAAGGTTTCTGATCATCATTTCAACGTTGCATTTCTGTTTGCAGTAAATAAATGCTTTAATGAGTTACTGATACTTAGCTGTTGTTTCTTTTCACAGGCTTGTTGATGAAAAATCAAGAAATCTCCAAGAAGCCTTAGTGCGCATACAACTTCTTGAAAAAGATTTGAAAAATAAAGACACTGAGGTTTGTTCCGCCTTTTTAAGTTTTTTGTTCGCTTGAGTGAAACTCAGTTGTGAGTTAATCAAGGTTTGGTTTTTTGCTCTATATCTGTCGTAGGTTGCTAAATGCAAGTCACATATCTCGGAGTTGGTTTTACATGCGGAAGCACAGGCTTGCGAGTACAAACACAAGGTTAGCTATTTTGGTCCTTTGATTTCCGAAGTTCATGTGTTCTCCCGGGGTGCTATTGCAACAAATTGCTGATTCTTATCTCTATGGTTAATTCCATAAATGGACATGCAGTTCAAGGAGTTGGAAGCGATGGTTGAACAGGTTAAATCAGAAGAAGCTTCCAATAAGTTGGAGAAAAATGGTGCCAAAGGGAGGGGTTCTGCTTCCCCTTTTAAAGCGAAGGGTGCAGGTTCTCCATTTAAAGCAAGGGGTTCTGGCTCCCCCTTCAAGTGCATCGGCTTAGGATTTGCAAATCAACTTAAATCGGAGAAGGATGAGGAGTTTAATACTGAAAGGCTGCGCATTGAAGAGCTTGAAGCCTTAGCTTCAAGTAGACAGAAAGAAGTAGGTTATCTTTCCCCTGTACACTGCTAGTCTATAATCGGAGTATCTGTTCCATTATATAATTTCTGACAGATGCTCTCTTTTTAGATATTCATGCTGAATTCTAGGTTAGCTGCTGCTGAAAGTATGACACATGATGTAATTCGGGATTTACTAGGAGTTAAATTGGATATGAGCAGCTATGTGGTAAGTTTGCGTAGCCCATGATTGGTTTTCAACATGTTTGAGCCTCTTTAGATGGCTAGATGAATAACCAGCTATTTTTTACTTGTCTTGGCAACTTATTTCAATCAAACCTTCACATTGTAGTTTGTGGTTATTACTTGGACTATTCAATTTACCTCAAGTACTCGTGTCGGATCCTCGACACTCTGTCACGAGGATGTAACTTTGATGCTTCATTTTGGGTCCAACTCATTGCAATTTTTCATGTATAGCACTTGCACATGTAGCTGTGTCTGTCATGTTACCCAAGCCTTAGTAGCATAAGTTGATCAATCTGCACACTAAGTGTCTCCTGTTTACTGATTGCAGACACTGTTAGATAAACAGGGAGTTCAAAAGATAACAGAGAAGGCTCAACTTAAAAGCATAGAATCACAGGTGAAGTATGAGTAGTTCATGAGGTAGCTCAGATCTGTTAGTATTATCTTTTTGCTAAATGCATGAGCTGTATTTTTGAGCAGGACCAGGAGGTGAACAAGCTTAAGAAGCAGCTCAATGAGTTTATTGAAGAAAGACGAGGGTAAAATCTTTCACTAGTCTTACTGACATATCTGAAACTAACTTTTTTCTAAGCCTTGCTGCTAACTGCTAAGTCTTGTGATAATTTTTCTAAGCCTTACTGACATATTCTGAAACTAACTTTTAGGTGGTTGGAGGAGATTGATAGAAAACAGGCTGAGGTTGTTGCTGCACAAGTTGCTCTAGAAAAGCACAGGAAGCAAGAGCAGTTGCTCACCTCAGAAAATGCAGAATTAAAGGTTGGGAATACCTCTTTCAGAATTTCTCGCTTAATGATAATGTTGAAAATCATTCTCAATTTTGGCGTATGAGGTGCAGATAGAGACGCAAAATCAAGGGAAGAGAGTGATGGAGCTTGAAGAAGAGGTGAAGAAGTTATCTGGGCACCAAAACTTCCACCAGCGTATACACCATCATGCCAAAATCAAGGCATGTACTTAATTTCTCCGTTTTTTATTATAAGGCGCACACGATGTTCAAACTTTTAGTTTGACCACTGGTGTCTCTTCTTATATGTTGAACTGTTAGATTCATCTTATAAATCACTTTGACAATATTGTGTTCTTAGAGCATTAGACTTGAAAGTTCAATCACTATGCCTTTTAAGATGGGACACAGAGAGTAATCTTTTGTTCTAGATATCCCGATTTATTCAAGGAACTAATGAAATGCAAATGTTAAATGAAATATTTCAGGAAGAAAACAATGTGTTGAAAAACCAAAATGAAGATCTCTGTCATAGATTACGGCGAGCCGAGGGATATTTGTCACGTATCAAGGAAGAACTAGCTTATTACCGCACATGCAATGGAAGAAGTCCTTACATTAGTTTTGATGAGGAGCACAGACTAAAGAATAAACTAAAGGTTAGTTTTGGTAAAATTGCTTGTTCCTTGTTGGTGTTATTGGAGCCTCCAATTTGGAGCCACTAGAGGGACACAAAGGAAAAATTTCCAAGTACTTATTCTGTTGGTTTGACAAGGAAACTTTCTTTGACAGGAATGTGAACAGGAAAAGTTACATTTGGCACAAATGTTATTGGCCTTGTGTACAAACATTTTAAAGGTATAAAAATCTACCTTGTGTAATCCAGTTCTAGCTTCATATTTGGCATGACCATGTTGATTAAATATTGCTTGCTGTCCTGGGTTCTATCCATAGGCTGCAGGTGTTACGAAACCCACATCTGAAGTCGACCTTCATTCAGCTGAGGAAGCTCTACAGGAGTTAGCTTCTCGAGTAATTTCGTTGGAGAGAGAATTGGAAGATCTCAAAGTGAAGGTCAAGATACTTACCTATTCTTTTTTTCTCTTGTACTCCCTAGGTCCTTCTTTTTATT
This sequence comes from Patellifolia procumbens, assembly GCA_947645195.1. NCBI lineage: Eukaryota > Viridiplantae > Streptophyta > Magnoliopsida > Caryophyllales > Amaranthaceae > Patellifolia > Patellifolia procumbens. Next base: position 1,214,295 of record CANSGD010000429.1, read on the forward strand.
TGCCCCGTTGAAAAATTTTTAATCTATTTTTGGTCTAGGATTGATAAAAGACAAAAATAGCAAAAATAGTGAGACCATATAGAATGAGGATAAGAATAAAATTGTGGTCTCTCATTGCCATTTTTAGTATAAGCAATCTTTTGGAACATCCCAAATTGAAAAAAAGGCAGACGAAAAGATAGGGAGGGAAAAAGTTATGTGGAGCTTAAGTGGTACTAGCCTCCACTGCATGGTTAGGGTTTTGATTTTTACCCCCTAATGGAAGTTGGGGATTTGTTGTGGTTATTCTACCTCGGGGTAAAATTCTCAATCTTTAGTCTAAATGAATAGTTTTTTTGTGAGTTGGAATTCCCTTATCTCCCCCTCACCTTACAAGGATTATTGTGCTTGTTCTAAGCATATCAAGGGCATACCCTTAGGGGTGCGAATCGAGTGTGTCTACTTGCAAGCAACTTTGTCATGAGTTGGCTCAACCTTTCGAAGTCCATGAACACCTTGATAAAATTTTTTACTCTAACTCTTAGTGTTATTACAATTTTTCTAAATAAGCTCACAAGTAACTTAAGAGTGTAAAGGGTATCCCCGAAAACAAAGATTATGTTTCAGGGGGATAAACGCAAACCCTATCTCTTAGCAAGGTGTGTAAACAGTCTCCCCATATCGTGCGTGTATGTCGCAAGCTTGAACTCTACTTGGTCGAATTCTGACCTGATCAATGTGCAATTTAGCATCCTTCAGTCCATCTATATTATGTTGTGGTTTGAGTTCTAAAATAGTTGTGTAAACTGCTAAACATTACAGAATAGAATCACCAATGAAAGAATTCGGATGGCGGAGCTTATGCCAGATCCTTCACCATTCAGTTCAAGGTCAGGGGATAATCGCCAAACTCCTAGAAGAGCTTCTCAATCACCATTTTTTACCGCGCATGATCGATAGGGGTCATATAATACTTATTAGGCAATGTATAACAGTGAGTTGTTTAGCTTATTGCTAAACTGTAAAGAAGTGTGTATCTTTACCAGTAAATATGAGCTTAGTTTGCTGGCTTTGTATAGGTTTAGATTAGCTCTTTTGTTGTAACTATACGTATATTTTTGTTGTATCTCAATGCCATTATTATAGCCAATCATGTGTAATGATAACTTTTGGTACCTATGATGATATGCTGAGTGGAGATTAAGTAAAAATGGACTCTAAAATTCATGGGAAGTGACGAAGTGTAACTTCTCAAAAAATCCTAATGTCAAGGAAATTCTAATATATGGGAAGTATGAAAAGTCGTTTGGTTGAAGGAAAGTAGAAATTCTTCTGAGAAGTTCCACATACCTAGGGGTAGAGATTAAATTAATCACTTCCTAGACAGATAGCAGCCAAACAACTCTTCATTATCTCAAATTCTCAATCCACGTGAATGTTCATTTCCCATGTCTTCCATTATTAACTAAACAAGTACGTATAAATATGCATCAACAAGTATGAATTCATTTAAGATAATGAATAAATAATAAATCAGTGAAGACACCCATTGTTTTGAAGTATTCCCAAATGTTTCAAAAAAAAAATACACACTCCTTGTTTTGGTTTCACAAAGTCATGAAGGAATATGAGAATGAGGTAGTTAACTTATTACTATTGAAAATGACATAAATAATTAAAGAGAAGCTTTGAGATCTATTTTGTTTGAATATGAAAATGTCGGAGTTAACTTATTACTATCGGAAATGACATAGATAATAGAAGAGAAGCTTAGAGATCTATTTTGTTTAATGATTTATTTATTTATTTTTGTAGTTATGTAGGGACTATTGAAGGCTTGAGATACTTAGTGTGCGGTTATTCACAGCCCGTATTTACTAGTTCATAGCCCGTATTCGTATAAATACACAATATAAAGTCTATATTACCCCCCTCCCCTTTAATAATTTTCAACGTTTTCAACCTACTTCTTCCCCTTCTACCACCTTGGCCCACCACCACCACCACATTTGCCACTACCACCACCACCACCACCACATTGGCCGGATTTTCTACCGAAAAACTAATCCGGTTCCATAATTTTGATGAATTGTTTTTTTTAAAAATTTGAATTTTACGGAACCGGATGAGTTTTCCGGTACCGGGAACCGAAAAACTCATCCGGTTCCGTAAAATTCAATTTTTTTACGGAACCGGATAGCCTTCTCGGTTCACAGAACCGGAAAACCAATCCGGTTCCGTAAAAAAACGTTGAAAATAACGGAACCGGGTGGAGATTTGGTTTCCGCCATGGTGGAGAGGGACTGGCTTCTCGGTACCACCATGGTGGAAACCGGATCCCCATCCGGTTCCGTCAATTTCGAAATTTGAAAATAAAAAAGTTTTTTTTTTAAAGAAAATTCAAAATCTGATGAAACTCATCATTTTTTTCCAGAAAAGCACGGAACCGGACCCAGATTCCGGTTCCGTGAACCCAGAAATAAAAAAAAAATTTCTGGAAAAACACGGAACCGAAATCTGGGTCCGGTTCCGTGTTTTTTCAGAAAATCGACCCATAAACCGCTCTAAAACACCCCTTAACTCCAATTTTTTTGATTTTTTTAAAAAGAATTGAAATAAAACAATGCTTAATAACATCAAACAACAATTTTTTTAAAAAAATGATTTTTGAGATGAAAACACGGAACCGGACCCAGTTTTCGGTTCCGTATTTTCGCCTTTTTTTAATAAAAAAAACGGGCGGTTTTACTATATAATTTGAACGTCATTAATTTTTTTTTTTAAAAAAAAAAACTTACTTGGCGGTGGTGGCGGTGGCGGGCCAGTCTTCGTCCTCTTGGTTCTTGGAGGCATGGTTAATGTGGAAGAGAATGGGGGGAGAATGGAAGGAGGAGGAGGGGTGTTAGTGAGAGTGGGATGGAGGTTAGAGAGTGATGGATGGAAGGAGGAGGAGGAGAAGGGTTAGTAAGGGTAAGTTAGATATTTAACTCAAAAATACGGGCTGTGTCCTAGTAAATACGGGCTATGTTTAGTAATACTCGATACTTATCCAAGGAGAGACAATCAATTCTCAAAGTATGAAAAGATGTACAGTCCTTTCCTTGGCCTCTTTCTAATACGTTTGACTCAATTCTTTCTTATTTGAGGAAATATTTCAAAATCTAGTTTATTTTATGAAAAACAAAACGAATAATCGATAAACACATTCGTATATCTATGAACATCCCTACGTATAAGAAATTTAGCGTGTTTAAAATTCTTAAATAAGTATTAAAGGCAATTAAAATTTTTGAAAATACAATAATCATTCTCAAACATGTCGTTGTTAAATGAATGTACTCCATATTGTAATCCGCCGCGCATCATTGTTAATTGAATATGCTACATATAGTAGTTCACCACATGTTATGGCGCATCATAAATTTGACTTGGCGCATCATAGTATTCCTCTTTAATATGTTTGAATTGTTATGACTCTGCTACCAAGATACTCCTTCTGTATCTTTTTACTTGTCCTACTTTCCGTTTTTACCCGTTTTTTAATTTGTCCTAATTTTTAATCTTTTTCTATATTGAGAGATTATATTACTCATTTACACCCAACTTTACCATTTTTTTGGTTCCACATGTACCTTCTAATATTCTCTCACCTAATGTAATCACCAAATATACTATATAAGAAGTGGACTCCTAAATTTGTTTTTCACCCGCATGCCTATCATCATTTTTCTTGGTATTTGAAGCTACAATAAATGGTACAAAAAAAAAGAAACGGAGGGAGCACGCCATTTTTGCTATCATATTCCAATTACTATCATATTCTTTTAGCTCAATTTTTTAAGGGAAAAAATCGTGATGAACTATTATTTCTTCAAATTTGATATTCTCTTTTTCTTTCTCGTATTAAATTATCAGTTTAAGAAGAATTACAACGTGGAATATTTTAAAGGACATTTCGTGAACAATGGATACTATTGTTTGTTCTCGATGTATGATACCATGTTTGTTAACACCCTTTTTTGTTTCACATTATGAACAAAAGGGTTTCCTATACAACGAATAAATACAACTCAAATCCGATAAAAAAAAACTAGATCACCACAATTAGTGAATTGTAACATTGTAAAAATGGAAAAATATGACAAAAACAGTCCAATCTATAGGCGACCTTTCAAAAATAACTCCTCCTTATAATAATCTCAAATTGGACTATCCTTTACATGAACCTACCAATTTTGATCCGGGGTGATCGTAACCTGTAATACGGGTTAAAATCTTACTGGGATTTCTTTGATTTTTGTTTTAAATTTTGACGTGGCAATTTTGTTGCATTTTACTTTCAAAAGTTCTTATTGGGCATGCACTTCAAGGCGAAATATAGTTATGTTTTCAATATTGAGGACGATGTTTTTTGAAAAATCGACACCGTCGCTTGCCTTTATACAATAAGTCCACTGTGCACGCGCACCTACGTAGAGGTAGGTGCGCCCAGGTGAAACGCACACTTTAAAGAACAAAACGCGGCTTCTATTTCAGTCTGGGAGACGGAATGAACATTGGTTCATTAGTAATGAACTAAAAATTTACAATTTCCCTCCCTTTTCTCTCTCCTCTGACAGTTTTCATTTACAAAAAAAAAACCTTCCCTCTCCCCCACTTTTCCCAATAGAACTGACATTCCTACCCCACCCCCACACAAAACCCAAAACTCTTTCTCTCTCTAACCTATTACTCTTCCTGTTGAAGTTTTCTTCTTTCCTTCTCTCTCAAACCTTCCAGAAATCACCATTGTTAGCCATTGCATTTTCAATGCAAAGGTATCATTTTTTACTCTATTACTCATTCCTTCAACCTCCATTATCTCTATAAAGGTCAGTTTTTTTTGAAACTCTTCTTTTCTGGGTTGTTCAACTCGTCTATGAACTCGTCAATGGTGGTTTATGAACTTGTTTTATGTGTTTTCGGAGTCGGAAATTCTGGTTTTTTAACTCGGTTTGTCAAACTTTTTGGAGTTTTATTTTCTGGGTTTTGTTAGTAGAGGGTTGCTGGTTTTTTTGCACTCGTCCATGGTGTATTCATCTGCGAATTTCTGGGTTTAAATGGACTCGTTTTTTGGTGCGATTTTCTGGTTTATGTTGCTGTTTTTTTGGGGTATGTTGCTGGGTTTAAATGGACTCGTTTTATTTGCTGCGTTTTGGACTCGATTTCAGCGTTTTTTTGGTGCGATTTTGCTTGGTTTTGGACTCGATTTTCTGGGTTTCGTTATCCATTTTTGGTCTCTGTTTTTTCTGGGTAATGGGTCTCTGTTTTGGGAGGTTTTGGGTGGGTTTTTGGAGTTTATGACTCGTCATTAATCACGTTTTGGGGGTTATGTTGCTGGTTTTTGTTACATTTTAATGGGTTTTTTGGTTTTGCTAATTTTAACTCATCTCCATTGTTCGTTTTAATGAAAGGTGATTTTTAATGGATTTAAAAGAGGAGATGGGAGGTCATTCAAAACCTATTCATGCAATACCGCTTGCAATGAGCCGCCCTGAAGACAGAAGGTAATTCATTTCTCAACTTCGATTGTTCACTATTTCAAATGTATTCTCCTTTGTGTGTGTGCAAAAAGACCAAATACTCACTTGTCCCCTTTGAAATAGACATGAACAAAAGGACCCAAAAATGGATTCGCCTTTAAAGACACTGATTAAGAAGAAAAACAAAGCAAAGTCCAAAAGCAAGGCCGCAAAAGTTTTGGATTTTGAGCCGCCTTTGGTGGACCCCAAAATATTAAAAGATATTGAAGAGGAAGAAGATGATGAATCAGACAAGTAAGGATTTTTGTTTTATAGTAATAAATACATCAGGACTGGGTTATTGTTCATTAATGAATATTTTTGTTTTATAGTAATAAATTCATTAGGACTGGCTTATTGTTCATTAATGGAGTGGTGTTGTACATTTATATTGGGCCCCTACAGATTGATTATTAAATTGGGATAGTGGTATTCATTAATAAAAGACATTCATTTTTGAAGTGGATTTGTTTATTAATTATTTTATTAATAAAGATGTTCAATTGGAAATGACGCAATTTACAAATGGGTATTAAGGTTCATTTGAAATGTTATAATGTTCATTAAATATAATTGTTTAAATAAATTATATATTCAGTTCATTTACTCCACACTATTATTCATTTCATTTCAGAAATGGAGAACCACAACCACAACCACAAAGAGGGTGAGAATTTATGCTAATGTCCACTATTGAATATGCTTATGTTCATCTCAAATGTTCAGGTTCATCTTTAAAGTTGTATTGCTCTTTTGACAAATGGTTCATTTAATATGTCCAAATGTTCACTTTGAAAATTATGTGCTTTATTTTAATGTAGCCTTTCATTCATAATTATGATCTATTGTTTATCTAAAATGTTCTAATGTTCAACTATATATGGAATGTTCTAATGTTTTTGGTTCATCTAAAATGTTATAATGTTCAACTATATTTTTTACACATAGTATGTTCATTTTATTCGGTAAATGATACATTCCATTGTAGAACTGATGAGTCAAAGGCACCAGCACAACCCAAACAACAAACATCCAAAATCCCGGCTGTAAAAAGAAAAACGTATAATCTTTAATTGTCATTGTTTTGTTGTTCATTTATTTAACTATATTTGTTCATTTAGTGACTCTAATATTCGTTCTATTAAATACTGTTCAATTGCTTCATGAATGTTGTCGAACGTTTTTGGTTCGTCTAAAATTGTATCTTTTAATATAGAGTTCATGGACTATCTTCTATTATTCATGGACTATCTCTAATATTCATTCTATTATGTTATGACGCTCATTTCAAATGACGAGAAAATGAAGGGGCGGATTATGGTTCATGGACTATCTTCTATTGTTCATCTATTTGTGTTACTGTTCATTTTGATTTCTTTGATGTTCATTTATATGGTGCAATGTTCAAATGAGATATAATATTGGTTTTTTTTATGTTTATTTATATGGTGCAATCTTGACTTGATATATTATCCCTAATATGTCCATTTTATTCGGTATACGGGTCATTCCATTGCAGGACTGAAGAGTCAAAGGCCCCACCCAAACAACAAACATCCAAAACCCCCGTTGCAAAAAGAAAAATGTATAGTGATTAATTTTCTAGGTTTAGTTGTTCATTTATTTACCTTAATTGTTCATTTAGTGACTCAAGCATTCATTCTATTGTATACTGTTCAATTGCTTGATTAATGTTGGCTTTTTTTCACCATTGTGATATTTTGTTCATCTAAAATGTTCTAATGTTCAACCATATATGGAATGTTCATTATGTTACGATGTTCATTTCTATTGTTCAACTTGTTTGTGTTATTGTTCATTTTGGTTTTTTTAGTGTTCATCTAATATGGTGCAATGTTTATGGTTCATTCCATTGTAGGACTGAAGAGTCAGAGACACCACCACAACCCAAAAAACAAATATAAAAAAACCCGGCTCCAAAACGAAAAATGTATGATGTTCATTTGACATGGTTTAGTTGTTCATTTATTTAACTTAATTGTTCATCTTGGTGACTCAAATATTCATTATTATATTGAAAAATCAAATTTAAAACGTATCTTTTAGTGAAGAGTTCATTTATTATGTTAGGATGCTCATTTCAAATCACTAGAAAATGGAAGATGGGTCGTGGTTCATGGACTGTCTTCTATTGTTCACATTGTTTGAGTTAATGTTCATCATGGTTTCTTTGTTGTTCATCTTATATGGTGCATTGTTCATTAATTTACCTCAATTGTTTCATTAATGTTAGCTTTCATTCACCATTGTGATATTTGGTTCATCTTGTTTTTGTTAATGATCATCATATTTTCTTTGCTGTTCATCTAATATGGTGCATTGTTCATTAATTTACCTCAATTATTTAATTAATGTTGGCTTTCATTCACCATTGTGATATTTGGTTAATCTAGAATGTTCTAATGTTCAACTATATGTGGAATGTTTTATATTGAAATGTGAATTTAAAATCGTATCTTATGTTATGATGTTCATTTCTATTGTTCAACTTGTTTGTGTTATTGTTCATCTTGGTTTCTTTGCTGTTCATCTTATATGGGGCAATGCTTATGGCTCATTCCATTGCAGGACTGAAGAGTCAGAGGCACCACCACAACCCAAACAACAAATATCAAAAAACCCGGCTGCAAAACGAAAAACGTATGATGTTCATTTGACATGGTTTAGTTGTTCATTTATTTAACTTAATTGTTCAATTTAGTAACTAGAATATTCATTATTATATAATGTTTGATGGCTTCGTTAATGTTCATCATTGTGATCTTTAGGGCATTGAAACTGTTGTAATGTTGAACTATATATGGTATATTTTTGTTATATGGAAAAATCAATTTAAACCGTATCTTTTAGTGAATAGTTCATTTATTATGTTAGGGTGCTCATTTCAAATGACCAGATAATGGAAGATGGGTCGTGGTTCATGGACTGTCTTCTATTGTTCACCTTGTTTGAGCTAATGTTCTTCATTGTTTTATGGTGTTCATCTAATATGGTGCATTGTTCAATAATTTACCTCAATTGTTTCTTTAATGTTAGCTTTCATTCACCATTGTGATATTTAGTTCATCTTGTTTGTATTATTGTTCATCTTGATTCCTTTGCTGTTCATCTAATAAAGTGCAATGCTTATGGTTCATTCCATTGCAGGACTGAAGAGTTAGAGGCACCACCACAACCCAAACAACAAATACCCAAAAAACCGGCTCCCAAACGAAAAACGTATGATTTTCGATTGTCAAGGTTTAGTTGTTCATGTATTTAACTTAATTGTTCAATTCAGTAATGCAACTATTCATCATTATGATCTTTAGTGCATTAACTCAACTATATATGGTATGTTTTTGTTATATTGAAATTTTATTTAAAACCGTATATTGTTAATCTCGTTTGTGTTAATGTTCATCATAATTTCTTTGCTTTTCATCTTATATGGTGCAATGTTTATTTGATTAAAAATACTTCCTATTATTTTCATTTAATTCAGTTTATGGTTTATTCTATTACAGGATTGAAGAGTCAGAGGCACCACCACAACCCAAGCAACAGACATCCAAAAAACCTGCTGCAAAAAGAATAACGTATATTGCTCATTTATTTGACGCAAGTATTCATTATATTATAAAATGTTCTAATTATCATAGAAGTGATGAACCCCCCCCCCAACCAACGAAGAAACCAGCAAAACCAATGAAAAAACCCCCCGTTGAGAAGGTTAAGGCAACTGATGCAGCATTGAGTGCACCAGCTAGAAAGGCTCCGGACGGGAAAAAAAAGAGGGCCATGGAAGAACCAAGGTATAGTCATATCTTTTGATATATTATATTTGTCACCCTTCCATTTTTCTTGGGTGTATTGTTCATTTATTCTTCTTGGGTGCACATTTCAGTTTTGAAGATGAAGAGACCAACAAAACAAAGAAGACAAAATCTACAAATAATAAAAGGTAATAAATTGATCAATTATTCATTTTAATCATATATAATGTACTTCCATCTGTTATATTAATTCATTTCAAATTTTGGCAAACGAAAAATATTGTCCCCTAATATGTTTCATAGATTTTTATATTGTGTACATCATGGTACCTAAATTGTTCTTTCACTGTGAACATTTATTGATTCCAAAGTGATGGTAAGAAGACTCTCGCATTAGAGGTGAGGCCTACGGAAGTGAACATGATGACAATTGCTGAGAGCAGGTATTCACTAGTCATATGAGATTGTTCATTAAGCTTAATTGAATGTATAATTAAGGTTTTCACTATGTTCATTAATGGTTTATACATGTATTAGCGTTGATGTGAAACCAATCCGGGTACGCAAGCGCTCTAAGAAGAACAACTTGATTTTCCTTCCAGAGGACGTTGAAGAGATCTCAGATGACGACGATGGTGTCACCATCAAACTGAATCTGAGGCAAACTACACAGCCCCTTCAAATTACCTTTTAATAGATATAGCAAGGTTTTGTTCATCCCACATAATTCATTTGGGTTCTTTTAATGTTCAGTATCTTTAAATGTGGATTCGTTAGCATTGTTGTAATGTTCATCATGGATATTGTCTCCAAATCCAACTGAGTCTGCAGATGTTTATTTATGTAACTTTATTATTCATTGCTTTTGAGCTCTTTTGCTCTAGTTTTGTGAACAGTATAATGATTATGATATCATGTTTATTAGTTTGTGTCTTATGTTCATCTTTTTTATGAACATGTTCATTTGTTTTTTCAAACATATTTACCTGATATGTCTAAACATTGTTCATGTTCATTAATTAACACTCGTTATTGGTCCTCTACACAAGTGACCTACTCTTTGACGATGGAGAAACTTTCATAGATAGAAAAGAAATGCTGACACTGGGCTCCAATAAAGAGATTTGGAACTCAATCCTTGATGTTTGGTCTCGCATCTTAAATGCAAGGAACGCCGAGCTTGGCACATCCAACCCCGTACAACGCCTATTCTTAACAACAACTGCCCATGTAATTTCAACCACCTTTTCAAATAAAATAAATAAATGTTTACTTCACCTATATAATATTTGCCCTATTTGTGCAGGGCCTTCTATACCCGACAAGCGCATCTGAAAATATTCCCACTCAAGAGGCAGAAGCACATAATGATGATTGGAGGATGAATCTCTTTATTGAGAACCTGAGTTATGAGTGTAGTATCAAATGGCGCACATATCATATCATACTTATTAGTACGATATGTAGTATGAAAGACTAGTAAATCACCAAAAAAATCAAAATCTGTCCTCATACGACCATCACGCCAAAAAAAATTCACTAAGTGACCCTCATTATCAAGCTGAAAGTCATAATAGAAAATATACGATGCACTTTTATACAATTAAGATGCACTTATATACAACTAAAACAATTATTAGTGTTAATGGATCATCATATAAGATGAATGTTCATTAAATACCAATGAATGAACAATAAGTGTCACTCCAATGAATATTCATCAAGTAATGAGAATGTACATCCATGCACAAAAAGTTTTACCCATAAATTCTCAAAATTAAAATGATGTTCATATCATTCATGTACATTGTTTAACTTGTACATTCATATAATGTAAACACATACAAAACAAGGCTTCAAAAACTTAAATGTATGTTCAACATATAGAAAAGTACTTCCACATTCAGACGTTATTACCAGGTATTCATTAAATATATGTTAATATTTATTAAATGCAAGGCTATGTACATCCGTTATAAAAGTAGCCCATATAAATGTGAGACTACGTGGTTTGTACTTTATAGCACAACATGCTAACATTTTTATCACAACAATTGAAAATTTTTCATACAAATACCTTGAATTCCAGATGAAGAGCTTGTTACATTAGGAATTTCTAAATTTCCATCTGAAAATATTTGCTCGTTGTTAAATGGATTATCATCTTCCTCAAGAGAAATGGAAACCATTTAAAACAAATGGAAGAAAACACACCCCAAATTCTGAATATTAAATATAGAGAGAGAAAGAAGATTGAGCTTTTATGAGAGAGAAAATAACAATGCTAGCATTTATAATGAGAGAGATGAGTGTTCAATATATATATAGAGAGGGGCTAAAAGAATTGAAATTGAATAACTCCCGCCCTAATTTTCACAGCATGTATGCTATTTAAATGCTTGAGATATTCAGCATAAAAGGTCTAATGTACATTTGGTTTACTTGAAAACTAACCAGGACCTAAAAATTTGTCCTTATTCCATGTATATCTGTTGTTCAACTATGTTCATTGGGAGGATGTATGGTCATTTGCGTACCTTTGATCATACTTTATCTGGATGTTTTCCATGTACATCATCAGATATGCATTGTTCATAAATTAAAAGGAGAGTGAATAGTGTTCAATATATGTATAGAAGCTAAATAATTGATATTAAAAAATTCACGCCCAAAATTTTACAAAGAATGTCTGCTATTTACTTATCAAAGATTACAGTTATTTCAAATGGTTCATTTGTTCATCTCAATAGCTAATGTACGTTTTGTTTAATTGTGAATAAACCACATTCAAAAGATTTGACCATAAGCCGTTTACATTTTGTAGTGTATCTTGATGCTCAACATGTACATTAAATTATATTTATTGTTCGTAATTTATTTCTTTAAATTAGAAGTCTGTACTACATAATTTCAAGTCATGAAATTTACCATGTTCATTATGTTTGGCCAATTGTTCTTTATATACCAACAAATATTCATTTTTCTTTTGTTTCCAAATATTGTCCATCTTCTTTTTTAATTATTACAAAATGGTGAAAATTTTGCATGTGGAACTCTATTCCTCAATTATAAATAAAATTATATAAGAATAGTAGCCTGTTCGTTTAATATATCCATGGGTTCATATTTTGATAATTGATGTTCATTAGTTATTGGATAACTGGGCAAGACGAAATTTCATTTGTTTCTCATTCATGTACATTAGTCATTGGCATAACACTTTTCTAGCAATACTACATGTTGTTTGTCGTTTTCCAATATTTATTTATTTTCAACAGGAGTTCATCCCGTGTCAAACATAAGGAGAATGCTGATTTGTGGTTTGTTTTGTTTTTTTCCTTCTCTAATGTTCATTTATTAAGGCCTGATGTTCATTCCGTGTCAGACACAAACTGGACTGTTTTTTCTGGCTGCGTTTTGTTCTATTTCTGTTGCGTTTTACTTGGGCGCACCTACCTCTATGTAGGTGCGCGTCCAAGATAGAAATTGCGGCCTTTATAGGGTTTGAATGTCGAGAAACCTTTTGAAATGAGCATCATTCGGCGCTTTTTGGGGCAAACATTTCAAAATCTTTAACAATGTTTTTTTCTAAACCCCAAAGTTGACGTATTACGAATAAATAGCCATCCTGTGCTCGAATTACGAGAACCCCTCCTAATTTAGTACCAACGCACCCTCGAGTTGAGGAAACTTTAAATGACATTTTTATAGTGCATTCCAATTTCAAGAAACTGGTCAAAATGATTACCAATACCTTATAATTTTTTAAAAAAGAAAATTTCTGTGTCATGATTGCCATGTCACCATTTGCCACATCCCCATTGTTGCATAACTAGCCCACTCTCAGTCGTTTTAACAAGCCAAGTGTCAAGCTGGACCAAAAATAGAAAGGGCGCACATGAAGGATGAACCAATTTAAGATAATATATACTTATATATATATATAAAGCATAAGTAATTTCGCATATGAAATAAAGAGTTTAATCCATTGTGCTACCACACTGTAAAGGCTCTATTATCACAATTAAAATATTATTATGGGGTTTAAATGACAATCAAGAAAGACTAAATTATAAAGGTTATCAATATTTAGTTTTGAACCCATGACATCCGCACGTGAAATAAAGAGTTTTAATCACTACTCTACCACACTTTTAATACTTTTTCTTATCACAAATAAAAATATTATTATGGGGGTTAAATTGACAATCAAGAATTAAACTACAATCAAATGCATAATATAGATGAGATGAATTATTTCATTTTCTTAGTCTTCATTTTCTTTTACCTTAATCTAACTTTGGGAAAAAGTAAAGAAATTTCTTTCATTACAATATTTCATGATCCTTTTAAATTGGTTAATTTGTTATAAAATTATGTCCTTAAATTTTTATTTTTAAAAATAAAAAATTATCATCAATGAAGATATTATTTTAACTCAATTAATATAAAAAATAGACCCGGGGCATCGTCGGGGCCACAAACTAGTTGTAATTAGAAACCTTTTTGGAAGACCGATTATAAGTTGAACCATTCTTGTAATTTTTCTTAAAAATAAGCTAAAGTATTGGGTTAACAAACTAGCTAATTGAAAACATAGTTTAAGGGTTTGTTCTTTTCAACTTATTCTTAGTCCCTATGAGAAAAAACAAGTTCATATAAGGTTTCATATAATAAGGCCTAATAAAAAAATACTACCTCCGGTTTTTTTACACTACTCGCATCATTTGGGTATGTGGCACTCAAAATATTAAACTTATAAAAAATATATAAGAAAAGTTATACTCATAATCTCGTTAGATTTGTCTCATTATGTAGATTATTAATATCTAATTTGTATAATTTATTGTGTGCGGAACTCAAAATATCAAACTTAAAAAATGTGCATTGGGACCCAGTGATGTAAGTAAAAAAAGGAGAAAATATAAGTTTAGATGAGTAAAATTAAGTTGAAGAGAACGGAGCATAAGTCGTTTATTTTGGCCATGTTTTGAAAATAGAGTTTAGAGTTAGAGTTTTACCTTTTTGTTCAGCTGATTGAAATACAGATTTGACTAACTTTTAAAAATAAATATGTTTGATAAAACTTAGCTGATTGTTGAAACCTGATTACCTTTTGTTTGTGCACAGTAATATTTATAAACATATTAATTAATATATTAGTATTATAGTTATAGACAAAAAAGTAAAATTTTACTCATTATCCTTACATAATCCTATGAAGAAAAAATTTTTGCAACTTTTTTTGCCAAACGCTCCTATTAAAATTTTAAGTAGTCAAAAATTAAAATACCCCAAAACTCTCTTTTCTCCCCCCCTCCAAAAAAAAAACTCAAATTACCAAACACCATGTTTATTTCTTTGATGGCCAGAACGTCATCAATCATCTACTAGGCCCAAACGGCAAAAACCAAAAACAACTCAAAAAAAAATAAAATCAGAGAGCGTAAAATTCACTTAAAATCCCCAAAACGCCGTCGTAAACCCATAACCCATTAGGAGTCAGAAAATCGCAGTAGCACTACCACTGTGTATGTATATGTGCCTACTCATCTACTCCCTCTCTCTCTCTTCTCCGCCTCACCCTTCGTCTCCATCCCCACCACCACCTCTTTCTCTCTCCTCCGCCATCCGATCAACCACCTCTTTCTCTCTCTAAAATCCCTCCACCACTGAGATTTCCTTCTCAAACGATTTGTTACAGAGAAATCCGCCATTGAAGGAGGTTCGAGATAGAGAGAGAGAGAGAGAAAACACAACAATGGAGTCATTAGGGACTAACAATGGCGGAACAGGAACAAAGAGAAAAATTGATGATCAAGTTGAGTTAGCGAAACAAAAAGCACAAGCTATCGCTGCTCGTCTTCTCAGTGACGCCGATTCTAAGCGTCCGAGGACTACTGTTCCTGATTCTTCGTCTACTCCTCCTGACTTCTCTTCTCCTTCTTTTACTTCCTCTCATACTTCTTTTCCTGGTATTCTTTTCGTTTTTTTTTATGCACCGAACTCGCTTTTCCTAGGGTTTTGTTTTCCAGATTTGTTGCTCTTGTTTTGTTGATTCTGTGGTTTTGATGTTATTTGATGTATTGTTATGGTTTGTGGAGTTTTAGGTTTGTTGAAATTTGAGTTTTACGACTGATTAGTAACGTAGAAGTGTGTTCTACTCTATGATGTTGTTTTGAATTGAAGTTTTATCTTAACAATTTTACTGTTTTTGTAGCGTAGAGCGTTGATTAAAATTGCGCGAATTGAGTCTCTGGAGTGGAAGTCTTGATGTGTCTGTGGCTCAGATGGTGTAATTTGAGTTTTAGGACTGACTAGGATGCTAGAATTGTGTTTTACAGTATGCGTTGTCAAGTATCGTGAATTGAGTCGCTGGAGTGAAAATTTAATGTATCTGAAGCTCAGATGATGTAATTTTGTTATGCAATGCAAGAAATTGCGTAGCGGCTTCGAATTATATGAACAATGAATTGCTGTCTTTGTAGTGTATAGCATCGATTGAATTGCACGACTTGAGTCTGGAGTGAAGGTTTTAATGTATCTGTGGCTCAGATGTTGTAAATTGAGTTTTAGGACTGACTGGTACGCTAGAATAATTGTGTTCTAATGTATGCTATTGTATTTACTTTATGTTGACAATTTTACTGTTTTTGTGGTGTAAAAAATTGGTTAAATTGCGCAAATTGAGTCTCTGGAGTGAAAATTTTCATGTATTTGTAGCTCAAATGATGTAGTTTTTTTTTTCTTCTGGCAATTCAAGACATTGCCTACTGAGTCCTGACTTCAAATTAAATGCGCAATGAAAAGTTTTCGGAGTTTGGACTCAGATGTTTAATGTATCAGTGGCCGAGCCAATTCACTATTGTAAAGCAAGGAATTGCCTTTGGTTGTTGCGGTTGTTTTGATAATAAGCAAATCTAATTTTCATGTGATGACCTTTTGAGAGCTGATGTCAATGCAAATCTACTGGTATTATATGCCTTTTGTGATCTATTGTCATTGAGTTGCTATGATTTTACTAAGAGAGTGTCTGGTTGAGAGGAAGTGGTGTTACCTATCTTTGTGTGGTTTTGCAAAGGGCGTAAAATAGTATTATGAGGGACGGGAACTATTTTCTTATAGGAGAGAATGTCTGATTTTCCTCTTTGTTCCTTATGTTCTTCTTTCTCTTATCTCTTCCATCTTCGTTAAACATTTTCATTTCACCTTGTGAATCAAGTGCCTTGGTGAACACGATTGGGAGGATTGTCGAATTCTCCTTCTTGCAATCTAAAGTACACGTTGGTTGTTGTGCCACTTTGAGAATCATTTAGTCATTTCTCTTCCCGTCATTTTGCTGATAAGAGATTACTGAATCCATTTTCCATGTTCTTTAATTTGTGAGTTAAGTTGTGGCATTCTCATCTAGTTAAAGAGGTTTCATTGCGTGGTTGAAGTATGAAATCTTTATACTGGGGCTGCATTATTATGCAATGCTCATCGGATTTGTTTTGTAGTTTTTCAGTGCCTCCATGTGGTGATTTTGAAGTTTTGACCTGGAACATCTTATGCCTTGTAAAGAGAACTGCTCATCAACTTTCGTCTAATAGAGATTGATGACTCTTTGACATTGGGCGCTGTGATTTGTAGCATTTAGTGTGGATATATGATTGTTTCCGTTATTATGTTATAATTCTGCAAACGCTTCCAATATTCTAGGCCTCTTCTATATTTTTTGAATTTGTTATTATGTAATAAAAGTGGCTCTTGGAAGGAGTTCAGGCAAAATTTCCTACCAATGCACTGTAAAAGTTCTTGGAGAGGTTACTGACCTATCCTTCCAGTTAGGTTCTTGCTAATCTTATCTAGCCCCCTAATGTTGTAAAAATTTTCATATATGAAAGTAGTTATGCTATTTTTTTGCTATTCTTATACAATAAGTATACTCTTCTTTATTATTCCTGTAGTTGGCTGTATTGCACCTTTTGCATTATTGCCTGCAAACCTTTATCTTCTTTGGCTATCCAATTTTGGGTGTTTTCTTTTCCTGTCTAAACTGCTTTTTGTGCATGGTACCAGTGCCTTATCAAACAAATCAGTACAATGGTGTACCAAGCAGCAAGAAAATCGCTATCCCAAATGCTAAGGTTGAACTTTAACTAGAACTTGTCTGAAAGTGATGTTTGTCCTGTTTTGTATGCTCACCCTCCTTATATAGCTATATGTGTATATCACTTGTTCTGCATCCTAAAGGTTGGTGTTATCATTGGAAGAGGAGGAGAGATGATAAAAAATCTTCAATTAGAATCAGGAGCTAGAATCCAGATTACTCGGGATGCAGATGCTGATCCTACCGCTTTGACAAGGGATGTCGAGCTGATGGGTACACAGGAGCAAATTAGCAGAGCAGAGCAACGAATCAATGAAGTAATTGCCGAGGTAAGCAAAAGCCAGCAGTACTCCTTTTCTAAATTGATTTTCCTAGAATTCTCCCATTAAGCAAGCTTGTATGAAGCAGACGGATGCAACAAGTTCTGCCTCATCTGGAAATAGAAGTGCTCCTCCCCCACAAGCTGGAGGTGAACAATTGGTTATGAAAGTTCCAAATGACAAGGTAGATGTATATTCTTAGCTCTCAAAAAGTCTTAAGATTTTTTGACATTTTTGTTGAGATGTATATGTGGCCTTCTGTCTATTAGGTTGCTCTGGTCATTGGTAAAGGAGGTGAAACCATAAAAACGATGCAAAGCAAGTCTGGAGCTCGCATTCAGGTTTGTACTACAGAATTTACTTTAGGGGGTACTTTTCTTTTGAATGACCTGCTCCCATGGCCTAAGTTGGCTTCTTGGTTTTTGCTCATTTTGTGTTTATGGGTGACTGTGTGGGGTCATAGTTTTCTCCAGTATCACTGTTGGCATTGTGGTGCTTGTTTAGAGTAGAGGCAGTTGCTTCAGTTGCTTTGCTTTGCAATACAACTTTGTTTTTCTTTCATTTTCTAATGTCCTCTCTTTTATAGGGGTGATTTTTTTTTTCCCGATCTTAAGAGTTTAGAATTGTGGTTTTTGATCAGGGTAGAGAGTTTGTTTCAGTTGCATTGCATATATAAATTTAAACTCACGAGTCATGAAACATGATTGTTCTTCTGCCTCTGGTTTTCCAGGTTGTTCCACTTCACCTCCCCCCCGGCGATTACTCAACAGAAAGAAATATCTACATAAATGGAACTAAGGAGCAGATCGACTCTGCTAAAGAGTTGGTCGAGGAAGTTATAAGTGGGGTAAGCTTGTAATTGCTTTCAGTTCTATGTTTTTCTGCTGTTAGTTATATATTAAAAGGCGATGTCTTATTGCCTTATGTTGTTATATTAAAAATTGTCTTTGTGGCATACCGCCTGGGCCCCTACCCCCTATTTCCCCGGGTTTGATATGATCATCAATTTATGGGGATGAGCAATTGCTCTTAGCAAAGACTTTTGTTTGCTTTCATATGCTGTAAACAATTGAAATTCCGGAAATGGGAATATCAGATAAATATGTGCCTTACATCCAATTGACATGTTTCCAGCATTCCTGCTATTAAAACTTTAAAACTTAAACCTTCTTTTAAAAACTTTATACTTACCTCCGTTTCTTTTTAATTGCAACAATTGTCAAAAATGAAAATATCAAACTAATTGCAACAAATGTTTTCTTTCCTTTTTTACAAGTCATTTTTTTCTCTCTCTTTATCACATGCCCCACTTTCTCTCTCCATCCCTTTCACACTCACTAAAGTTTTGTCTAGGAGTCCACCCACTTGAGTTTGTTGCAATTAAAAAGAAATGGAGGAAGTAAAACAATTTGTCACACTTATCGACGGTTTCAGATGACGAATCATGTTCGCCGACCCCAAATCATTTTGGGAATAATGCTTAGTTTTTGTTGTTGTTGTTGTTGTTGTATGAGAATGTTATGGTGACTGCAATCTGATTGTTCTGTTGCAATCTGCACAGTGACTAGTTTCTTATACTACCTATACTTCATTCTCTGTGTAATACAGAACCGTTCTAAGGTTTTATCTGGGAGTAATATGTACCAACAGCCTAGCTATCCTCCTAGTACCGGTTGGGCTTCCCAAGGCCACCCGCCTGCACAGCAGCCTCCTGCATATGGCTACTCTCAGGCTGGAACTTATTCTATGCCACCACCTCCTTACTACGGCGGCTACCCCCCACAGCAGCAGACTACTTGGGACCAATCAGCTACTACAGCTCAGCAGCAGAATACTGGCTACAATGCGTATGGACAAGCTCAACCACCAGCTTCAACTCCCCCAAATGTTAATTACAATTACAGCCAAATGGCACCAGCTGGCTACAACTATAATCAAGGGTACCCCCAACAGCCAAGTTACGGGCAAGATGGGCAAACTACTCCAGAGGCAAAACCTTATGCTAATGCTGCTTATGGACCACCACCAACATCTTCTCAGACAGATGGTTCTGCTGCTGCACAAACTTCTCAGCCAGGTTATGGAGCCCCAGCTGTGTCAGGTTCTGATGGAACAGCCCAGTCTCAACCCCCGTCTGCATATGCAACGGGCTATGCTCAACCTCCAGCTGCTCCTGCTAATGGTTACAGTGCTTATCCAAGCTATTCTAGTGCAGCACCTGTTCAGCCAGCTTATAATCAAACAGGTTATTCACAGACAGGTTATGGACAGCAGCAAGAAGGTCAAGCTGCAAACCAGGCATCATACCCGTATTATGGACATAGTGCCTACCCTCCATCTCAAGCTCCTGCTCAAGTGGGTTATTATCAGGGTGCTTATCCTTCAGCTGCTCCCCCACCACAAGCACCACCGCAAATTCAGCCACAAGCAACTAATGGTGTAGACTCGACTAGCGGGACTGGTGCTGCTGCAGAGGAAAGTGAGAAGCCCCAAAGCTAACATTATAGCTGATGATGAGGGCATTATGTGGTTTGAACCCTACTTATATTTAGAGTATTCCTGTCTCCTTTAAGTTTCTTGTCAGCTAAAGCTCACTTTTCTATTTCAATTTATCGAAAGGTTGTTAGGGGGTTCATGATTTTGAACTGAAGTTGCTCGGATATTTTTGAGTTTTTGACTTGTTTAAATTCAGTTTATTCTGGTTATGTGATGTTAATTTCTCACATTTCCTACGCCCTGATGAACAAGAATTGATATTACATTTTGAGGTGTTTTTGGATTGCTTTGGTGGCATGACTCTTTTTTTCCCTGCATCATTTGACATAAAGATAGGCATGACTTGCTGTTTCAAATGTTCAGACTCTCGTGTTGGTCGGTCCCTGACTATTGGTTGGTTCTTGTGTGCTGTTTTGTGGAAGCTTGTTCTTTTCTCCGAACTTTCACCCAAGTAACAAGCTTACAACACAGGCAGGAAGTACCCTGAAATTTTCAACCTGTTTTGTTTAGTAGCAGTGAAATCAATGGAGATATCGGTGTTCTATATACTTCCTGCGTCAGGGCCGTCTTAAACCTTTTTAGGGCCCTGTTCTAAAATATAAATTGGGCCTTATTAACCTTCAACGGTGAAAATTTTGAAATGGAACCCAAATTCAATTTTAAGAGAAATTGTTTTAGTATGCCACATGGATTATGATCTTAAAAAATAACTTCTGCAAGTACAACACACCAAGTCCTAACACTACTAGCGTCCTAATTGACCAACCAGTTCAAATGATGCCACCAATGTAAGTAACCCATAATTGGGGATTTTGGATTTAGATGAGTGAATAAAACTTCAAGATCACTCAGCTATAAAGACCCAAAAAAATTTAGGCGGCTGTTAAGAAATGATTAGCAAAATTCGAAATTAATTGCTCCTTTGCCATTTTTGATGAGCTACAAGCTAGAGTTGAGGGGAAATAAAAAAAAATTCATTGGTAGATTTGTTAGAGGAAGAGAAGGAACTGAATAACCTATGAAGTTAGTAAACTAATAAATTAGAATAAATAAATTAATATTTTTGGGTAATAAGGAAAATATTATTTTGAGTTTTTTGTTTTTTTGAAAATTAGGAAGGAGATAGAAGATTTGTAGAAAAGAAAGGTGAGAAAATGTTGACTAGCGTTGGAAACAATGCAAAACAATAAATTATTGCTAGCATCCTTACAACTAGTAGGGAAGTCCTTCATGTGTGCAATGAAACATTACTTTTTTGGGCTGATGAATAACGAGAAATGGGGGCCTGATGGATTTGGGGCCCTGTGCATGAGGGCAGCTTGCACTCCCTCTTCTACGGGCCTGTCCTGCGTTTCTTTTTAATGGCAACAAAAGAGTATTATTTGTGAAACATAAAAAATTCCTTTGTTGCTATTAAAAAGAAACGGAGGAAGTAGCTAGTTGGCTAGTGCACTGCTGCACTTGGATTGTTTGTCTAGTGGTAGTATTTGTTGTTTGTAGTGACTCTTTCTATTTCATTGGCTAGCATCACTTGAAAAAAGATATTGTTCATTGGTGGTTAGTTGTTTATATACCCTTGTTTGTATCAAAAGTTGTTCATACACATTTTTGTCAAATACTTGGTTCAAAACTTGGCCATTAAAATCCGCAGTTAGTAGTTTCGTTTTTCATTATTGTAAATATACAAAAAAATCTCCATTTTTGGTTGCTTGTCTTCTCGTTTTTATTTTATGTATGATTTATTTATTTTCATCTCAAAGTCGGAAAGTTGGAAATGTTATTTCCACATTGGTGTCAATATAAAAACCCTGGTTATGATAGGTGTCAATCGAACACGCAATAATTATGATAGGTGTCGAACACGCAATAATTATGATCAAATTAACAAGTAAACAAATAGTAGCATATTTTAATAAGTCTATTATGATAGGTTCGAAGGTTGAAATGAAAAAAGGTGGGAAAAAAAAAGATAGATCCAACACGAAAGTTGAAATGTAAGAGGTAATTACCAATATGGGAATGATACTTACAAATTTTGGATGTACAATAATTATTTTATTCTCTTTGGAGTTTTATTTTGAGGAAACATCGCAAATTTTGGATATTTAACGTCAGTATCTTCATTGTATTTCGGACTACTTTTGTACTATAGCATATTTGTATTTTGATGCATAACAAAGTAACAACAACAGCACCAGTGGTCTAGTGGTAGAATAGTACCCTGCCACGGTACAGACCCGGGTTCGATTCCCGGCTGGTGCATTATTTTTTGAAATATCTGTTTTTCAGTCACCGAAAAATCTCTTCTGGATATATTTTGGCTGTCAAACTTACATGATCCACATGAACGATTTCTTTCTCTACATTTGAAAAAAAAAAAGAAAACCTTTTCTTTTTACCCACCTACTCACGTAGTCACGTGTGGAATAATCGTGCTTTTCTGGAAACATCTCCAAAATTGCTTGTTAATGTACTTTATTATTTATAGCCACAAACAAAACAATAGGATCTGTGGCGCAATGGTAGCGCGTCTGACTCCAGATCAGAAGGTTGCGTGTTCGATTCACGTCAGGTTCAAAACCCTGGTCCTAAACACAGATTGTTTTTTTTTTGTGAATTTTGTAGGTTGCTTCTTCAGTAGTCCCTTTTCTTTGCTCTTTACCTTTTCTTGTTTCAGTAAGAGCCTCACCATATTCTGTCTCTTCTCTATAACATACGGTGAATATGCAAAAAAATTACCATTGAACAACGATTGGTTGGTAAGTTTAACATTGCGGGAATTGGGAGCAACAAGTAATTGAGTAAAATTAATAGATGATGAGGTGAGAGTCTGACAAAAGGAGAGATTAATTTGGGCTTCCTGGGGCATTATTGATGCTCTCATGCTAGTAAGATAATAACATATGAAGCGAGCTTCATTGTATTACCTCTTATCAGATGCAGTTTTTGCGGAATTGTAGTCGTAACCAACACGCAGCACCCTTCCCTGCCCGGCAAACTCCCAAACACATAGCTTGCAAAACTAGAGTGGATTCATCTAAAACGTTGCAAGTTCCACAAAAGTTACTGAATAAATTTGGACTCAGTATCAGAAACCTGAGAACAACTAATTTCTCTTTTTACTTCTTACAATCTGCTTTAATGAGATAACACATGTTCTTTACAGAATAAAATACATAATGTTACATCCCATTGCTGTAAAAAGAGGTACAGAGTTTCCCTACCACAAAGGCCTAGTAAAATTATACAAACATTACATGACATGAACATAAGAGAACTAAAGGCTTTCTTTTAGTTCCCCTTTAAAATTCCATCACTCATTCATAAATCACAGTTAAGCTTCTCGTTCTTCAGGATTCTTTCTTTTGAACCCATCTTATAGGGAAGATCCTTCATCAAACAGCATATACAATCTCTCCGCTACTATCAAGGTCAAGCTCCGGATCAGATTCTAGATCCTCTTCCATATCATCATCAATGTCCAAGCTGCCAGTAAGATACTTGTTCAGACTTTGGGACCCAGCTGCGGGTATAGTTGCCTCTGAAATTATCTGCATGATCTCGTCAATACTTTGCATTGGCTGATCTGGCTCTTCATACTGACTGTTTGCCGCATTCTCATCCATGAGATCTGCTGGTAAGTTCTTTAGAAACCATTCGTGCTGCCGTATCTCAGGAATCGAAATTCTCTAGCAAATTGCCACCGAAATCAATTGTCAGGGTAAATATAACACTCAACAAGCCCTCCGTTCCTAAAAATATAGCTTCATCACATTATTATTTTACATCTTTTAAAAACTTTAGTTAAGATTACTTAAAGTATCCTTCACTATTCAAAAGTTTACATCTCCAGTTACAACTTTAGTACTTATTTGGTATTCTTGCTGAAGGTTATCGTGAAGAATTATGTAGGAAAGTTCATGGTTTAACATTTAAACTACCAAATTGGGAAGAGGTCAATAAATTTGGGACAGCTTAGAATAGAAAATAAGATTTTTAGGTTCATTCAGTATTTAACAGCACAACAAGCAGATACTTCAACCAAACAAATAATGAAACAAGACACACATGCAAACACACATAGTATAATCACATGTCCTAAGTGCATTACCTTGGCTGGGTCAGCAACAAATATCCTTGAGAGCAAATGACGACATTCTGAAGATATATGCACATAGTCAGGAATAGAGTATTGGACATTTAAAATTCGCTGCACCAGCAGAAATTGTAAGTGTCAGAAGGCAACCAGAGAAGCCACCATTTCGGTACATAAAATGGTGAAGAACTTACATGTATTGTCTTGCGGAAATTTTTAGGTTCCTCAGGGTCTTCAAAGGGGTAAGCTCCAACCAGCATTACATACAAAGTTACCCCACAAGACCACACATCTGCAATCTGAAATGGGCATGTGGAAGCAAAGATTCGAATGTACTACTGAGTGCCACCACTTAATGGTCTTAACATCAAAGAGTACAGTATTTCTTGCAGCACACAAAGCAATATGTATTTTGAGCATTAATGTCCATTCTAGTTTGAGCACTTGAAAATCTCATTACTTCATAAATGTATTATAGAGTTCTGAGCACTTGAAAATCTCATTACTTCATAAACATATTATAGAGCTTTGGTGATACATGATAACTTTTTCTTAAATGGCAATTTATTTTAGCTTCCAAATGGCGAGTTTAGCTTTAACCCAACCAGTCATGTCTATTTCCATATAACCAACAGTTGTGAAGTCAGCTCCAGAATTAAAACTTGTAAAGGAAATCGAGGAAAAGGAAAACCTAAATGCACATAAAACATGACATTGTGATGAGCATGTCACCTTGCCATCATATTCTTTCTTCAGTAAGACCTCAGGTGCAATATAAGCAGGAGTCCCAACAGTTGATTTGGGTTGAGAATGCAGGACTGAGGACTGAAATGGAGCAAACATATGTGCAAATATGTGTAAGGATTAGATATGAAGGAGCTGCTTACATAACTGAGAATACATAGGAAGATGAGACTGAGGGGAGGGAAGAGGGAAATTAACCAACCACTGTATAATTATATAAAACACAAGATGTTTTAAATAGACAACTATGCCTCATTCCAGAAAAAATCTACATCCATACACCACCCTATGTAGCCAAAATGCTTTCTTACTACTTATTTGCAGTAGATTTTCCAAATAAATCTTACAAATGCCTACTCAACATGGATTAAACTAATTAAGAAGCACATGTACCTTAGAATACCCAAAATCACAAATCTTCAAGCGAGGAACTGAACTACCATCCAATAATGTGTTCTCCAACTTTAAGTCTCTATGGCAAACTTGCTTTAAGAACAAACAAAACATGACTCGATGAGTATAAATAAAACAAAAAACATTGATGGTCAAGAATAAAGAGAACTAGTGACAGAAGTACCATTGCATGACAGTAGCTGACCCCAGAAATCAACTGCTGAAAGAAGAAACGTGCCTAACAGAAAGAGAACAGAATCGTTTTCAGATTTAAGCAAAGGACAGGGTAACGAAAACAAATCAAGTAAATGATCACCTCATCTTCACTAAACCGTCCAGCATTACATATACGTTCAAACAACTCTCCGCCCGATGCATACTCCATGACTATAGCTAAATGTGTTGGAGTCAATATAACCTAAAAGCAAAACCAATTAAGAGACGCGAAACTGCGGTACAAGAAGGGAAAAAATACACAAGCAGCTAGTATGGGGCTGTACAAACCTCCTTGAATCTAACGATGTTGGGATGTCTCAGTGACCTATGATTAATGATTTCTCTCTGCACATTTTCATCTATCTGTGCATATATAGAGTAATTCGAAATCCCAACATGATGCAATATATTAGTAGTATTTCTAAAAGTAGATGTAAAATTCAAGATACTTATATTGGATAAATATTTCTTGCTCCTAAGAAAATCAGAACACACTCAGAATCTGATATACCACAGCACCGAATGTCGGAAATACTAACCATATCAAACAAATGAGTCCTCAAATGTATAAAGATCCAAACTTTATCAAACTAATAGAAAACCTGTTGTATGTGAATGTGATCTCTCATATTCCAAACACAAAGTCCTATGAAGGTGAGACATTGGTTCCAAACTTCCAATACACAACAAATATGATAGGAGTATAATCTAATATACAATCACAGTTGTTAAATAAACAATCTAAAAAGTTGCAGTATGTATATTATATTAGAACCATACTTCTTTTAGTCTTTTGTTTCTTTACGTGTGCTTCTGAAAATTGCTCAATTTTCAGATACACTAAACACTTGTTACAACCCGACTCTTCAAATTTCCTTACGTATTAAACCAAAAAATGTCAATTTCCTTACGTATTTAACCAAAAAATGACATTTTTCTACCAAATAGCCAAATCCGACACCCAGACATAAATAGCTCCACCGTATCACTATAAGAAAACTAGAAAACACGTGCATCATGAAACTGGTAGAGGATCACCAAAACTACAAAAACACCAATTAAAATAATTTCTAATTTTCTTACATAAAAACCAAAAACTTAAAAGACATTTTTCGACAAAATCCCAAATCCGACACCCGAGTAGACACTTGTAGCCGAGTTTAAGCAACAAAGAAAAGAAAAAAGAGTGACTGACCTTCTCACCTCGCTCGATGTACTTAACAGCAACAAGTTCATTAGTAGTTTTATCTCTCATCAACCTAGCAACTCCAAAATTACCAGAACCAATATCTTTCACCAACTCATATCGATCACTATTATGCATTATCGGCATATCTGCATTCATCCCTCCTCCTCCAGCAGTTCGATCCATTATCTCTCTCTCTTTAATTCAAATCAAATTTGCTCCACTCAAATTAACGACGAGAAATTTGGAAAAGCATGATCGTAACATAAAAAAAAGATAACAAATTTTGGTAGGGTTACGTGTCAAAGATATGAAATCACGTGAAATAAATTGTATGAAGATGGAGACAGAATCTTAAAGAGTGATGGAGGATTAAAGTAAGAATCTTGTGAACCGCACTTACATAACATAACAATCTGCTTTAAAACTTTTTGTAAAATTTTTGTTTTTTTGGGGTGGGTTTGAGATTAATAAATTAGGGTTTTTGCTCGTGAATTTATTGAAGATGTAAATTGCTTTATATTTGAAGCTCTGTTTCTGTAATTGTGGTTCTTTGTTGTTAGCTGGAAAGAAAGAGAGAGATGGAGATGGTGGTAGGTTTGGTTGGGGTTTGTGTAGTTGGGTGCTGAATGAATCTGTAGCGGGAAATTAGGGGGGAACTAAAAGGGTATTTGTGGAAAGTGGGAGTTATTCACGAGAGTGTTTATCAATTATCATATACTCGAGTTCGAGTGTACTATGAACATGATATTGGTCCGATCAGTGATCTGACTTTTTCTAAGTAAAAATAGCAAACGATTTAAGATAAAAAATAACTTTGAGTGTACTATGATCCTCGACTCCTGTAAATACGGGTGTGGTGTGGTGTGGCCGTGTGGGGTTTCTTTCTGTGATGTAAGAGTTAATTGGCGGCTAAACTATTAAGTGGGTAACGAGTAGACGAGTAGTGATGAAAATAGTAGTGGTATCAGGCATGGCAACTTGTGTTTCTTACATTACATGTTTCTTAATGACTGATTTGCCCAATGCTTAGATAAGGTTCACACTTCACAAGCGGCAAAGAATACTTTTTCTCTTCTTTACTGCTAAGTGAATAATGGCATGGGTCGGACCGGCACGAGTACTGGCACGGCCTTACATGAGTTTGGTTCAAATCCAGCCAGTATAAATGCTACTAGTCCAACACGAGTCTATTGGTCATGTTGGACAGCTATTTATGAACGTTATTTTCAAAATCTTGGTTGAAGTCTGACACGAATACGACGAGTCAGCTCGCTTCTTGACCCGTTTATAATAGACAAAAAAGAAAAACAATTTGTTAAAGAGCGGACAAGTGCGTGATACAATATGATTCGGTAACACACATGAGACTAGTTGTACGTGCTTGTACCACTCTTTTGAAGATTTGGCACGAGACTGACAGGGCACAAACTTTTCTTAACCCGTTTTAAGCACAACCCAATATGACATGTGGACCGGCGCGATCGGTCCCATGCTCAGCTTACGCTGAGATTTTGCAATGTAGTGGTTTGTGTACAACCATATAGCGCACGATACATTTAATAAAGTCTAAGGGGGTGTTTCACAGTTGGCTGGTGGGTTTTTATAGTAATTGTTTGACCACCTAGGGATGTGACGGCTAGAATCCATTCTCCTCCTAGCTCAGCGTCACCCCTAGTTGTCTCGCCTAGTTGTGGCGCAAGACTTAGTGCATATGCTTTGAGTCCTAGTGTCTCCACAACATTGTTTTCCTTCACTTGTGTCATCGTCTAATATTCATCCATGGCCACCTATCTCAAAAATGGTATTTCTATATCTTGAGTGCTAGTGAATCTAAAAATGAATGTTATTTAGTTTCAACTCTCCACAAATAAGCTAAGCGAATGACAAAGATTCTTGTTTGCGTCAAGCCATCACGACATATAAATACAATGCATTATTTAGAAATGATACATGAAAGTTATTACCTTGTCATTGTAATTATTGTAATGTGTTGGGTTATATCGGGTCTATAAGATCAGTTATCATTCAGATGGTACAATGGATATTTCAAGGCCCGACCGATTGTTTTTGAGAACAATAGTAGTAGACATGTTTTGACTACTTTGAAACTTTTAGTCATACGATCAAACTCACTATTATGTGTCTAGTCCTCACTTTTTATGCGACTTTTAAATGGACTATTCGTCAATTGGGGTAAAAAAAAGTCTTCTCTACATGATTTTTTACATGAGGAGACTTACATGAGACACCCTGCTAGAGGCATACATCTAATCATATTTTTCTCCTCCATAAGTCGAAATCTGCTTCAACACTAGAAAGAGTAACCACGTTTTGGACTTTCACGATGAGTTGATTTGAAACAAGCTCTCCAAGCTTCGTTATCTCATATAAGCAGTTTTCTCTTATGTGAAGTATTGGTTTCAAGTGCAACAATTATAACACATATATGTTCACTTTCAAATATCAAAGTCATCTTTATTCTTGTCTTATATGTTGATGTCATTGTAAAGATATTTAGAGCATTAAATTTAGAGGAAATAATCTAAACATATTATTTCTCTCTTTCTCTTCTCAATTTTGAGAAGATTTCTTTTGTGTGTCTTACACTCTTGCGGCTCAAGGCTGCCTTTGCTGCTTTTTATATCTACCTAGGACTAACAACAAAAGACCTAGGGATTAGAGAATATTCTTACAACTAGCAGTGAGCCCAAATCAGCTACATTCAGTTGTACAATAAAACAAAAAACCTAAAAGGACATATACACATCAGCAGCCTATGTCATTTCTATTACATCATGTAATACAAAGAAAAACAGGAAAATATAGAGTATAATTCCTATATCCCCCCTTCAAGTTGGAGCTTGGGATTAGTAACAAGTCCTAACTTGAAAGAAATGAAATGATGTTGTTGTTGAAAGAGACTTTTGGTCATCAAATCTGCAAGTTGTAGGCTAGATTGAACATGTTGGGTTGCAATGAAACCTGAATCAACATTGTCTCTGATGTAATGACAGTCAATGCTAAGATGTTTGGTTCTTTCATGAAATAAAAGGATTGGCTTCTATGTGTATTATTGTCACATAGTAGAGGAATAGGCTTGGAAATGCATTGTTGCAAATCTTGGAGATTGCCTTCCATCCATACAATTTCACTAGTAGTTTTTGACATACTCCTGTATTCAGATTCTGCTGAAGATTTAGAAACAGTCTTTTGTTTCTTAGTTTTCCAGGATACAAGAGATTTTCCTAGAAAAATGCAAAATCATGTGAGAGATCTTCTAGAAAAAATACAGGAACCCCAATCTGCATCTGAGTAGCAAGTGAGGTTGAAGGATGGTTGAGCAGGATAGAAAAGGCCCCAATTAATTGTTCTCTTCAAGTATCTTACAACATGTAAAGCAGCTTGAAAATGAGGAACCATGGGGTATTGCATAAATTGACTGAGTTGTTGAACACTATAGGAAATGTCTGCTCTTGTGAGATTAAGGTAAAAGAGTTTACCAATTAATCTCCAGTAAAGATCAGGTTCTTCCATGATATCTCCTTCAACTATGGACAATCTAACTCCATGGGGGAGAGGTGTAATAATTTCTTTGCACTCAAGCATGCCTGTGTTGGCAAGATTATCATAAGTATATTTCCTTTGATTAAGGAGAGTAGCAGCATCATTCCTAGAGACTTCATTGCCTAGAAAATATCTCAATTCCCCAAGATCTTTTACAAAGAATTCAACATCTAAAGCAACCTTTAGTTGGGCAATACTCTCCTTATTTTCTCCTGAAATAAGGAGATCTAGACTAAAACAATCATTTGCTTCCCATTATCATTGTGGTGAAACAAAGAATAGTCACTCTTGGATTGTGTAAAACCATGCTTAAGAAGGAAGGCAGTTAACTCTATGTTCCAAGCTCTAGAGGCTTGTTTTAGACCATATAAACTTCTTTTTAACTTACAAACATGAATTTCATCTCTTAAAGGATGCCCCAAAGGCAATTTCATGTACACTTCCTCTTCTAGAAATCCATGTAAAAAAGCATTATTGATGTCAATGTGATGCATCTTCCATTCTTTCATTGTGGCTAGATCAATGAGGATTCTGACAGTGCTGAAATTTGCTACAGGAGAAAAAGTATGTTTATAATCTTTAATTTGCCTTTCACCTGTTTGTCTCCTCTAGCTACTAGCCTAGCCTTGAACCTTTCAATATCTCCATTTGGTCTATATTTGATTTTATAGACCAACTTACAATTAATGTCATGTTTCCCTTTAGGAAGTTCCATCACTTCCCAAGTATCATTTTTCTCAAGAGCATCCTACTCATTTTTCATGGCATCCCTCCACTCTGGGTATTTTGAAGCTTGATGATAGGTATCTGGTTCATTAATTTTCATCACATTGCTTAAAGAGGAAATGTATTCAGGGGTGTAGGCTTGCATTCCCCTTATTTCATGCACACTGAATGAGCTGGACAAATCAGTCTTTGCATTTTGTTTGTTCATGTTAGGAAATAGGAACATTACAAACAAAATCTCTATATTTAACAGGAAAGTGCCGGTCCCTGTCTGATCTTCTAGTTTGAGCAAGTTGTTGAGTTCCTTGTTGAGATTTTTCAAGGATTTCAGGTTGAGTAACACCTTGAGAGCTTCCAGGACTCTCCTGTGGATGATGAACATGATTGTCAAAATCCTGTACAGCACCCTGTAAAATTTGTTCTTCTGCTTCTTCAGGCAACCCAGAAGCTTCAGGAGTCAAATCTTCATCTGATTGAAAATCTGGTATAAAATTGAATTGTATTCTTATTTCAACCCCTGCATTCACATCCCTTTCAATCTTCAAAAAAGGGAATATATTTTCTTTGAAAACAACATCTCAACTAGTATAGATCCTTCTTTTTCCAAGTTCAAAAATTTTGTATCCCTTTTGATTGCTAGGATATCCCAACATGATAGATCGAATCCCCTTTTCACCAAACTTGTCAGTTTTCTTTTGACTACCACTACCATAGCATAAACATCCTATGACCTTAAGATGATCATAGGTAGGTTTTCTTTTCATAAGCCTCTCATAAGGTGTCTGCCAGTGACTAACAGCAGATGGCATCAAATTTATAACATGAGTGGTTGCTAAAATGCATTCACCCCAGAAATATTTACGAAGTCCTGCATGGATCCTAAAAGCTCTTGTCTCTAAGAGAAATCTATGTTTCCTCTCAACTCTGCCATTCTGTTGTGGTACACCTGCAATGCTTCTTTGATGGATTATCCACATTCCTCTTGGAATACCTTTGTACCATTATCACTTCTAATAGTTTTCACCCTTCTATTAAAATGATTTTCAGTGTAAGCAAGAAAGTTACTAAGAGTTGTCTTTACTTGCTCTTTGTTAGACAACAAGAAAGTTCAAGTTGCTCTGCTAAAATCATTAACAATGGTGAAGAAATAACTTGCACCTGTTATAGCTTTGACCTTATAAGATCCCCATAAATCAACATGGATCAAATCAAAGATATTTTCAGCAATAGAGTTGCTAAGAGTAAAAGGAAGTCTGTGATGCTTGGCCACACAACAAGTGTCACAAAAATAGTCTTTAATACCCTTGCAAGAACAAATACTTAAGTGTTTCATCTTAGAAAGAGATACATGACCTAAGCTAGCATGAATCAAATTCAAGTTTTCAGCTACATTAGATACATGCATTACACTACAATTCTTCTTCATCAATCTAACTTCTTCTTGCATCTCTCATCTGTGCTTCTTATTAGTCCTCTTGAGCCTAAAAACTCCATCCTGAATATCTCCTTCTCCTAACTTTTCATCACAAGAAAGGTCATGTATAACACAACTATTGTTGCCAAAAGTCATCCTTAATTGATTGTTCTCAACCAACTTACTGACTGACATCAAATTATGCTTGAAATTAGGCACAATCAACACATTATGAAGGATGAGATTGGGTAAAACTCTCACCTTTCCTATTTACTTTACCAATTTAACATTCCCATCAGGTAATTCAACTTTTATAGGAACTAACAAATCTTCAATATCAAATAAATCATTGTTGTATCCAACCATATGATCAGAAGCACTAGTATCTACTATCCATGTATGACTGTCAAATTTCTTTGCAGTAAAACAAATTTTCATACCTGCAAAGTTGCTGTTGTGTTTCTTTTCAGTCAAAGCCTTCATAACTTCCTGCACCACAGTTGATATCATGCTTGTATCCATTTTACTCCCACTTGATTCTCCAGCTTCATTAGTTGCTTCAAGTGGAGTTTCAGCCTTTACTTCTTGATTTTGCTTGCTAACATTCATTGCAGCCTTAGTATTGTTTTTCCCTTTTGCTCCTTTAAACCATTCTGGGTAGCCAATGAGCCTAAAACACTCTTCCTTCACATGCCCCTTATGTCAGTTTTCTGCCAGTTTTCTGCTTGCCTATTCACATTAAGGGCACTTGCTTCTGTGCTTACATTCTGTATGCTTCCAATAATTTGCTTTTGTTTCTCATGCTGTTGGACAAGGTAGCTCTGTTGACAGAAGGAAGAGGGTCCATAGCTAAAATACTACCTTTCAAGCTCTCATAACCATCATTGAGAGGCATGAGAAATTGTATAAGTCTATTAAGACCATCAACATCTAACAGCTTCTTGATCATATTACAGGTGCATTTAGCCATGGCACCACATGAGCATTTAGGAATTCCCTCTATAGAAGCAATTTCATCCCACAACTGTCTCAGCTTGTAATAGAACTCAGCAACAGATTTGTTTTCTTGAGCAAGATAATTTAGTTCCTTTTTCAGTTCGTATAAAAGAGGAATATTTGTTTGCCCATAACATTCTTTAATTTCATTCCAAAGTTGCTTAGCACTTTCCATATACATCATACTGTTGGAAATTTCAGGAGCAACAGATGCTATCAACCAACACCTAACCAGAGAGTCATTTCTAGTCCATTTGCTATAGTCAGTAGCATTGCTTGTGCTTGGCCTTTTGATGGTTCCATCAATGAATCCAAGCTTGTTCTTGGCAGCTAGAGCCATTCTTACACTTCGTGACCAGTTAAGATAGTTGTCTCCTTTGAAGATTAAACTACCAAGTTGGTTTGTGGACTAATCAGAAGCTGAAATGAAGAAAGGATCTTCAAATGGTGATTGTTTGGTATTTTTGGATTGTTCATCTCCTGAACTCATTGTTTAATGGTGAAAGATAGGAAATTTGTGAAAGTTCAATTTTTCAACAGGATTTAACGTGGCAGCTCTGATACCATAAAGAGATTTAGAGCATTAAGTTTGGGTGTTACTAAACATAGCCCGTATTTGTAACACCCCGCCCAAATCGAACCCTTTTTCATTAAATAAAACTCGTTGGGGGAAAATCCACGAGGGTTCGACTCGGATGGCGTGCTACCGCCGCACTTATCTCCTTGGAAATAAATGCAAGGCTAATGGGTAACATCACACTAAACTCAAATTAAATTAAGTTTTACAACAACTAAATTGTTTAAACAAAACACTAATTAATATAACGTCTCAGAGTCTCAGCGGAAACTAAATTAAAACTAAGTGGATGACAACTCTAAAAGTTCTCTCTTTGTTTCCCCCAGTCGATCACCCACCTGCACAAATACATTAAAAAGAAACAAGAGAGACAAGCTCCCAAAAATCAGAAAAACTGAGTAATTCCAACTCCATCCCGTAAAATACTTAAGTTGAAAATACTTTGTGAAAATAATAGTTTAACAGAGTCGAAAGCATAGCACATATACATATATAAATACAATTAATAATCACATACATAGATATATAGGATTGATAATCACATAATTTCAATTAATTCAATAATTCAGAATATTTTGATTATTTAAGGAGAGGAAAGAGAACGCCAGTAAGCCAGGGACACCCTGTAACAACTTACTACAATAATTGTAACAACTCACTGTGAGCCAGGGACACCCTGTAACAACTCACTGTAGGCCGGAGAAACTCCTGTAACTACCTACAAATCATATTGGCCGTAATAACAGAGTCCCTAGTGTGCACACCTCTTCTAACTTGGAAACACATCAGGATAGAATGAAGACAAATAACAGAAAAATCAGCATAGTGACAAAAGAACCTGTAGGTGGCTGTTGAACCTCCCATACAGGGCAACCTGTTCATCATTTCTCTCCGATATTCCACTTTAAGTGATTAATATATTTTATGAAAGTCATCACTTAAATCATATACACATATACATCATCTCATTTAACCAAGTATGAACATATTCATTCCAATATCCGTAACTCAATTTATTCGCGGTTTATCCAGAAAGCCCATATTCATTCATATACAAAAACCATCACTTGTAAATTAATAATCCATCATTTTCCAATTTTTAACCAATCCATTTTCAATTTTTATTTTCAAACTTTAATAACGATAATAGCATAATAACAATGATAATGATAATAATAACGATAATAATAATAATAATAATAGTAATAATAATAATAGCAACAACATTAAAAATTAATCTTTAATTAAACAAATGCCGAAAATAAAATATTAGATTATTTATCAAGGTCTTCAATAACGTTAGAATAATTGTCATATCGTCCATAGTTCATAGTCCATGGTCATGATCCATATCCATAATCCATAGTCATTAGTAATTTTACTAATCGTAATACGCATTTAAGTCAATGGCTATAATTCATAATAATTTTCATAATTATAATTCACATTTCTAATCACATAGTCACGTAATTAAATTATTTTTATACTACGGGATATACGTTTAGATGGACATCGGAGATTACCACGTGACGCGTGCCCAAAAGTTAGATTCACGAACAGATCAAAGCTCCCGATAATCCTCGTCTACACAATCGAAGTCTACAACGAGATTTAATGAGATCTAAGTTAGTAACATAAATAACCCCTTTTTATTTATATATATAAAATAACTAACTTAAATAAACCCGCATAACTTTAGAAAATTCTTAATTATTCCAAACGGGAATTCATAACTCGAAGTTTAACGTTAAAAAAAATTTCTTAAGAAAATCCATTTCAGTATTAAAAGATTAACTTTATTAACTAAATAATAATAATAATAACATTAATAATATCATAAATAAACCCTTTTTTTGTTTTAAATGAAACAAAATAAGGGGAGGGGGGAAACACTGATTCATTTGAATCAGTTAAACAAAAGAAAGGAAAACAGAGGGGAAGGAGGAACAGAGGGGCGCGCGAATGAGGAAGGGAGGGTGATGGTTGCGGTGGCTGGTTGCGGTGTGGCTCGGGTTCAGGCGGCCGGTTTCAGGCGCAGTGAATGGGCAGCAGGGGCTGGCGTGTGGTGTGTGGTGGTTGCGGGAGAAACAAGCAACGAGCAGGTCTGTTGTTTCGGGTTGTGTGTTCCGCGAGGAGGAGTGGCGAAGGGGTGCGAGGCATGGTGGTCGAAGTGGGTTTTGGGGCGGCGAGGGTGGTGGTTTAAGCTGGCGGTCTGTGGCAGTTTATGGTGGTGATGTGGCGGTTCGTGGTGGTCGGCGGTGGTGGTTTAAATTTTTTTTATTTTCCAAAACAAAATCAGAAAATCAGAAATTCAGAAATTAAAAGGGAAAAGAAGGAGATTGAAGAGTAGAATGAAGCAAACCTTGAAGGTTGGTTTGCTTGAGTTTGTGGGTGGGTTATGGGTAGTATTTATAGGGGAGATTTTCTGAAATTTGGGGAGCTTGGTCAAGCTTCCATTGATGGAAGGATATGAAAATTGAATGAGGTAGATTTGCTTTTGACCAATTGGTTCATTTGCTCAGAATTGGGAGCTTGAATTCAACAAAATTCTTACTAGAATTGATGGTTGTGGTTGGGAGATTATTGAAGGTTGAAGAAAGGTTTCATACGGTTGGGAGAAGGAAGAGTTAGAGGATGGAAGATGATGATATGATAAGTGAATTGATAAGTGATATGTAATAGATGATATGTGATAGGTGATAGGTGATAAAGATGGATAATGGGTGATAAGTGGTTTGATAATGGCAATTTTTGTAATTTCAGAGAGCTTATAATATTTGGTATTTTGTGGCTTATAAGAATTTGTACATGTAATGAAAAGTTAGCTAATAATTATGAAATACTTATCTTTAATAATTTATCTAATGTTTTTATAAAATTCAAATAACAACACTAACATTGGAAATAGTTTTATATAATCAAAATAATTAATGTAATTCAAATAATTGGATTTAATTCGAAATAAATATCAAATCTCACATAATTTATATTAACGCCTTTTTAAATCGAATATTAAAACTCACATTAAATTCGTATTAATACATTTTTAGATTAATAAAATACTTTATTAGTTTATCAAATATTCGGGGTATTACATCTACTCCTCCTTAAAAACGAAGTTCGTCCTTGAACTTTAATGTGAGATATTTAATATTAACGATATATTAGGCTTCGCGCTTTGTTAGTATTACATTCGGTCCCACTTAAGGAGTTTCGTCCCCGAAACTCGATAATCGTACCTGGGAGAAGAGTTCATGATAACGCTTTTTCATGTCATCTTCTGTTTCCCAAGTTGCCTCCTCGGTTTGATGATTAGACCATAAAACTTTGACTAACTTTATAGCCTTGTTTCGTGTGTTTCTCGTTTTGGTATCGAGGATTCTAACAGGGCGTTCCTCAAAGGTGAGGGTCTCATCTAGCTCGATGGTTTCAGGTTGGATAACATGGGAAGGATCAGGAACGTATTTATGGAGTTGAGACACATGAAAAACATTGTGAACATTGGCTAATTCTGTGGGTAAGGCTAATCTATAGGCCACTTCTCCAATTCTTTCAAGTATCTCGTAAGGTCCGATATAACGAGGACTCAACTTTCCTTTCTTACCGAACCTCATTACTCCCTTGGTTGGTGAAACTTTCAGTAACACTTTTTCTCCAACTTCAAACTCTAAGTCTCGTCTCCTTTGATCGGCATACGACTTTTGTCGGTCCTGAGCTGCTTTCATACGTTTACATGTCAGGCATTTGATATCGCTCAAAAATGTTATTCGGGCTATGAGTTAGGCCAAAAATACAATTTGGGCCCTCATGTACAAGGATCGACGCGTAAAATAGGAGTTCAACATTTTCAGCTTCTGAGTGCTCGAACCCCTTAGAAATGCTAAAAAAAACATGTCACGCTTTAGAATCGCTCAAAAATGTTATCCCAGTCAGGAGTTAGGCCAAAAATACGATTTGGTCCCCCACGAACAAAAAACCGACGCGAAAAATCAGATTTCAATATTTGCAGCTTCTTAGCTCACGAACCCTTAAAAATTGTGAAAAAAACATGTCATTCTTTGGAATCGCGCAAAAA
The DNA here is from genome assembly GCA_947645195.1 of Patellifolia procumbens. Lineage (NCBI taxonomy): Eukaryota > Viridiplantae > Streptophyta > Magnoliopsida > Caryophyllales > Amaranthaceae > Patellifolia > Patellifolia procumbens. The sequence goes on from CANSGD010000429.1 coordinate 1,252,509, forward strand.
TTTATCCGAGCTAAGAGTTAGGCCAAAAATACGATTTGGGCTCCCACGAAAAAAGAACCGACGCGAAAAAATCGGACTTCAATATTTTCCGCTTCTAAGCTAAGGAACCCCTTAAAAATGGTAAAAAAAAACATGTCAGGCTTTGGAATCGCTCAAAAATGTTATCCGAGTTTGGAGTTAGGCCAAAATTACGATTTGGACCTCCACAAACAAAGAACCGACGCGAAAAATCGGACTTCAAAATTTTCAACTTCTGAGCGCTCGATTACCTTATAAATGGTAAAAAAACATTTCAGGCTTTGTAATCGCTCAAAAATGTTATCCGAGGTAGGAGTTAGGCCAAATATATGATTTGGGCCCACATGTGCAAGGATCGACGTGAAAAATCGGACTTCAAAATTTTCAGATTCTGAGCGCTCGAACCCCTAAGAAATGGTAAAAAAAAAAACAGGTCAGGTTTTGAAATCGCTCAAAAATATTAGCCGAGGGAGGAGTTAGGCCATTGATACGGTTTGGCCCCCCACGAACAAAGAACCGACGCGAAAATTCGCACTTCAATATTTTCAGCTTCTGAGCGCTTAAACCCCTTAGAAATGGAAAAAAAAACATGTCAGACTTTTGAATCGCTCAAAAATATTATCCGAGCTAGGAGTTAGGCAGACAATACGATTTGGGCCCACATGTGCAAGGATAGACGCGAAAAATTGGACTTCATTATTTTCAGCTTTTGAGCGCTCGAACCCCTTAGAAATGGTAAGACAAAACATGTCAAGCTTTGGAATTGCTCAAAAGTTTTATCCGAGCTAGGAGTTAGGCCAAAAATACGATTTGGGCTCCCTCGAAGAAAGAGCCAACGCGAAAAATCGGCTTTCGATATTTTCAGTTTCAAAGCTCCCGAACCCCTTATAAATGGTAAAAAAGAAACATGTCAGACTTTGAAATCGCTCAAAAATATTATCCGAGGTAGGAGTGAGGCCAAAAATATGATTTGGCACCCACGAACAAAGAACCGACGCAAAAAATCGGAATTCAATATTTTCAGCTTCTAAGCTCACGTACTCCTTAAAAATGGTAAAAAAACATGTCAGGCTTTGTAAGCGTTCAAAAACGTTATTTGAGCTAGGAGTTATGCCAAAAATACGATTTGGACCACCACGAAAAAAGAACCGATGCGAAAAATGGGACTTCAAAATTTTCAGCTTCTGAGCGCTCGAACCCCTTATAAATGGTAAAAAAAACATGTCAGGCTTTGGAATCGGTCAAAAATGTTATCCGACCTAGGAGTTAGGCTAAAAATACGATTTGGGCCCCCACGAACAAAGAACCGACGCGAAAAATCGGATTTCAATATTTTCAGCTTCTGAGCTCATGAACCTCTTAAAAATGGTAAAAAAAAAACAGGTCAATCTTTGGAATCGCCCAAAAATTTTATCCGATATAGGAGTTAGGTAAAAAATACGATTTGGGCCCCCACGAACAAAGAACCGACGCGAAAAATCGGACTTCAAAATTTCCAGCTTCTGAGTGCTCCAACCCCTTAGAAATGGTAAAAAAACAGGTCAGACATTGAAATCGGTCAAAAATATTATCCGAGGTAAGAGTTAGGCAAAAAATACGATTTGGCCCCCCATGAACAAAGAATCGATGCGAAACAGACTTCAATATTTTCAGTTTCGGGGCTCACGAATCAATTAAAATTGGTAAAAAAAAAACATGTGAGGCTTTGGAATCGCTCAAAAATGTTATCCGGGCTAAAAATTAGGCCAAAAATACGATTTGGGCCCCCATGAACAAAGAACCGACGCGAAAAATCTGACTTCAAAATTTTCAACTTTTGAGCTCTGGAACCCCTTAGAAATCATAAAAAAACATGTTAGGCTTTGGAAACGCTCAAAAATGCTATCCGAGTTAGGACTTAGGCCAAAAATACGAATTAGGCCTCCACGAATAAAGAAACAACGCGAAAAATCGAACCTAAATGTTTTCAGCTTCTGAGCTCATGAACCCCTTAATTGGAATCGCTCAAAAATGTTATTCGAGCTAGGTGTTAGGCCAAAAATACGATTTGGGCCCATATGTGCAAGGACCGACGCGAAAAATAAGACTTCAACATTTTCAGCTTCTGAGCGCTCGAACCCCTTAGAAATGGTAAACAAAACATGTTAGGCTTTGGAATCGCAAAAAAATGTTATCCGACCTAGAATTTAGGCTAAAGATACGATTTGGCCCCCCACGAAGAAAGAACCGAAGCGAAAAATCGGACTTCAATATTTTCAGCTTCGGAGCTCAGGAACCCCTTAAAAAAAACATGTCAAGATTTGGAATTGCTCAAATATGTTACTCGGGTTTGGAGTTAGGCCAAAAATACGATCTAGTCGCTCACGAACAAAGAATCGACGCGAAAAATCAAACTTCATATTTTCAGCTTCTGAGTGCTCGAAACCCTTATCAATGGTAAAAAAAACATGTCAGGTTCTGAAATCGCTCAAAAATGTTATCCGAGGTAGGAAAAAAATACGAATTGGCCCCCCAAGAACAAAGAACCGACGCGAAAAATTGGACTTCAATATTTTCAGCTTCTGAGCTCACAAACCCCTTAAAAATGGTATAAAAAACATGTCAGGCCTTGGAATCTCCCAAAAATGTTATCCGAGCTCGGAGTTAGGCCCAAAATACGATTTTGGCCCCACGAACAAAGAACCGAGGCGACAAATCGGAATTCAAAATTTTCACCTTCTGAGCGCTCAAACCCCTTAGTAATGCTAAAAAAACATATCAGGCTTTGGAATCGCTCAAAAATGTTATCCGAGCTAGGAGTTAGGCCAAAAATAAGATTTGGGCCCCCACTAACAAAAAACTGACGCGAAAAATAGGAATTCAATATTTTCAACTTCTGAGCTCATGAACCGCTTAAAAATGGTAAAAAAAAAACAGTTCAGGCGTTGGATTCGCTCAATAATGTTATCCGAGCTAGGAGTTAGGCAAAAGATACGATTTGGGCCCCCACGAATAAAGAACTGACGCGAAAATCGAACTTCAAAATTTCCAACTTCCCAGTGCTCGAACCCCTTAAAAACGGTAAAAAAAATATGTGAAGCTTTGGAATCGCTCAAAAATGTTTTTTGGGATTGGAATTAGGTCAAATATATGATTTGGGCCCCCACGAACAAAGAACCGACACGAAAAATCGGACTTCAATATTTTCAGCTTCTGAGCTCATGAACCCCTTAAACATGGTAAAAAAGAAACAGGTCAGGCTTTGGAATCGCTCAATAATGTTATCCGAGTTAGGAGTTAGGCAAAAAATACGATTTTGGCCCATATGAGCAAGGAACGACGCGAATAATAGGACTTCCACATTTTCAGCTTCTGAGCGCTCGAACCCCTTAGAAATGCTAAGAAAAACATTTTAGGCTTTCGTATTGCTCAAAAATGTTATCCGAGCTAGAAGTTAGGCCAAAAATACGATTTGGGCCCCGACGAAAAAAAACCGACGCGAAAAATCGGACTTCAAAATTTCCAACTTCTCAGCGCTCGAACCCCTTAGAAATGGTAAAAAAACATGTCAGGCTTTGAAATCGCTCAAAAATGTTATCCGGGCTTGGAGTTAGGCCAAATATACGATTTTGGCCCCCACGAACAAAGAACCGACGCGAAAATTGGGACTTCAAAATTTTCAGCTTCTGAGCGCTCGAACCCCTTAGAAATGGTAAACAAACATGTCAGGCATTGGAAACGCTCAAAAATGTTATCCCGAGCTAGGACTTAGGCCAAAAATACGATTTGGGCCCAAATGTGCAAGGATCCACGCGAAGAATCGGGCTTCAAAATTTTCTGCTTCTGAGCGCTCGAACCCCTTAGAAATGGTAAAAAAACATGTGAGGCTTTGGAATCGCTCAAAAATGTTATCTGGGCTAGGAGTTAGGACAAAAATACAATTTGGGCCCCCATGAACAAAGAACTGACGCGAAAATCGGACTTAAATATTTTCAGCTTCTGAGCGCGCGAACCCCTTAGAAATTGTAAAAAAACATGCCAGGCTTTGGAAATGCTTAAAAATGTTATCCGAGCTAGCACTTAGGCCAATAATACGATTTAGGCCGCCACGAATAAAGAAACAACGCGAAAAATCGGACTTCAATATTTTCAGCTTCTGAGCTCATGAACCCCTTAAAAATGGAAAATAAAAATATGTCAGGCTTTGGAATCCCTCAAAAATGTTATCCAAGCTAGGAGTTAGGCCAAAAATACGATTTGGGCCCATATGTGCAAGGATCGACGCGAAAAATAGGACTTCAACATTTTCAGCTTCTGAGCGCTCGAACCCCTTAGAAATGGTAAACAAAACATGTCAGGATTTCGAACCACTAAAAATGTTATCCGAGCTAGAAGTTAGGCCAAAGATACGATTTGGCCCCCCGCGAAGAAAGAACCGACGCGAAAAATCGGAATTCAATAATTTTCATCTTCTGAGCTCACGAACCCCTTAAAAATGGTAATAAAATACATGTCAGGCATTGGAATCGCTCAAAAATGTGACCTGAGCTAGGAGTTACGCAAAAAATACGAATTGGGCCCCCAGGAACAAAGAACCGACGCGACAAATCATACTTCAAAATTTTCACCCTCTAAGCGCTCGAACCCCCCTCCTCATACTTTCCATCCATCACTCTCTAACCTTCACTACCACTCTCTAACCTTTACTACCACTCTCTAACTTCCACATTCAACCCTTCCACCGCCGCCGCCGCCACAAACATCCTCCTCAATGGAGGCGCCACCACATCAAGTAAGTTTTTTTTAAAAAAATAAATTAAATTAACGCTATTTATTTACTTAAAGGCGTCGGGATTTTTTTATAAAAAAAACGAAAACATGGAACCGGAATCTGGGTCTGGTTCGGTGTTTTCATCTCAATAATCATTTTTTTAAAAATAATTGTTGTTTAATGTAATTTAACGTTGTTTTGTTTCAATTCTTTTAAAAAAATCTAAAAATTTGGAGCTAAGGGGTGTTTTAGGGCGGTTTTGGGTCGATTTTCTGGAAAAACACGGAACCGGACCCAGATTTCGGTTCCGTGTTTTTCCATAAAATTGTTTTTTTTTTAAATTTCTTGGTTCACGGAACCGGAATCTGGGTCCAGTTCCGTGCTTTTCTGGAAAAAAAATGCTGAGTTTCATCAGAATTTGAATTTTCTTTCAAAAAAAACTTTTTTATTTTCAAAATTTGAAATTGACGGAATCGGATGGGGATCCGGTTTCTGCATGGTGGAGAGGGATTGGCTTCTCGGTACCACCATGGAGGAAACCAGATCTCCATCCGGTTCCGTTATTTTCAACGTTTTGTGCGGAACCGGATTGGTTTTCCGGTTCGGTAAATTTTACGGAACCGGATGAGTTTTTCGGTTCCGGGTACCAGAAAACTTATCCGGTTCCGTAAAATTCAAAATTTAAAAAAAAATTAATTCATCAAAATTACGGAACCGGATTAGTTTATTGGTAGAAAATCCGGCCAATGTGGTGGTGGTGGTGGCAAATGTGGTGGTGTTGGTGGTGGTGGTGGTGGGCCAAGGTGGTAGAAGGGGAAGAAGTAAGTTGAAAATGTTAGAAAATGATTAAAGGGGAGGGGGGTAATATAGACTTTTATATTGCGTATTTATAAGAATACGGGCTGTGAGCTAGTAAATACGGGCTGTGAATAGCCGCACACTTAGAGGTTGTTTGGTTCACACGGGAAATAACTTCCCACAGGAATTGCAATTTCACAGGAAGTTTTTTCCCATGTTAATTTCCTAGGAATTGAGCTAAATCTGTTTGTTTGACCCTATAGGAAATTGAATTTCCTAGGAAATCACTTCCCATGTTTTGTTTGGTATACTTATCTATTTCCTATGGTATTTTAACTACTATAACTACTTTTACCTCAAAAAAGAATTGATTTCTTGTTTTTCACACAAAATATTTGTTCCCACATCATTTGGGGCATCTATAATTTTTTATTTACTAACATACTCTCATAACAATCCTATAAAATGTGATCTTTCAACATGAAAAAATCCAGAAGCAAAAGACTTGTCATCAAAAGAATTATGTTTAAAATATTACATCTAGATTAAGCTATTCTAACATAGCCCCAAAAAAAAATTCATAGCAGACTCCTGTCATTAAGAAATTATGTTCTATCCAATGAAACATATGTAGCAAGCTAAACTAATTAAAAAAAGTTATATTAAATATCATTTGCCGCCGCTTCCATAATCACTGATCAGGAAGTAGAAGACCTTGAACATAAGCATATTTGTAGTTTTCCGGTAGGTTGAAAAAGAAGTCAACCTCAAGAGGATTAAGAGCGATCTTCTTTGATGCCAAAAGTACCTCAGTAGGTGTTAATCCTTCCATTTTCATGATCTCAGTAGTTACTTTCATCCTTCTATCCGCTGAATCAGATTCATGTTGAAAGCAATTAGCAAGTCGCCCAATGTGTTCAGTTGCGGCTTCCATCACATCACTAATCTTTCCCATCTTGGTAGAAAATTCTTTTAGAGCTTCAATAGTTTCGGTTCTTGCCCTCTTTGTTCGGCTACTTGAAGGAGTTGTTGATTGTGGTGTTGATGATGGAGGTTCCGTTGAATCACATTGAATAGTTGAATTAGTTTCCTCCACATTTTCAGGAATTTGTTCTCCACCTCTTGCTCCTTCCTCCATTTCCTCTAGAACATCATACACTGTCCCAGATTCATTACCAACAGCTCTGTCTTTGCCCCAAATCCTCCCCAACTCTTCATAAAATGGAAAAGGTTTGTTTCTTAACCCTGCTGCATTTTTATGGCTCTGCCACATTAAGAAAATATATATTAGAGATCAAAGTCCATATATACAACAACAAGTTTTCTTGAACATAAATATACACTTAGAAAAAAAGCTAAAAACAACAACTATTCGACAAATATTTTTAAAAAACAATTAAGAAGATAAGAAAAACTAATACATTACCTTCATCCATTCATCTCAAACTGCCTGTGGGCATGTAACATACTTTTCTTGATCATTCCACCCAAAACCACTAGCACTTGGACTTAGCATCTCTGTAATAGCGTCATATTGTTTCCTAAGATGTTTTACTCTTGATTCAATATGAGGCTTGGCTTTTTTCTCACATCCAGGCATTTTTTGTGACATTATGCCTTCTAACTTAGCATAAGCACCGCTCTTGAATTGACCATTGTCTGCTTTCCAACCACCCATATCCAAAAGCTCATTCATGGCCATAATGAGTGCACGATCCTCAGAAAGTGACCATCTTGACAAGTTTCTAGTAGTATTGCAACTTTTACCATTACCTTGTGTAAAACTTCCTATGCGAATAGGAGGTTGACTCATCTGTAAAATACGATTAAAAAATGATATAGAATACGTACTACTGTTCATAAGTATGTTGTACATAAAAGTTATATAAAAAATTGAATTAGTAAAAAGAAAAAGTATATGCAAGACAAAGCAGTCATTACATACGCCAAAATAGGTCATGCATTACATTACAAGTAGAAAACTAAAGAAAAGAAATTTTTTAAAGTAAAAGTACTCAATGGTTTCTAGTTTCAATCCAAGCACTATACATTTCATTTGCTAGCTCCTGTCTAAAAGCATTCCATGTTGCACTTGTTTCCATAATTTCAATATTATCACCATCATCTTCCATATGATCTTCAAGGAGACACTCAAATGGATCAACAGACATATAAGTTCGTATGAAGTTATGTACAAGAGCACATCCCAAGATAATTCTACTGACTGTCTTTCGAGGATACCAAGTCGTATGCCTCAAGATACCCCATCTCATTTTTAGCAACCCAAAACATCTCTCTATCACGTTTCTTGCCTGAGAATGCTTCATGTTGAAATATTCTTCGGCGGATACGGGAAGAGCACCACGTTTCCAAACACTCAAATGGTACCTTTGGCCTCTAAATGGTGTTAAAAACCCCTCACAATTCATATACCCAGCGTCACATAAATAATAGTTACCTAATACCAAGGAGCAAAATTGTAATCATTTAGTTTTTATAGAGTTGGTATATGATATATTGAAATTACATAACTAAATCTATTACCTTGAGGAACTTTTAAAGGACTTTGTCTAGATAAGGCATCTCGAAGTACTCTATTATCATGTGCAGAACCCTCCCAACCAGGTAATAAATATATAAATTGCATATCACGCGTGCATGCAGCTAAGACATTGGTAGTAAGATCTCCTTTTCTGTTTCTGAACCTAACTTTGTCTTTATCCCCTACACGAACCTTAAAGTGTGTTCCATCCAAAGCTCCTAAGCAATTCTACAAAAAGAAATAAAGAAAAGAACCTTCCCATTTAGTAATGAATCAAAACTCCAAATGTTTATGAAATCACTTAAGTTGAATAGCAAAGTAGACTTACTTTAAACCACTTCCACCTATCATCTTGACAATTTTCTGCCACTGCCGTAGGTTTTTTCAACAATATGGGATGACATCTAAGAAGAGCTTGTAAAACTAAATTGAAATGCCTTGAAACAGTCTCGCCACTTCTTCTAAAGTGTAATTGAGTTCTTCGATTTTTTGTATCATGAGATAGCGTAAAGAGAAACAAAGCTACCATTTCTTCCAAACTTGTGTTCCTATTTCCTTGCAAGTTACCCACATCCCTAAGCATCTCACAAAACTTGTAAAAACAAGCTCTATCCATTCTAAGGTTATCCAAACATGCTATGTCGCTCCCTTGGATCATTGGCCTAACATTTAATATTCTAGCAGTCATCCGCTCTTCAAGTGAATCATCAAATACAAATGTCAAAGGTTTAGGGATTTTAACGTTCGTAATGGAAAGAAGATACATGAGGTGAAGTATCATATCCATAATCATTACCATAAATTGCCTATAAATCACAACACAAGTTGATGCAATCTTCTTTTGTTTGCTTAAAGGGATGCGGGCCATTACTGTTTAACAAGGTAAAAGAATAATAATTAAGAGATAATGATTGTAGATGCATATAAATAGTTAATGAAACAACAATTAGTTAAACAATATTATAATTATCCCTCACAGGCTCACACACTCCAATAGACTAACATTCACATGTTACCTTCATACTATATTTTTAGTACTTATCAACTTGAGACTATGGAGGTCAATTTGCAGTGGTGTGAAACGTGAATTATGGATTTTGGTTGTTGGTTTTCTGCAAGTTGTGACTAGAGACTATTTATTTGTCTCATTTGGTGGTTTGGCAACGCATAGCCATACATTTTTCTCAATTCACATGACTTGCAAAGGCATTAGTCAATCACCATTTGATGCAATACCAACACATACCATATAGTTTTAGCCACACTAAGTTTTGCCCCTCCCATGCCATATAATCATTTCAAACTCAGCAAAGAAGCAGAGTACTCTGCCGCATACAAACACACTTGACATTTACCACCAAAAAAAGCTCTCAGTTTCTCGATTTAGAAATATTGGGTACTTCCTTCACTAATGCTAACACTAGCATATCCCCTCAATCGATTACTCGGTAAAGAAAATTTTGAATCCCATAGGCATAACCTGGAATATATCTTTTATAACTACAAACTTTCTACCAGTATTATAAGAACAACACTTGCAAATGAAAAGTTCCCCCATCCAAAGCAACCAGATTCATCGCTGGCAACAGTACCACAACCCCCCAAAATCCCCTAACTGCAAACTGAACACAATAAAAACCATCAAAATACCCATTTTTTCCCACTAGACGATCCTTGTGAATATTCTGCTATCCACCTCAAGTCTTTGGGGTTAATTTTTAAAATTAGAAAGCTACAGCAAATCGTGAAAGACAATTCCAACAAAACAATGACATGCCACTCTTTAATCCAAGAAATCAGAACCCCAATCTAAAAAATACCCCAAGAAATCTGCAAATTTCATTTACAAAGAGGGACAATTTGAATGTTGTTCAAAAATCAAAAAAGAAACAGAAAAATAACATACAGTGGCATAGCAAGAAGATTAAAGAGAGAAATTTACCTTAACTGACGAAGGAGATGAAGATACCAGAGAGATGGAGAGTGGAGACTGCTAGGGGTGATAATAGAGAGAAGTGTAGGTTGTCAGACTCTTAAGAGGGAAATTAGGGCGCCAGAACAAAATTTGGAGGATAAAATTGTCATTTCTAATTTAATTTGACACAGGAAATTTCACTCACCAAGGGGGGGTGGGTGAGTGATTTCCGGTGCTTTGAGGAATTTACAATTCCCTTGGAAATTCTATTTCCTATGCTTGCCTCTTTTTTAGTCAACCAAACACAAGCCTATTTATCCATTTCCTAGGAAATTCTATTTCCAAGGGAAATTAGCTCCAACCAAACTACCTCTTAAATTTAGAGGAAATAATCTAAACATATTAAATCTCTCTTTCTCTTCTCAGTTTTGAGAAGATTTCTTTTGTGTGTCTTACACTCTTGCGGCTCAAGGCTGCCTTTGCTGCTATTTATATCTACCTAGGACTAACAACAAAAGACCTAGGGATTAGAGAATATTCTTACAGCTGGCAGTGAGCCTTAATCAGCTACATTCAGCTGTACAATAAAACAAACAGCCTAAAAGGACATATACACATCAACAGCCTATGTCATTTCTATTACATCATGTAATACAAAGAAAAACAGGAAAATATAGAGTATGATTCCTATACATTGTTCTAACATGGAGTAATTTTGTTCTTGTACAAAAATTCATTTATGTGCTCTTCTCGATTTGCTTGGAAATTTTAGGGGATCTTAATTACTTCCTTGGTATTCAAGTTGTGCATGCCTGTATTCGTCTAATTTTGCCTCCACAAAAGTATGTTCTTGATTTTTTAAAAAATTATTTACATATTGTCAAAGTTGTATGCAATCCTATTATGTTTAGAGTCATCTTATTTCTTGTTCACGGGGAATTACTTGTTGATTCCACAAATTATCGTCGTATGGTCGGTGCTTTCAAATAATTAACTATTGTCTTGACATTCCTTGTGCTTTGAACATGGTTTCACAGTTTATGTATGTTCCCTGTATTATTCACCCTCTTATCGTGAAAGAATTTTCATATGCCTGAGGGAACTCTAGGACTTGTTTTTCCATCAAGAAAGCCCCCTGACAATTGCCATTGGTTGTTATAATGTTCGATGGCCATCGTCCCACACACTACTGGCTTTTTTTGTCTTTTTTGTGAAGAATTTGATCTACAAACGCTCAAAAAAAAAGCAACCCATCGTATCAAGGTTCTACACTGAAGCTGAATATAGAGCTACAACTTAAACTCCTCGTGAAACTATTTCCCTAATGAAACTCCTTGCTGATATTGATTATCTTATGCATCGTCCAATTATACTGGAATTCCACGTATAGGATCGTCTCCCATAGTTCCATGACATGAGAGGAAATTCCCTTAATTAGTTAAATGACTTAGTCTAGAAGTAGGTTTTTAATTTACAATCGTGATTCACTATTTTTTTTTGTATATCAAGGAACCACGATTGCATTTGTCTATACATATATGGCCCTTCAGAGCAACTGTAAATCGGGGATAAGAACCATATTTCATGCCTTTAGTTTTTATTAGATCCTCCAGCCTACGCCTTTCCTTTTTAGCAGTTTCTTCCAAGTCATCATAACTTGAAGGAGTTTCTGATGGCGCAGGACGATTGGAAGATACCCGCAAAGGATTTTTCCACAATCAAATGCAATCAAGTAACAATTCGCTTGATATCGAAGTTGTTTAGTACAGATTAGAGGCCGGATTTCTAAGACTAATCACCCGAAACAACAAGAACTTAGACACTCTATGGTGGTTGGCAATTTATAAAACCATGAATTAATCCTTTACTACACAGATTAGTAAATCCAGAATGCAAGCACAAACTGATAAGGATAGAACTATTCCATAGTTATCCTAACAACTTCTATCTTAGTGTATCTAAGTGTATCTTCTAATATTATCTTTTAGTATATATTTATTTAGATGATAATTGTATTCTTATCTCTAGTTAACTGTAACTCTATCTCTTAGGTTTAGTTGTTAGCTTGTATGTATTTAAATAGCTCCTTTGTCATTAATAATATTACGTTTAATCATTCTCATCATGGTATCAAGCCATTGATTCCTTCTCCTCTCTTCCTGCTCACGTCACTGCTAGCCCACTCTCAATTTTTTTTCTTTCTTCTTCGCGACACAGCCATGGCATCCTCATCACAAGCTCTCATTCCCAACTCTCTTGAACCAACTAAACCTTTTACTCTCATTAATTTCTCAAACGCAATCAAACTCACACCTACCAACTATCTTTCTTGGAAGATGCAACTTCAAGCACTTCTAATCGGCCACGATCTTCTTGCCTTTGTCGATGGCAGCAACGCTGCTCCGTCATCAACCGTCCTTGTTGATGGCATCTCAACATCCAATCCTGCTTATGCCTCGTGGGTGCGTCAAGATCAACTTCTACTTGGCGCCCTCCTTGGCACTCTTTCCCCTCCTCTCGCTCCTCTTGTCTCTCTTGCCACCACTTCTCATGAATTCTGGACCACCCTTAACCAAACCTACGCCAAACCGAGTCGTGGTCATATTAAACAACTCAAGCATCAATTTAAAAAGATCACACAAGGCACGTCCTCCATCACCACTTATATGAACTCTCCCAAAGCCATCTCTGATCAACTCGCCTCTCTTGGCAAACCCATTGATCATCAAGATCTAATAGACCAAATTCTTCTTGGACTTGACAAACAATACACTTCCGCTGCCGATGCCTTTAATGGCCGAGACACACCTATTTCCTACGAGGAGCTTCATGAAAAACTAATTAACAAAGAAGCTAGTCTTAAAGCCCTCCACTCGTCTTCGGACTTCCCAGCCATTGCCCTTGCGGCCTCAATTCATCATCCCTCACGCTACTCTCGCTCCTCGTCTTCCTATTCCGCTGCATTCCTTCCTACCCCCTCTCCCTCTCATTCTCATGCATCTTCTAACTCTCGCACCCCACGTCCCTTTCTTGGGAAGTGTCAATGGTGTCGTGAGCAAGGGCATGTAGTTGGTCAATGGCCCGTCTTCCTCCAAAAATTTCCAAACGCCGCTCCTCCCACTCTCTCCTATAATCGTCCCTCTCCCAAATCATACCCTCGCGCACAAGCCAACTCCGCACTTATTGACTCAAACGCTACATCTCCATCTTGGCTCCTTGATAGTGGCGATTCTCATCATGTTACGAATGATCTTGGAAACCTAGCTCTTCATAATCCATATGATGGCACTGAAGAGCTCATCATAGGCGATGGTAAAGGTTTATCCATAGCAAATATTGGATCTCTCACTCTCTCTCATTCCTCTACTCCTCTTAATCTTACTAATGTCTTACATGTTCCGTCTATCTCTCGTAATATAATTTCTATTTCCAAATTTTTCATGATAATAATGTTACCATTGAATTCTCATCCTCCTCTTTTTGTGTGAAGGGTCTCAAAACGAGGGTGTCTCTATTCCAGGGCCCGGCTAATTCAGGAGTCTATGAACTTCACTTTCTATCTCCCGTCGCCTACTCTAGCACATCTTCATCTCCTCTTCATTGGCATCACCGTCTAGGTCATCTGTCATCAAAAATTATAATGCTTCTTAGCTCTCATCTAGGGTTTAATTTTTTAAGCAATTGTTGTTTTGATTGTAATTCTTGTGCTATCAATAAAAGTCATAGATTACCGTTTTCTATCTCCTCTATCACCTCCACCGCCCCCCTTCAATTTGTTTATACTGATTTATGGATGTCTCCTCTTCACTCGTTTGATGGTTACAAATACTATGATATATTTGTTGATCATTTTACGAAGTTTATATGGTTTTATCCTCTCAAACACAAATTTGATATAAAACTCGTTTTCACTCGCTATAAATCGCTTGTTGAAATTTTTTTCCAACTCCCTCTTATTACTCTTTATTCTGACCATGGTGGTGAATATGATTCTCTCAAAGAATTTCTAGCCACTGACGGCATCTCACGCCTCACTACCCCTCCCCATACGCCCGAACACAATGGCTATTCGGAGCGTCGCCATCGCCATATTGTCGAAACTGGACTTTCCCTCCTCTCTCACGCCACACTTCCTCTCCAATTTTTGTCTCTGGCCTTCTCTACAGCGGTTTATCTCATCAACTGTCTTCCTACCCCCACACTCAAAAACTCATCTCCCTTTCTCACTCAGTCACTCTCTTTAGGCACGAGCCAAATTATCACAAACTTCGTAGTTTTGGGTGCCTATGTTACCCTTGGCTACGACCATAGGCTAAACACAAGCTCTCACCAAAATCTACTCCTTGCATCTTCGTTGGTTACTTGGCCACCCAAAGCGCCTATCATTGCCTAGACCCCTCATCCAACAAAATTTACACCTCTCGTCATGTTCGCTTTGTTGAACATGATTTTCCCTATCAACGCCTCACCTCTCATTGACACCCTCCTACTACTTCCGCCACCGTTGACGCTTGGTGTCCCCTCCAACTCCCTCGATCACCTCATGTCATCTCCACTCCCATCATCTCTCAACTCATAATCCACTCCTCCACCTCCTTCCTCCGTTTCTTTATCTCCATCTCCCTCTCACCCCCTACACTCTCCCCCTCGTCCTCCCCCTCCTCCTCCTAGCACTACCTTTACTCGCTCCACCTCTGCTGCTCCACGCCCGGTTGCACAATGCAAGCCCAACCCGCCTCCCCTACGCACCATCATCACTCTCCAGCTTGCCAAACAACTCCCCCCTCCTCCTCCCCCTCCACCTCCTACTCGTTCCGTAGTCACTCGCTTAACAAACAACATTCGTAAGCCTCTCACCAAACTCAACCTCCATGCTCATCTTACTGACCCCTGCGTTGAACCCAAAACCGTGGCTCAAGCTCTCAAAAACCCTCTATGGCGTGCTGCCATGGATGATGAGTTTCACGCTCTTCTCAAAAACTCAACTTGGACACTTGTTCCCTCTCTTCCCTCTCAAAATGTCATTGGCTGCAAATGGGTGTTTCGCGTTAAACGAAACCCCGATGGTTCCATCCAACGCTACAAGGCTCGCCTTGTAGCTAAAGGATTTCTCCAACGTCCCGGGCTTGACTATCAAGAAACCTTTAGCCCCGTTGTCAAACCCGCGACGATACGACTTATTCTTTCTCTTGCGGTCACACACAATTGGCCATTACGTCAATTGGATATAAACAATGCCTTTCTTCAAGGCTCCTTATCCGAAGATGTATACATGGCTCAACCGCCCGGTTTCTCTGATCCTTCACTTCCCACACATGTTTGCAAACTTTCCAAGGATATTTACGGTTTAAAACAAGCGCCGCACGCTTGGTACCGTGAACTTCGTGCGTTCCTTATACACACCGGGTTTCACAACTCCATAGCCGATTCATATCTTTTCATTCTCACCACCTCCACCTCTGTCACCTATCTTAGCTTGTTGTTTACGTTGATGACATAATTGTCACGGGCAGTAATGATCATCACCAACAAACATTCATCACTCTCTTAGCCTCTCGCTTTTCTCTTAAAGACCTAGGCTCTCTTACCTACTTTTTAGGAGTTGAAGTTCTTCCTCATCCTCATGGTCTTCTTCTTAGTCAACACAAATATATTGCTGATTTATTATGCAGGGCAAAAATGCAGGACGCTAAGAATGTAGCCACGCCAATAGAAACAAATCCCCCACTCACTCTCGTCGGTACTCTACTTGCGAACCCGGGCTCCTATCGTGCTCTGGTTGGCAGTTTACAATACCTTGGTCTCACTAGGCCGGATGTCTCCTTTGCCGTTAATAAATTGTCTCAATATATTCATGCTTCAACTGAAGATCATTGGCAAGTTTTAAACGACTCTTACGTTATCTAAGTGGCACCATCACCAAAGGCCTCATTATTTTCAAAGACTCTCCCATGTCCATTCACTCATTCTCTGACTCGGATTGGGCTCGTGATCGCGATGACTATATCTCTACAACAGGATACTTGGTATACTTTGGTAAAAATTTAGTATCATGGTGCTCACGTAAACAACGCACCCGCGCACGCTCATCAACTGAGGCCGAGTATAGGGCTGTCGCGGCCACTACGGCTAAAGTTCTCTCACTCTATAATATTTGCTCGGAACTTGGTATCACATTTACTCAAACTCCAGTGATCTATTGTGACAATGCAGGCGCGACTTACGTCGCAGCTAATCCCGTCTTTCATTCAAAAATGAAACACTTGGGGCTTGACTATCATTTCGTGCGTGAAAATGTTCAAAGCGGCAAGCTCAGGGTCTCTTACATATCCAACACGGACCAGCTTGCGGATGTCCTCACGAAGCCACTAGCACGTGCTCCCTTCACATCGTTGGTTGACAGAATCAGTCTTTCCCAACAGCCGACCGATTTGCGGGGGCGTGATTGGGATAGAACTATTCCATAGTTATCTAACAACTTCTATCTTAGTGTATCTAAGTGTATCTTCTAATATTATCTTTTAGTATATATTTATTTAGATGATAATTGTATTCTTATCTCTAGTTAATTGTAACTCTATCTCTTAGGTTTAGTGGTTAGAGTGTATGTATTTAAATAGCTACTTTGTCATTAATAATATTACGTTTGATCATTCTCATCACAAACCTCATTGGTATCTATATATTTAGGCCACATTAAGAATACCACCACCGAGCATGCCAGCTAGCACAAGTGAAATGCAACTTGATTGGGAAGACTCGGAATTAATATATCGGATACAGCTTTTCAAAGCATCGGATATTTGGTGTTGGGTTCCATAACATGCACATCGCATAATTTCATAGCTAAACTGATCAAAAATTTGTGGTGTAGTGTTATGCCACGAAAATTATGCAGTTATTTATGCAGGTTAGAAGTCATTACACCTATGAATTCCCAGCTTAATACCTCCAGCTAAGGAAATCCAGCTTGAAGCCTACCAGCTAAGAAGAACCAGCTAGTACTGCCCAGCTAAGGAACACAGCTCTGTTTGGAAAGCGTTATGAATTAAGATATCAAAGCCTAAAAATCCGCAAGCCATAAGTACAGAAAGTCAATAAAGAGCGAAGATCATGCTTAGCAGTACTAATGGCAGATATGAATGGAGATTTAAGAGCAGTTACAAGACGTTGCTGGTTCAAACGGATACATTTTCTTTGCTATATATATAGTTGAAATGATTGTATAGAAACACAAGTTCATTCGTACTTAACATTTACATATTGATTAAAACACATTGTTCTAAGAGCTTACGAATTACATAGATACAAAGGCACTAGGGCTGTAATCAAAAGTATAGTGGATTGGTGGACTCAAAGCTACCCGCGGTTTTTCCCTTATTCCACGGGTTTCCGCGTCACCATCTCTGGTGTCTTGTCTCTGTCTCTGTTTTGCTTTCCTTGCTCAATCTAGCTGTGTTTAGCAGCTTCCAGCTACCCATCAGTATCCTAGCTGTAGTTCCCAGCTTAGTTCTGCCTTAGCAGAATTTAGCATAAACATGTAGCATTATTCATCACAAGGAATCTATAAGAAACCATCACTTGGACAATGTACCGGCAATTAGGTTGAATGCGTTCTGTTCAACATCTTTACAGTGAAAGTACGAGGGCAATCGAATACTGCAGGTACATATTACCCTCATATACGGGGGTACGTAAAACATTACATTAAATTTATTTCAGCTTAAGCAGTAATTGCAGTGCCCTCTCATCAGAAGTTCTACTATAAAAAGCACACATATTTACAAGTCAATGTTTGTACTATAAACATGATCGCTTTGCAAAATTGCAGAAAAGGTTAAGAGCCTTACGTAAAACATTACATTAAATTTATTTCAGCTTAAGCAGTAATTGCAGTGCCCTCTAAATCTATATATATATTAAAAAGCGTAAGCAAGGATTGCAATCCTTATTTCAAATTCGATCTCATTCTCTTTAATCAAGTTTTAATCAAGTTTTCAAATTCGAACTCGTGACCTTGAGTATGCAATAAGGAGTTCCAACCACCACTCCAATATATTATTAGTGTTTCTTCAATTAAAATCAATAATGATGTATGAATAGAAACCAAGAGTTAATTGTATATTTTTGAAATGCAAAAATATGTCAATTTGAAGATTCGAACCCGTGACCTTGAGTATACAACAAGGAGTTTCCAACCACCACTCCAACATGTTATTAGTGTTTCTTCTATCAAAATCAATGATGATGTATGAACAGAAACCAAAAGTTATGTTGTAAATTTTTAGAATGCATATTGTAATGAGATGAATTTTTTTGGATAATTTTTCACAACAATTATACATCAGTTATTTTCACTACTATTAAATTCAATGCTCAAAAATCCCCAAGCATCGCCGGGGCCTAAATACTAGTTCTACTATAAAAAGCACACATATTTACAAGTCAATGTTTGTACTATAAACATGATCGCTTAGCAAAATTGCAGAAACATTTCCAACTCAGAGAATAAATAAGGGGTATACGAAAGTTTATATCTTGGGGCTCAAAAATGAAAATAAATGCTACGCCCACCGTGGGGCTCAAACCCACGACCACAAGGTTAAGAGCCTTGCGCTCTACCAATTGAGCTAGACGGGCTTATATGATGTGGTATCCTTCATTTCATAAAGGGTTCGCAATTGTTTATTATTGTACTCTCTTCGTTCCATATTTTTTTATGCATTTGGGTTTTTTTCACTATTCACATATAAAGGGAATCTTCCATATATCTATCAACATATAAAAGTAAATATGATCATGTAGGGTCTTGTTTAATTTGTCTTAATAAGTATAATTAATATCCAATTTCTATAATTTTCACATACATGCAATTGGAGATATTGATGATATAAAATGTGCATTGAAAAGCGTATGAACAATAAATGCACACAAAAATATGGAATGGAGGGAGAGTTACAAAGTGAAATTGTTCTTATGCTTTGAAGCATGAGAAGTCTCACATACAAAAATAATAATTATATATGCATTTAACAAATAAAATAGGCAAAGTCTTATAAAAGACGGTCTTATATTAAGCTTAATGTAAGACCAGCCCAATAAGCCAATTAAAAGCACAAATACGCGTGCCGCATGCTAATGAGCCCAGACAAATTGAATTTTTAACTTTTCGACCTAAAACCTTAACTTTTGAGTTTTTTTTAACTTTTCAACCTAAAATCTTAACTTTTGCATAAAATTCCTTAACTAATAGGGCTAATAAAGTGAAGGGAATGGCGGAGGTGGTGGAAAGAAGACTGCCTTGAAAAAATGCCTATTGGGCCTATTGGACTGGTCTTAATGTAAGACTTTTAAACAAAATAACTTATGTTCATATTTAAAAGTTCAAGGTTTCAGGTTCAAAAGTTAAGTTTTTAAGTTTAAAAGTTAAGAATTTTAGCATATTTGTTAATATTGATTCCACATATGATATTAGTTATGGATTTTTATGCAAAAGTTAAGGTTTTAGGACGAAAAGTTAAAAATCGCAAAAAGTTAAGGTTTTGGGTCAAAAAAATCAACTTGGCTGGGTTGTTTAGTGTCTGGCGCGCGTCATGGGTTTCCCTAATGCTTATTGGGTTGGTTTGAAGTTAAGAGTTAACCTAAGACCGTCTTATAGTAAACCAACTCAATAAAATATGTGTCTAATAAGCAAATTATGTGCGGAATATCTACTAATACGCCATTTTCAATAATTAAATACATGTTATTGTCGAAAATAATTTTCAATTTTCATTATTTAAAAGAGTATATAAATACAAGGTCCGTTAATTTTCAAATGTCTCTAATTTTTTTTACTTCTAAATTCTTCATATTTCGAACTTTTAAAGCTATATTAATCTATATGAATTCATTAATATATCTTACAGCCCTCACTTCTCCAAGTTAGTTTTGCCACAATCATTTCTATCTTTAAACACGAGTTAACTCATATCAATAATAAAAATTCGAGCGTTTGCTTAGGAATTTCTTTTGTACAAAACAAAAAAAGTATCACGCACCAAATATTTACCCCATATAGGTTTTTGCAGAAATTGGAAATTGGTGTGTCTTACCCTTGATGTCTACCTTTCACCAACCTTTATGAAACAATTATGAAAACTTGATTAAAGAGAATGAGATCACATTTGATCATAAGGCAAAAGAGAGAGCTAACTCTCAGAATTTTATTATTGTATGTAGAATCTATTACAAAGGATGCTATTCATAGCTAATGACTTCATAACTAACTAGATGAGCTGTACTAAATCAATTATAAGAGAAATTGATTCTGTTACAAAGGAAACAATATAGTAAGCTAAGGTGTAGGCTTCTTATTGTAGAAGTGCAGCTGCAACTTCTTTAGTTGAGTGCTTTATTTTGCTTGAGTGCTTCATTCTGCTGCTGTTGTGTTGTAATGTTAACATCCCCCCTCAAGCTAGGCTGTGGTGGGAGGAACAAGCCTAGCTTGGACAAAAGAGATTGAAATTGAGCTGAAGGCAAAACTTTGGTGAAAATATCAGCTAGCTGTGACGTTGTAGGAAGATAGGAAAGTTGAATAAGACCTTCAAGCACCTTCTCTCTAGTGAAATGGAAGTCTATGTGTATATGTTTTGTTCTTTCATGGAAGACATGATTTCTAGCTATATGCAATGCAATTTGATTGTCACAATGTAAAGTGACAGGTTTGATATTGTTAACTCCCAATTCCTCCAATAATCTCACAAGCCAAGTAATCTCAGAGGCAGCATTTGCCATAGCTCTATATTCAGCCTCTGAAGAAGATTTAGAAACTGTAGCTTGTTTCTTAGACTTCCAACTGATAGGAGATTGTCCAAGTAGTAATAAGTACACTGAAATGGATCTTTTGGTATCTGCACATGCACCCCAATTAGAATTTGAAAAGGCTTGTAAGCTCAGTTTATCAGATTCTTTCAAAAGAATCCCTTGCCCAGCAGAGTTAGCTACATATCTAAGAACATGTTCCAAAGCAAGTAAATGAGAACTTCTAGGAGCATGTAGAAATTGGCTCAAGTTCTGTACAGCATAGGCTAAATCAGGTCTAGTATTTGTGAGGAAGTTAAGTTTACCAACTAAGCATCTATATAGAGTTGGATCTGTAAGTAAATCACCCTCATCAGCTTGTAGCTTGATATGAAGAGGCAAAGGAGTAGCTACAGGTTTGAATGAGGTAAGATGAGAGGATTCTAGTAACTCTTTGGTAAACTTCTTTTGTGTAAGAGCAATCCCTTCAGGCAAATAGCTAACTTCTATGCCAAGAAAGAAATTGAGAAGTCCCAAATTTTTATACTAAACACAGTATTGAGATGTGTTTTCAAAGAAGAGATTGTTGCTGAATCTGTGCATGTCAACAATATATCATCAACATATACTGCTGCAACAGTAATATGTTGAGGAGTTGTTTTGATAAATAGTGAGTAATCACTCTTGGATTGAGTGAAACCTTGATAAGTTAACTCTTGAACCAACTTGGCAAACCATTGCCGAAGCTTGTTTTAAACCATATAGTGACTTTTTGAGCCTGCACACTTTGTTGTTGGGATTAAGAACACCATCTGGAAGTTGCATAAATACTTCTTCATGGAGATCCCCATGCAAGAAAGCATTATTTACATCCAGTTGATAGATAGGCCAACCTTTAGAGGCTGCAAGAGCTATAAGACATCTTACTGTAGCCATTTTAACAACAGGTGAGAAGGTTTCTCGGAAATCAATTTCATATTTCTGGTTGTATCCCTTGGCTACCAACCTTGCTTTATACCAATCTATACTCCCATCTGCCTTAAGTTTGATCTTAAAGACCCATTTACATCCAATAGCTTTCTTTCCTGGTGGTAAAGAGACAATATCCCATGTGTTGTTCTTATTAAGTGCAGTGAGCTCTTGATCCATAGCAGAGATCCAATGAGGATGATTGGTAGCTTCAGCATATGTAATAGGTTCAGATAAAGAAAGATTATGTGCAATGCAAGCTTGATGATGTAGAGGTAGAGAAGGAAAACTAACTAGATTGCACCAGTATGTGGTATTAACAGAATGATGCTTGAGAGTTAGACAATGAAAATTTTGTAGATGTTTAGGAGGGTGAATAGTTCTGGTTGATTTTCTTTGTGGAGGTGGTGGAGGAATAGGAGAATTAGGAGGAGAAGGATTAATAGTGTGATAAGAATCAGGGTTAGGCAAAAGAGGAGAAGGAGATGATATAGGTGAAGAGTCTGAGTGTATAGGTAAATCTGCTATATGGTGAGATGGTGTAGGTGTAATAGGGAGTTCATATGGATCAAGGAAAATATGATCATCATTAATAGTTGGTAGAAAAAACTGAAATGAATGAGTATTACTAGAGTGTGTTTGATGATATGGAAAATGTCTTTCATGAAAAATGACATTTCTAGAAACTGTGATGGATTTTGTTTTGAGATTGAGTATTTTATAACCTTTTTGAGATGGATTCTAGCCAATAAAAACACATGGATCTGCTCTTGGATCAAACTTAGTACTATAAGCTTTGAGAGTAGAAATGAAACAAAGGCAACCAAATACTCTCAAATGAGCATTATTAGGTGCTTCACCATAGAGTTTCTCATAAGGTGATATATTACCAAGGGCTTGTAGAGGCATTCTGTTGATGAGTTAGGCTGCACATAACAAACATTCTCCCCAATATTGAATTGGTAGCTTAGATTGAAAACATAGAGCCCTAGTTGTTTCAAGTAGGTGTCTATGCTTCCTCTCCACCACCCCATTTTGCTGAGATGTTTCAGAACAAGATCTTTGATGTTCTATCCCATATGTGTTGTAAAGTTGGAGTATAGCACCTTCACACAATTCCTTCCCATTGTCAGTTCTTATACATTGAACTTTGGCCTGAAATTGTGTGTTAATAAGGACAAGAAAATTCTGTAAAAATAGCTACACAATCTGATTTGTATTTCATAAAATGAACCCATGTAGCTCTAGTGAAATCATCTACAATGGTGACAAAAATGGAACAACCATTATGTGTGGAGTGTTTATAGGGACCCCAAATATCTACATGAATTAAATGAAAAGGTTTATTTGTTTTAATGTGACTAGAAGGAAATGGCAATCTACATTGTCTAGCTTGAGGACAAATTTGACAAACATAGCTTGCTGCAGCTGAAATATCCATAGACAAGTTGAGATATCTCATTTGAGAGAAAGGCATATGGCCAAATCTGAGATGCCATAGCTTGGTTGTATCACTGACAACACCACTAAATTGCCTTGATTGAGCTAAAAAAGAAGAATGTGAGCTGGAGGAGCTTGAAGGAGTTGCTGAAGAGGTAGCTTGTGTATAGTATAGACTAGAATGTAGGCTACCAAGAACTATCTCTTTTCTCATAACATGGTCCTGAAATAAACACAGGTTAGAGGAGAAAATAACAAAATATTTCAAATGCTCACACAGTTTTGGAACTGAGATGAGATTGAAGTGAAAACCAGGAACATATAGAACTCCTTTGAGTGTTATAGTATCATTCAATTTCACTGTGCCTATATGAGGTATAGGTATTTTTCTGCCATCAGGAACAATAATAGTGTTTAAATTCCCTTTAAGAAGATCAAAGCTGCTGAATTTGTTTATATCATAACATATGTGGTCTATAGCACCACTATCAAGGATCCACCCTGAATAATATGAAGAAAGGAGGCATAATTTACCCGCTGAGTAGACATTGCGTGAGAAAGCATTGCCTGAGAAAGTATGATCAATTTCAGTTGATGTATCATCTTTAGTAGGAACAATATCGTTTTCTTTTTGTTTAGA
Organism: Patellifolia procumbens; assembly: GCA_947645195.1. NCBI lineage: Eukaryota > Viridiplantae > Streptophyta > Magnoliopsida > Caryophyllales > Amaranthaceae > Patellifolia > Patellifolia procumbens. The sequence continues at coordinate 1,276,363 of CANSGD010000429.1, forward strand.
GAGGAGATTCATAAGTTGTGTGTATTGCTCCATAGTAATAGGTGTGTTGCTGTTGCTGTGATCTGAGAAAGCAACTCGAGTATCATCTTCACTCTGTGTTAGAGCTGCTACTCTCTTGTTCTTGAAATGAGGTGGATAACCATGGATTTTGAAACATCTATCCATTGAGTGACCAGGAATTTTACAATGATCACAGAAGTATGAATTGTGTCTCTTAACAGCTGATGAAGAAGTATAAATTGGACCAGATTTATCTCCAATTGGTGGTCTATAAAACTTGTTAGAAGAGGAATTATTGAATTTGTCATGAAATCTTCTTCTATCTATAGCAAAAGCCATAGGATCGCACTTTGTGTAACTCACTCAATTCTTTGTGTTTCTGTTCTTGTGAAAGAAGTCTATAGGCTTGTGCTATAGTAGGTAAGGGCTGCATCATTAAGATACTAGACCTAACCTGTTTGTAGCTGTCTTTTAACTTCATTAGAGACTAGAGTAGCCTCTGATCTTGTTGTAGTTTTAAGATTTTTTTGTACGGTTACAAAAACAACCATTGCACTCACATATTGGTAATGGACTGAGATTATCGATCTCATCCCAAATAGCCTTTATCTTTGTAAAAAATACAGCTATATTCTCAGAATCTTGTTGTAATTCAGTTAAATTTTGTTCCAAAGCGAACAACTGAGCTGAGGAAATTAGACCATGCCTTTCATCCAAATCTGACCAGATTTCATGAGCTGTGTTAAACAACATCACACTTTTAGCTGTAATTGGACTTAGAGAAGCCAAAATCCATCCAATCACCATATTATTGCATCTACTCCAGCACTTATAAGTTGTATCTGTTGCTGCTGGTTTTGTGATGGTTCCATCTACATAACTCATCTTGTTTTTAGCAGAAAGTCCAATTATCATGGACCTTTTCCACTCACCATAGTTGTTACCATCAAATGATGTGTTAACTAGCCTTAAAGAGGTGTTATCTGAAGGATGAATATAGTATACACTACTAGGATTTTGAGATAGAGGCAAAGTAGGTGTTTCAGGTGATTCTGTCATTGTAGAGAAGATTTTGTGTAAGTGAGAAGTATTATGATGATGATCTAGGGAGAAAGTAAACAAACTGAAAGAAATATTGTTCAAACTTAATTAGGGAAAAGAAACAACATAATCAACTGTTGTTAGAAAGAACTGATGAAGTGTAGACTGTTGTATGAATGATTTGTGATGAGAGCTTAGTTTCAATGATGTAATGATCAAAAAGGATATAGAAATGCTGAAGATCTGACTTCAAAAGAATGAAATGAAACAGCATTAAGTGTTTTATGACTGTATTGAGATGAAATCGAATGATTGAATGATTCAAGCAAAACTTTGAATTTTCAGAGTTGAAAAATTAAGTGTAATGAATTTGTAGATGTGAATTTGATCGAGAATATAAGCCGTAGCTCTGATACCATGAAACAATTATGAAAACTTGATTAAAGAGAATGAGATCACATTTGATTATAGAGCAAAAGAGAGAGCTAACTCTCAGACTTTTATTATTGTATGTAGAATCTATTACAAAGGATGCTATTTATAGCTAATGACATCATAACTAACTAGATGAGCTGTAGATGAGCTGTACTAAATTATTTATAAGAGAAACTGATTCTGTTACAAGAGAAACAATATAGTAAGCTAGGGTGTAGGCTTCTTATTGTAGAAGTGCAGTTGCAGCTTCTTTAGTTGAGTGCTTTATTCTGCTTGAGTGCTTCATTCTGCTGCTGTTGTGTTGTAATGTTAACACTTTACAAAATTACAAAAGCCATTTAATTTGTGATATATATATAGTGTAACCCTTTTGTACTCTTCCTTCATAAATCTGCCTTGATATTTTCATCTATCACTATCGAATTACAACGGAAAGTATGTATGCTCGGGTAATTTGCATGTTAACCAGAATTTGAGTAGGATGAATTTGGTACTGTTTACCTTCTGTTATCTTTCTTTGAAATTTGTAGATTTCAATCATGTGCTCCCTCTTTTTTCTTTTTTTTTCATGAACAACTCATTACGCAACTAAATGCATATTTTAAAGTATTATTATTATAGAGATTGATTGTTATTAATATACCTATCAAGATGAATCAAACTAAACTCCACATGACTATAAATGGTGAATAGTAATGTTTAACAATCACTTTACATAATTAAAAATGGAACGGATGGAATCTTTTGTAAAAAATAAATGGATGGAAGGAAGATGTTTTGGATAGTAAATGACAAATGTAAAGGAACTAAAATTGCAAGCATACATCTTCCATAAGTCTAATCAGTGGCGGATTCAGAAAATAACTATTGAGCGGGCCAATACGTTATACTTTAAAAAAAATATAGTGATTGGCATTAGGCTTACGAACTAATGTTAATATATGGTGTTAATCTAATATTCTACCAAATTGATTTTAGTCATTGCTTAGCATGTTCATAAATTTTGTAATCTAAAAAGTATATAGAAAAAAGAAAAAAATGAGGGAAGATAAACTATAGTGACACTTTGCCAGTAACTAGAAGAAGGCAAGTGGAAAAAGTAAGTGAATTTAATCTAGAAGAGTAGAAGCACCAGAATCCAAAATCAAACAAAATAAAAAGAGGAAACTAAAATTGTGGTCAAGCAGTTTCAAACTTTGTACACTCACACACTCAACCGTGTAGACAGGTGCAAAGACCAACTGCGCTGAATAACATGATTTGTTTAGCTATGAAACATTTAATATATAACAAATTTCTATTGATGGGGCTGGTCATGACCTAGGTAGGCCCGCCCCTAAATCCTCCCCTAGTCTAATGACAACCACAGGTCACATTGAGGAAAACTTGCAAAAGAGACAACTTTTGAGTATCCTTTGATAAGTGGCTATATGCATAAACAATTTAGTACGCTCCTACGAAATACTTTCTTGGTTCTCAAAATGATCTAACACTATCCAGTCACCCTACCTTCGCCATTATTTGTTATATAACACACACATACATACGTCTTAATATATACTCCCTCCGTTTCTTTTTGTTTGTCTTACTTTCCGTTTTAGTCCGTTTCTTTTTGTTTGTCCTACTTTTTCATCTTTCTTTATATAGAAAAATTATATTACTCATTTACCCCTACTTTATCAGTTTTTGGTCCCACATGTACCTTTTAATCTTCTCTCACCTACTTTAATCACCAATTTACTATAAAATAAATGAACTTGTTAGTTGTTATCCCCACCCCACATGTCTATGACATCACTCTCCTTGGTATTTGGAGTTACAGTAAATGGGACAAACAAAAAGAAACGGAGGGAGTACTTTCTAGATGTGTTAATTTTCAAATGTGCAATTGAAGACATTAAATTTGTGCATCGACAACCGTAAAAACTAAAGTATTACATATATTTGAACACAAAGGGGATAAATTTAATAATCTGCGAAGTTTAATTTTGAGCAGTTACACAGTTTCTAGAAGGGTTTGGCTACATCTACCCAGTGGATAAGCTACCCACTACTAATAGAGCCATTAAAATATTATTATTTAGTTTGGTGGGGGTTCCACCATTACTACTTTTTACTCTCACAATTAAAGGTGAGTAGTTTACCCAGTGGATAAACAAAGTTTTTCCCTTTCTAGAACTACTTGATATAAAGTTCATTTTACAAAATTTTAATTGTTATAAGATTGACTATGTATCACACTGCAGCTTGAATACAAGATTGACTATAGGATTGTTTGCTCATTCTACTTTGCAGGGAATATGGAACAGAAGGTTGAAAATGGAAGAGTAATTTATACATGAAGTGCCTGAGCCCTTGTTAGCCGAAAATATGGATTATACTTGCGGGAGTACCTAATTTTTAGAGACTCCCTTTCACAATTCCTATTCATTTTATGTTGCCCCGTAAGTACCTAAAATTTTGCATGATTAGCCGATGATGTTGTTTAGTTACTTCCCAAGAAAATGATGAGATAAATTTTGTGAGCGGCCTTATTGATGTGGATCAGAGCATATGAAGTTAATTTGTACAAGTAGAATTATTTATATTTGTACGATTAAAAATAGGGTGATCAATGTCGGAATCCACTGGTCAATGGCTGAATATAGGGTGGTTAACACTGAAAAGCACTGATCAACATCTGAAAGTTGGGAGGTCAATTCCAGAAAGCGCCGATCAAGGGTAAAATACAGAGTTCAGTTTTCTTCTTGCAAATTATTTTTATAAAAGGTTTTTCTTTCTCGTAAAAATATTTAAAAGGTGGTTTTTGGCAAGAAAAATGGTTATAAAAAGTTATTTGGTGCAATTTTTCCTGATTCCACTCCATATGCTCCACATCGTCAGTAAGGTCGCTCACAAAATATACCTCATTTTTCCAGACAGGTAACAAACCAGCATCATCGCTAACTAACCAGGGATCAGGATCACTCCATATAAAGCTACACTTCCATATAACGCTTTATTTCATTAGAACCTTTGAACTCCACACAGTAGTGGCAGAGCCAGGTGATGCATTGGTGGTTTTGTATACTCTGATAACCTGTAGCGCAGTGGTGAAAGTTCAATACAGATTGTTGGATATTTTGTATTGCGGGACTCCAGTTCGATTCTGCTTGCCAGCGTAATTTAAGGATTTTTTAAGTTTTTTTTATTACATTTGTATAGGTTGCTGTCAATGTCATCCGATTCCCCTTGTCTATTTCTTTCATCGTCTTCTTTTTTCTTTTCCTTGTTCTTCTTCTTTTTGACCTTGTCTATTTCTATTACTTCCTCCGTTTCAAAAAAATGACTACACTTCTTTTGCGGACTCCTAGACACTTTTTGTTTGTGTGAGAGATGAGAGGTGATACACATACACTTGATATATGTGGGCCTTATACACCCTTCCAATGAAAACTTGTCATACTTCCTCCGTTTAAAAAAAATAGCTACACTTTCCATTTAAAGAAGTTTCAAAAAAATAGTTACTCTTCTACTTTTCCTTTTTTTGGTAACTTTTTCTCTCTATCTCTCTCCTACCACATATCTTACCCTCCAATCTCTCACACAAACAAAAAGTGCCTAGGAGTCCGCAAAAAAGAAGTGTAGCTATTTTTTTGAAATGGAGGAAGTATCATTGTTAGCCCAAAAAAAGAGAGGGAAAAATGGGGGGGGGGAGAAATAATTTGGCTGATGGCGCCACAAACCATGGTGTGGCGAGATTCTTTATTATAGGCGCCAAAAAGGCATTTAATGCATATTACTCTCAGCCGTTATTTGCTAACTATAATATAGGTTTGGTTACTAATTAAATATATTTTGTTACTAGAAAAAATACAAACTTATAACAAATGTAGGTTTTTACTATAAATGCAGGCTTTTATAATGACTCCATCCGTCCCCTTTTCTATACACCTTATGACAGGACGCGGTATCCAAGACGTGTATTAAAACCAATATATCTCTAATTACGTTTAAATAAAAATTATAAAAATTATATATTATGAAAATATACATCGAGACGAATCTAACAAGATCCCATATGACTATATTTTTTCACATATATATTGAGAAGCATATGTGGTCATAATTTTAAAACTATAATATAGGTTTTGTTTACTGCTTTAAAGTATATTGTTACTAAAAATGATAAACTTACAATCGTTTGAACCTGTTTTGTTATTAGCTTAGTGCCCCATTTCCCCCCTTTTTATTTTGCAGTAGAACTTTAGTATTTTTATTTTGTATAAAACATCTTAATGAATTTTTATTTTCTGTATATACAAAAAATTAAGGGTTTTTCTATGTGGTACCCCTGGGGTATCAGTTTTTCCAAGTGGTACCCCTCCAAAATGAAAGGTCCACATTGTACCCTTGAAGTGCAGTAATTGTCTAAGCAGTATCCTTTAATCTTGTAATTAGTGACGGTGATTAACGAATGTTAACCATGATTAACGTAATACAACAACCAGCCTTTAAAAGCTTTAAAAAAAGAAGAAAATTAAATTCTAAAACCACCAAACCCCTTAAATGATCAGTTCATTAAACTTCCATCATCTCTGTTTCGAAAAACACTAAAAATAAACTGGAAAATTAAACCCTCCATGTATTCAGCATCAATATACGAATCTTCAATGCCCCTTATGTCAGTTTCTTCAATCCATTTGAAGAACAAACAATCGTCGCACTTAAAAAAACCCTTCCTCAGATTGCGTTGAGTAGAGGAAATTTTCAATTTTGCAGGTTTAGGTACTCTACAATCGCACATGGGTTTGAAAACTCTAATTTGCAAGTTGAAATTGGCGAGTACGATTTCCCAGAAGATTTGGACATTTTCGCAGAGAAAGAAAAGTGTGAAGAAGGAAGAAGATGATGAAAGAGAAGGTGATGAATGAAGAAGATGGCAAGCAGATGGTTTAATACTCCTAAACCCTAGACAATTGGGGGGAAATTTCCCACCAAAACTAAAATTAACATAACCTAACCTAAGCTAACCTAAGCTAACTACAGCTAACGGAATTTTTTAACTTAAGTTAACGGTTAGTTAACGGCAATGGCATGGCTTAGACAATTACTGCACTTCAAGGGTACAATGTGGACCTTCCATTTTGGAGGGGTACCACTTGGAAAAACTGATACCCCAGGGGTACCACATAGAAAAACCCAAAAATTAATTATATTTGTAGCACGCAAAACAGGTAAAAAAAATTTAAATTTTATAAATACGTTATGTGAATGTTTTGCTTCATTTGTATTTGTTTTCACAGAATACGATATTTATTAGTAACCAATAACTATTATGTGAATTTTAAGCGTTATTCTTTATGACCCTCCGCTATTTGATTTTAACCTTCAATGTTTGATTTTAATCATCCAACTTAAGTTTTGTCGTTATTATTGAGTGGTTGTAGTAGCATAGTGTATTTTAAGGCTTACTCCTTAGTTTGTAAGAATTTCTTCATGCATAATATCAATTTTAGGTGAAACAAATCAATATTTAATATTTGTATAGTACAACATTAATAATTATAGTGTCTTATAACAATTCATGACATGTCTCCAAATTGGTATTGCTCTACCCTATTCCAAATAGGTATAACAATTCATGGCATGCATGCCTGTTACTATTAAATGTCGCGTTATGTTGAAACAAATTCAAATGAATCTAAATGTTCAAATAAAATATTTAAAATAATAAAACTTAGTTTTTCGATACTGTTTCATTGAACAATTCATCCACTACTCGTTAGCATTACTAACACATGTGATCTTAAAATTTAATATTAATGATAGATACCTATAAGACACTTTAATTAGTCATTTATTTTAACGTTATAAATGTTTTTCATTATATTCTAATATGAGAATAATCTCCAATCATGGAAGGAGATTAGTGAACTGTTTCAATGAACAATTTATTCCCTACTCGTTAACATTACTAATACATACGATCTTATTATCTAATATTAATATTACATGATAGACAATATCAGACACTTTAAGTGATCCTTTATTATAACGTTATAAATGTTTTTCATTATATTCAAACATGAAATACTTAAATATTTATCACCATATATATATCACATAATTGTATGTACTCATCCATCATATCGTATGTAGTACTATATCTTCTGCCTTTTTTTCTTTAGCATATTCGATCATTTGGAATCGTAACATCCAAATGTTTCAAACAAATAATAAGTGGATATTTAACAAAATAACCATTTAATATCAAAAACAACGATCATTATCTCATAAGTGAAAACTACGAACATGTTCTTACAACTAGTTGCTTGAAAAGACATAAATGAATCCACAAAATGTAAAAAGAAAACTTAAAGAGGTTTAAGGGTTTTAAGATAAGTGTGCTACTACATCCGGTTTAGAACCAAACATTAAGATTTCCAAATTTAGGAAACGTATGACATTCATTATATAATTAAAATTGAAAGTAAAACAGGTTATATTAATAAAAATAGCAATTATATTAGTAGCAAAACAGGTTCAAACGATATTAAGTTTGTAAATTTTCTAGAAACAAGATACATTTAATGGGTAATCAAAACCTATATTATAGTTTGCAAATAACGGTTGTGTCAACTATATATATTTGATGTATCCACTTGTAAGCATGGTTAATACCCCGCCCACTTAGTTACAACACTTATAAGCTTTCCATATATATTGAGGAGCATATGTAGTCATAATTTTAGAACTATAATATAGGTTTGTTTATTGCTTAATTAAACGTATATTGTTAGTAAGAAATGATAAACATACAATCGTTTGAACCTGTTTTTGTTATTAATGTAGTTGATTTTCTTATATATATCATTTGTTTACTTTTGATTTTATTTATCATATAATGGACTCCAAACATTTCTTGGATTGGAAAGCTTGATGTTTGGTTCTAAACCGGAAGCTTAAATTCTTACTAATCTGTTACTAATAAATGAAACATTTTGTCAAAACTAACAAATACAAATGCAATTTAAGCAAAAGTTTTATAACATTTTTTAATAAAACTCTAAAGGTTAAATAATTTGCTTATTGTTTATTACTCCCTCCGTTTTTTAATATATATGTTTTACCATTTTGGGATTTTCTTAATATGTACCTTTCTACCTTTACGTATAAATGGAAGGTTAGCCCACCTAATTTGTTTTGTTTTTTCAGATTAATGTTTCATCTTCGCATAGTTGACAAAAGTGGGAGTTTAAAAGTCACATTATTGAATGACCAGGCACAATTCTTAATAACACTCGGCTGTTGACGTGAAAACAAAATTACAACAAGTTTTAGTTAATGATAAGTGACTGAATCTATAGGTTTTAGCAAATTATCTCCATACTAATGATACATATATGCCTTTACTTTTTTGCAGCCACACAAGGGCGTAGGGACATGGAAAACAAATTAACAACAATGGAAAGTCAAACTTTTGTGTTTGTGTTGTGACTCCCTATTGGAAATTTCAATCCAACGCATGTGGTTATACAAGAGAATCCAATCTAAATAAAGATTTTCATAAGCAATATCGTAGATTATTAATATTTTCTATGTGCGTCATATACAAAACTAAAGTCATTTGTATTGAGATCTTTATTCTTTCTAAGTATTTTTTAATCATTACTCAAAGCCTACTTTTATATTGACGAGAATAAGCCTACTAATGTTATTGTTAAAAGCGAATTGGCGCACCCATCCCGTGCATATGAAACTAGTATATATACATATATATACACACAAACACAAAAAACATTATACATAATATACAATAATACTTATAATTATACTTCATGAGTTTATTCCCATTTATAAAATCGATTTTTTTTAAACTTCATTCTAAATATCAAACACTTATTACTCCATATAAAATTAAGATGTTTACATTAATAGAAAAATATATGTTAAGAATTGAATATGGAAGCACACAATTAAACCCATAATTCGTATGAATTGTCTACAAAACGATCATATATATAGCTGCAACGAATTCCCAAATAATATTTTTTTTATATAAATATTGAAATTGTGTGAGATGGAAGAACTAAAAGATATATATCTGTACTCTAATATTTATTTTTATATTCTTTAACTTTGAGGATTGTAACTATGTATCTCCCTTATTTCATTTTATTTTTGAAAACATAATTTCAGTTGAATTTGATTTTTTGTTTTAAAATGTCAAAAGGGAATTTAATTTGGTAAGATCTTTACAGGCCTAAATTCAAGGAACTTAATAAAGTATAGTTTCTTATTTTTGAAAATTGGATCATATGAAGGATTGAGTATTTGAATTTTCTTTTTTTTTTTTGAGAGAAAACCCAGACCGGGTTAAGCATTACTCATTTCCAAATCTAACTCAACCAAATTACAAATGTTTGAAGGAAAATTACCAAACCAAACACGCCTACCGGTTTTCCATGGAAGCAAGTGAGCTAACTCATGGGCAACCTTATTAGCATCTCTCCTAATGAAAACCCACAGAATCGAATTGAAATTACAAGCCAAATGAGTAATGTCATCGAGCAACAAATGAAACGAACCATTTCCGAGCTCCTGCTTGTTGATTGCATGAATAACGCCTTGACTATCATTCTCAATGAGCACCTCCTTGAAACCCAACTCCTTCGCCAGCATCATCCCTTGTAGAACCGCCTTCGCTTCAGCACACCGCGGCTCCCATTCCCCCGTTTGTTGGTAGTTTGCACACCCCAAAACCACTCCCCTGCTGTCTCGTATCACCACCCCAATACCCATCCCCAGATTTCCCAGCAAGCCTGCATCCACGTTCACCTTGACGAAACCCGCACTTGGGCGCCCCCACACATTCTGACCACTCGTGTGCTGGTCATTTGCACGCAGCAAAGATGGGCAGACCCCATCATTAAGTTCAGCACATAACTTTGCCAAATACGCGGCAGAAGAGCCTGGGTTTCTCCTGTCATTCTCGAACACCCAATCGTTCCGAGCACGCCACACCAGCCAGCAGGTCAAGAGCACTTTCTGAATAAGATCCTTCTCAAGATTCACCACCTTCCATAGCATCCAATCAAACACCGAACGCCAACAGCCCTCTGTCACCCAACTGAGCTCACATTCGCTCCATATTTCTTTGGCCATGACACATTGAAGTAACGCATGAATGCCATCCTCACCCGCACTCCCACACACCCCACAATCTGGCGAGAAGGAGGGGACACGGCGACTCAACCCCACTCTAGTAGGAAGCGCCTCTTGACAGGCACGCCAAATGAACAACTTAACTCTTGGTAACACATTTGAATTCCAGATACCATTCCACACTTTCTTTTCCTCCATGTAAGCATTAGAGCACTCAGCAATGTCGGTCTCACCAACAAGGCAACGGTAAGCAGATTTTACACTATAGAGCCCATTTTTCTCGCACTCCCAACAAAGAATATCCTCCGACTTTCGAAAACTCAGTGGAATATTCAAAATTCTATCACATTCAAAAGGTAAGAATACCTCTTTAAGCTTTTCCACATTCCAGCACATCTCATTCTCACAGATCAACTCTGCCACGAGCATATTGAATTTTCATATATGAATGTTTTTGCTAAAACCCATATCCTTGATGCTTCTTTCATAAGTACAGTTGGGGTGGGGCATGCGGGGCCCACGCCCAGGGCCGGCCCTGACCGCAGGTTTAGCTCGCACAAGTTTGACCTAGATTCCTAGCCTAAGTTCAAGATGACTCAATGCCAAGTCTAGTCCATTAGACCACTAGTTCAAGACCTAGTTCAAGACCCAGTCCAAGTTCATTAGCTCAAGCTTAATGCTTACTAGGTCAAGACCCCTAGTCCAAGACCTTTAGTTCAAATTCGAGACCACTAGCTCGAGACTTAGTTCAAGCCATTAGTTCAATGCCTCTAGCTCAGTCCACAGTCCAATTCGCAGTCAAGTTCATAGTTCAGTTCACAAGTCCGGTGCAAAAATCCAATCCACAAGTTCAACTAGTCCAATCCACTAGTTCAAGTTCACTAGCACAAGCACAAGTCCATGTCACTTAAGCTCAGTCTATTCCAATGTCACATCTTTAGGTCTAGGAACCTTAATTTGCATAGGTTCTAGTCTGAGCTCTTTCCATTTCAAGTTGATCTACGCCAGAAATGCTTAACTATAACGTTTTTTTACCCCATTCTACAGCCCTTTTCAAGCACTATAGAATAGGGGCGCTATAAAAAAATCTAAGCGCTTCTAAAAGCGCTATAGTTTAACACCTTATTCTACAGAACAAGCGCTGTAAAATTATTTAAAAACGAGGCGCCCTTTGATGCTCCTATTTGGCCGATCTTTTTGAATTTTTCTACAGCACTTTTATAAAGCGTGGTAAATTGACTTCAAAAAAATGAAATTCATATAAAAATGGCTTTAATGTAAATAATTATAATCCAATAATAAATTTTGTTACACCAATGATTTCAAAAAATGTGATTTCATTCATAACTAGTTTCTGACCCGGACAATGCCCAGGTTGGGTTTTATTTAGTTATAATTTCCATTATATCTAAATTTCAGTGTTAAACACTTTAAGATTAAAAAATTATTATAAATTAATTAATAAACTAATAGATATTATATTTCGGTAGTTATTTACATATAATTCTCATCCGACTAACGTAAAAATTATTTAATGTCTAACGGATTCTTATATTAATAGCTAATAATTTTCTTTATCTCGAACTTAAAATTACTTTCTTTTATAGGTATAGTAGTGTCCTTCTGAAAATAGTCATATATGCTTTGAAACATAAAATAGTTTGAAGTTAAAGTTGTCGTAATACACAAATGTTAATTTGGTAAAGTATAAAATTAAAAACACAACAAACATGTTTCCTCTAGACTATTATTGATATTGTCGACATTATAGAGTCACATAATTACTCCTTTTCACTTTCATTTCTTCTATAAATTCATCAATTCACTTGAAGAAATTGTGTTACAATAATTATACTATGATTGATTATTCTCATCAAATCAACATGGGTTGAGACGTCCAAATGAGCAATGAGCAAAAATATAGCTTTGGATGTACCATGCTCATAATACACACGGGCGTATAATAAAACTTGTCTGAAATGAGGTGTGTCTGAATGATTTCGAACAAATTTATGAAGAAAAATCATGATTCATCTAGGTTAAAAATAATTGCTTCTCATACATGGAGATTATTTAGTTTGAGATTATAATGCATGGTTTCCTTTTGGGTCTCATTCGCATACCAATTTCGAGATGTATAAATCATATTCCCAACTTAAATTGCATGTTTAAATATATTTATATTATTTTTGTGGGTTTGTGTTTGACAATAATTTGCATTGGTTTGATATTACATGTATTATCAAGATTCATTACGTTGCACACGTTTACTTGAAATTCTTTTACTGGGGACTATTTTTGAGTAGTACGTACTTGTGTCGCCTAGTTGATAGTTGACCAAATAGGAATATTTTTTTTGAAAAAAGATGTAAGGTATATCGAAATATATTTTTGAGAAACCAACTCAAAATTTTTAAAACTTATTTTATTAATTAATGAGTGACCAAAAAGATTTTTGAAAAATTTGATATGGTGAACCTGTAGTATTGCGTTTTTCTACATGATGGTAACAAAATATTTTGACTTTCTAAAATGTCTCTATGATTTTGTATATGTAACTATAGTGACCATATGAAATTGTTTTTTCCATATGATAATAACAAAATATCTAGATTTTCTAAAATACCTTATGATTTTGTATAGTTTGTGTTAGGGTGCACCAACTATAATTTAACAACTGAAACAATATTTTAACTGAACTAACCCTAATTGATGCACCCAAATAAAAATCACCTTTTACCCCATGTATTTCGTAGGATATGCAGGTTCTTCAATTCTAAAACATCATTTGGCATTTCCTTCCAAACAGAAATATGAGTGATATTATCCTTCACTGTGCAATTTGAATCAAAGACATACAAATTTATACGGTTTTTTCTTAACTGTGAGATAATATTTAGTATCTTTATATGACTACATGTTTTATTTTTTAAAAACTTATTTTATTAATTAATGAGTGGTCTAGTTGACACCTTTAGTAAAATATAAGTTGTTTTCTTGCAATTCCAGAAAACATATCATAAGTGGATCTTGATTCAAACTATTGTTCGAGACGAATCTAACGCTGCAAAAATTAAAATTTTTTGAAATTTGAAATGAAAGTTATCGCTTATTTTATAATTTTATATCATTTGTAGTTTTAGATAAGGATTAGTTGTAGCTTTAGATAAGGAATGTAATTTTATTTAGGATATAATCATTTTTAATTATTGTCTATTGAAAATTTAATTAATTAATTAATTATGTATAATAAAATGTATAATAAAACATATCATAAGTGGATCTTGATTCAAAGTATTTTTCGAGACGAATCTAACGGTGCAAAAATTAAAATTTTCTGAGATTTGAAATGAAAGTTATGGCTTATTGTATAATTTTATATTAGTTGTAGTGTTAGATAAGATATGCAGCTTTAGATAAGGAATATAATTTTTATTTACGATATAATCATTTTTAAAACTATTTTCTATTGAAAATTAAATAAATAAATTAATTATATATAATGACATGGAGTGATGTGGTAGCTCCTTTCGGGACGACTTTATTATCTAGTATAGATAATTTGAAGTTTATACAATTAACTCAATAACGACAAACAATGTTATACTAAACAAAAAATGTTTAATAACTAAATTCATGGCAATCAGCTGAGTAGATAATTTTGGCGCACCAGTTCAACTCTTACTTCATCACTCTATCCTTGATCATAGCTTGAAACATTGCAATCGAAAAAGTACTGCATATTTTAGAAAAAACACAAAATCACATTAGTATTGCAATAGTATATACAAACATCACCAGCTTTGCAATACTGTTAGTGGTATATAAGCAGCATAAAGGGCTCACGAATTCATTAACAGAAGATGATGGTGGAGATAGAAGTGATACTCTAATCAAACCAAGGAACCTGATGTTTTAAAATATAAATTCATGGAGTTCAATTCTTTTATGTTACTTCTTTGTAGATAGCATAATGGATCTCGAATGCAGAATAAGGATTAGTACAGAAAAAGAAATACCATATATGGTTTCTAATCAAACCATATATTCATTATAGTACAGAATAAGGATCTCGAGTACACTAATCAAACCAAAGTCCATGTTTCTTTTCCTGCAAGATTATAGTTTCTAATGATGTTGAATTCTCGAGTGTAGAATAAGAAATACCATATATTGATTAGTACCAACCGATGCAAGTCAAACTACAAAAAGTTGTTGTAACATTAGAAACTATAATCTTGCAGGTAACGAGACGGAGCTCTTTTGCATGAACTCCATTTAGCAAACCCAATTCCTATAGGTGGCAAAACTACTATTTTAGAATGAAAAGCATTAATACATACTTTTATTGGTTGGTGCTATCCATCCAAGCTTTGTGTGTAGAGCATCACGGTTCATTACACCAAATAAGCTAGAAAGTCAAAATTGGTTAAAGCCTCACAATGGTCCAATTAGAGGTGGCCATTGGGCGGGTTGGCTCTGACCCAGCCCTGAACTGATCCGGCGAAAAACCGGTCCGGCCCTAAACCGGAAAAAATCAACCCTGAACCGGCCCGGCCCGGTCCAGGAACTGGTTCAGTTTAGGTTCATGTTTTCAAATTTCAGAACCGGTTCTAAACCAATCCTAGCCCTGAACCGACCCTGACCCTGACCCGGCCCGTAAAACAGCCCGTTCTTGAACCGGTCCTTGAAACGACCCATTCTTAAATTTTTCCTTGAACCGTCACTAAAACCCTATACCACAAATTTAAATCTTAAACCGTAACCTTATACCATGTACCCTAAACCCTACACCCTAATTGAAATCATAAAATTTATGATTATTCTTATGAATGACTAGTGGACTGGTGAAGTATAAATTATGATTAAGATTTTGATAAATGAATTATAATATGATTATGATTTATGATCTATGAAATCAAACTATGGTTATGATAAATACACTAAATTATAATTATGATTAATAAACGATAAACTATATTTATGATTATGATTAATAAACTATAATATACGATTATGATTATGATTAATGAGTATTTGTTATTGGAGTTGCGATTGGTGAAATTTATATATGAAATTAGTATTTAATTTACTCTATAAGGTATTATTTATAAGAATTATCCTTTTTAAATAATAAAAAACTGATCTTCACTTAAGGTGCATTCCAATATTAAAAAACAAAGTTGTATTAAAAGAAGTTGTATTAAAAAAAAATGAAATAACCCTGAACTGACACTGAACCAGCCCTAAACCGACACTAAATCTAGCCCTGAATCGACCCGGACCCTGGCACTAAACCGACCCTGAACCGATAAAAATATAACCCTGACCCAGCCCTGAACCGGTCCGGGTGGTCTTAGGGCTGGGTTAGGACCAAATTTTTGTGAACCGGCCCGTATATAACCCAGCACTGAACCGGCACAACCCGGCCCGGTGGCCATCTTTAGGTCCAATACAATTATAGCTGTTATTTACTCAAGAACATGATTCCCCCTAGAAAATTACAAATGGAGGACCAGCTCTCGAAATCAAATACAAATCTATCAGAAAGACTAAAACTAATAAAAGAACAAAATAAGACAAAATCATAATGGGGGACACTGAGTTGTGGTATATTCTGACCTCAAAATCACAATAGTATATACATCAGCAGCTTTGCAATATAGAAGCAGCTTTGCAATAGTAATCCACTTGGAACTTAGTTGTGATATCTGACAGACCGTAACTGACAGAGCAAAGCAGTTCACAAGCAAGCCAGCACACAAAGTACTCCTATATGACAGACCGTAAGTGACTTTTATTCAATACATTTGCTATCTTGGGTCATTGCATCTCAATTCACTTCTAGATGGATAGCGAAACTGAAGTAGCAAAATTTATGACTCGAAGGAGAAAGCCAATTCCAACAGAGGAGATTTGAAGCGTTGCGTGATGGATATTCTTGCAGAGCATCAACGTGATGAAATTCTCGCAGAGGAGCAGCAACGTTGAATCAGAGAAGATGAAAGGGTTTGGAGAAACTGATGAAAGTTTTTTTTATATAGCGCTACATTAACAGCGTTTTGTAGAAACGCTATATTATTTAGTACTTAATTAGAGCGCTTCATCAAAAACGCTATAATATTTGTATTTGACGTTTTTTTATTAATTTTTTTAATCCAATCACCTAATTACAGCGTTTAAATTACAACACTTACTTGAAACACTGTTAATTGAGTTTTTTTATAGCGGTTTAACAAAAGCGTTGTCTTTGTGGCGCTGTAAAATAGTTATTTTGGCGTACCGTGACATCTTAGATCTAAGTTTCCCTTAATAGGCATAGGTCCAACTTAGGTCTAACTTCTAGTTCATACCTTAGGTCTAACTCACCCTCAATAGGCATAGGTATGACTTAGGTCTAAAATCGGTTGACACATAGGTCTAAGTTGTCCTTAATTGACATAGGTCCGACTTAGGTCTAAATTCAACTGGCACCATAGGTCTAAGTGACCCTTAATATGGCATAGGTATCACATAGGTCTATTGACACCTCCAGTCTAAGGTATTGTTTGGTTGACATGGGAATTAAATTACTATAGGAACTTGTAATTCATAGGAATTTAATTCCTACATTGCATTTCCCATGATTTGCCCAAACTTGTTTGTTGTGCATGTGGGAATTTGCAAATCATGGGAATTTTCAATTACCAAGGGGAGACTTGGTAAGATAATTGCCACATTTTGTAGGCATTGCAAATTCTTAGGAATATGTATTTCCTCCATTTTATCAAATTTGAGGCAACCAAACAACTAGCACAAAATCCAATTCATGGGAATTTTGATTGTCCACAGGAATTGAAGGCAACCAAACAAGGACTAAGTCGCCCTTAATTTGGCATAGGCCTGAATTGGGTCTAAATTCGATTGGCACCCTTGAGTCTAAGCGCCCTTAATTTGGCATAGGTTCGACTTAGGTTGACGCCTTGAGTCTAAGTTGCCCTTGAATTTCATAGATTAACTTAGGCCCAATTTACACCTTAGAACTAAGTGGTCCTTAATCGGCAAAGGTCTGTCTTAGGTCTAGTTACACTCAAGTTCATTAGGAGCAGGCTTAGGTTCACTGACTTCAACTCATGACCGTTCCAGTTCTTTGTCAAAATTATTTTGCAAATACTAAGTTGGGGTGTAACACCCCGTAATTTCACTAGAAATTTCGTGCGTTAATTTATATGGTTTACATTGTTATTTATAACTCAATATAAATTCGTTTATAAAAATTATATTCTAATAAATAAATGGTCATATTTGAAGCCGGAAAACATTTCGGTAGATAATATGTATGTCGTGCGTATTAATTTTGTAATATAGTTAGTTATTTATACTATGAATTTTAGTGTTGTGTGATTTAATTTTCAAGCGTTAATTATATATGTTCGACGATAATTATATCTACTCTTATATTTTTAAACTTATAATATCTTTTACATTTCATTATATATGTATATATATATATATCTATATATATATTTCAAATCTTTAATAATATATTTACTCGTTTATTTATTTTGGTTGTTGTACTTGTGTCGGTATTGTTTAAATGAACAATGTGACTCTTGTATGAGTATAGTATATAAAATGTGTATGATTAGTAAGTGCATATTTATATTACGTTATTATTCATAATTTTTAATTATAAAAACATTACCATATGTTTCATTTATGAGCGTTTATAATTCTTTGCTTGTATTACGTACTATCAAGTTGCGCATACACCATGCTTAACACATGGGGGTCCGAACATTATGGGCATTAGGGTGATAATGTAAAGTCTTGGCCAGCTTTGTATTACTTTGAAACGTTTATGATAATCAAAAGTCATACCCCTTCATTCACCCTCATCATAAACCACCCTCATCATAAACCACCATCATCATGGCCATTATGTGCCAATTTAAATCCACCTTTAATCACCCTTATTACTTCCCCTTATGCTGAGTTTAAAACTCAGAAAATCAACCCCCTCCCCATCACCAAGGAAAAGAAAGAGAGAAAGTCTCCCCGTTTTTCCCTTGCACACCCTCACGAAAATGAACATCGCCGGAGATCTAACCGTTGGATCGTCTTCAAATTTTGACAGCGTGTTCTTAACATCTATACCTTCACTTGGACCGGATGATTTTTTTAATCCGAGCTTTATATCTCCGGAAATCGTGGTCGGAACACCACTGACTGTTTTAGAGGACCCTAAAATCGTTTAAAAGGGGAATACTTTGTTCAATGGAGGAGAAGTCTTCAAGGGAGAAGAAGGTTTTGATGATCCGCACGTTTTTTAGGCTATTATATTATGTTTTGCAACACTCCTCTTGAAGATCGAGGTAACTAGCGTTTTTTTCTATCACGTTAGGAAATGAGAAGTAACCTTAGGTTGTTAGAATTATCGTTAGAGAATTTAGTATCATGTTAGGATGAACTTAGAAGATTGTATTTGTACTACTCTTGTTAAAATCATGTTAGGCTAAGTTTTTACTTGAATTCATGTATCTAATGTTCCCTTATTCTGCCGTTGTTATTGTGTTGTTGAAATGACTTGATTGTAAATGAATGGAAACTTTGAATTTTGATTTATTTGAATGATTTGGGAATTTGAGAAACTTATGATTTTTGATGCTAAGCAATTCATTTTGTATGGTGATTGGTTGGTTTTGACTTGTGATGATTTTGTATGATGTTCAATGCCTTGAGGTTTTGTCAAACAAACCCGCGAAGCTGTGTGGTCGCGGCCCGTGACCCAGTTCGCTGTCCGCGAACAGATTGGCCAGCCTGTTTTCAAATGGTCATATCTCACTCGTTTGTTATCGGAATTGAGCTTGTGACCAGTTGTTGGAAAGCTAACAAGCTAAATTTTGATTTTTCAATGGAATTTTCTAAAAATATTATCTGTTCTGAGTGTTAGGTCTGTTTAGAGTTGTTGTTGTGTGCATTCTGTGCATAGTTAGCTTACAACATGATTCCATGTTTTGTAAATTACTTTGGTAGTATTGTGGAGTATCCTAGGGCATGTTTGGAAGTATCATTTTTAGTACTTGATACTATTTATTAATTCTTATGCCAAGTTTGAGTTGTCGACGTCGTAATGTTTGGGGGAGAATAACATTGCCCTTAGCATCACTTCGCCAAGAGTTATGTACGGAGAATATTGTGACTTGATCATAATTTACTTCGTACCCAAACTCAGATAACGTTTTGATGTTTTGTATTTGTTTTATTTGTAGTATACTTTGATTAGTTTACCGTATTAATTTGGGATTTGTGAACTTCGATGATTTTCAGGATTTGATGATTTTAATGATTTTAATAATTTAAATGATTTTTAATGATTTTGACGGTTTTAATGGTTTTAATGATTTTTGCTAACTTTGATGATTTAATGACTTTGATGGATCTTATCGTTCTGACGCATTTGATAATTTGATGAATTTGACGAATTTGACAAATTTGACGAATTTGATGATTTGAAGTATATTATTTTGTCTTTGAATTTGAAGTTTTGTTTTTAATTGAGTTGAGTAGCCTAAGGGACGGTGTCCCGAAGGTAACGAACATGCACTCCGAGGGGTCAGGGGACATCACGTTGGGTGTTACCCTGCATTGGAGATACCTAGGACTTGTTGTCGTCCGAGAGGCCGGGAGATACTGCGTGTATTGTCCCGCATTGGGAGTTTGGCCATTCTTAGACACAGACGGTAGGGAACGTAACCCATAGGCCGTTCTGGAGGTTGCGACCTGACATTTCTTGAGGAGGTGGGCTGCGGGTCACTAGCGTTCGCTCTCTCTATGTTAAATTGTTTATTTTCAAATTGTTGGTGTTTTTTTTGTGATCCCTTTGATGTTGGTCTTTCGAAATTCTTTATTTTAAACATCTAAAGCATCCTTCTTAGTAATTTATGTTAAAGTTTGACGTTTGTTGCAATGTGTACTTTGCCTTCTTTTGTTGCTATTTGTGTTGTCTTGTCTTTGACGTTTGTTCTAACTTCATTTAAGTTTACTATTTGTTTCCTAAATTGGGCTGGGAGAACTGCTAGTTACTCCCCACTGATTGTGGAATTTTTGTTAATATATATTGCAGATGACGGTGCGGTTTAGAGTTGTTACAATATGGATCGAGGTTGTGCGTTTACCCGTGTAAGCAAGAAGGTTGTGCTAGTCATAGTGGACGAGCATTATGAGTCTGAGATTAGGACTAGTTTTCTAGTTGGTCTCAAGTAGTTTACCTTTGTTAGTTTGAATGTGAGCTTTAGAGTTGATGTTTTGGATTTTGGTTTCATTTTTCGAATCTGGTTAAGTTTCGAGATTATGGATAGTTATGGTTATGGATTTGGCTTGTTTAGTTAGAGATGAGGGTATGTGACCTCATTCCTCTTTATATATATATGATTTGGAGTTTCGATTACTATTATGGGACTCGTTGTTTATTTTAGTTTTAATTTTACCCCATAGAGTGACATTCTCGTCTTGGTGGTATTTCCGTTACCACTGATTTGATCGTTGTTACATTTATTTAAGTTAAAGCTTAGTTGGTAAAAGACGGGATGTTACATGGGGTTTCTTGATTTCAGCTACGACAGGAGAGACTAGGATTCTTGTGACAAGTCAAACTAAGATTAATTTCTCCATGTCAAGTACATTCACATCCACATAAAGCCCATGTACCTTGCCCCTTTATCATCCACAAAGAAGCCCAGTCCTCTGCCATCTTAGCCCAACTAGAGAGTGATCAAACTCCACCACCATCAAAGCCTAATATATGAGTTACGACCCTCTTGCAGCACAATGAGCAACCTCAAGGCATGGATTGCTGACCTTTCTAGTGTTCAAGTCAATGTGTCTTTGTCCTATCCCGATGACCCTTTCTTTCTATTCTTGAGTCTATGTCGCATAGGTTTGTATTCCTATTCTAGCATTTCCACTTTTGCAAAAAAAAAAATGACTATTTCCATTCCTATTTCTATTGGCAATGCTATTTTCTAATTCTATGCAAGTCTCATCACTCATGGCCACAATTAGTTTAATTTAATTAATTAAAATTCACTAATCAATGAAGTTGAACAATGCTTGAAAGGTCTTCCTTCATAAGCTCCACAAAATGCAATTGTCCCTTCCCATTCATCGGCACACATTCAATCCTTTACAACCCCTTTGCAGCCTAAACATGTTGGCCTTTTAATTTCTTCACCCACATTAACCTAACCCATGGGATTCAAATGGTGCGTAGGAAAAGACGTGTGCAAAAACAATAGAGAAAAGAGAGGCACAACAAAAAAGAAAGAGGCAAAGAGAGGCTATGGCCGGGTCAGGTCAACCTCGGGTCGGGTTGACCTCGGATCGGGTTATACTCGGGTCGGGTCAACCTCAAATTGGGTTATTATAGGGTCGGGTTAACCTAGGATCGGGTTTATGGTCGGGTCAACCTCGGGTCGGGTCAACCTCGGATCGGGCCATGTTCGGGTCGGGTTGACCTCGGATCGGGTTATGCCTGGGTCGGGTTAACCTTGGTTCGGGTTATACCTGGGTCGGGTCAACCTCAGATCGGGTCTAGGTCGGGTCGGTTTCATTTCAGGTCTAGGTCGGGTCGATCTCGGATCCGGTTATTTATGGGTTAAATTATGTTCGAGTCAAGTTAACATCATATCGAATTAGTGCGAGTCAATCAAATTTCGAAATTGAGGATTAATTCGAATTATATATATATATAAGTCGAATTAATCATCAGTTTCGAAACCATAATCTGAATTTCAATGGACAATGTTAATGGTAGTTAATTCATTGGTATAAGACTTAACAAGTAGTCTAGTTATATTGATTAATGATCGAACATACTAATACTAAATTAGAAAATTTATAAACTTATCGCCACTCAAATATAACACAATATAACTAGACTACTTGTTAAGTCTTATACCAATTAAGCATAATATAAAAAGATTAATTTTAATTTAATTTTACATGACAATGTATTACCAAACTTTCACTATGAGTGACAATATAAATTTAATTTTATTTACAAAATTAATAAGCAAGAAATAATCAGAAATAGAAAAACTATAACTAAGTAAAATGGGCCGGCCCATTCCCACTCCATCTACTATATAAAGATAAACCCTAACACTGATATCTCCTTTCCCTCACACACTCTTCACTCTTCAGCCGTTTCTCATTATCTCTTTCACTCTTCTCTCTCAGTTTCTCTCACACTCAATTACTCAAACAAAAAACCACTCACTACTCTCTATTTGGCCGGACTCACTAATCCATCGCCGGACTCACTCTTGTTTCGTTTTTCAGTTTATTTCATTTTCATTTTTCATCATGTTTTTCAGTTCCATTCAGGTCCGGATCCGTATCTGGTCCTGGTTCTTCCGGATCTGGTCCTCGTTCTTCTAGATCCGGATCTGATCCTGGTTATGTTCTAGCTGTTATAAATATATTGCTTTTCCATCATATATTCATTTCACTCATAATAAACCCTAGTCTTTATTCTTGTTTTCTCAAGAAATGGACCATCAAATAATTGTTGGAATCAACGGAGTGATTAATATTGAATACTTTGAGTCATTTTTTTTTACCGCAATTGACTAATCATGAGTGATACGCTATTGAAAGCTTTGTGACTAATCCATTTTCAAGTAGTGTAATTCTTCCTTTAGACCGTATAGATCATTGACAGACCTATGTTAGAACAATAGGGGACGACTGTCCCCCACTTTTAAAAAAATCGGGTAAGAAATCTTAATTAAATCGAATTTATGTCGATTAAATTTGGATTTGATTTCAGTTTGGCTTAATTTAATAATTTCGGGTAAGAATCGGTTTGAGTTAATTTCTTTTTACATTAGTCTAAGGCTCAATCCTTACTCAATACTTTTTACCCTTTTTTTCCTCTCTTTGACATAGGTTTGTAAATTTAAATACGAGTACAAGCCTTTATTAAATTTTCTATTTGTCTTGTTTAAAATCTCAATTATTTGTACTCAGTTTATCTTTGTATTGTATAATGTTGAGATTTATTGTTAATTTTTTTAGGGAAGATTTATTATTGTTAAATGTTAACATTATATTTATTCATTAATGTATTAAGTTAATTTTTTTAGGGAAAAATTAATGAACTAAGCTGTTTTGTAAATTCATATAGTAAAAGTAATTAGTGCCTCTAACTTTGTCACTTGAACTCATAAAATTATTATTATTTAAATCTATCGCTTGTGACAAGGTAAAACAAGTTTATACGTGGTGTTTCATATAATCTGAAATTTGAGGTTATAACTTACATTTTAGTTGTTTATATTGGACAATATATATAAATGCGGTAAATCCACTTCAATCACTCATAGGAATATTTCGAGTATTGATTAAATTTTGTGAAAACATTATTTATCGAATTGTCAAACATTCGTAATTTGTCCCCCAAAGATGAAAATCTTGGGTCCGCCACTGGTATAGATGAGGAAAAATTCTTGAATTGCAAAGTGAAGTTGTTGTTGTTTAAATCTAGAAGAAAAAACTATGATAAACTACTAATTGACGGTTGGAATCAATTCGTGAATGATCGTCATCTTTCACAATGGGATTCTGTTAAATTGAGGTGGTCAAATTGTAGGGTTTTATTGTTGTCCGTAAATCCACTCTTCCCTCAACCAAAAAAGAAGAGAAGTGATGTGAGTTGGGCTAAGGGTGAAAAAAATAAACCTTTACAGAAAAGAGTAAGCCAACGCAAATCAGGTAAATTTTACATGTTTTTGGGTTTTAGGGTCTTGTTTCTGATCTTGACTTAATCATGTTTTAGGGTTGTTTATGATCTTGATTTAATCATGTTTTAGGGTTTTTGGGGTTTCGGGGTTTTGGGGTTTAGGGTTTTTGGGGTTTTAGGGTTCATTATGTTTTAGGGTTAGGGTTTTTGGGTTTTTGGGGTTTTTGGGTTTATTGTGTTTTGGGGTTAGGATTTTTAATCTTGATTATTAGCTTTATCTATTTTTCTGTCAAAAAAATGGTTTATCTCTTTTGTCAAAATCTTGTTTTAATTTTAGTTCTAATTGTGTATTGGGATGGCGTTTATTGTTAATTGATTTTTTTTTTTTGAATTTGAAAATTGAGCTTCCTCAGTTGGTTGTTTATAATCAAGAACATGAGAAGATTTTGGGTGATTGTGAGACCAAATGGACCTTGAATATGGATGGATTCGGCGAGGATGGTGAACGCTTGAACAATCCTGATGGTCCGCCATGCCACCACTGCAGGTCGAAATTTGACTAAGAATATCATGTGTTTATGAATTTTGCCTTTTGGTGCCTAGATAGCATTGTGTCACGTACCGACTTTTTATAGTCGCTATACGTGCCCTACTTGCTTCACAGTCCCGTCGGAAGGCAAGTCAAGGCACCCGATTGCTTTGGCTGGTTAACTTTGCTAGGCTAAGTGTGCTACGAATTTGGCTAAGTTTGGAAGATGGCTAGGCAAGTTAAGAAAGCTAGAGAGAGTTTAAGAGGAATGCTCTTAGAATGCTTTGAAGAGAATATGTTGTGTTGGTTGAAATGTACAAATGAGGTACCACCTATTTATAGTGGTGTCAAGGATCCTAGAATGTTCCTAACCTCCTCAATGGAGGGCTATGATTGTGCCATGTGGCACCATCTTAACAATGCTCTAGAATTTTCTATACAATTCTACAAAACTCTAAACTACTCTACATAACTCTACATAATTCTAGACTACTTTAGATACTAAAAGTATTTACATGATGATTCTGGAGACTACAAGATGTCTCTAGGTTTTTCTAGAGTGTTCCTAGGAAGCCTCTAGTCTTCTCTAGGAATCTCTAGCAAGATCATCCAACAAAAGCACTCTTCCGATACTTACGATTTAAGTGCGGCTTTTGTCGATGCTCGGGGGGACGAGCCGTGACAATTGTCCTACTTAGATGGAATTTGATTTTGTTTCTCATTTTTGATGGTAATTGTGTTGATTGGTTGCAGGCAGAAGACTATTGGGAAACTCACCTTTTGCGGTAAATGTAGGTCTGCCGATGGGAAGCTCTGTGGAGATTGCTAGTACACAAGGTGATTGTTCTTTGATCATCATATTTACATATAATTGTTTACTTGCCAAAATATACTATGGGTAGTGCAACTAGAACACAGTGTAGACACTAAAAATTTATTAGTGTTTTACATTTTAATTAAATTAATTAGTTTTGAGCTAAAAGAAATAATAGCCCAATTTAATTAATTTAGCCCACCTAAATAAAGCCCAAATTAAATAAACATGATTCGGGTTGTAAAATATTTGGGCCTGTCCATATAACTAAGTCCAAAACAGAGGGTTAAATGGACAAGGTAAAAAGACTACCAAGTCATAAACGGGCCCAAGCCCACACCACCAAAAGTCCATGAAGGGTTTCCATCCCCTATAAATAGACCTCTCCACCTTCAGTTACAGAGGTCGGAAAGATCATTATTCTCAAGAGCTCACAAATTTCTCTTGGAAATCCTCTCTAGAAGTAGTCAATAAGCACATCAAATTCGTGCCGACTGTTCAGAGAAACTCAAACACATTCGACTGAGATTCAAGCTGTGTCAGCCCTCATTCGAATAAACCCAAACAAAAAACTAAAACTCAGGTTGACGTTGACAAAACGTCACCCTACACTCAAACTCAAGTTGACGTTGACAAAACGCCATCCAACACTTAAGTTTAGGTTGACGTTGATAAAACGTTGTCCTACACCCAAGTCAAGGTTGTCATCAACACGTGTCGACATCAAGCTGCGGAACAGAATCAGAGGACTTAGTTTATTTTATATAAACTGTAATACAGAGATTGTACCCAACACATTATCAATATAAATTTATCTTTGTTACGTTATTTCTTGGTTTATTTATTTAGACTACGAAATTTGCCGTATACAAATTTTGGCACGCCCGGTGGGACCTCTCTGCCTCTCATCTCTGTTTCACAAAAAAAATCAACTACTATAAGATCAATGGCCTCAAGGAAGAACATTGTTGAGTTCACTGACAACTTTGACGCTACCCAGCGAAAGACTGTGACGCTGGGTGATTTCATTGCCGACCAGACTCTTGGTGTAAACACAAGAGGAATGAAGAAAGTTGCTGTCGCCAGTGCTGCTGCAAGCCTTCGAGCTGCGACAATCCTTACCCGTCAACGCAAATCAGTTAGGCAAAATGTTTCTGAAAATGCCATCACGTCTTCTTTTCGCAAAGAGCGTGAAGTGCCAGTGTTTGGCTCTAGCTCTGCAGCTGAATCTGACCAACCATCTGTTTCTCCCCTCAAATGGTAGCAAATTGCAACTGAACGGTCAGAGAGATTGGTCGTTCGTACCAGTCCCCTCTTTAGCCCATTTAGGGTTGACGGTGATGCTGAATCCAGTAGTGATTCCTCTGCCTCTTCACCTCTGGAGACCCCTGACATAGAAAGATCATCTCAAGTCTCTAAGTCATTCACTGCTGCTGTCATGGTGACTTCAACAAAAACTGTTGAAGAGCAACTTGCTGAGATGAATAATCTACTGCAGAAATTGGTAAAAGATGGAGAAGAAAAGGATGCTCAAATCACGCTTCAGAATGATCAAATCACTACCCTGAACAAGAAGCTTGAGAAAAGTTCAATGGAGGGATCATCTAAGCATAGTGACAGTGAAAGCGGAAGTGAGAGTGATAAATCTGTAAAAGACAACTCTCACATTCCATTGACTGCTAAACAAGTCCAGGATATGATAGCTAACGCTGTCAAGGATCAACTTGGGGAAGGTTCTCAAGGTAGTCAGCGCTATGTGAAACCTTACACCAAGAGAATCGATAGGTTGCGTATGCCTCATGGTTACCAACCCCCCAAGTTTCAGCAGTTTGATGGGAAGGGAAGTCCTAAACAACACGTCGCCCACTTTATAGAGACGTGCAATAATGCCAACACTACAGGCGACTTGCTAGTTAAGCAGTTTGTTCGCTCCCTCAAAGGCATCGCCTTCAACTGGTACACAGACTTATCTCCGGAATCTATTGATAGTTGGGATGAAATGGAGATAGAGTTCCAGAATAGGTTTTACAGCACTCAACGTGTAGTTAGCATGATTGAGTTAACTAAAACTCATCAATGGAAAGACGAGCCGGTGATTGATTACATCAACCGATGGCGGGCTCTGAGTCTAGAGTGCAAAGACCGTTTGACTGAAGTATCTGCTGTTGAGATGTGTATACAGGGAATGGACTGGGACTTACTTTATATCTTGCAAGGTATAAAGCCTAGGTCTTTTCAAGAGTTGGCTACTCGAGCTCATGACATGGAGCTCACCATAGCCAATAATCGTGGTAAAAGTCATGCTTCTTATGAAATGAAGAAGGAAAAGAAAGATTTCAAGAAAGGCGACAAATCTTCGAAAAGTTCAACTAAGGAGTCGATGTCGATCACATCCACTTCTGGGCCTGTCAAGATTTCTGGAAAGGCGAGCACTGAAGACAAAAGGAGCTCATCCTCAAGAGAGCCTAAGAAGGATAGGCCCACTTTAAAAGAATTGCAGGCAAAGAAGTACCCATTCCCAGATTCTGACTTGTCTGGAATGCTAGATGACTTGCTTGAGAATAAGGTCATCGAGCTTCCCGAACCTAAACGGCATGCGGATGTTGGCAAGACTGCCGACCCCAACTACTGCCGATACCATAGGATGGTTAGTCATCCCATCGAGAAGTGTATAACACTTACAGAAAAAATCATGCAGCTAGCAAAGGATGGAAGAATCGAGTTGGACCTTGATGAAACAGTTGAGACTAATCACGCATCCGCCGTGATAGAATTTCCATGGCCAGCTCAAATTTTGCAGTTCGGAAGTTTGGAGCCTGTGATTGTGTATGTGGCAAGACCAAGTATTCCAATGACCAACATGTCACATGTTGAGCATGAAACTTTGGTTATCGCCCCTCACGAAGAAGATGACGAAGGGTGGACATTGGTCACAAGAAGGAGGCCTAGAAAGCAAACAAGGCCACAGTCACAACCTTTCCGCCGACAAAAGAAGCAACAAAGGAAGAAGGGCCCTAAGCGCTCGAAAGGGAAGAAGAAGCCAAAGAAAAGTGTCAAGACACAAGTCCTTCCCATTGATTTACTTGAACAAGAACCGCTTACGCCCATAATCTTAGAGGAATTCTTTCCCTAAGATTACTTCACTGTGGTTACTGTCAACACTGTCTCCTTTGTGGAGAATGAGCAAGAAGTAATGGAGAACAGTGAGGAAGATAATTCTCCTACTGAAGAGAGCAAAGTGTCTTTCAAACTGACTCTTCAACATTCCGGAACTGAAATGGACCCAAAAGTTTTAACTGTATTAGAGGCCCTTTCAACGCGAATGGGATGGGGGCAAATCTTCAAACTACCTCGAGAAATGTGTCAGCAAGTGGCTCTTGCACTTCAACAACCAGAATTATATGTTGACAAGATAAAAAGGGTTGAGGAACTCATTGAAAGCTCTGCTAATTGTGCATCTTGTAACTCTGCCTTAGCCTTTACAGATGAGGATCTGTTGTTGGGTTCAAAACCTCACAACCGACCATTGTTTGTCTCGGGCTACATACTTGAGAAAAGGATCAACCGCATTTTAGTAGATGGAGGCTCAGTTGTCAACATCATGCCAAAAAGCACAATGATTGAATTAGGGATTACAATGGAGGAGTTGTCTAATAGTCGTATAGTGATTCAAGGATTCGATCTAAATAGTCAGCGTGCAATAGGCATCATACGCCTAGACCTGAGTATGGGAGAACTAACTTCATCCACCCTCTTTCATGTGATCGACACAAAGACATCATATAAGATGTTGCTTGGAAGGCCTTGGCTACATGAAAATGGTGTAGTCGCATCAACCCTCCATCAATGTCTTAAGTACTATCGTGGAGGTGAGAAGAAAATAAATGCTGATGTTAAACCCTTTAGCAAAGCAGATTCCTACTTCGCTGATGCTAAGTTTTTTGAAGACGAGGGAGCCTCAAGTGAGATGTTACCATCCCAAATTACCTCGACAGGTAAAAGGGGCGTTAAGAAAAATAAAGATGTCCCTTCATCTTCAAACTCTAGCAAGCCACCTAGTAATGCCAAGCAACAATACATGGGAATGACGAATGAACAAAGTGTCACTCAACCTGTGAAAGACATGGGGGCAACATCAAGAACTCCAGTCTTGAGATATGTTCCCAAGTCTCGTCGTAAGGAAGGGGAGTCCCCATTCACAGGATGCCAAGATGTAAATATTGAGCCAAAGATAAATGCACAGGTGAACGTAGGTACTCTTCAAACTTTGAAGAATGAAACAATGCTTCCCTTGTCTAAGGCCAACCAAAGTCAAATTTTCAAGCCTCCAATCTCAGAATCTGAGGAGACAGCTAGAAGAAAATGGCTTAATAAGGGTAGATTTGATCCTAATGCATATAAGCTCTTGGCAAAATCTGGGTATGACTTTGAAAACCCAGCACCTATGGGAAGCTAATTGAAGTAAAATCTCATGGACTTAATGACACACAGAAGAGATTACAAGAGCACGGTACTGTGGTTCAACCAACTAAATTAGGTTTGGGGTTCGATCCTCCAAAACCTATTCAGATTTCTGCACGACATAGGAAGAATATTTCTTCTGCACAGTATATTACTGCTGAGGAGGCCGAAGAAAAAGAAGGTGAAAATAATGCAGCTAATCCAAGGGTGTCAGTTTTTGATCGATTGCAACCACCTGCCCCTAAGAAGCGTGAATCCGTATTTGGAAGGCTTAGAGGGAATGGAAAGAAAGAGGGTGTGGTTTTAAAAAGTCACATTCCACATCAAAACACTCTCCCTTTTAAGAAGAAAGCACAAGTTTTTGATCGTCTAGGCATGTCAGCCTCAAGTAACCATCGACAAAGGCAATCAGTGATGAGTCGCATTGGAAAGAGGGACGACAAAGTTAAAGAAGACAGTGAACTTAAGAGTGTTGTGCCTTCTCGCATGAAGCGCACACAAGTGGTAGACATCATCAAGCATAGACCCTTAAAAGTGAAGGGGAGGGTTGTGGTACATACCAACCAGAGTACCCCGTCTGACAGAAAAGAAGAGGAAAATTTTGAACTTGTGTCTTCAAATCATATCACGGGCCATGAAGCTCATGATAGCGACGAAGAAGTAGAGACAGACGAGGCACCCAAACCTCTCGAGGACGGGGGGCAAGCCACTGTGGATGATCTAAAAGAGTTGAACCTAGGAACTCCAGACGAGCCATGCCCCGTCTATATTAGTGCTCATCTATCGCAAGAAGAAGAAGAAGAGTACTTTAATCTGCTCTCTGAATACAAAGATGTCTTCGCATGGAGTTACAAGGAGATGCCTGGACTCGACCCAAAAGTCGTTGTCCACCGACTGGCCGTCAAAAAAGGCATGAGCCCAAAGAAACAGTCCCAAAGACGGTTCAGACCTGAAATGATTCCCGAGATTGAATCTGAAGTAAACAAGCTCATCGATGCAGGGTTCATTCGTGAAGTTAAGTATCCGACATGGGTAGCAAACATTGTTCCGGTGAGAAAGAAAAACGGGCAATTGCGAATCTGCGTAGATTTCCGGGACCTAAATGAAGCTTGTTCAAAAGATGATTTCCCACTTCCTGTGGTGGAAATCATGATTGACGCTACTACTGGTCATGAAGCCTTGTCATTTATGGATTGTACTGCTGGCTACAATCAAATACTCATGGCACCTGAAGATCAAGAGGCCACCGCTTTTTGTACCCCAAAAGGAATATTTTGCTATGTGGTCATGCCATTTGGGTTAAAGAACGCTGGAGCTACGTATCAACGCGCAATGCAGAAGATCTTTGAAGACATGATGCACAAAATTGTGGAATGTTATGTAGATGACTTGGTGGTCAAATCAAAAAAGAGGGAGAACCATTTATGTGACCTTCGTAAAGTCTTTCAAAGACTACGAGAATGTCAACTGAAAATGAACCCTCTTAAGTGTGCGTTTGGCGTTACCTCAGGGAAATTTCTAGGTTTCGTTGTCAAGCATAGATGTATTGAAATTGACCAAGCCAAAATTAAGGCAATTCAAGAAATGCCTGAACCAAGAAACCTTAAAGAGTTGCGCGGTTTACAAGGACGTCTTGCGTACATCAGAAGGTTTATCTCCAATCTAGCTAAGAGATGTCATCCCTTTAGTCATCTCATGAGAAAGGACGCCCCATTTGAATGGGATGATTCATGTAAGAAAGGCTTTGAAAGCATAAAGAAGTACTTGTCTTCTCCTCCTGTCTTGGGGGCACCAGTAAAAGGAAAGCCACTCATTTTATACATTGCGGCTCAAGAGGGATCCGTGGGGGCAATGTGTGCCCGAGAAATAGAAAATGGCAAAGAAACGACACTTTACTACTTGAGTCGAACCTTGGTAGGTGTCGAACTGAACTACTCACCCATGGAAAAAATTGCTTTGGTCTTTGCAATTGAAAAGTTAAGGCACTACATGCAAGCTCATACAGTCCGCGTCATCTCAAATGCTGACCCAATAAAGTACATCCTTTCAAAGCCAGTATTGTCTGGAAGACTTGCAAGGTGGGCCATGCTTATAAAACAATATGACATTGTGTATGTCCCTCAAAAGGCTGTCAAGGGACAAGCAATAGCCGACTTCTTTGCAGATCATCCAGTGCCAGCGGAGTGGGAACTTTCAGATGACTTGCCAGGCGAAGATTTATTTTTCATTGACATACTCCCGCCTTGGCAAATGTACTTCGACGGTGCT
The DNA here is from genome assembly GCA_947645195.1 of Patellifolia procumbens. Classification (NCBI taxonomy): domain Eukaryota; kingdom Viridiplantae; phylum Streptophyta; class Magnoliopsida; order Caryophyllales; family Amaranthaceae; genus Patellifolia; species Patellifolia procumbens. Next base: position 1,308,781 of record CANSGD010000429.1, read on the forward strand.
GCTCGTCGAGACGGCGCGGGGGCAGGAGTTGTCTTCATATCCCCAGAGAAGCATGTACTGACTTACTCTTTCGTGTTGACTCAATTATGCACAAATAACATGGCTGAGTATCAAGCGCTCACACTAGGTCTACAAATGGCAACTGAAATGGGACTCAAAGACTTAGACATTTATGGTGACTCGGAGTTGGTTCTAAAGCAACTTTCACGGGAATATGAAGTTAAAAAAGAAGATCTTGTCCCGTATCAGAAACAAGCATTGAAGTTACTCGACAAGATCGATACCTTCAAGTTAAAGCATGTCCTAAGGAGTGCCAACAAAATGGCTGACGCACTCGCTTGGCTTGCAGCCACCTTGGCACTGGGGGCACAGGACACTACAGTAGTATCCGTTTGCAAACGCTGGGTTGTTGCTCCAGATGAAGAAGATATGGAAGAAGTTTGGATTGCCGCCTCGGACGAAGAGGATGTTGAAGAGGTTGACATCAAATCCATCTATCAAATTGACGAAGAAGATTGGCGTCAACCAATTATTGATTATTTGGCTCATGAAAAACTGCCAAGTGATGCAAAGCACAGAACGGAGATTCGTCGTCGAGCCCCACGCTTCATATATTATAAGGGAACACTGTATCGACGATCCTTTCATGGACTATGGTTGAGATGTCTAGGAGATGAAGAAGCAAAGCAAACAATAGAGGAAGTTCACTCTGGAGTATGTGGTGCTCACCAGTCAGGTCCAAAATTGCATGACCGAATAAAAAGGATGGGCTATTACTGGCCAACTATGGTGCAAGACAGCATGGATTATGCAAGAAAATGTGAAGCTTGTCAATTTCATGCTAACTTCATACATCAACCTCCAGAGCCCTTGCATCCCACTGTGGCATCCTGGCCCTTTGAAGCATGGGGACTTGATGTAGTTGGTCCAATCACGCCAAAATCGTCATCGGGACACACATACATCTTAGCAGCTACGGATTACTATTCTAAATGGGCAGAAGCGATCCCTCTTCGGGAGGTCAAAAAGGAGAATGTTGTTGACTTCATTCGTACTCACATTATATACAGGTATGGAGTACCCCGACGAATTGTCACCGACAACGGAACGCCATTCTACAATAAGTTGATGAAAAATTATGTGAGAAGTTCAAGTTCACTCAGCATAAGTCATCGATGTACAATGCACCTGTAAATGGTTTGGCCGAAGCTTTCAACAAGACGTTGTGCAAGTTGTTGAGCAAAGTTGTTGCCAAATCCAAACGTGACTGGCATGAAAAAATAGGGGAAGCTCTCTGGGCATACAGAACAACATACAAATCCGCAACACAGTCAACCCCATATGCGTTAGTGTACGGTGTTGAGGCTGTTTTACCCCTAGAACTTCAAATCCCTTCATTACGAATAGCCATACAAGAAGGTTTGACAAGTGATGAAAAGGATAGCCTTCGACTGGCCGAGTTAGAAGCACTTGATGAAAAAAAGATTAAAGCACAACAAAAATTAGAGTGCTACCAGGCCCGTCTGTCACGCGCCTTCAACAAGAAAGTCAGACGTCGCTCCTTTCAAGTGGGAGATATGGTTCTAGCTGTAAGAAGGCCCATCATTACTTATCGCAAAACAGGGAGTAAATTCACTTCAAAATGGGATGGTCCTTATGTGGTACAAGAGGTCTACACTAATGGAGCCTACAAAATTGTCGACGCTGAAGGATTACGTGTAGGACCTATCAATGGCAAGTTCCTAAAGAGATATTATTCTTAGAGTTGTAAGCTCATGTAAGCTCCTAAGTAGGAGGGTAAACTGCTCATGCATAAAAGAAAAAGAATTTGCATCACCCGAACTACGTTGGCTTGATCTTGCAATGACATTTGATAATCATTTTGCAAGTACGTAGGCAGCTTGAAAAATAAAAAATTTGAAGTGCAGCCACTACAAAAAAAAAAAATCATTGTAATACTCCTGGCCCGCAAGAGTAAAAACTGTGAACGGCAAAACAAAACAATAATTGTAATACTCCTGGCCCGCAAGAGTATAAACAGTGAACGGCGAAACAAAAAAAAACATTGTAATACTCCTGGCTCGCAAGAGTATAAACTGTGAACAGCGAAACAAAACAATAATTGTAATACTCCTGGCCCGCAAGAGTATAAACTGTGAACGGCGAAAAAAAATCATTGTAATACGCAAGAGTATAGATTGTGAACGGTGAAACAAAAAAAAGAGTCATCGTGAAACTCTTGGTCTGCATGAATGTTAAATGAGAATGCCACATACAATAACAGAAGCAATATTGTTTGTTAAATTGGTGGAACAAGTATCGAAACAAATTGGTTGAGCAAGCAAATAATCACCTCATGTACACAAAAAGGGGGGTTAGGCCACATACCTTAAGAAAATGAAGCAAATACCAAGATCAGATGGGTTACAAGGATCATCTAAAGGTGCCAGGTTCACAGTGCACACACGATGACCTGACACCTCTGATTGGCTCACATGTGTATTCACGAATGGCCAATCACGACGAAGTCCCTTCTTCATGTCTTCGTAAGGACCATCTGAAGATGAAGGTTCACCGTGCACACACGATGACCTGACACCTCTGATTGGCTCACATGTGTATTCACGAATGGCCAATCACGATGAAGTCCCCTCTTCAAGTCTTCATAAGGACCATCTAAAGATGTCAGGTTCACCGTGCACACACGATGACCTGACACCTCTGATTAGCTCACATGTGTATTCACGAATGGCCAATCACGATGAAGTCCCCTCTTCAAGTCTTCATAGGGACCATCTGAAGATGTCAGGTTCACCGTGCACACACGATGACCTGACACCTCTGATTGGCTCACATGTGTGCTCACGAATGGCCAACCACGATGAAGTCCCCTCTTCAAGTCTTCATAAGGACCATCTGAAGATGTCAGGTTCACAGTGCGCACACGATGACCTGACACCTCTGATTGGCTCACATGTGTATTCACGAATGGCCAATCACGATGGGATCCCCTTCAACTTTTCTCACATCCTGCAAAACATCTGGAAGCAAAACAAAAAAAAATGCAATACATATAAAAAAAGGGGGAATTAACTAAATAAAAGAAAACTGGCGAGACATACTCAAAATGTGTCCCGACAAATTTTATGCATCAACGGCAAGAGACGAGTCGCGCACAAAGAAGGGAAAAGCTACGAAAAAATAAAAATAAAAATAAAAAAAGTTAGCACATGAATCGTCATTGATCATGACTCAAAGGCCGCAAAGCAATGTATTTGTCTACGGTCTACTGCAATAGTTCACTGAATGGACAAGCAGATTCTTGATCAATTGAAAGTTTAATGATCATACTTCATAATAGAGGAAACAAGACAAGAGGCGCAGGAAATTGAACAGGCTAGTAGCATGAAACTCATGAAATTATTATTAAGAAAGGTTATTAGAAGCGAATGGCAAGAATTAGTGGATAGAGTCATATATGACTATATGAGTATATGATTATGATTGACGAAACTACTGGACACTACAATCAATGTCAGACAAGTAATATCTTGAACACCTAGAAAAAGAAAAAACAGATTGTCGAAAGCACTACTCGACAGTCACAACAATTACTACCAATTAGATTGAGAACAAAAGGAAAAAAAAAATTGCCCTTTGATTTGACGATAAATTTATCAAGGAATTCGTCTAGGCATACTAAAAAAAAAGAACATAAACACCCTTAGTTGTTGTGAAATTAAAACAACCACACAAGATTATGAGGTTTGGAGTTGCGGCGTGGATGATGATGCGCAAGAATCCAAGTGATCAATTGATCAACAGTTGTATCCAAATCAAGAAACAACAAAAAAAAAGGTTGCTGCAATGATTACGATGATGATGATGCGCAAGAGCCCAATCAACCGTTAAATCCAAATCAAGGATCAAAGTAAAAAAAAAAAAAAATATATTTTTTTAAAGGAAATCAATGCACAGTATTGCAGGGAGGAAGCAAAAAGACGAAAAGAAGGTAGAAAAATCATACCTTTGATCATACCTTTTTTGATATACCAAAGCAAATAATAATAAAAACTAAGTAATAAAGAAAAAAAAATACATGTGGTTGACTGCTGTTAGACGGCGACGGGTAAAGCAAAGAAGACTTCAATGAGTAATTGATTCCTGTAACTTATGTTTATATGGGTGAGGGAGTTAATAATCCTATATCTAATAGGAGTTGAAGTTTTATCTTTTATCTAATGTCATCTTAAATAAATAAAAAAAGGGATAATATATGTTCTTCAATCTGTCGGAAAAAAATCTAATACTAAGATGATTAGGATTCTTGGATCCAAATACTTGTTGGAGTTATACTTAGTCTTTCAAAAAAAAAAAAAAAAGGAAAATCTCAAATCAAAATCAAATACGTCGAGACCCTGTCACAATTAAACACCTCAAAACGTGTACATGACATAGTCTCGAGGGGGCAATTTATAGACACTAAAAATTTATTAGTGTTTTACATTATAATTAAATTAATTAGTTTTGAGCTAAAAGAAATAATAGCCCAATTTAATTAATTTAGCCCACCTAAATAAAGCCCAAATTAAATAAACATGATTTAGGTTGTAAAATATTTGGGCCTGTCCATATAACTAAGTCCAAAACAGAGGGTTAAATGGACAAGGTAAAAAGACTACCAAGTCATAAACGGGCCCAAGCCCACACCACCAAAAGTCCATGAAGGGTTTCCATCCCCTATAAATAGACCTCTCCACCTTCAGTTACAGAGGTCGGAAAGATCATTATTCTCAAGAGCTCACAAATTTCTCTTGGAAATCCTCTCTAGAAGTAGTCAATAAGCACATCAAATTCGTGCCGACTGTTCAGAGAAACTCAAACACATTCGACTGAGATTCAAGCTGTGTCAGCCCTCATTCGAATAAACCCAAACAAAAAACTAAAACTCAGGTTGACGTTGACAAAACGTCACCCTACACTCAAACTCAGGTTGACGTTGACAAAACGCCATCCAACACTTAAGTTTAGGTTGACGTTGATAAAACGTTGTCCTACACCCAAGTCAAGGTCGTCATCAACACGTGTCGACATCAAGCTGCGGAACAGAATCAGAGGACTTAGTTTATTTTATATAAAATGTAATACAGAGATTGTACCCAACACATTATCAATATAAATTTATCTTTGTTACGTTATTTCTTGGTTTATTTATTTAGACTACGAAATTTGCCGTATACACACAGTCACACAATTTGCTATTTTATTTTAGTATTTGCCTTTTGAATGAGCAATTCAACTAAAATGAGCTAAAAATATCCCTAAACCGATCATGATTTGCTTATTTTAATTTGAAGCTCACATGTTTAGAAAATTATGTCACACACTAAAACTGCTCATCCACTTTGTGAACTAAGGCATCGATTGATCACTTAGCTTGGAATGTTAAAGATATGATGGATATGGTAGGTTAAAGTAGTGACGTGTGGTTTTGGCATGTGTTATAAAGTTAATATGGTTTTGGGAAATATAATGTTTGTTAGCTAGATCCTTTAATATTTTTTTATTGAATGTTACTTTTTTTTAAAAAAATTGTCACTATATTGTTGTTTTATGTGATATAAGGCAAAAGCTAATGGATGTTCTAGGGAGTTGGATATGGTAGCTAAAAGTAGTTAAGGATGGTTATTTTTGTTATGTTTTGAAGTTTATATGTTTTTGAGAGATATGGTTTTTGTTAGCAAGATTATTTTAATGAAATATTGTTTTAGGGTTTTGTGATAATTATTTGATGGTTTGTTTATTAGTTTACTGATGATCATTGTTGCATGTGAAATTTTAGATATGTGTTCTTAATTCTTTGATAGGTAGTTCTAATTTCAGCATATGTGGTTTGTTATTATGTTGTTAGATTTGATAGTTTTGTGGGTTACATTACATGTGCTCTATTAATCTATCCTTAATGTGAAATTGATGAATAGAATAAAACGAAGATTGTTTGGGGTGGCATGGCATGTCGATGATATCTTTTGTTTCATATTCTCTAAGCTAATAGATTGATTGGGAAAGTAAGCTTGAGTTCTTATTCTCTGATGGATAATGTCTCCAGGTTGAAAGATGTGGAGAATGAGAGGGCGGTTATAGACATGCGGATTACTATACCTGATGCTTGGAAACCTGAGTTCTACACTCAAGAACATGATAAGCTTTTGGGTGATTGTGAGGCCAAGATCTTGAATATGGATGGCTTTGGCGAGGACGGTGAGCGGTTGTACAATCCAGATGGACTGCCTTGCCACCAATGCAGGTCAAAATTTTAACCGAGAATATCATGTGCTTATAAATTTATGCTTTTTGGTGCTTAGTCCTAATTCGATCTTGTTTCTAATTTTGATGGTAATTGTTTTGATTGGTTGCAGGCAGAAGGCTCTTGGGAAACTCACCTTTTTCGGTAAATGTAGGTCTGCCCATGGGCACCTCTGTGGAGATTGCTTGTACACAAGGTGATTGTTCTTTGATCATCATATTTACATATAATTGTTAAGTCACATAATTCGCTATCTAATTTGCCTTTTGAATTAGCAACTTGACTAAAATGAGCCAAAAATAGTCCGAAACCGACCATGATTTGCTAATTTAAATCGCAGTGCGCTAGTTTAGAAATTTATGTCACACACTATAACTGGCAGTCTTGAGTTACTAATGCATGCTTGTCTTTAGGTGTAAACAAAAATTTTAACTAAGTCTGCAAAACAGAGTCAAGATAAATGTAACAAAATAAGAAATTTTATTGCTTTGAATTTTTGGGTACAATCTCTAATTTAATCCTCTGATTCGATCTCCACAATGATTTGACTTGCTGTATCACGAACTTGGCCTGACAGATTCGTAATACGGATTTGATTTCCTTGAATGAGGGCCTCCGGGCTTGATCTCTTTCAGTCTTCTTTTGATTTCTTGAATGAGGACCACCAGGCTTGATCTCTTCAAGTCTTCTTCTTTAGAATAGAACGGCACGTTAATTTTTTATGCTTGTTGTTCTTCTTCTATGTAAAAAAGACTTTGATGTAGCTTATTGAGTTCCAGAGATTTTTTGTGTACTCTAGAATAGCTCTGGCTTCTGTTTTTCTGGCCTTCTGATTTTCTCTCTGGTTTCTCCTTCTTTGGTTTCTCTCTTTTAGTTTTTTCTCTCTGGTTTCTCTCCTCTGGTTTTTTCTCTTCTCTCCTTCAAATGAGACTGGAGAACTCTATTTATAGAGCTTTCTAGGGTTTAGGTTTTAATGAGTAGCCACCATGGGCCTCATGGCCATCATTTATCCAAATAGTCTATTTTGTTATAAGGCCTTAACCCAACCAGTAAATGACTAATAAATAAAACGGCCCAAACTTAATTATAAGTCCGAATTAATTCATATCATTTATCATTTACTTTTATAAAGTCAACAGTTGACTTTACTGGATTAAATGAAATTTGATGACGTGACACATTGTAATTTTTTTTTGTGCCTACAAATTGCCCCCTCGAGACTTGATTACGTACACGTATTTGAGTGTTTCGTCGTGATCGAGTCTCGAATGTTTTTTTTTGTCATACTGTTTTATGGATTGGGCCTTGCACGTCCTTTTTTATTTTCCAACCATCCAAGGGAAGAACTTTGTCATCTATGTTTTTTTTTGGTTCATGGCTTTATAACTTTTATGATTACCATTATTTACATACAATAACAATAATAATAAAAGATAACTAAGGGTACCGATCTCGCCAACATTTCCTCCTTATGGAACAAAATAAGTCAGTAGAGCTTATCCATCTATGCTGGCAAATCTCCACCTGAAGATCTCCGTAACAACATGAATAATATCCTTTGAAGGTTTCAACTTTAAACCTAGTATTATGTCTTCTATATATACTAGGTGTGAGGCTTTTATTTTAATTTACCTCTACGCAGGCGTTTGGGCGAGTCTTTGGTCGACTGGAATCCCGACACACGTGAAGCCACAGAGGCCATAGGAGATGCACGATTTCGCTATGATGATGAAGCAATAAAGGAGAGAACAACCATCTTTGACACCTCGAGATGACGAAAGAAGAATCATCCATAGTTTTGACGTCTTGTCGCAGCGGAGCCATTAATTGTTTTATTGTTCTCCCTTTGTTTTGTTTGCAGGTTAAACGCTTGCTTCAACATCTTGGATCGCTAAGAAGTCATGGCTGAAGGTTCACGGAGGTGGATCAAACATCCTACTCAGGATGGAGTCACATCGTCCACGGAGGATTTGAGTAACACTGTGATCGCCACCGGAACAGCGAAGTCGCACTACCCAGGCAAAGGAGTTAAACCATCTTCCGATGCGTCGACTTCCCATAGACGGAGGTGGAGACCCAACTGTTAGCTACCTAATGAGTACAATCTCATTTAACAGCAGGCTGGGTACTCTTGTTGATGTTGTTGTCGCTGCTTTTATACTCACTGGTCTTGGCCATTTCGTTAGCCAAAATATTATGAATAGCTAACATGCAACTGATGGTACACACACTCACACATTGCTGCGCTAAAGAATGACTGGAATTAATATCAGTAAATGTATGTTACTGATATCCAGTGGTAGCTTGTGTTGCTCTTATGCTTCAATGTATATTATGACCAAGTTTGTACTTCAATGTAACTGAGGTATCCTGTCTACATAGCATGTGCTAAAACTTCGTCACTATGTTTCGTTGGATGATAAGCATGATGATGATGAAGCATGGTGATGGGGCCACTGATTATTATGATGGTAATATGATTTCTTTGAGAAAGAAATTCATGAAACTCCACTTAGTCTATCATCCACCTCTGCGTATGTCCCTACATCAAATTCTTTTTGTTTTTCAATAGTATCACATTTGGTTAATAAAATCCAATGTAACCCCTTTTTTTCTTTTATAGGGAAATGTTTCTACCATGGTGAAATTTGAGTCCACGAGAATATTCGATGACGAGTCCTTGACTATAGTTGATGGATGAGAGTGGTGGCCATACCAATGGAGCCAAGTCATTTCCTGTCTGATCTTTGCAGCTTGAGGTCTTCCATGAAGGCATAGAAGCTTTTCTTTCCAGCTACACCACGAAACTATGGAGATTCAATGCTTCAATGTCATGGAGGAGTCACACCATAGACGTTAGATCTGAAGACACGTCAAATTGTCCTTGGAGCCAAGTCGTTTGTTTTTTTACTTGACACCATATAGCCATGAAGGTTTCAATGCCCACGAAGAATAACCAAGTCATTTAACTTTGGTGTTTAGACTCCAATTGTTTTTGCCAACATGGAGAAGGAGCTTAGCCAATTAAAGAGTTGAAAAACCTTGATGTCTTTACAACTTGGTGAAGAAGTAGACATTCTACCATGCCCTTTTTTGATGGAGGAATTGCCATATTTAACATCATTGTTCTGAAGCCGTCATAGAGGCTTTAACACGACTTCCTTGTCACGGTGTTGGTGCTTGAATCATTCTCCAATTTTTCTGTCTTTTTTTTTCTTTTTTTTTATTTGACAGGTATTCGACGAAGCTTTTTCTTGAGGGTCAAGACATGATTCGAAGGTGTTGGTGCTTGGAAGCTTTCTCCAACAAAGTTGACAGGTGATGGTGCTTGGAAGCTTTCTCCATCATTCGAGAAATTTGATGCTTTTGAGCTTTTCTCTATTACAAATTTGAAGTGCTTTGGGACGAGTGTTGGTGCTTGGAAGCTTTCTCCAACAAATTTGACAGGTGATGGTGCTTGGAAGCTTTCTCCATCGATCCTTGTTACTCGACTTTTTTGGTGGATCATTCAAACCTTGGGATCTTTCTTCAGATCGATCTCAAAGACTTTTGATAGCAAATTGGTGCTTGTGAGCTTTCTCCAATTTCCATGTGGAACAAAATTGTGAATCGCTAGTTCTTGACAACATTCTCTATATCTTCGATTCATAACTTTTGTATATCCGGTGCTTAGAAGCTTTCTCCTGACTTCCACGAATTTTGATGAAGTATTGGTGCTTAGGAGCTTTCTCCAATCTTCCAACAAACGGTGACAAGTTTTAGTGCTCGTCTTTCAACAATGTTGATTCTTGAGGCTAAGGTGAAGCGATTTTGATGTTCCTGTGCCCCCAAGTTGATTTTTTGATGTGACTGCACTCGAATAACATTCAATCAAGATGCCTACGTACCAAATGAGTATTTGAGATGTACTTATTTGGATCGAGCCAAACGTAGTTCAAGGTTTTTTTTTTTGCGGTTGATATGCAGTTTATACTCTTGCTTAGGAGTATTTTTCTTTCGGATATGCAGTTTATACTCTTGCTTAGGAGTATTTTTCTTTTGGATATGCAGTTTATACTCTTGCTTAGGAGTAACTATTTTTGGTGTCTTTGTGATTTTTTTTTCATAAGGTTGTAGATTCGATCCTCCATCATTGTAGATGTCTAATCAGATTGATCTTCATGATTGGCAATTGCAAGTTCCATCTCATGAGCTCGAGTTGTCAAATCTTGAAATGTTTTTGGCTTGATTCCTTGCAAGATGTACGTCAAGTTCCAATGCATTCCCAAGATGCACATCTCCACAGCAGAAGTTTCGGACAAGTGCTCCTTACATTGAAGGCTTAATGCTCGCCATCGTTCGATGTAATCCACGACTGGTTCATCCTCCAATTGGTTGGTACGCGTTAATTCAATCATGCTCACCGTACGACGACAAGTGTTGTAGAAGTGTTTCAAGAACGCTTCTTCCATTTGTGGCCAGCTGTCGATTGATTCTGGAGTTAAGTCTGTGTACCAATTGAATGCCACACTTTTAAGAGTGCGAACAAATTGCTTCACAAGTAGGTCGTCCTCAGTCCCTGCATTGTTACATGTTTCAACAAAGTGTGCAACATGTTGTTTTGGATTACCTTTTCCTTCAAATTGGATGAATTTGGGAGGCTGATAACCATCTGGCATTTGCAAGGATTCAATCCTCTTTGTATATGGCTTGGTGTAGAGGTTTTGTCTATCAAGACCTCCACTACCAAGTTTGATTTCGATGACACTTGCTATCATTTCTTGGAGTTTTTGGACGGTGATTGACTTCAAGGAATCCCCACGGAGTTTTGTATTCCTTGTGTATGACGTGGGCATCAAACTTGAGCTCGATTCTTCCGCATCAGCTTCAGTTTCACTTTCATCAATCTCGAGTGACACAGTAGTTGGCAATTTCTCGAGTTTCTTTGCTAGAATGGAGATTTGCTGGCTTTGGTGATTGATTTGGGCGTCTTTTTCTTCACCTTCCTTGATGAGCTTCTGAATATGTTCTTTCATATTTGCAAGTTCTTCCTCGATGGTAGTCACTTCAATCACCATGACATCGACAACGTCCGTTGATCCACGGGTCGACTCCATCATGTGTTTTTCGCCTAGGGATGAGAATTTGCTGTTGCCGTCATGAATGAATCTTCTCTTGGCCACCATTGTTGAAGCAGCTTGCTTCGTTGCTTGAATGGAGAAAGAGATGAGAGATAGAAATGGTCCCACTGAGCGTGCCAAAAATTTGTAAACACAAATTTTAACTAAGTCTGCAAAACAGAGTCAAGATAAATGTAACAAAATAAGAAATTTTATTGATTTGAATTTTTGGGTACAATCTCTAATTTAATCCTCTGATTCGATCTCCACAATGATTTGACTTGCTGTATCACGAACTTGGCTTGACAGATTCGTAATACGGATTTGATTTCCTTGAATGAGGGCCTCCGGTCTTGATCTCTTTCAGTCTTCTTTTGATTTCTTGAATGAGGACCATCAGGCTTGATCTCTTCAAGTCTTCTTCTTTAGAATAGAACGGCACGTTGATTTTTGATGCTTGTTGTTCTTCTTCTATGTAAAAAAGATTTTGATGTAGCTTATTGAGTTCCAGAGAATTTTTGTGTACTCTGGAATAGCTCTGGCTTCTGTTTTTCTGACCTTCTGATTTTCTCTCTGGTTTCTCCTCCTTTGGTTTCTCTCTTTTAGTTTTTTCTCTCTAGTTTCTCTCCTCTGGTTTTTTCTCTTCTCTCCTTCAAATGAGACGGGAGAACTCTATTTATAGAGCTTTCTAGGGTTTAGGTTTTAATGAGTAGCCACCATGGGCCTCATGGCCATCATTTATCCAAATAGCCTATTTTGTTATAAGGCCTTAACCCAACCAGTAAATGACTAATAAATAAAACGGCCCAAACTTAATTATAAGTCCGAATTAATTCATATCATTTATCATTTACTTTTATGAAGTCAACAGTTGACTTTACTGGATTAAATGAAATTTGATGACGTGGCACATTGTAATTTTTTTTTGTGCCTACAATAGGTATGGAGAAAATGTTCTGGAAGCTGTCCAAAATCCAGCTTGGTTGTCTCCAATTTGTCGAGATATATGTAACTGTAGTCGGTGCCGTCGATCAAAGGGTTGGCAACCAATCAATGTCCCACACTCGAAGGTTCAATCTTGACCTTCTCTTGGACTTCTTTATATTCTTATTTTTGTAGCAAGCATAGTATCGAGTTGAGGGCCTTGAACATCTCTCCCTTATTAGCATGTGGCTAGGGCTGGCAAACTAGTCATATTGTGTTTGTGAAAATCCCTTATTTGTTTAACAGGTCACCCTTTTAATCCATTTTATAAATGGGTTGGAAAACTCAACTCTACCAGACTTATTTGTTTAACAGGTCACCCTTTTAATCCTATACCATTAGCTCATTGTGACAGCGCTTAAAGTGAAGGAAAGCATGTACTAAGAAATTACTTTTTACCTCTTTTAAGGTGCAGATCTGTGCTGAGGCCTGAAGGCTTGTGTTCTTTTTGTAGGTTGTTGGAACTGGTTTTAAATCAGTAGCACATTATCTTATATTAACTCGAAGGGCTGGTATCGAACCAAAAGAGTTGGAAGATGTGAATGTTACGGTTGATTTGACAGCAGGAGAGACAGAGGTGCCACAGCATAAAGAAGGTTCTGATGATTCTAACAGTGACAATGATTCAATAGGTGGAAAGAAAAACAAGGAGCAGACCGCTGAAAACCAAGCTGTTTCACCTGATGTATCGAATGATGCTGTGCTGCGGCTGGGGATGAAGTTCTTCCAAAGCCTATGGTCCAAAGTGCTCAATTCTCTAGCTAGTCCAGAATTGTAGATTTCCAGCATTAAAGAATTGTAGGATTTTAGTTCTAAACATTGGTGACGTTGTTCAAACCCTTGTGGCCTTGCACAGTTTCAGCTCATTTGAGCAATATTTTGGTTTCACTCTAGATTGGCTTTCGTATTAATGGAGTGATGCAATTTTGTGGTGCTAGATTTTTAGTTATCACACTTTTGTCTCTAAAACCCTTCGCTTATTTATCTAAAACTTGTTTTGTATAGGTGAAAAGAAATTAGTTCTTAGAACCAAGGATCAGTTGAATTATAACTAAAGTAACTCAACAGGTGTTGATATCACTTGGATAGTATTATACGTCTTTAATTTGTAAATGAAGTTTTTGGGGACAACTTGTTTTGCACTTTTGTTCCCTATCTTTTAATATAGCTCTTCCAAGCTTAGAAGAAACCGTTTGTAAATGAATTTTGTAGTTTTGTAAACAGGTTGAAAAGGGAGAATTGTCTAATGTTTTTCACCTCGTACCATGAGTTAAGCACCTCCCCGATCCTTTCTGTACCTGAAAATGTCAGCTGAATGCTAATTGTACAGTCAACTGAACCACCCTTGTCTTTGCACTTGGAGTTTGGCACTGCACACTCCTGATTTTCGTTGCACACGTGATAATCCTTGCATGAATCGCAACCGAACTTTTCCAGTACAAATTTTGCAGGATACCCTTCTCAAATTCAAGCACCTAAGAAACACAACCATCTCAAATTAGTGTCAGTAAACTTAAGGTTTAGCAATGGTGAAAAGTTGCAACATAATGCATAGACATTATTAGCTGAACTTGTGAAATGAAGAATTTTCTACTCAATGGCACACAATTTGCAACCTGAATGTTCATTATTTTGTATATATTATCCTTTTTTTATGCTAGGATCATCCTTTTCAAAGAAATGCCGATATCTTGAAATAAGTGAATGTTATTAAGATGGAACTTACGAGAGTAAATGATGTTACTGTATACGGCAAATTTCGCAGTCTAAATAAATAAACCAAGAAATAACGTAACAAAGATAAATTTATATTGATAATGTGTTGGGTACAATCTCTGTATTACAGTTTATATAAAATAAACTAAGTCCTCTGATTCTGTTCCGCAGCTTGATGTCGACACGTGTTGATGACGACCTTGACTTGGGTGTAGGACAACGTTTTGTCAACGTCAACCAAAACTTGAGTGTTGGATGACGTTTTGTCTACGTCAACCTGAGTTTGAGTGTTGGACGACGTTTTGTCAACGTCAACCTGAGCTTGAGTGTAGGGTGACGTTTTGTCAACATCAACCTGAGTTTGAGTTTTTGTTTGGGTTTATTCGAATGAGGGATGACACAGCTTGAATCTCAATCGAATGTGTTTGAGTTTCTCTGAACAGTCGGCACGAATTTGATGTGCTTATTGACTACTTCTAGAGAGGATTTCCAAGAGAAATTTGGGAGCTCTTAAGAATAATGATTTTCTGACCCCTGTAACTGAAGATAGGGAGGTCTATTTATAGGGGATGGAAACCCTTCATGGACTTTTGGTGGTGTGGGCTTGGGCTCGTTTTATGACTTGGTAATCTTTTTTACTTGTCCATTTAACCATTGTTTTGGGCTAATAGTATGGACTGACCCAAATATTTTACAACCCAAATTATGTTTATTTAATTTGGGCATTATTTAGGTGGGCTCATTAATTAAATTGGGCTATTATTTATTTTAGCTCAAAACTAATTAATTTAATTTTAATGTAAAACACTAATAAATTTTTAGTGTCTACAAATTGCCCCTCGAGACTATGTCACGTACACGTTTTGAGGTGTTTAACTGTGACGGGGTCTCGACGTATTTAATTTTAATTTGAGATTTTCTTTTTGGAAAAAGTTATTAACTGAGTATAACTCTAACAAATGTTGGATACTAAAAACTTAATCATATTAGTATTAGATTTATGTCCTCTAAAAGATTGAAGAAAATCTATCTATTGATTACCTTTTAATTAGCTGAGGCAAATTCTATCTTGTAAATACGTACCAGACTCGATTCTCCAGCCATTCATTAAACTTGGCATCCTTATTAGATAGAATTTCACCCTTAACAAATATCCAACACCCTACTAATCATCAAGTATTTCTCCTCCTCTGTTCTTGATTTCTTTTTCCTGTTTTCTTTAATCTCAATAAACACGGTTCTTGCCAAACTAATGTCTTTCCAATTGATTCACAGCAAGAGACGAAGCCAATTGCAGTCATCTTCCTGTATTCTCGCATCGTCATCGTAAGCAGGTATTATATCTTCGCTCGCCATAGTCTGTTTTTTTTTTCTGTTTCTGCTACGTTAACGTCTTTCTCTTTGGTATTCTCATGAGTCTGCAGTAGTAGCAATGTTGTATTCTCTTCTATTGTTAAACACTAGACTTACAATCATAACAAGTATGGTGTTCTCATGGGTCTGAGATATTGAATCTGTAAGATGTAAAAGAGTGCAGATTCCTGGGGTTTCTTTTGACAAAGTGATAGCTTGCAATGCCAACTTTTCAAAGCTTTAAAGATGCTATTATCCATTTGACGTGAAGTGCTAACACCCCATGTACATTATTCATTAGTTTCTATACTACACTTTACTCTTAGATCTTCTTATCACCATGCGATATTGATTGTATAATGCTTAGCGGTCTTGCAAAAAAATATTTTTTTGACTGACGATACCATATATATCCCTTAATCACCCTGACATGAGTTTCACATCTACTTGACGGTTTTTTTTTGTTTTTTTTTCTTTCAAATGTGATTGTCAAATTGGCTGTTTGCAGTACTACAATCTTTAAGAAGTTAGACACAACTTACTTAATCTCCTTTTTTTTTTGTAGTGACTGAATTTCGTGGTTTTGATCCCGTGACTCTTGTCGTCAAAGAGTAGGTAGAAGTTCTCGAACTTTTGAAGGTATAATTTTTTTAACCTTATTGTTCGAAATTCTTCTTTATTTTGTTATTTGTTTTGCATATTGTGTGGTTGTATGCCCCCTTTTTGTTTGTTGTCAAGCAGGAAACAATATTTTTTTGAAGACACTTATAGAAGACCGTCGTGATGTTCCATCATGCTGGTCGTGATGAGTTCATCGGAGGTGTTAGGTCATCATGCTAGTCGTGATGAACCTATCATCTTTAGATGGTATCTGGCGACATTTGTAGAAGGCCGTCGTGATGTTCCATCATGCTGGTCGTGATGAGTTCATCGGAGGTGTTAGGTCATCATGCTAGTCGTGATGAACCTATCATCTTTAGATGGTATCTGGCGACATTTGTAGAAGGCCGTCGTGATGTTCCATCATGCTGGTCGTGATGAGTTCATCGGAGGTGTTAGGTCACCATGCTAGTCGTGATGAACCTATCATCTCTAGATGGTATCTGGCGACACTTGTAGAAGGCCGTCGTGATGTTCCATCATGTTGGTCGTTATGAGTTCATCGGAGGTGTTAGGTCACCATGCTAGTTGTGATGAACCTATCATATTTAGATGGTATTTGAAGACATTACAGAAGACCATCGCGATGGGCCATCACGTTGTGCTCACCCTATGCATGACAAAAGGTACTTGATTCCCTCTGTTTTTTTTATTATTATTATCATTATTTGCATGATAGTCGTCCTAATGCTAATAAATAATAATTTAATTACAATTTATCTTCATCATATTTGCCAAAATGAGACGGTCATTTGTAAACATCTTCATGTTAATTGAAATTTAACCTTATTTTGAGATTTTGAATGAAGAGTTCGAGTGGCAACTTGAATATGAGATCAAGATGACACACTTGAGGGTTAACCAAATTGAGGTTAGGATGACACGTTTTTTGGCGTCAACCTAAATTTGAGGCAGTGACATGTATAGGATGTCAACCGAATTTGGGGTGGCATGTGTAAACGTCAACCTAAATTTGGAGTGAGGGCATCTACTTGACATCACTTGAGGGCACAAATAAAACATCGCAAAAGGGGTTTAGATGAGCTAGAGGCTACTCCAACTATGAGTATTGATGAGGTGGACCAACTTGAAGAACATGAGACTTATTCAAAAGTTTCAGTCGTTTCTCAAACCCTTTGAGTGGGTGGATTGAGAGTGACCCCACCCTTTTTTTTATTATACTAATGCATTCCATTCACGTTAATGAATAAAAAGTCTTATTTTCTTTTTGTTTTATTTCGCTGTTCACAGTTTATACTCTTGCGAGCCAGGAGTATTACAAATTTTTTTGTTTTGTTTTGCCGTTAACAGTTCATACTCTTGCGGGCCGGGAGTATCACATTTTTTTTATTTCGCCGTTCACAGTTTATACTCTTGCGGGTCAGGAGTATTACAAAGAGAATTTTTTTGTTCCGGTGGCTGCACTTGAAATTTTTTTATTTTTCAAGCTGCCTACGTACTTGCAAAATGATTATCAAATGACATTGCAAGATCAAGCCAACGTAGTTCAAATGATGCATTTTTTTTTGCATGAGCAGTTTACCCTCTTACTTAGGAGCTTACATGAGCTTACAACTCTAAGAATAATATCTCTTCAGGAACTTGCCGTTGATAGGTCCTACACGTAATCCTTCAGCGTCGACAACTTTGTAGGCTCCATTAGTGTAGACCTCTTGTATCACATAAGGACCATCCCATTTCGAAGTGAATTTACTCCCTGTTTTGCGAGAAGTAATGATGGGTCTTCTTACAGCTAGAGCCATATCTCCTACTTGAAAGGAGCGAGGTCTGACTTTCTTGTTGAAGGCGCTTGACAGACGGGCCTGGTAGCACTCTGATTTTTGTTGTGCTTGAATTCTTTTTTCATCAAGTGCTTCTAACTCGGCCAGTCGAAGGCTATCATTTTCATCACTTGTCAAACCTTCTTGTATGGCTATTCGTAATGAAGGGATTTGAAGTTCAAGGGGTAAAACATCCTCGACACCGTACACTAACGCATATGGGGTTGACTGTGTTGCGGATTTGTATGTTGTTCTGTATGCCCAGAGAGCTTCCCCTATTTTTTCATGCCAGTCACGCTTGGATTTGGCAACAACTTTGCTCAACAACTTGCACAACGTCTTGTTGAAAGCTTCGGCCAAGCCGTTTGCAGGTGCATTGTACATCGATGAATTATGTTGAGTGAACTTGAACTTCTCACATAAATTGTTCATCAACTTATTGTAGAATGGCGTTCCGTTGTCGGTGACAATTCGTCGGGGTACTCCATACCTATATATAATGTGAGTACGAATGAAGTCAACAACATTCTCCTTTTTGACCTCCCGAAGAGGGATGGCTTCTGCCCATTTAGAAAAGTAATCTGTAGCTGCCAAGATGTATGTGTGTCCCGCAGACAATTTTGGCGTGATTGGACCAACTACATCAAGTCCCCAAGCTTCAAAGGGGCAGGATGCAACTGTGGGATGCAAGGGTTCCGGAGGTTGATGTATGAAATTAGCATGGAATTGACAAGCTTCACATTTCCTTGCGTAATCTATACTGTCTTGCACCATAGTTGGCCAGTAATAGCCCATCCTTTTTATGCGGTCATGCAATTTTGGACCTGACTGGTGAGCACCACATACCCCAGAGTGAACTTCCTCTATTGTTTGCTTTGCTTCTTCATCTCCTAGACATCTCAACCATAGTCCATGAAAGGAACGTCGGTAAAGAGTCCCCTAATAATATATGAAGCGTGAAGCTCGACGACGAATCTCCGTTCGATGCCTTGCATCACTTGGCAGTTTTTCATGAGCCAAGTAATCAATAATTGGTTGACGCCAATCTTCTTCGTCAATTTGATAGACAGATATGATGTCAACTTCTTCAACATCCTCTTCGTCCGAGGCGGCAATCCATACTTCTTCCATATCTTCTTCATCTGGAGCGACAACCCAGCGTTTGCAAACGGGTACTACTGTAGTGTCCTCTACCCCCAGTGCTAAGGTGGCTGCAAGCCCAGCAAGTGCGTCAGCCATTTTGTTGGCACTCCTTAGGACATGCTTTAACTTGAAGGTATCAAGCTTGTCGAGTAACTTCAATGCTTGTTTCTGATAAGGGACCAAATCTTCTTTTTTAACTTCATATTCCCCTGAAAGTTGCTTTAGAACCAACTCCGATTCACCATAAATTTCTAAGTCTTTGAGTCCCATTTCAATTGCCATTTGTAGACCTAGTGTGAGTGCTTGATACTCAGCCATGTTATTTGTGCATAATTGAGTCACCACGAAAGAGTAAGTCAGTACATGCTTCTCTGGGGATATGAAGACAACTCCTGCCCCCGCGCTGTCTCGACGAGCAGCACCATCGAAGTACATTTGCCAAGGCAGGAGTATGTCAATGAAAAATAAATCTTCGCCTGGCAAGTCATCTGAAAGTTCCCACTCCGCTGGCACTGGATGATCTGCAAAGAATTCGGCTATTGCTTGTCCCTTGACAGCCTTTTGAGGGACATACACGATTTCATATTGTTTCATAAGCATGGCCCACCTCGCAAGTCTTCCAGACAATACTGGCTTTGAAAGGATGTACTTTATTGGGTCAGCTTTTGAGATGACACGGACTGTATGAGCTTGCATGTAATGCCTTAACTTTTGAATTGCAAAGACCAAAGCAAGACAAATTTTTTCCATGGGTGAGTAGTTCAGCTTGGCACCTACCAAGGTTCGACTCAAGTAGTAAAGTGTCGTTTCTTTGCCATTTTCTATTTCTTAGGCACACATTGCCCCAGGGATCCCTCTTGAGCCGCAATGTACAAAATGAGCGGCTTTCCTTTTACTGGTGCCCCCAAGACAGGAGGAGAAGACAAGTACTTCTTTATGCTTTCAAAGCCTTTCTTACATGAATCATCCCATTCAAATGGGGCATCCTTTCTCATGAGATGACTAAAGGGATGACATCTCCCAGCTAGATTGGAGATAAACCTCCTGATGTATGCAAGACGTCCTTGTAAACCGCACAACTCTTTAAGGTTTCTTGGTTCAGGCATTTCTTGAATTGCCTTAATTTTGGCTTGGTCAATTTCAATACCTCTATGCTTGACAACGAAACCTAGAAATTTTCCTGAGGTAACGCCGAACGCACACTTAAGAGGGTTCATTTTCAGTTGACACTCTCGTAGTCTTTGAAAGACTTTACGAAGATCACATAAATGGTTCTCCCTCTTTTTTGATTTGACCACCAAGTCATCTACATAACATTCCACAATTTTGTGCATCATGTCTTCAAAGATCTTCTGCATTGCGCGTTGATATGTAGCTCCAGCGTTCTTTAAACCAAATGGCATGACCACATAGCAAAATATTCCTTTTGCGGTACGAAAAGCGGTGGTCTCTTGATCTTCAGGTGCCATGAGTATTTGATTGGAGCCAGCAGTACAATCCATAAAGGACAAGGCTTCATGACCAGTAGTAGCGTCAATCATGATTTCCACCACAAGAAGTGGGAAATCATCTTTTGGACAAGCTTCATTTAGGTCACGGAAATCTACGCGGATTCGCAATTGCCCGTTTTTCTTTCTCACTGGAACAATGTTTGCTACCCATGTGGGATACTTAACTTCACGAATGAACCCTGCGTCAATGAGCTTGTTTACTTCAGATTTGATCTCGGGAATCATTTCAGGTCTGAAACGTCTTTGGGACTGTTTCTTTGGGCTCATGCCTTTTTGACGGCCCGTCGGTGGACAACGACTTTTGGGTCGAGTCCGGGCATCTCCTTGTAACTCCATGCGAAGACATCTTTGTATTTAGAGAGCAGATTAAAGTACTCTTCTTCTTCTTCTTGCGATAGATGAGCACTAATATAGACGGGGCGTGGCTCGTCTGGAGTTCCTAGGTTCAACTCTTTTAGATCATCCACAGTGGCTTGCCCCCCGTCCTCGAGAGGTTTGGGTGCCTCGTCTGTCTCTACTTCTTCGTCGCTATCATGAGCTTCATGGCCCGTGATATGATTTGAAGACACAAATTCAAAATTTTCGTCTTCTTTTCTGTCAGACGGGGTACTCTGGTTGGTATGTACCACAACCCTCCCCTTCACTTTTAAGGGTCCATGCTCGATGATGTCTACCACTTGTGTGCGTTTCATGCGAGAAGGCACAACACTCTTAAGTTCACTGTCTTCTTTAACTTTGTCGTCCCTCCTTCCAATGCGACTTATCACTGATTGCCTTTGTCGATGGTTACTTGAGGCTGACACGCTTAGACGATCAAAAACTTGTGCTTTCTTCTCAAAAGGGAGAGTGTTTTGATGTGGAATGTGACTTTTTAAAACCGCACCCTCTTTCTTTTCATTCCCTCTAAGCCTTCCAAATACGGATTCACGCTTCTTAGGGGCGGGTGGTTGCAATCGATCAAAAACTGACACCCTTGGATTAGCTGCGTTATTTTCACCTTCTTTTTCTTCGGCCTGCTCAGCAGTAATATACTGTGTAGAAGAAATATTCTTCTTATGTCGTGCAGAAATCCGAATAGGTTTTGGAGGATTGAACCCCAAACCTAATTTAGTTGGTTGAACCACAATACCGTGGTCTTGTAATCTCTTATGTGTGTCATTAAGTCCATGAGATTTTGCTTCAATTAGCTTCCCCATAGGTGATATATCGATTTCTTATAGAGTTTTTTCCTTTCTTTACAAGCTAAATTGTGCGATATTGATGCTCTTAGGAGCTATTTATGCTAACTATTTCGATATAGTTGTGGTTTGTGTGTTCTATTTCATTTTGCAGGTTTTAGGAAAATACTCCCTATTTACTTGATATTTTGAGCACCACGCTAATAGCGGAAGGTTATGAGGCATCTTGGAGGTCTCAAGATGGTATTTGGACCCCATTATGAAGAAGTAAATGTGCAAAGACTTGGCGTCTGAAGCCAAGTAGAAGCAAGGAAGAAAGTAGACTCGCCCGATCGGGTCGGGCAACGACTGCCCGATCGGGTACGAGTAAAGAGCAGAAAGTTCAGGTTTTCTGCCCGATCGGGTGGACTTGCCCGATCCCATCGGGCGGAATAACACTTAGCCCCTTGTTGCTGGAATTCTGAAGAGCCTGAGAAGACCACCACCCGATGGCATCGGGTGGTCTCGCCCGATCGGGTGCTGAGGTTGCGGCCCCGATCGGGTGGAAGATGCCCGATCCCATCGGGTGAAGCCTATTTTGCTGCTGTTGGGAACCTGTTCCCAGACCAGATCGGGCGGCCCTTTTGCCCGATTGGGTGGACGACACGGGGATGCGATTTTCGTTATTTTCCCCACTCTATCTTATTGTTTTCTTAGGACCTATAAATACTTTTTAGGTTGTTATTTTTTGTATCTTTCATATTATAAAACACTTAGAGAGCTCTTAGCCTAGTTTATCATTGCTTCGATTGTAGAAGAGATTCAAGTACAACTTCAATTCAATTAAAGTTTTCGCTTTCCGTCAATTTGGTAATCGTCTTGCTTATTGCTTTATTCCTTTATCTCAATTACTTTAGTTCAATTGCTTATTTCTCAATTAGTTCATAATGCAATTCTTAGGGTTTTCAATTAGATTGGTTGTTGTCAATTCGATCATGTCTGAGTAGTTCTCTTTCTAGGGTGTTAGATAGGGAAGCCATGTTTATACCATGATTGCTATTTAGACTCCTATTGATTTCTAGGGCTTGATTAGAGTGATTGTGGTGTGGTTTGTTCTTAATTAGTGATTAATGTTAGTGGCCAAATTCGTTGATTCCTTTTGGTTAATAGTTGTTTGCACAGATTCGTCTTACGACTAGAGGCCTAGGACACATCAGTAGTTCTGATTACGTTAGTGAACAAGCGGCGTATGTTGAACTATGAGCGTTGAGTCTTAACCATAGCTCAAGACATGCTCTAATCCCTCGACTCTTGACCTAGGTTTTGATAGTTGTTGACCTTGTTTGATTGGTATAAGCATGGTGGACCGATCTAATACCCTAGGCTTTTAATTCCATAGTCAAATCCTCTGTTTAATTCGTCTCTCTTAGTTTAATCTTTAGTTTAATTAATTCTCCATCTTTTCTTCTGAAGTAGCTAGTTAATTGGATATTAATTTAGAAACTCTGTCTCCCTGCGGATTCGACCCTGCTTCCACTGACTACCATAGTTAGAGGATTGTAGGTTTATCTTTGAATAGGTGATACGACTTTAGCTTATCAATAGGTGCTGGGTTTTCAAAGTCATACCCAGATTTTGCCAAGAGCTTATATGCATTAGGATCAAATCTACCCTTATTAAGCCATTTTCTTCTAGCTGTCTCCTCAGATTCTGAGATTGGAGGCTTGAAAATTTGACTTTGGTTGGCCTTAGACAAGGGAAGCATTGTTTCATTCTTCAAAGTTTGAAGAGTACCTACGTCCACCCGTGCATTTATCTTTGGCTCAACTTTTACATCTTGGCATCCTGTGAATGGGGACTCCCCTTCCTTACGACGAGACTTGGGAACATATCTCAAGACTGGAGTTCTTGATGTTGCCCCCATGTCTTTCACAGGATGAGTGACACTTTGTTCATTCGTCATTCCCATGTACTGTTGCTTGGCATTACTAGGTGGCTTGCTAGAGTTTGAAGATGAAGGGGCATCTTCATTTTTCTTAACGCCCCTTTTACCTGTCGAGGTAATTTGGGATGGTAACATCTCACTTGAGGCTCCCCCGTCTTCAAAAAACTTAGCATCAGCGAAGTAGGAATCTGCTTTGCTAAATGGTTTAACATCCGCATTTATTTTCTTCTCACCTCCACGATAGTACTTAAGACATTGATGGAGGGTTGATGCGACTACACATTTTCATGTAGCCAAGGCCTTCCAAGCAACATCTTATATGATGTCTTTGTGTCAATCACATGGAAGAGGGTGGATGAAGTTAGTTCTCCCATACTCAGGTCTAGGCGTATGATGCCTATTGCACGCTGACTATTTAGATCGAATCCTTGAATCACTATACGACTATTAGACAATTCCTCCATTGTAATCCCTAATTCAATCATAGTGTTTTTTGGCATGATGTTGACAGCTGAGCCTCCATCTACTAAAATGCGGTTGATCCTTTGCTCCAGTATGTAGCCCGAGACAAACAATGGTCGGTTGTGAGGTTTTGAACCCAACAACAGATCCTCATCTGTAAAGGCTAAGGCAGAGTTACAAAATGTACAATTAGCAGAGTTCTCAATGAGTTCCTCAACCCCTTTTAAACTGTCAACATATAATTCTGGTTGTTGAAGTGCAAGAGCCACTTGCTGACACATCTCTCGAGACAGTTTGAAGATTTGCCCCCATCCCATCCGCGTTGGAAGGGCCTCTAATACAGTTAAAACTTTTGGGTCCATTTCAGTTCTGGAATGTTGAAGAGTCAGTTTGAAAGACATTTTGCTCTCTTCAGCAGGAGAATTATCTTCCTCACCGTCCTCCATTACTTCTTGCTCATTCTTCACAAAGGAGACAGTGTTGACAGTAACCACAGTGAAGTCATCTTCGGGAAAGAATTCCTCTAAGATTATGGGCGTAAGCGGTTCTTGTTCAAGTAAATCAATGGGAAGGACTTGTGTCTTGACACTTTTCTTTGGCTTCTTCTTCCCTTTCGAGCGCTTAGGGCCCTTCTTCCTTTGTTGCTTCTTTTGCCGGCGGAAAGGTTGTGACTGTGGCCTTGTTTGCTTTCTAGGCCTCCTTCTTGTGACCAATGTCCACCCTTCGTCATCTTCTTCGTGAGGAGCGATAACCAAAGTTTCATGCTCAACATGTGACATGTTGGCCATTGGAGTACTTGGTCTTGCCACATACACAATCACAGGCTCCAAACTTCTGAACTGCAAAATTTGAGCTTGCCATGGAGATTCTATCAAGGCGGATGCGTGATTGGTCTCAACTGTTTCATCAAGGTCCAACTCGATTCTTCCATCCTTTGCTAGCTGCATGATTTTTTCTTTAAGTGTTATACACTTCTCGATGGGATGACTAACCATCCTATGGTTTCGGCAGTAGTTGGGGTCAGCAGTCTTGCCAACATCTACAGGTCGTTTAGGTTCGGGAAGCTCGATGATCTTATTCTCAAGCAAGTCATCTAGCATTCCGGACAAGTCAGAATCTGGGAATGGGTACTTCTTTGCTTGCAATTCTTTTAAAGTGGGCCTATCCTTCTTAGGCTCTCTTGAGGATGAACTCCTTTTGTCTTCAGTGCTCGCCTTTCCAGAAATCTTGACAGGCCCAGAAGTGGATGTGATCGACATCGACTCCTTAGCTGAACTTTTCGAAGATTTGTCGCTTTTCTTGAAATCTTTCTTTTCCTTCTTCTTTTCATAAGAAGCATGACTTTTACCACGATTATTGGCTATGGTGAGCTCCATGTCATGAGCTCGAGTAGCCAACTCTTGGAAAGACCTAAGCTTTATACCTTGCAAGATATAAAGTAAATCCCAGTCCATTCCCTGTATACACATCTCGACAGCAGATACTTCAGTCAAACGGTCTTTGCACTCTAGACTCAGAGCGCGCCATCGGTTGATGTAATTAATCACCGGCTCGTCTTTCCATTGATGAGTTTTAGTTAACTCAATCATGCTAACTACACGTTGAGTGCTGTAAAACCTATTCTGGAACTCTATCTCCATTTCATCCCAACTATCAATGGATTCCGGAGATAAGTCTGTGTACCAGTTAAAGGCGATGCCTTTGAGGGAGCGAACAAACTGCTAAACTAGCAAGTCGCCTGTAGTGTTGGCATTATTGCACGTCTCTATAAAGTGGGCGACGTGTTGTTTAGGACTTCCCTTCCCATCAAACTGCTGAAACTTGGGGGGTTGGTAACCATGAGGCATACGCAACCTATCGATTCTCTTGGTGTAAGGTTTCACATAGCGCTGACTACCTTGAGAACCTTCCCCAAGTTGACCCTTGACAACGTTAGCTATCATATCTTGGACTTGTTTAGCAGTCAATGGAATGTGAGAGTTGTCTTTCACAGATTTATCACTCTCACTTCCGCTTTCACTGTCACTATGCTTAGATGATCCCTCCATTGAACTTTTCTCAAGCTTCTTGTTCAGGGTAGCGATTTGATCATTCTGAAGCTTGATTTGAGCATCCTTTTCCTCTCCATCTTTTACCAATTTCTGCAGTAGATTATTCATCTCAGCAAGTTGCTCTTCAACAGTTTTTGTTGAAGTCACCATGACAGCAGCAGTGAATGACTTAGAGACTTGAGATGATCTTTCTATGTCAGGGGTCTCCAGAGGTGAAGAGGCAGAGGAATCACTACTGGATTCAACATCACCGTCTACCCTAAATGGGCTAAAGAGGGGACTGGTATGAACGACCAATCTCTCTGACCGTTTAGTTGCAGTTTGCTTCCATTTGAGGGGAGCAGCAGATGGTTGGTCAGATTCAGCTGCAGAGCTAGAGCCAAACACTGGCACTTCATGCTCTTTACGAAAAGAAGACGTGATGGCATTTTCAGAAACAGTTTGCCTAACTGATTTACGTTGACGGGTAGGGATTGTCGCAGCTCGAAGGCTTGCAGTAGCAGTGGCGACGACAACTTTCTTCATTCCTCTTGTGTTTACACCAAGAGTCTGGTCGGCGATGAAATCACCCAGCGTCACAGTCTTTCGCTGGGTAGCGTCAGAGTTGTCAGTGAACTCGACAATGTTCTTCCTTGAGGCCATTGATCTTATAGTAGTTGTTTTTTTTTTCTTTGTGAAACAGAGATGAGAGGAAGAGATGGTCCCACCGGGCGTGCAAAAATTTATATACGGCAAATTTCGCAGTCTAAATAAATAAACCAAGAAATAACGTAACAAAGATAAATTTATATTGATAATGTGTTGGGTACAATCTCTGTATTACAGTTTATATAAAATAAACTAAGTCCTCTGATTCTGTTCCGCAGCTTGATGTCGACACGTGTTGATGACGACCTTGACTTGGGTGTAGGACAACGTTTTGTCAACGTCAACCTAAACTTGAGTGTTGGATGACGTTTTGTCTACGTCAACCTGAGCTTGAGTGTTGGACGACGTTTTGTCAACGTCAACCTGAGCTTGAGTGTAGGGTGACGTTTTGTCAACGTCAACTGAGTTTGAGTTTTTGTTTGGATTTATTCGAATGAGGGTTGACACAGCTTGAATCTCAATCGAATGTGTTTGAGTTTCTCTGAACAGTCGGCACGAATTTGATGTGCTTATTGACTACTTCTAGAGAGGATTTCCAAGAGAAATTTGGGAGCTCTTGAGAATAATGATTTTCTGACCCTTATAACTGAAGATAGGGAGGTCTATTTATAGGGGATGGAAACCCTTCATGGACTTTTGGTGGTGTGGGCTTGGGCTCGTTTTATGACTTGGTAGTCTTTTTTACTTGTCCATTTAACCATTGTTTTGGGCTAATAGTATGGACTGACCCAAATATTTTACAACCCAAATTATGTTTATTTAATTTGGGCATTATTTAGATGGGCTCATTAATTAAATTGGGCTATTATTTATTTTAGCTCAAAACTAATTAATTTAATTTTAGTGTAAAACACTAATAAATTTTTAGTGTCTACAGTTACTATTTTAGAACTGTCTGCAACGAAAACTGGTTGTGATCTTGCTGCATATGCTTTTAGTAAATGCCACCATATATCTGCCAATGTATCCAATATGAATATATATTCATCGTCATAGTTCATTACTGAAGCATATAGAAATGGGGAGGGATGGGGGGAATAAAAAATAACATACATGGCTGAAGGTGGAGTTGACACTGAGGAGGGAGATCTCGTCAACTCGAGGCTAAAGATAGCAAACGATTATATAAAATTTATTGAAAAAGATCATCAAATTATAGATCTTGATGTTTAATTTATAGAATGAATGCCTTGAGAATAATTGCGAGAACTTACCATAACAATTGATTTTGCCTCATTCATATGGAGTAGAATTTATTTAATAAATGTTAGGATTTGGTATTTGTTTGCTGTTCTTTAGTTAAACTGAAAAGGTTGCAAAAATGGTTATGTAGGCTGGCAAGGTGGATCATGTCCTAGAAATAGTTAAGTGTCTCTCTTTTCTTGAAAAAAACACTAGCAAATTATTCTTTTTATTTTATTTCATGATATTCAACATATGCATTTTTATTAATTAATGATATTAGCTACGTAGCAAACAATCATAAGATGAATCACATTTGATAATATTTTGAATTTTATATCTAAATGATAATATGTAAAACATTTAACTTTGATCTAAAAAGGTGACTTGATGTCCTAAGATTTGGCATGTTCTTAAAATTGTGCTTTGCATACTTAATAATTTTATTTTTACAAATATTGCCATACACTTGGTGCCTTGGTGGTGCTCGACTACTAGTAATCCGAAGTAAAATATTTGTCATTTTAAGTTTTTTTTTCATTTTTTATATATTTGAAGTTTTACAAATATGATATGTTTTTAGGTTGTTCATATTTTAACTTTTGATCTTTTATTGTCAAGATTTGGTCTCACTTTTAACCCTTGATAACTCACTTTTAAGGAGGGCGGTACCGTTGAAACAATATACAATAACTATTAATTTTTGTTTGAGAACATATATAAATTGTTAAAAATCTCCATAAAGTAACCCTCTTTTATAATCAAGCGTTGATTTTTTTCCAAACTAAAACACAACTCTAGCCTAACTTGTTTATTTTGGTATGTTTTTTTATAAACAATTTACTCATTTTTGGAGGGTTAGATCAAGACACATAGACATAAAGAAGAAGCGAAATAATTTTCGGGATTTGCATGGTGATAGAGTACCTAAATTAGGTCTAGCTTAGACAAACGTGTAAAACATTCAACGGAACATAAAAACTACGTACCTCATTTTTTAACGAAACTCTAAGCTAGTTAACCATTACATGACTCAAAGTCTCAAAGTCAAAAAAGTTTAAAACATAAAAATACTAAAATAAAATTAGTGGAATCACATACACCAAACACTATAGCATAGATATGTCAACTAAAAAGTGGAATTATTTTAGAGTTTAACCTTCCTCAATCTCAAGATGTCACATCCTCACGCAGCAAGTTATGGTCCTCAGCATTGGAAATGAACTACAATTATATTAACCAAATTTTTTTTTTTAACGGTAAGAAGAAAAGGGAGACAGTTAGGAGACCTTCGCTCGAGAGGTAGTCCTAAACCATCATTACAAAGTAAGACTGAGAGTTCAGAACCAGTCCAATCTGAAATACACATAGAGTCTACAACTAAGTGACCAGCATTTGCTATCCAGTCCGCTGCCTGATTTCCTTCCCTGTAGATGTGGTTAATTTGTACGTCTTGAAAGGCTTCTAACTGAAGTTGATGTCGTCGATGATGTTTCCTATTTGCCATGGGGGGTTGCACTTCCCGTTGACCGCATTGATGACTAGCAAGTTATCTCCGTCTATGAGAAGACGTGATTGGGTATACTTGGATGCTTCAAGGATACCTCTATGGAGGGCCGTTGCTTCGGCCATAATGACAGTGGTGTTACCAAGGTTGTGCGTCTCTTCTAGAATGACCTGACCTTCATGATTTCGTATGATGTAGCCGGCCGCTGCATTGTTGTGTTTGACCGACCCATCAAAATTTAGCTTGAGAGTCCCTAGAGGTGGGGCAGACCAAGCAATGAGGAGAGGTTGATGTTTAGTGCTGGGTTGTGGTGTTTGAGGGGTGGGGGGACTCCAGTAGGAGGGGTTCAGTGCGTATTCATCGTAGTGAATACGCATTTTCCATTCATGATGATACATCTTCGCTCGATGGTAGATTCTATGGATATTCAGTTTAGAGTTGTTGAAGACTATATGATTCCTTTCTTTCCAAATGCTCCATAGGATAAAAGAGACTTTGCAAGCGACACCCTTATTATTAAGGAGTAGTCGACAAATATCTGGGATGGAAGGCCCGTGGACGGAGCCAGTCCATTGAAGGACCTCGGGGAGTGCCCATACCGGTTTGGTATTTAGGCAGTGTAGGAATAAATGGTCTATAGTTTCTGGACCCGCCGAGTTACAGACTGGACAAGTATGAACAGGAATGATGTGCCTTTTGTGGAGGATCGCTCGCACACTAAAAATAGCATTGTGTAAGAGTTGCCATACGAATATTTAGAGTTTAGGCGGGATTTGGAGCTTCCAAATAGTCCTAAATTCCCATATGGGGGTATCGATATTGATATTGTGAGCCAACCAGTTTGCAGATTTGACTGTGAACTCGCCATGCGAAGACAAGCTCCAAACGGGGGTGTCTTGGAAAGGGTTCCTTGGGAGAGGAATACCTCTAATAAGAAGCAGGATATGATCTGGTAGTAAACTAGCCAGTTTCTGGTAGTTCCAAGTTTTTTCGTTGGTAATAAACTCGTTTAGAGTTAAGTGAATATCAATAGAATTGGGATCCGGACTAAGAACCTCGTAAAGCGAACGGTTAGTAATCCAATTGTCGAGCCAAAAGAGGATGGAAGAGCCGTCGCTTATTTTCCATCTGATCCCTTTTCTTATAATGTCTCGTTGTGCCATTATCTTGCGCCAAATGGAGGAGTGAGAAGGCTTGGGGACATACTAAAAGAAAGTGGTATTCTTGAGATATTTTTGTTTGACGAGACTGACCCAGAGATTATCTGGTTCCGACATGATTTTCCATGCTAACTTAGCTAAAAAAGCTTGGTTAAGAGGTAGTGTGATCCTTAAGCCTAGACCACCCATGCTTTTGGGACTGCAAATTTTATCCCATGCTATCAGTGGGATACCTTCCTTTTCAGGAGTCTGGTTCCAGAAGAATTTCCTTTGGATGGAGTCAATGACTGATGCCGTTGACTTTGTAAGCAAAGTTGCCGCTGAGGCATAATTTGGAATAGCCTCTAGATTGGACTGAATGGGTGTATGTCGTCCTGCTTTGGAGAGAAAACCAGTTTCCCAAAATCTAACCCTTTTTTCAGTGTTAGTGAGTAACGAAATCATGTCCGTCTTGACAGGCCTGAAGGAACTAAAGTGGATTCCCAGGTAGCGACCAAGGCAAGCTTTAGGGGGCATATGAAATTGACTAGCCAGAGCGTGCTTATGGGAGTTGGGCACTTTCTTAGATAAGACTATGGCTGATTTACTGAAATTGACCAGCTGGCGTGAGTCGGAACAGAAATCATCAATAATGTCTTTGAGGTTCTTGCAAGCTGATTTGGTAGCTTTGCAGAACAACAGACTATCATCTGCAAATAAGAGGCAAGGGATCTTGGTGGTCTGAGGGCACATTTGAAACCCAATACCACTTTTCCTGTACTTAGTCTTTTCAGACAATTGCCTGACTAGACCTTCCATGCATATGATGAAAAGATAGGGGGACAAAGGATCGCCTTGTCTCAAACCTCTAGTCGGACGGAACCAGGAAGTGGTTTGGCCGTTGACCTTAACAGAGTAAGAGACAGAGGTAACACACTCCTTAATGAGGGCTATCCATTTGGGGGGAAACCAAAATGGGATAGGCAACCCCAGAGGTAGTCCCATTCTATTCTGTCATAAGTTTTCTCCATATCTAGTTTAAGGGCACACCATCCAGTTTTATTCTTGGATTTGTGGAAGGTGTTAAGGACTTCCTGCACAATAAGGACGTTGTCATGAATCGAACGACCCTCTGTGAATGCATTTTGAAAAGGGCTAATGATTTTATCCAAAATGGGCTGCAGACGAGCAACCAAGATCTTGGAAATGGCTTTATACATAGTATTCACCAAGCTATAGGGCGGAAATGGTTTGGTCTTTCAGGTTGTTCTACTTTAGGCAACAACGTGATAATGGTATATTATATTAACCAAGTTGGGCAAAAGGAATTGCATTTTCCTAGTTTATACCTTGCTCCCAGCTAAAGAGAGGACCATACTCGAAGTATGTCGTTTCCTCCGTTTCTTTTTAATAGCAACAATTGCCAAAAATGGAAATATCAAATTAATTGTAACAAATGTTTTATTTCCTTTTCTACAAGTTGTTTCTTTCTATCTCTCTTTATCACATGTCCCACTTTTTCTCTCCATCCCTTTCACACTCACACCCAAATTTTACTTAGGAGTCCACCCACTTAAGTTTGTTGCCATTAAAAAGAAACAGAGGAAGTATATCTGTAGTACTACTTTGCTATATTAGGCATTCCATTATACCAGCCCAGGTCCACTGGTACTAGTGGAGTCATAATACTACAAAGAAAGGGAAATTTCCATTATTTTTTCTTTTCAAAGCTGTGTAGGAAAAAGAATTACTTCCTCCGTTTTTTTAAATGTGACACTTTCTATTTTAGGAAGTTTTAAATTAAATGTGACACTTTCTTTTTTGGTCAATAAACTCTCTTTATTTCTCTCCTCTCACATGGGTCCCCTTATTTTTTTCTTTCTATCTCTTTCTTTCCCAAAAATTGCCTAGGAGTCCGTGAATTTAAAAGTGTCACATTTAAATAAAAACGGATGAAGTATGACCTTTGATAAATGATTACTTCTATTTCCATTTGACATTCAGCATAAGACTGAGCAAGGAGAATTGGTGAATATGAGTGTGCTTAATTGAGATCCAAAGAATAGCATTTCATAACCTAATTTATGAATGTTCGCATCTCTTGATAAAGTTAAGTCTGGCGTTAGCCTTGCATCGATCATCAGATATAGTCTATTACGAACTCCACCCTACTAGATACACATCATAAACGTCACTTGGTCGCAGATTGACCTTTGACGGTGCTAGGCTTAATAATTTGAACTTTGATCACTTGACAAATATCGGTTGTGTCGGACATCAACTCGCAGATAACAATGTCATCCTCAGAAATGTAATTTAGCTTGCAGAGCTGCTTCCAGAAATTAGCGACAAGGTGGCGCCCATCTTTCCTCACGATAAACTTTCCATCAAACAGTCTCCCTTTTGGATCTTGAATCTCAATCTTGTCACTAAATTTCAGACCATTATCCTCCCAAATGTCATAAGGTATGTTCTACATACAGCAACAAAAGGAACCGTTAGTATTATTTGTGAGACATAAAATATTCCTTTGTTACAATTAAAAAGAAACGGACGAAGTAGAAGTGTACACTACACAAAGATAAAAGAAAAGTATTACCAATTCCTTTCTCTCGTCATGTCTAATCTTTGTGATGAAAAATGGGTTGTCTGATGGGAAGAATTTCTTTATTCCTTTCTTGAGGTTTTTAAGATGATGTCCACTGAATGAATCTAGACGAACAACAAGCACAAACAAATCAAACAGCCAAAAAGTTACTCTTACAGAAAGATGAGTATAGTAGGGAACCAAGTAGCCAATCTTACAATTTCCACTCCTGCCTCCACGTTTTGCCCTCTTAGTAGCATTCTCATCTTGGTCCTTAACACCTTCAAAGTCCTTCTCTTCCTCTTCTGTCGACATCTTTGGCTCTTCGTTGCTTACAGGTCTAGTTCTTCCAGAAGACCCAGCCTGTTTCTCGGACCCACTTGTGTTCGAAATTCTAATGTCAAATGTGCAGTGTCCATCATATTTGAACTGCATAAATTCTCCACCCAGTAATGAGTAGTCCAAGACAAGCCTAGACCACCCTTCTTCAAAAAACAGGCCATCCTTTGTTTCAACAACCTCTACACGCCAATGGTTACCAAGACAATTTCTCAAGACAACATGCTTCGGCATTTTCTTGCTCAAAACTTCTAGAAAACCGTCTGGGATTCTCTGTGAAAACTCAAATAAGTTTGTAAAATTAATATTTTTGCAAAGGAAATGAAAAGCTTCTCATGGAGTTTTTCAGGAGACATAAAATATTGGAAAAAGAGTGATTTCCATATTAATAACTTCGGACATAGAAAAGGGGGGGGGGGGGAGGGGGGGTGAGGGGGGGGGGGACAACATAGGAAACCATACCAAATTCTCAGAACAATGATCTGGATTTTTTTTTTGAAGAATTCGGGATATCTCTCCTCTGAAGAATCCATTATCAAAAGACAAGGATTTGGATTATTTTTTTTTGAAGAATTCGGGATATCTCTCCTCTGAAGAATCCATTATCAAAAGACAAGGATTTGATAATTTTATTTGTGGAGCTCAGAAGAGAAAAGGATCAAATGATGGTTGAGAGTTGTTTATGTCCAAGACAGCAACAGTGAATGTGGTGGTGGGTACTCGGTGGAATCGTGGCTCCCAAACGTCCTTCGTGGTGGTGGTTACCTGCAAAACAAGGAGAAACCTCGGGGTGGTTCCGAGGATCGCCTCTACGATGCCTAAGTCAGTCCAAATTGAGCACAAGATCTCTAGTAGAGAGAAAACGAGTATCAAGTGCAAGTATTTTGTGAGTGTTTGATTGAACGTACCTTACCCATGCATGGGCATGGGTATTTATATGAGACATGGACTTGTAACTGACCTAGTAAAGTGACTGGGCCTCTTTGGAAGTGGGCCAAGGTGGAACGAGGCCTTCATTAAACTCCAGCCTAGAGGCTATGTCCGGAGCGGTCTGCCTGAGGAGGTCTGCTCTGCTCCAGGCGCTCTGACGTGGAGTGGCAGGCTGCTGCCAGCTGGAGGTCTGCTAGGTAGACCCCATACAATTTGCCCCCGGACCCAGTATTTGCAGATTGCAATATGCTGGGTGCATTTGTTTTTGGTCTGGCGTTCTGCTCTTCGCAGAATGATACGTGGCTGTCTGTGAGTTGCTCTTCACAAACTCCAGAATGCTTCCATTTTTCCTGCCCATTTGGTTGGGGTGTTGAGCAAGGGTCATTAATTCATTTTGAATTGAATTGAATTGATGTGACTCTTTGGGTTCCCAAGGAATGTAATGATGATAAGTTGGTGCTGAGTGGACGAATTATGCCTATTTAAATGCTGAATCGACCTTTTGTGAAACTTTTCAGTTTCCTTTCCTTCGAACTCTTTGCTTTCAAACTTTCTTGTTGTTCTTCAAGAATTTCTTTTCGCCCTAGCCATTTTCGAGTGATTTCTCTCGATTATCCTGGGATTTGTCTGCGTTTGGAGCTTAATTTGATATTTGATACTGTTGCGTTTGTGGCTTTCGTCTTCTCTTCCTTGGCGTCTTCCGTTCTCCATCTAGGTAAACTCTTTTTCCCAGATCTACTTTTGGTTTTTTCCTTCTTGGATGGTTTTGATGTGATCTTCTCTGTGTTTATGGATTTCTCCCCCTTTTTCCTTCTGTACGCACTTATTTGCCTGTGTTTTTGAGGTTAGGGTTTCTTTCCTTTGGTCTTCAGATGCGATTGTTTACTTCTTTGTTTCATAGATCTGTTTGGTGTTGTTTCGTTTCCGTTCTGCCGCTCTGAATGATAGGCTCTGCCCTGCTTCTTCAGCAGGACTCTGCTCTGGTTGGTAGGCTCTGCTCTGCTTCTTCAGCTGAGTTCTGCTCTACTGTTGACATTTAAGATTTTTAGGGTTTGCTTTGTTTACCCTGTTATCCTCTTTACTTGCTGGGTTGTAAGCCTGCGATGTGTCTTCATTGTTTTGTCTGCGTTATTTGCAAGAAAATATCCTATTTCTTGGCTATTTCTGATCTTCACATACCATACATATCCTTGCCCCCTAGTCTGGTAGCTCAGTCTGTAGGTCTGAGGTGCCAGACTATTTTTGCATGTATCTTTTTGTAAGAAAAGCAAGAAAATATCCTATTTCTTGGCTATTTCTGATCTTCACATACCATACACATCCTTGCCCCCCAGTCTGGTAGCTCAGTCTGTAGGTCTGAGGTGCCAGACTGTCTTGTGTTGTGACTGCAAGTCTGATGTGCTGTCGTCTGTTTCTTGTGTTGTGTAGAATGTCTACTTCTCAATCTACTGCTTCCCGTGGGAAGGGTGTGGTATCTACCTCTTCGTCCGAGCCGGATGAGCCTTACCCGATGGACACTCAGTCCCCGTTTTTAAAGTTGGATCTGCCTCGGTGTAAGGACGAGGTGGTTCCGGAGGAATGGGAGATCTTTGACCCCTGGAACGGTCTTCGTAAGGAGTTGTTGGGTCCTGAAACCAACAGATTCCCTCCCAACTACAAGTTTAAGCCCACTCTGCCCGCAGTCAAATGGAAGTACAGCGACCATGAGATGCGGAGTCTTGCCCTTTACGACAGCAAGGGTAAGCCTTATTTGGCGAAGAAATCTGCAGAAGCGTTTAAACGGGCGCATGCTGCATACTACCTTGAGATTGCTGCGGAGATCAAGCCGCTTCGCGGGTCTTGGGTAGTGCTTCCCCGAGAGGGTCAAAGCCTGGCAGATGTACCAGAGGGGTACATTGCTGTTTATATGAAGCAGCTGGAGTTCGGGCTTAGATTCCCCATCCACTGGTTTTTGGAGTGGGTTCTCTGCCGGTATCACATGGCTCTCTGCCAAGTTAATCCCCAGTCTCTGAAGAAGATTCTGGGGTTTATTTGTGTTTGTGAAGCTCTGGGCTTCCCCCTCACCATGAAACTCTTTCAATGCCTGTTTTACTTTAGGAGGCAGGGGGGAGTACAGCTTTTTCACCGGCTCGGTGCGGGCCAATCATCTGACGGTCTATCCCGTTGATCTCAGTCTGAAAGATTGGCGGGATAGTTTTGTCTTTGTTAGGGTACCGACGGAGGAGGGGCACCCTTATCAATTTAAGGCCCCTCTGCGACCTGTGGAGCCTAACTTCCAGAAGCAGTTGGACCCAAATGTGCTGAACTAGGACGAGAGGGTAGCTTACTGCTACTTCAAGTCCAGATCCAAGGTTACTGTCGGGAAGCAGTTTCTTCCCAAGTACTGGTTACCGCATCACTATGTGATGTGTCAGAATGCCTTCCTAAGGATAGGCCATCTGTCCCCTGACTATACTACTGGTAAGCGCTCTGCCAGCCCTTAACTCTGCTTCTCATTTTCCATTCTGCTGTGATTCATTGTTTGTACTGTGCTGCAGCTCCGTGCAGACAGTTTGTTCGCCAAGTGATTAAGGGTGGGTTTTGAGCTGGCGGGCATGTTCTGCCCCTTTCCATTATTTTCCTTCTGCAATCTGACTTGCTGTAGCTAACGAATATTCTAATATTGCAGAGACTCTGGGGTCTGCCATTCCTTGGGAGCTGGGTCTGAGTCAGTCTTCAGTGTGTCGCAGGTATCGTCCGGTACCTGACCCAGGGACCTACGCCGTCCCTGATTTCATCAGGGAGATTAACACTACCTCCTTGGACCATCCTTCCCTCCGGACCAAGCGCTCGGAAGTTGTGGATAGGTTTACTGGGACGTCCCGGCCGCAAGGGGGCCCCTCTGCCACTGTCACAGAGATTCAATCTGATGATGAGGAGGAGGCGGCGGCTGTTCCTCTGCAGATCCATCGTTCCCGGCGTGTTGCGCATCTGCCGGAAGACGATGATGATGATGGATCTACAGAGGGGGCCAGCACTCTGCAAGGGACTGTTCTGATTGTTGAGCCCCTGCAACAGCTTCCTCTTGCGCAACCAGGTATTACTTATGATGAACCACAAGGTATTATTTCTGCTTGTGTGCACTCTGCTAATCGCTTCTCATTTTTCTTTTTACTTTCAGAACCGCCTGTGGTGGAGGATGTGCCCATGGGATGGCCTGACCAAGCGACGACAGAGTTTGACAGGACGGAGAAAGAACCTACTCCAGTGGGTGGTTCTGCTCAGCCTGATGAGGTTGGTCAGGAGTCTCACCAAGCCATGACCGAGTTTGATAGGACGGGAGCGGAGGCTGCTAAGACTGTCACGACTCAGTCTGCAGATGATCAGAGTGAGGGCCAGTCAGGTAGGTGTCTTCTTCAGACCCAGACTTCTCTTTCTTATAGGTTTCTTTTTACCTGCACCTTCTTGATTTCCCTGTTTTTATTTTAATGTGATAGGTTCCGCTGGGCAGGCCGTCCCTACGCCTGTTCAGACTAACCAGGAGGTGGTGGAGCCTCTCCAGCATGAGAGGGTGGAGCAGCAGAGCTTGGCTTCCGCCCCAGTGGTGGAGACTGTCGTGTCTCCCCCTGTTCAGAAGTCTACTCCTCCTGTCCAGAGGCCTACTCCTCCTGGTAGGAAGGCTGCTCCTCCTCCTCCCAGAGGCTTTAAGCAGGTCCTTGCCCCTACTCCCGAGGATCTGGCGCGTGTGGTTAGTGTTTCCTTTTCCTCTCTTCCCTCTTGTAGAGTCAATTCGTTTTGTGCCTTACTTTGCTGACGACATTTTTTACCTTTTGTTTTCTTCAGCAGCAATTGAGGGCTAGGAAGGTGCAGTCTGCTGCGGCTCTTCAGACCTCCGCTCCCACTGCGGGCCAGCTTAAACCCCCTGCAGAGGGTGCTCAGCAGACTGTGGCTGAGCCTGAGGTCTCTTCTCATTCCCAGAAGAGGCCAGCAGAGAGGCAGAGTGAGGAAAGAGCTCCTCCTCAGAAGAAGACTCGTCTCCCTGCTGACTCCCCTCGGATCGTTGTTGTTGAGGACGACGTTGCCCCCAAAGGTGTGTACCCCTTACCTGGTCTTAGCTCCGGCCTTTTCCCTTCTGTGGAACTGACTGGACTTTCTTTTGGCTCAGGTTCTCTGCAGAGGGAATCGGCGGACGACCAGCACGAGGCTCAGGGGCGGGAGCAGATGTCCGTGACCTTCCCTGATCCCAGTGAGTGGTTGAAACTTCTGGCAAGTCGCTTCTCACCGGACTATGCTGTTCAAGATGTCCCTCTGGTGAGTTGTCTGTCCTTTTTACAGTCATCTGTTTATGACATTAAGTTTTCTTTTTGATCTGCTTTTTCCTTGATTACAGGCTGCGCGGGCCGGCGCCTTCATTGGGGAGTTCTGCCATGCTGTAGGGTTGGGTAGACATGAGGCAGATCTCCCTAAACTGCAGCAGCTTAAGGCTCAGGTAGCACAGCAGAGAGCAGAGTATGCCAAGCTGAAGGCTCAGAACTCTCTGATTGTGTCTACCTGCCGCGAAACTGAAGAGGAGAGGGATGCTCTGATTGTGGAGCGCGACACCTTGCGGACCGTCAACCAACGCATTGAGGGTCAGGCGGCGCAAGCAGAGGCTATCGCGGCTGAGCATTCCCGGCTCTCTTCCCAGCTTAGTGAGGTGTTGTCTTGCGCTTCGACTGTGGAGACTAAGCTGAAGACCTCCGAGGCCTGGCTGCAGGCAGCGTTGAAGGAGCAGGAGCAGCTCAGGGGTCAGCTCTCTGCTATACGGGCTGAACATGAAGGCTGCTCTGCTAAATTGGCTCTGCAAGCCAAGGAGGCTGAGGCAGCTCTGAGACAGAAGGAGGAGGAGCTAGGGGCAGTGTTCTCCAAGTTGCTTTCTGAGAGGGAGGCTCAGCAGGCTAGGGAGGCTGAGGTAGCCCTAAAGCAGAAAGAGGCTCAGCTGCTGGCGGAGGAGGCTGCCCGGGCTGCGCAGATGGATGAGGCGTTCGGGAACAAGTACTGGGAGGACTGCAAAGTTGCGGTCCGCAGGGTTCTCTGGCATTTGCAGCCCTCTTTCAACTGGGATGCCTTTGAGGATGCCTACGCCAGTCAGGTGCATATGCGACCTCCGGTGACTCAGGAGCTCAGAGATCTGGAGTTGCTCTATTCTCTGCCTTCAGAGGGAGAGTCTTCAGAGCAGCAAGTTGATGGGAGCTCTGCAAAGGATGGCAGCTCCGTTCCTAAGCAATAGGAACTCGGGCGGCTATCTCATGCTTCGCCTCAGTCTTCTTGTGACTCCTGTCTAAGCTGCTGAGGTAGGTGAGCTGGGAGCCTGTGCTGAACTGATTGCAGTCATCCGTTTTTGCCCTCCGATGATATCCTAATTGACTTATCTTGTAATATTTGTAACTAAATAGTCAAACATTTCCTTTTCATCTGTATTTGCTCCCTTCTTTTGATTAGGTAGCCGCCGTTGTTGTAGTACTATGTAGCACTCTGATTTGGCTTATAGCCAGATCTTCTTATGTAAGATTCAATTATTTTTCCTGCAATGCGAGTTGCGTTCCTCTGTTGACTTTTGTGCTTTCTATTTGATGCATACCAAGTTTTGTTATTTCTGCTAAGTACTTGCGTTCTGCTCTGATAATGAGTCTGCCGTGCCATCAAGCAATATATCTGGGCGTTGTCATTTACTTGGCTTGGTGGCCGGTGAGATTTGCTCAGAGGTGGGATTTTAGGGGCCCTTTACTCTTCTGCTCTGCCTTATGCATGACAAGGATTCAACAATAGCAAAGCAAAGGAGGTATTTTGATGCCCTAAGTCACGATGATTCTGGGAGTTTTGGGGTTCACCCTTTAGCTCCTTCTGCCATCTTTTTCGTGTCGGGGTACGTTTTGGTTCTTAGGAACTCTGGCGTCCCCATTAACCTTAGGTGTCTATGACTTATCCTTGCTGCTTTTTGGGCCTTCGGCCCTGCAGGTTTAGAGGTAGAGGTCTATGACATCGGTAAGTCGAGCCGGCATCCGATCACTCTGCGGGCCTCGGGGGCTCTGGACAGAGTTAACCTTTTGGCCAGCTCCCTTTCTTCATTATATAGTTTACTTGTGTCTGAAGAGCCTCTTCAGCCTTCAGTCTGACTCAGACCCTGTTTTCTTTTGCCAGACTGTGGTATTTTTTCTCAGTCTGCTAAGGGTCTATCTGATTTTGGCATTTTGTTTTTCATAAAGAATTGATAATGGGACGGGGGTTTAATGCGAAATGGAGAGTGGTGGACAAAGGGTGGCTCAAAGGCCTTTCATTCATGGGCGTTTTGATACAATCTGGGTTACACGAAGTATTTTTTCAATATTCGGGCATTCCAGTTGCTTTTCAGTTCACTTCCATCCATTCTTTTCAGTCTGTAGGTTCCGGGGTGTAGCTCTTCACTAACCTGGTAGGGTCCCTCCCACTTAGCCGACAGCTTTCCGTGTATTTTGTCTTTTTGCACAGCTGCTGCATTTCTGAGTACCAGATCCCCTACCTCCAGAGGCCTAGCCCTCACTTTCCGGTTATAGTATCTGCTGACTCTGGCTTTGTAGGCTTCCATTCTGAACCTAGCTTCGTTTCTGTATTCATCCAGCAGATCTAGATTTGACCTCAGGGCTTCGTCGTTCAGACCTGGCTCAAATAGGCTGATCCTCAGACTCTCGGACCCGATCTCAACAGGCATGACAGCTTCAGAACCATATACCAGGTGGAAGGGGGTCTGCCCAGTTGATTCTTTGACTGTGGTTCTGATCGACCACAGAGTGTTAGGCAGCTCCTCTACCACTTGCTTTTTTGCTCCTCCAGCTTCTTCTGTAGGCCTATCAGGATCTGCTTGTTAGCGGCTTCGGCCTGACCATTGCACTGAGGGT
Organism: Patellifolia procumbens; assembly: GCA_947645195.1. Classification (NCBI taxonomy): domain Eukaryota; kingdom Viridiplantae; phylum Streptophyta; class Magnoliopsida; order Caryophyllales; family Amaranthaceae; genus Patellifolia; species Patellifolia procumbens. The sequence continues at coordinate 1,350,175 of CANSGD010000429.1, forward strand.
TGCAGACTGAAGATAGGGCATATTTGATCCCAAACTGCTCCAACCACCCTGATAGGGGCATGTTGTCAAACTATCTCCCGTGGTCGAAGACGAAAGCCTTCGGAATCCCGTATCTGGTGATGATGTTCTGCCACAAAAATTTTCTGACGGCTGCTTCTGTGATGGTGGATAGGGCTTCTGCCTCTATCCACTTAGTGAAGTAATCTACCCCCACAATTAACCATCTCTTCTGATATTGGGCCGTTGTGAAGGGTCCCAGGATGTCTAGCCCCCATTGGGCGAATGAGATAGGGTTGTAGATTGGCATTAGGTCGTTTGCGGGCAGCTTGATGTTCGGCGCAAACCTCTGGCAGCTGTCGCATTTTTCACCAGAGCTTCAGAGTCAGCTTTCATTGTGGGCCAACAATAACCGGCTCTGAGAGCTTTATGGGCCAGAGCTCTTGGTCCGATATGGTGTCCGCAGAGTCCCTCATGAATCTCCCTCAATATGTAGTTTGCATCTCTCTGCCCTACGCATTTGAGTAGGGGCAGAGAAAAGACTTCCTGTATAGCTCATCCCCGATCAGGCAGTATCTGCATGCTGTCAGCTTGAGTTTTCTTGCTTTCATTTTCCCTTCTGGTAATTTGCCAGTCTGTTTATACTCAGCGATCTCCTTGATCCACTTTGGCATATCTTCCAGTACCAAAACTCGCTCTGCATCCTCGCAGATTGCACTGGTGGGTCTGACTTCCACCAGAACAGACCTGTTCAGCTCTTGCAGACTGCTGCTTCCCAATTTGGACAGGGCATCTGCTTGTGCGTTCTGTGCTCTAGGCACTTGTTCAATTCTAAAAGTTTCAAAATTTGAAATCAGAGACCTCATCCTGGCTAGGTAGCTCTACATCGTCGGCTCCTTGGCCTCATACTCCCCCTTGACTTGGTTGGTTACCAACTGAGAGTCAATTTTGAGGTGGACGTGCTTGGCTTCCAGGGTCTGGCAGAGCTGCAATCCAGCGATCGCCGCTTCGTACTCTGATTCATTATTGGTTGCCGAAAACATGAACTTCAAGGCATATTCAATGATTTTCCCCTCTGGGGTTCTGATGACCACGCCTGCCCCAGAGCCGTTGATGGTTGCAGACCCATCTGTAAAGACTTCCCAGGCTCTGGGCTCTCCTACTGATTCCTGATAGGCACACTCTGCTAGGAAGTCAGCTAGAGCTTGTGCTTTTATGGCGGTTCGTGGGGCGAATTTGATACCGAACCCTGTCAGCTCCAGGGCCCAGTTAATGATTCTCCCTGATTTGTCTACCTTCTCCATTGCCTTTTCCAGAGGCATATTTGTCAGCACAGTGACGGGATGTGCGTCAAAATATGGCCTCAGCTTTCTGGTGGCCAGCACTACTGCGTAGGCTGCCCTCCCTATCAACGGGTAGCGTGTTTCTGCACCCGTGAGGGTGTGGCTTACAAAATATACCGGCTGCTGCTTCTTGTTCTCTTCCTTCAGCAGGACTGCACTCACAGTTGCAGCTGTAACGGCAATGTATAGGAAGAGAGCTTCCCCTGTCTTGGGTCTGGCCAGTGTTGGCAGGCCAGAGAGGTGTGACTTCAACTTCTGGAATGCCTCCTTCTGCTCTGCTTCCCACCTGAACTCTTTGTTCCCCTTCAATATTTTGAAGAATGGGAGAGCTTTCTCCGCAGACTGAGCTATGAATCTGGACAGGGCTGTCATTCTGCCTGTCAGCCTCTGGATGTCTCTGATGCTTTTAGGCTCTGGCAGATCCATAGCTGCTTTCACTTTGTCGGGATTCGCGTCGATCCCCCTTTCGCTGACCAGATAGCCCGGGAATTTCCCTGACCGTACTCCAAACACGCATTTCTTAGGATTCAGTTTCATGCTGTGTTTGCGGAGGTTGGCGAAGGTCTCCTTTAGGTCTGCTATATGGTCAATCTCAGTTTTGCTCTTGGTGATGACGTCATCAACGTACACCTCCAAATTCCTTCCCCTTTGACCGACAAAGACCTGATCCATCAGCCTTTGATAGGTGGCGCCTGCGTTCTTCAGCCCGAAGGGCATCATGACATAGCAGAATACCCCGATAGGGGTGATGAATGCCGTCTTCTCCTTGTCTGCAGGGTCCATGAAGATCTGATGGTATCCGCTGAACGCGTCCATGAAGCTGAGCAGAGCGTGCCCACTGGTAGAGTCTACCAGCTGGTCGATTCTTGGCAAGGGATAGCAGTCCTTGGGGCAGGCTTTATTGAGGTCTATGAAGTCAACGCACATCCTCCAACTCCCGTTCGTCTTCTTAACCATTACCACATTGGCCAACCATTCTGGATATTTGCAGGGCTCTATGAACCCTGCCTCAAACAGCTTCTGAACTTCTTCCTCGATGGCTTTATTTTTCTCCGCAGAGTAGTTCCTCCTCTTCTGCTTCACAGGTCTGTATCCTGCAGCGGTGTTTAACTTGTGGTTGATGGTGGCTGGGTCCACCCCAGGCATCTCAGCTGCCGAAAAAGCGAACACATCTGCATTCTCCTTCAGCAGACTGATTAGGTTGACTCTGGTTTCAGGATCCAGGTCTTTGCCGATCCTGACTGCCCTGCCTTCTTCCGGTCCCAAGAGTACCTCTTCGGTCTCTTCCCCGGTTCAGGCTTATTGCCTCCTGCTCTGCTTCTGGCCGAGCATCGGCCTCACTGATAGCAGCACACTCTTCCTCTCTTTGCTTGGCCTCTTTGGCCTTTCCTTCCTTTCTTTCTTTCCCGGCTTCTTCAGCCTGGTCCTTCTTGGCTTCTTCGGCCTCTTTCTTCTTTCCTTCTTTCTTTTCCTTTCTCCTCTTTCTCCTGGACCTAGAGTGGTCAGGAGGAGGAGGTCTTTTATCCTTCTTTAGGGCAGTCAGATTGCATGACCTAGCTGCTCTCTAGTCTCCCTTCAGTCTGCCCACTTCTCCAGTACTGCTTAAGTAAAGCATGGTCTGATGATGGGTTGACGGGATTCCCTGTACTGCCTCGATGAACTTCCTTCCCATCAGAGCGTTGTATGGTGACGGGAGGTCTACCACCAGAAACTCTTGTACTACTGCTCTCTTCACTCCGTTCTGCCCCTCTGTGGTCACTGTCAGATTTATTTTCCCCTCTGGGATGATGGAATTCCCCGTGAATCCGACGATTGGAGTTCCTCCTTACTTCAGCATTGAACGATCTAGCTCCATTTTATCGAAGCTATCCTTATAAAGGATATTCACGGCGCTCCCGCCATCTACCAGTATTCTTCGCACATCTATCCTGCTAATCTCCAGAGTGACCACAAGAGGGTCAGAGTGCGGGAAACTGATGCCTTTGCAGTCTTCTGCAGTGAAGGTCATGTTTGGTAGATCTGGGCTCAGCTCTGCCTGGTTGATGGAGTAGAGGTTGGGGTGGGTGAGTTGCCTTAGATGAGCCCCTCTCTCCCCCTATCGAGCTAGAACTGCCAAATATGACGTATACCGTCTTCTTTTTCCCTTCCTTGATCTCTGCTCGCTTGTCCTGCAATGTCTGCCCTTCGCTCTGTTGCTCCTTCTCCTTGATCCCCTGATTCCAGGCGAGGTACTCTTTGAAGTAGCCTCGTCTGATCAGGCTTTCCAGATCGTTTTTCAGGCTTATGCAGTCTTCTGTATTGTGGCCCGGCGCCTCATGGAAAGCGCAGAACTCTGCCATGTTTGAGCCTAGGCTTCTCTTCTTGGTGGGTGGTGGTCTGTGCCACCTGCTGTCATCTCTGTGGGTCAGAAAGATCTCAGCCCTTGGCGCGCTGAGGTTGCTATAGTTGTTATATTTCTCTTGGGCCTTCAGCCGGTCTTCTTCTCTCTCTGCTTCTTTTTGTTTTTCTCTCCCTCTGCTCTGATGGGGCCTGGGGCCTCCAAAATTCAGTCTGCCTCCCATGAACTGGTGCTCATTCTGCCTGGTATCCTGTCTAGCAGGTCTGCCTGTTTCTGCTCCGTGTGTCGATGCTTTGTTGAAATCTTCGACGGCTATGTATTTTTCTGCCAGGGCCAGGGCCTCGCTGAGTTCTTTCATGGTGACCCATTTAAGATCATCTCTGAATTTACTGGTGTGGGGTAGGGCGTTCCTCAGAGCGTGCAGAGCGAGCTTCTGCTCCAGCTCTGGGATGTGCACCAGCTCTTTGTTGAACCTCCCTATGAAATCCCGCAAGCTTTCATTCTGAGTCTGCTTCAGCAATAGCAGCTCATGTGTGGATTTGTTCCTCCTACTTCCGCTAACGAAGTGCTCTGTGAATCTCTTCTTCAGTTCATCAAAGTTAGCAATCGTTCCCTAGGGAATAGTCCTGAACCAGGTTTGTGCTATCCCTGTCAGAGTGGCAGGGAAGTGTCTGCACCATGTGGCCTCATTGTAATTTTCTAGTTCCATGTGGGTCTCAAAGGCTGCCACATGCTCCTTTGGGTCTCCCTCCCCTTCGAACTTGAGATTGGACGAGAGCTTCGCTTTCGACACTCTGGCCTCAATGATTTCAGGTGTGAAGGGAGACTTGGAAGGAGATCTAATCTCCTCTGCTGGTGAGACCACAATGGGTCTGGAGTTGACTCTGTGGGTTATGAGTCCTCTGAGGTCTGTGGGGGCTCCATTATCGCCAGAGCCCTCCTCTGGTATTGTTCCTAATCTCAGGCAGACATGCCTTCTGACCGTTCCGCCACCAGGAGCAGACAGGGCCTCTTCAGCTCCTGAGTTGTGCCTGGTTCTGGGTCGCGGCTGGACATTCTGGGCCACACCCCTTGGATTTCCTCTGTGGACAGATCTCCGGCTTGAGCCTGCCGTATACCCTGTGGGTGTCGATTCCTTGAACATACTGGGATGATCTTGCTGCATTATTTCAGTATCCCACTCTGCTTCCTGCCAGCCCCTCTTGATGTACCCGGGTCCAGAGCGGCTAGATAGGCCATACTCCGACGTCGGGGTGGGTGTGATGTTCGTCATATTGTACCCGCATAAGGGGTCTGTTGTGGCTGTCTCCTCTTCAGATGACAGCCGCAGGTGCCTTCGAACTGAATCGTGTGTTCCAGTTCTTTTTCTCTTTCGAGCCGGTTGGCTTCCAACAGTTTGCATAAACTGTTGAGCAGACTGCAGCACTTGAAAGGCTTCTTGAAGTTGCTCCGGTGTGGGCATGACCACTAAGCTGCTTGGCTGTGGGGTCTGCCTGGTTTCACGGTGGGGGGTGATGGTGTTTTCCCTCCTGCCTGATCTGGTGGTAGCAGCACTACCCCTTCTTGTTGATCTCGTGTTTGTTTCTCTCAGTGGAGAGTTGCTTTCTCCTCATGAACTGTCTTAACCGAGCGTTTCTGAGGTTGGAACCACCATTGCGAAGTTGTAGATTGGGCTTTTCTACTCTCCCCCTCCTTCTAGCGCCAAATTGTTTCTGTCCAAGACAGCAACAGTGAATGTGGTGGTGGGTACTCGGTGGAATCGTGGCTCCCAAACGTCCTTCGTGGTGGTGGTTACATGCAAAACAAGGAGAAACCTCGGGGGTGGTTCCGAGGATCGCCTCTCCGATGCCTAAGTCAGTCCAAATTGAGCACAAGATCTCTAGTAGAGAGAAAACGAGTATCAAGTGCAAGTATTTTGTGAGTGTTTGATTGAACGTACCTTACCCATGCATGGGCATGGGTATTTATATGAGACATGGACTTGTAACTGACCTAGTAAAGTGAGTGGGCCTCTTTGGAAGTGGGCCAAGGTGGAACGAGGCCTTCATTAAACTCCAACCCAGAGGCTATGTCCGGAGCGGTCTGCCTGAGGAGGTCTGCTCTGCTCCAGGCGCTCTGACGTGGAGTGGCAGGCTGCTGCCAGCTGGAGGTCTGCTAGGTAGACCCCATACAAGAGTTGAGAATTAGTACTAAGTTTAAAGAGAACAAAAATGGCAATGCAGGGAAAAAGAGGTATTCCTACTGTTTACGCCAAAGTTGGAAAGATGACCCCAGGGAGTACTTTTACTAAAATAGGAGTCTGCTGTCTGCGACATCTGCATTCCAAAAACTCATGAATACCGCAAATTTTATTATACACACGTCACCACCATGAGCATGGTGCGCTCAAATGAACCTTTAGTTCATTCGCAATGAACGCCGTTGAACTAGAGCCTTTTTTTCCCTTTGTAATCATCATCAATGAACACGGTTTTATATACAATGAACACGACAAATGGCCCCAGATTTTTTTCTCTCTCCTTAATATTTTGAATTCATTTGCCCAATATTTTCCCGCTTTTTTTGTCAACCATTTATTTTCTCCTTAAAAAATGTCTATTTTAAATGTTCAAGATGTTCATCTATGCATATCAAACGTTCACTGTAAAATCAAATAAAATTTCAATGAAAAGTTAAAAAGTAATACTTCCTCCGTTTCAAAATAGATGCCACATTGTACCAAAATGGGTGTTTCAAAATAGATGCCACAATGTTACTTTTTTCCTTATTTAGTAAATTTTAGTGTGTGAAAAGTCAATTTTACCCTTACTAACAAGGTTAAAACATGCTTAATTGTACTAAATAACCTAATTAATACTAATCTAATTTTACCCATCCACCACTCTCTCTCCTAATTTTACCCACCCACATCCCCCTCTCTCACCACTATACCACCACCCTACCCAGCTAGTACCACCACCCTACCCAGCTAGTACCACCACCTACACCCATAATAAAATTCTCCAGCCACCACCACCAACAACAACAAATTCTCCAGCCCTAGCTACCACCACCACCAAACCCAACTCCAGCCACCACCACCAAATTCGTCAGCCACTGACGAAGAAGATCTAAAACCCTAACTAATCAACCACCACCACCACCAAAGAGATGGACCGCATAATTCGACCACCACCACCGAAACCCTAACAAATCAACCACCACCACGAAGTTTGTCAGCCACCAACTATGACGAAGAATCAGAGAGATCGAGAATAGGGAAGCACAAATTGAGAAGAGGGAAGAAGGAAGAACGAATGGAGAAGAGGAAGAGGGAAGAACGAATCAAGAAGAGGAAGAGGGAATATCAGAAGCAGAGAGATCGAGAAGAGGAAGAGAGCGACCTGAACTCTAACAATCAGAGAGATCGATGGTGGCGAGGGGGTGAATTTCGTGGGGTTTCAGTCGTTGGTTAGGGTGGATTTTAGTAGGTTTCGTGGGTGGAGGTGGCGGTGGTTTCTGTGATGGTTTCATGGGTGGAGGTGGCGGTTGGGTGGTGGTGGCGGTGGTTTCTGTGATGGTTTCATGGGTGGAGGTGGCGGTGGGTGGTGGTGGCGGTGGGTTCTGTGATGGTTTCTTTGGTGGAGTTGGTGGCTGGTTATGTGGTTAATTATTTGCTTAAACATGCTTTAGAAATTTTGCCCATGAATCCGTTTTAATAACAATGTGGCATCTATTTTGAAACGGATGATGTATGTTTTTTGTAAACTCAACTTATTTTCGAATAAGTGATATGCAATGTTTGAACAACTTAAATATAATAGTAATGTTCATTATGGGTTCTCAAGTTGTTCCTTTATTTACATCCAATGTTCATTGTACAATATAATTAACAAGGAAAATGAGGTAACTTTTAAATGAACATCTGGTTGGCAACAATGATCTATAATATGACAAAAAATGAACATATAGTTACTTACATTTTTGAAATCATTTGCCCAAAAATATTTTCTTTGTTTTAGGCAAATTTAATGAAATTCTTGTTTTAGGAAAATGAACAAGTTTGGGTATCTAATGAACTTTTGGTAACAAAACAATGAACAAGAGTTTAATGATCATTCTGTTTTCAAAAGAAGGGATACAGAATGAACATCCATTGATGAGAATGAACATGATATTTCTCCATATTTTGGGCGCGAGTTTTTGTTTTGAAATTTTCACCTTCACTTCATATAAAAGCAATAAGTTGCAACATTCTCATTATAAAAGAAGAATATTTTGGTTATTTCACTTCTCTCTTAAGCTCAGCCCACTGTCTCTCTCTATAGTTATTGTTGTTAGTATATAATTTTGTGGAAGAATTATTTATGAAATGGATGTTTCTCTTAATAATGAGGAAAATCTATTTGGAAATGAAGATGTTCCATTGTCTTCTAATTTACAAGCTTCTTCACCTGAAGTAGAAGGTAAATAAAAGGAGATTTATTGAAGAAGCTTCATTTTTGGTTTGCATTTTGTTTAAAATTGTATACATAATAATTGTTTTAGTTATAGTTTTCACGTTCTATTATATTTTAAACCAAGTTGTTTCAGTAATGAACTAGTTTTAAACCCGTGCAAAAGCACGGGAATATTTTGTTAAAATGCATATAAAAATCATTCATGTATTAGTGTAATACATGATAAGTTTTGAATATATATATAATTATTATTATGTTTTTTGTAAATACTAATAACTATTATGTTAATTTTCATAATTACCTAAACACTACACTAAGAATAGCATGGTTATGAGAGTATGCAACATACACCCGGTTGTACCATGAGCAAGATACATCCAAGTCTAATTTGCAAATAAATAGCTTTGAGCATGGTGCGCCCGGTGTATAATAAAAATTATACATGGTTATTTAATAATTAATCGTACAAATAAAAAAACAACGAATATCTAATATATTTTAGACCCGTACAAATTGGATTATTTATCTAATCCCTCTTCTCTCAATACTGATATATAAAAAAATTGGGTAATTTTAAATATATCAAAATTCAGTTCTTCTCTCCCCTCTCTTCTATAATCTTCCAAAAAAAAAGGTCAATATTTCGCTCTTTATTTCTAGATCTATAGACTTATCCATGAAGATTTACCCAAAAATCCTTCTCATATCTTCATCATGCTAGTCAGTCACTCACCCACCCAAATCCCAATTCACAACTCCTTCGCAATCTTCACTCCTCCTCTCACCCATCATTTTCTTACTGCTCTCTATTTCTTCTATGAAACTTCTCTACTTCACCACCATCATTCAAACCCACCTCTAAAAATCAACTATTATCCATCTCTAACCTCATCACAAGATCATTCACCACCTCTAAATCAAACTCAACTTATAACTTATTCAGCAAACAATCCATGATTAAACAACCTAAAGATCCCAATAATTTGATTAAACTATGAGGCTTGGTTTTTTCACATGGGTTCAAAAAGTAAAAGTCGTGTTTCTAATTTAGCAAATAAATAGCTTTGAGCATGGTGCGCCCGGTGTATAATAAAAATTATACATGGTTATTTAAAAATTAATCGTACAAATCAAAGACAACGAATATCTAATATGTTTTAGACCCGTGCAAATTAGATAATTTAATCCCTCTTCTCTCAATACTGATATATAAAAAAATTGGGTAATTTTAAATATATCAAAATTCATTTTTTCTCTCCCCTCTCTTCTATAATCTTCCCAAAAAAAGGTCAATATTTCGATCTTTATTTCTAGATCTATAGACTTATCCATGAAGATTTATCCATAAAATGCTTCTCATATCTTCATCTTGCTAGTCAGTCACTCACCCACCCAAATCTCAATTAACAACTCCTTCGCAATCTTCACTCCTCCTCTCACCCATCATTTTCTTACTGCTCTCTATTTCTTCTATGAAACTTCTCTACTTCACCACCATTATTCAAACCCACCTCTAAAAAACAACTATTATCCATCTCTAACCTCATCACAAGATCATTCACCACCTCTAAATAAAAACTCAACTTATAACTTATTCAGCAAACAACTCTTGATTAAACAACCTAAAGATCCCAATAATTTGATTAAACTATGAGGCTTGGATTTTTCATATGGGTTCAAAAATTAAAAGTCGTCTTTCTACACTGATTCGATCCGAGATCTTGGAATATATCAAGACATGACAATTTTGCCTGAAATTGTTATACAATTGAAGGTGTTAAGAACATTTATGTACTTGTGTGTGCCATTTTTTCTTCATTTACTTAGATTTATCTGATTTTGTACCTTGACAAAAATATTTCTCTTGCTTTGTGTAGATATTTGACCATCCACGGGTGAGATTTCCCAAAGCGGCTTATGTCCGGGCATTATTTCCAATTGCACATTTGAAAACAGGAGAATTTTTTTGGTTATAGAAATAGATTAATATCTAGTTAAAAATTGAAACTTTCATATAATTATTTGTACCCTAATAAATTAAAGTTTTATTATTTTCCGTGCATTATTTCCAATTGGACATTTTCCACTATTTTGTAAGCCATGAGCCCATAATTATAGGAAACAATCGTAAAATATAAGTAATATCTTAAACTTTTTTTTACGTCTAACGCAACCATTATCTATTAATTATTATAGATATAAATAAATGAAACGAACAAAAAAATTTGTGCATTATTTCCAATTGCACGTTTGGCATGCATTATCAGATTAGTAAGTTTCCCCTATTTGACCAAAAAGATCAACATTTCTAAATTATAATATTTTCTACCAATCAAAATACCACGATTTTCACTTATAATATCTAGTTTGTGAAATGCACGAACACGATTTTAAATTATTGATCGAGATTATTATTAACATTTCTAATAATATTTTCTACCAATCAAAAGCTAGTTTTGACTAATGATATATTGCTCGTGCATTTCACAAATAAAGCAAATATCTTCACATGCATTTCTTATATATTAATACACTAATGTTCCAATAGAGTAAAAAATATGCACTAATTACATCAATCAATTATTGCCTTAAGATTATTAGTAATCATAATATTCTACTTTCCAATTTCACTTGATTTGCGGTATAGTATCTTAGGATTTCTTCCCAAAAATACCAAAGTCATATAAGTGTGCCACATCACACTTATCTCCTATGAGCGACACGTGGCACTTTGCTTAATACGATGACATGTGTACTTTTTATTTTGCTTTATTAGAATATATAGATAAAAGCATGAAATGCAATGAATCTGTTGTAAATGCTTATCAAATTGTTGCAGTAATGAACAAAACCCTGAAATGTAATGAATTTGTTTTCATGCAGAATTTCATGAAGCTGAAAGTTCAGAATTGTTGCACAAAAAAGTGGCCAATGATGAAGAAGCCTATGAGCTATATAATGAGTACGCTTTTAGGTGTGGGTTTGGAGTTATTAGGAAAGGTAGGTTATCAAAGAGAATTGATGGGAAAACGATCAGACAATGTTTATTTACTTGTTCTTGTCAAGGTATCAAGGGGTCGAAAGGTTCAATCATGAGTCATCAAGCAGTGAGCCCAAGGTATTCATCATGTTTAACTTCAATTTTATAAGGTTTTCTGTTCATTAACTATTAGTTCATCAATACAATGAATATATTCATTACATATAACTTCAATTTATTTAGAGTTTTTCGTTCATTGACTACTAGTTCATCAAAAATGAATATATTCATTATGTATGACTACAATTTGTTAGGGCTGATATTTTGCATGAGTCTTAGTTCATGAAAACAATAAAATATATTCATTGCGTCCAACTACAATTTTATTAGGTTAATCTGTTCATTGATTATTTTTTTCATAATTTTGTGCATGAAAACAAATTCATAACATATGAAACAATTTGATAAGTTATTGCACAAGTTAAACAGGAATAGTGAAAAATATGAATTTTATAATGAATTTTATGTATTAAATTAATGAACATGAAAAGATAAGTTCTTAATGGCACAGATGAACATTATAATAATAAATGTAATCAACATATGATGATAGTGAATAATTGACAACTTTTATATACAAATAATGAACATCCCAAATATTCTAATAAACACTGTTTGAAAACCAATGTTTTTTTCAAGGGGAAAGATTATTTATTGTAGTAAACACCGAATTCATTTGTATGCTACCACATGTTCATTATCAGGTATACACCAAGCTCGATATTCGCACTGGTTGCAAGGCATATATACAATTTGACGTGGACAAGGTATCTGGGTCATACACTGTAGTTAAATATCATATGGTCCACAACGACCCAATGATTTCTGTTAATAAAAGACATTTCATTAGATCGCGTCGAAAGGTTACTGAAGAACACCTATGCCTCATTAACAACCTCCGAAGTAGCGGGGTTGGCATAGCTGATTCTGTTCGTGTTTTGAGGAATGAAGCGGGTGGTTATGCAAATCTTGGTTTCACCAACACAGATGTGTATAATGCAGTGGCTACCCATAAGGCAAAACAAATTGATGGTTGTGATTCCAACCAACTGATTAAGGATTTCACCGCAAGGCAAGCAGAAGGAAATGATTTCTATTACGACCTTCTTCTAGATAATGAGGGTTACTTGGTGAACTTTTTTTGGCGAGATGGTCGTATGAGAAAGGACTATGAGTTTTTTGGCGATTAATAGTGTTTGATACTATGTATCGCACTAATAAGTATGACATGATTTGTGCTCCTTTTGTTGGGATGAACCACCACCTTAAAAAAATAATATTTGGAATAGGCTTCCTATTAAATGAGACTAGTGATTCATTTGTTTGGCTTTTTGCTTCATTTATGAAGAGTATGGGAGGTAGGCCACCAATAACGGTCATGACTGATCAATCTTTATCTATGGCCAAAGCATTGCGCATTGTGTTTCCAAATGCCAAGCATCGCCTCTGTACATGGCACATAGGCAAAAACTCGATGCAAAATATCAAAGCGCTACGGTCTATGGATGGCCTTACGGACTTATTTAATTATATTCTGAAACACTGTGAGACGAAAAGTGAGCTAAAGCATTATTGGAACTGGTAAATAATAATGCTCATCTTCTCAAAGGATTTTATTCATTCTTTGTGGGCTATTTGTTCATTAATTAAATATTCATGTCTGTTGAATTGTACTTATGTAAGATTCATGTTCTTCTAATTAAAACTTATTGATCATTTATTCAGACTTCATATTCATTGGATAATATTCATTGTAATTGATTTGCATGGATGTATGTCTGTTGAATACGGCTAATAAACTGTACAACATATATTCATGTTACAACATATAACAATGTTCATTTGGTTGTTGGGTTTTGTTCATTTGTAGGCTACTTATGTTCATTGACTTTTATGTATTTATTTTTGAATAATGTTCATTATTATAGCACACAATGTTTATTGTAAACGCTTTCATTGTTCATTGATCCAGTATGTGCAGCAAGAATGAGTGTGGAGTAGGAGATTGGATGGAGAGGTTGTATGAGTTAAGGAAGATATGGTGCCCCGCTTACTCCAAAGACTATTTTTCCGAGGGTGCTTTGTCATCACAATGTAGTGAGTCGACCAATCATTCTCTAAATAATAGGCTTCACAGAACTCAGGGTTTGTGTGAATTCTACAAAGTCTTTGTTGACGTTGTTGATGAGTGGAGAGAGAAGGAGAATTATCAGGATCACAAATCATTGTCGGGGAACAAACACCTTGCGTTTGGTGAAGTCAAGTTGTTACTCCATGCAAAGGAGATATACACTGTTGCGGTACGCTATATATGCCTTGACAATATTCAAATTATCATACTATGGTTCAACGTTTTTCTTTTTAGCTTACTCCAATGTTCATGTAGGTAGGACATACATTCATTCTTCATATTTAGTAGGACAAACAATTCATGACAAATACTAGGATGTTCATTTTCTAAAGACTATTGTTCATTGGTTAAATACAAAACTTTTATTGGGGGTTAGGTATCAATTCATCACATTTTATATAGTTTAACATTGTTCATCTTAGCTTACTCCACTGTTCATGTAGGAAAGATGTATATTTATTCATCATATTTATTAGGCAAACAATTCATTACTGATATTAGGTTGTTCATTTCCTCATAACTCATTGTTCAATATGTAAATTCAAGACGTTTATTGGAGTTTAGTTTTCAGTTCATCACAATTTATATGTACTTAAATAACATTTTGTCCATTTACTAGGTATATTTGATCTTTGAGGAAAACTTTATTAAAGGTGCATCGTGCGAGCAAAAGATGGTAAAATTTCAACCTCCGTTGTTTGTGTACCACGTTGGTCGCCCGGACAAATATTACCTTATGCACACCGTTAACTTTGATCAAGACGCGGTGACTATTGATTGTACATGTAAGTATTTCAGTGAATGGGTCTCTTATATGCTCATGCACTACGAATATTTCACATCAATAATGTGGCTAAAATCCCATCACGCTATATAGTCCGTAGATGGACAAAGGCAGCCATGTGTGCAAGGTAAGATGAAGTTATGGATGGAAATGTTGATATTGTACAACCTTCTGTATGGAGGATACAAACAATAAAGAATATGCTTGCATTAATACACTCTAGCCAAGATGATGTTGTGCTTCGTAGTCTTATGGACTTAACTATTAGCGAATTAAGGGAAACGATAATGACTGTGAATGGAAAAATTGATGATCACATCACTATTGAGCAAGTAGAGAGCATGTTGTCGCTGAAAGTGAAAGACCCACGAAAGAAACGAAGGAAAGGTGATAAAGATGTAAGATGGAAGAGTACATTGGAGAAGAAAATGAACAAGCTTAAAGGGTGGAAGAAAATAGCTGAAAGGGTTGCACTCAAATCCAAAGTTAAGGCACAAGCTTCTTCTCAGGTTATGAAACTTCCTTTAAAGTATTCTTCGTTAGAAATGTTGGTTTACTAATAGTATGTTCATCAGAAAACAAATGATGTTCTTTTGGAAAAAACCGAATGTTCATTATTATTAATAATTTTTTATTGCAAGCTTTCTTGCAAGTTCCCGAAGATGTCCATGTGGTTCACTCAATAGCTAATGGGTCTTTATTGGAAATATATTCCAGTGACCAATATGTTCCACTTAATATAACTGTATAGGTTTTATACCATCGTCCAATAATTTTTTGGTGTTTTAGGAGTCTTTATTATGTAATGCCTCATTTTGCGCACAATGGACGTAGTGTCCGTAGATGACCCATTGTTCATTAAAAAGTTTCAGAAATGAATTAAAGTTCATTACTAATAAACCAATAATCATTGATGGTTGTGGTAATCTTAATTACTTTATTGACTCAATTTTCACAATATGGTGAATTTCAGCTTCAAATATTCATACACTCAGCAATAAATGAACATAAAATTGTTTATTGGGAACATATTATATTCACTAACTTCAATCTATAATTGAAGAGTTGTTCATTAGTAATGACCACAACATGTGAATGTTCATTGTAGCTTGTGATATTATTCATTAGTTATTTTAGCCTTTGTAAACATTCTGGTTGATTGATGATAGGTTTTAGTCGTGTCACCTAATCAAAAATAAACCTACGGACCTCTAACTAGGTAGTCAGTGGAAGCAGGGTCGAATCCACAGGGAGACAGAGTTTCTAAATCAATAATCAACCAATTCAGCTACTCCAGATGAAATCAGGAAGGAATTAATTAAACTAAGGAATAGACTACGGAAGACTGAATAAATCGAGGATCAAACTATGGAATAAAAGTCTAGGGTATTAGGTCGGTCCACCATGCTTATACCAATCAAATAGGGTCGACTACTATCAAAACCTAAGTCAAGAGTCGGGGGATTAGAGCCTATGTTGAGCTATGGTTAAGACTCAACGCTCATAGTTCAACATACGCCGCATGTTCACTAACGTAATCAGAACTACTGATGTGTCCTAGGCCTCTAGTCGTAAGACGGATCTGTGCAAACAACTATTAACCACAAGCAATCAATGAAATTGTACACTGACATTAATTACTCAATAAGAACAAACCACATCACAATCACCCTAATCAAGCCCTAGAAATTGATAGAAATCTAAATCACAATCATGGTATAAACATGGCTTTCCTATCTAACACCCTAGAAAGAGAACTACTCACTCATAATCGAATTGGCAACAACAAAACTAATATGAAACCCTAAGAATTGCATCATGAACAATTGAATAATTAAACTAAGCAATCAAAGTAATTAAAGAGATAAAGAGTAGAGAAGAGTACCAATTGACGGAAAGCAGGAACTTTTATTGAAATCGAAATAGGTTTGATCACCTCTAAATTAATCTAAAGTGTTTGAATTAAACTAAAAGCAATGAAGAATAAAACTAGTCTAAAACCTAATGAAAGATGAATAAAAAAGATCAATGAAAGATAATGAGGAAAAGGTATTTATAATACCCCTCAAGTTCACTAAAAACGGAAACAAAAAAGTGAAAAAGCGCGATTAAAGCACCAGACCCGATCGGGCCCGAGCACAGTACCCGATCGGGTCCACATACAAATTCTCCCAACTTCACTTCTGGGCTCTGGCAGCAGCAGTGCAGCAATAAGGCGAGAAAAGCGGCCCACCCGATCGGGTCGGGCGGTAGTCACCCGATCGGGTCTGGCGACAAAAAGTGCCAGCAAGCTCGCCTCCTCCGCAGCGTCCCAATAAGACCTAGCAGCACTAGACCCGATGGGATCGGGCGGTAGGTGCCCGATCGGGTCTGGGCACATGTGTTCTCGCCCGATCTGATCGGGCACGCCTTGCCCGATCGGGTCCGCAACTTTCGTACCCGATCATAATATTTCGCCCGATCGGGCCATTTCTGCCCGATCAGTGCACGGAAACCTCATTTGACTCTTTGGCTCTCTAATCTTCACGTTTAGGGGTCTTGGGACCTCCTAAACTATCCATAAAGCTCGTGAGCCATCCTACGTGCCTCGTAACATCTCGTAAAGCCGTGGTTGCTTCCAAAAGGCTCGGGAATAAGAAGAAAACTCCGTAAAACCTGCAATTCAATATAAAACACGAAACCACAACTACATACGATAGTTAGCACAAAATAGCTCCCAAGAGCTCCAATGACGCACAAATTAGCTTGTAAATAAGGGAGAAAACTCTATATAAATACGTGATATCAATTGACATTCCAAATACTCATTACAAACGACTATATTGTTCCTTGATTACACAAATGTGAACTTATAGAATGTTCATCACAAATTCAGAATGTTCATTCAATGTAACAATCAGAATATTCTTAAAACTGACTAGAATGTTCATTTTGTAACTTACAATATTCATTAAAACTGAATAGAATGTTCATTCATCATACAATAATTTAAGCGTGTGCACCATATACTTATTGCATAAATACTGAGAGCATCTTAACAATAGAGGCCCACCTTTTTTTCCCCATATTGTTGCCCATACATTTCAATGGAGTAAATTTCTTTGGAAAGCTTCATGTATGGGAGTTGATACCACATTCACATGTCTCCTAATGTTTCAATCGTCTAGTTTCAGTGATCTAGTCAAGCAGACCACATTCACATTGTAGTATCCAGCCAATACATATATTACTGGATACACCAGGACCAGGTGTACCAGTTTATCTACAACTCTTTTAAAAGAGCTACTAAGTCTTTTATACGTGAACTCCTAGGCCTTTAAAATGAATAGAAGTTGAAAAAGAACAACATAAAAAAGAAATCACAGTTATAAGTCTCTAAAAGCTAAGAATGAGATTCTGAAGTTTAAAAATCAACAAATCAGACTTAAAAATGAAATACATTAGTCCGGCGTAAGGCTGTACGCCATTTTTGTAATGAAGTATTAAAAAGCTTGTAGGCAATTGGTCGAAGTTGTTTACTTCCTCCGTTTCACAATACTCGCGACATTAGCATAGTAACCATTATTATCTACCAATCTTATGTTATATTTTTTCACAAGTGTATAAGAAAAAATATAGCTAAGTGGGGTCTTATTTGATTCGTCTTAATGCATGCTATCATAATACTTATCAATAATTAGAGATATTAAGGTTTAAAGTATTGCATTGGATAGTGTGCAAACAAAAAACGTTGCGAGTGTTGCGAAACAGAGGAATTACTTATTTTCTTTTGGATTATTTCGATTTTATAGTTAGGCTTATGCTTTTGGGGAGCTCTCTTCTAGTACTCTCATTATTAGTAGTTACAAGGGTCTATCTTTTGATAGTCTCAACATTGTTTCCCTTCCCCAACTTGACTTATAAGTAAAAATTATCATATAAGGGTTTTTTAGAACTTCAGCTTTGAATTGCTTCTGGCTATAATATACTATATAAATATAAGACTTTCCAGTTTCCATTAATGCTAGGAATGAGTCTCCTGGACGTTCTCATAACAAGAACACAACCTACCACAAATACATTGAGAATACGAATCAACGTTCACTACAACAACTTTGATCTATATGCATTATCCAAAATCAAGGCAATGAGTGACGGTGAGCATGGTCTAAGGCTACTATCTAGTGAACACAATCGCCCAGGGGGAACATATAACCATGCCAAAAAAGACTCTAGTAGATACGTATAGAGTATCCCGGCAAAGAAAATATTACCTTGGCAGATGGCCTCTAGGAGGACTGGATAACATTGATGTTCGTTCTCAAAACTTGCTTATCTCAATTAAACTGCAGCCAGGATCTTTCTTCATTGTTTTAGATCTTAGAACTACTTGAGACATCTCCTTGCCCTCCCAATCATCCATGGAGGAGTACAAGTTTGACATAGAACATAAGTGACCAACATTTGTGGCATCTAGTTTAAGTAGTTGCTTGTAAATCTCAGCTCCCACCTCGGTGTTACCATAGACTCTACATGCACTCAGTAAAGCACCATAAACCCCAGAATTAGGCTGCAATGGCGTCTGATCTATCACCAAATTAGCCTCATCAAGTTGTCCCGAACGACCAAGTAAGTCCACTAGACAAGCGTAATGCTGCAAATTAGGAAGTATGCCCCTCTTCTTGACCATATGATAGAAAATCTGAAGACCTTCAACAATCATACATACCAGCATGGCTGCATGCAGACAAAACAGAAACAGAACTAGATTCATTTGGGTTAAACCCCAAGTCTTCCGTTCTCCGTAGGAGACTAATTGCTTCATTACCATATCCATTCACTCCCATAGCTCTAATCATAGAATTCCAACACGTAATATCCTTTTTCTCCATTCCGATAAAGTAGCCTTTCATGCTATCTAAATCACCACAATTTGCATACATGCCTTGGAGAGAGAAGGTAGAAAAGGGGGAAAAGTAAGGGAAGATGGGAAAGTGAGGAAAACTAGTAGGTCCACCCTATTAAAAAATACTAAAAGCATGTCACAAAATGAAATAAAGCACAATGCACGACAAAATACGAAACATCCTATTGAGGAAAATGCACAAAAAATACGAAACGGAGGGAGTAGTTAATTTAAGTATGTTTATGCTTTTGTTGTTGTTGTTAATATGATTTACTTCAATAATCTTATAAGGTACATAATGAATCTAATTCACAATAAAATTATATTAAAATTAAATGGATTTTTTATTTTTTGAAAAGTCGTTGCTATTGTCTATTCAAGTTGTTTTGTTATTGTGACTATATATTTTTATTAATCAGTCTATAATTTATTAGATCTATTAATTTAGATGTATGAAGTAAAGGTAAAAATTTAACAGAGTAAAAAAGAAAAAAATACATGTGTCACATCCTTATTAAGATTATCCAGCCGAAAAAATTTCCTATTTTTACATATATCAAATTTTAAAAACTTTAGCTGATGAGCAATATCCTCTCTCTTCACCTAATTGGAAAGTTTGAATCTTCCATAGTATTAGTAACAAAAACCCAAGAAACCCAAGATAAGATCTAAAACACACAACAAACAGGGGTGAGTAAGAGAAAGAGAAGAAATGGTGGTAATGAGCCTGGTTAAACCTCAACAAATTTCCCCTCTCTTTACCTTTGTTTCTCCTTCTTCAATTCTTCCCAATTCCAATATCTCCTCTCTCAATCTTCCCTTCCATTTCCTCAATCCACCATGTCTGAAACGAAGCTCAATTTCACCCCCTCCTCAAAAAACCCTTCAATTCAATGCTTCAGCTAGTAATAATACTACTAATTCCGTCCAACAGTCAGAATCAGGTAAAAATGTGAGCTTTATTGATGATGATGATGATGAAGAAACAATGGAATTGCAAAGTTTTGATAATGAATGGGATGGTAATGAAGCTAGGAAAAGTCTTAATTTACAATTCGAA
Organism: Patellifolia procumbens; assembly: GCA_947645195.1. Classification (NCBI taxonomy): domain Eukaryota; kingdom Viridiplantae; phylum Streptophyta; class Magnoliopsida; order Caryophyllales; family Amaranthaceae; genus Patellifolia; species Patellifolia procumbens. The sequence continues at coordinate 1,370,192 of CANSGD010000429.1, forward strand.
TCGCCGGTGGTGGAGGTGACGGAATTGGAGGAGTTTCCGGAGAATTGGCGGCGGTCGAAACTAGCATGGCTTTGTAAAGAGTTGCCTTCTTCTAAACGACCTACTCAATTTCGTCTTCTCACTGCTCAGAAGAAATGGATGCGCCAGCCGGATGCTACTTATATTGCTCATCATTTTCTCCGCATTCGCCTCTATGATCCCGCCTTTTCGGTATATAATTCATTTGCCTTATTTTTACTGAACTGAACTTACTTCAGGTAAACTTATGTATGCTGAACTGAACTGTTTTTCTTTGTAGTTACTGTTTTGTACAGAACTGAACTTATTTGTACTAAAGTGAACTTATCTATGCTAAATTGAGCTTATTTTTACTAAACATGTATAGGGCCTTATATTGATAAATATTGTTTCTAATGATAGAAGCAAAGTGTACATTGATAGTACTACGGGCAGCTGAATTAAACTGAAATGAACAGTGATATGTGAGAGTAGAAGTATTGTCAAGAGCTGAACTGAAAATAAGTTGGGGAGATTAGGCCTATGGCAAATTGTGATTTAATAGTGAAATCTTTTGTGTTTTGTCTTCCTGTTGCAATGGCTGAAACCCATGTAATCCAACTTCGCTTGATCAATCTCTTTATCATAGAATACAAATTGGTCTGATTATGGTTATCCTAATATTAGTTTGATGTTTGGACTTTGGAGGTTAGGTGGTGATGGGTTGTAGCATAGAATTTCATACCCGCAATGTACTTAATAATAATATGCCTGTTCCTAGAGTTACTCTGTTTTCTCCATCCAGTGTAGTGTTAGGAGATCAGAGGCTTACCTTCGAAATCGATGTTACGCATAATGAACTATTGTACTCACCAATGTATCAATGTATGTCTCTCGATCCTAAAGTGTAATATCTGTATTTGCTTATTGCATCATTTTGCTGTCAAGAATCAAATGTGATGGACCTTTGAATACCATTACTCTCGAATGTGAAAGCAAAGGCTACAAATGCTACCACAATACCACCCCAATGGTTCATCTATTGTCCTTGTTCTCATCTTGGCCTTTTGCACTTTTCGCTAGTATGCCTATAAGAGTTCTGATCTACAGGTCATTGCTTCAATTATTTATTTGTAGAGTAGACTGCTTTTTTGGTTTTTCTAGTAAACTATATAGATAATTTAACTACTTGAGCCGTGATTCATGTTAGCCGACCCCAAATCATTTTGGGAATAAGGCTTTGTTGTTGTTGTTGTTGTTGTTGTAGTAGTAGTAGTAGTATAACTAACTATCCATCAAATGTTGCAGGTGTACAAGTGGATGATCCAGCAACATTGGTTTCGATTTGATTTTGCGCTGGCTACCAAGCTTGCTGATATCATGGGTAGGGAGAGGAAGTTTATGAAATGTCGGGAAATATTTGACGACATAATCAATCAGGGGCGAGTTCCTTGTGAATCAACATTTCATATCTTGATTATTGCGTATCTCAGTGCCTCAAGTGAAGACAGTCTGACAGAAGCATGTGATATCTACAACCGCATGATACATTTAGGAGGCTATCGCCCTCGGCTTAGTCTACACAATGCTCTCTTCAGGGATATTGTTAGCAGGCCTGCAAGTTCCGTGAAGCAGTATCTTAAACAGGCAGAATTCATTTTCCATAATCTTGTAACCTGTGGATTAGAGATACACGATGATATCTATGGTGGTCTCCTTTGGCTCCACAGCTATCAGGATACCATTGACAAAGAGCGAATGTTATTTCTGCTAAAGGAGATGCATCAACGGAGAATTCCAGAGAGCAAAGAGACTCTGCTATCCATTTTGAGGGCCTGTTCTAAAGAGGGTGATGTGGATGAAGCAGAAAAGACCTGGCTCAAGCTTCTAAAGTGTGATGGTGGCATTCCTTCTCAAGCTTATGTGTACAAAATGAATGTCTATGCTAAGGTCGGGGATTCCTTGAAATCTTTGGAGATATTTAGAGAAATGCAGGAGTCATTTGGGTCGATTAATATCTTGGCGTACCAGAAGATCATAGAGATCATGTGTAATAATCAAGAGGCCGAGCACGCAGAGTCTCTTATGAGGGAGCTTGTTGGGAGCGGTCTGAAGTCTCTCACACCTTCTTATGTGGATCTTTTAAACATGTATTACAAATTAAGCTTACATGATAAAGTTGAGTCCACCTACTTGGAGTGCCTTGGCAAATGCCGCCCAAATCAGACCGTATATGCTATCTACTTGGACTCATTAGTGAAAACTAACAATATGGAGAAGGCTGAAAGCATCTTCAACCAAATGTTAGAGAATGACACTATTGGTATAAGCAGCAGGTCATGTAACACGCTATTACGCGGGTACTTATGTTGTGGGGATAACATTAAAGCTAAAAGACTATATAAGTCCATGCGTCAGAAGAATTATGAGATTGAGTCCTCTTTGATGGAGAAGCTGGAGGTTCTTTTCAGCTCTGACAAGAAGGTTGTCATAAAACCTGTCAACTTAAAACTAACTCCAGAACAAAGAGAGATCATGGTAGGTTTGCTGTTGGGTGGCTTACAAATTGCGTACGCAGGGGAAAGGAAGCTACATTTTGCCTGTTTCAAGTTCAAGGAAAATTCTGGTACACATTCTATGTTAAAAAGGCACGTGTATAACAAGTTCCATGAATGGCTGCAACATTCCAACAACAGCTCATTTGATATTCCTTCAACATTTTTAACAGTCCCACATACTTGTTTTGGCTTTTATGCCCATCAGTTTTGGGGAAATGGGAGGCAAAGCGTTCCCAAATTGATTCACCGATGGTTGTCACCACGTGTTCTTGCTTACTGGTTTATGTGTGATGGATATACAAAACCAAATGGAGACATTTTGTTGAAGGTGAAGGGAAGCAAGGATGATGCGGAGAGGGTGTTCAAAGCATTGAAATCGAAGTCATTGGAGTTTAGGATTAAGCAAAAGGGCAAGGTGTTTTGGTTAGGTTTCATGGGAAACCATTCTATTGCCTTTTGGAAACTTATAGAACCCTACCTTTTAGGTGACATACAAGACTTTGTAAAAGCTAATGAAGAAACCTCAGAGAATTTAACCGAAGAAAAGCCTAGTATCCTGGTTAAGTAATGTGTCTGATGCTAACAGTGAGGAGCTTCATTCAGGTTTGTGCGATTGTGATGATTCTTGAAGACTTGTGTCGGTTCTTCCTGGCTGTCCTCAAACCTCTATATGTATTTGCAAGATGGCGTATTCGTACGTGGATCAGCTGTTTTGAGAACAATGCTTCAAAATTGCACTCGGCTTGAATATATGCTGCACTGCATATGTTGGAGGCTCTCTCTTTGTTGATACTTGTATGAGCAATACAAGGGTTGTACAATGTACATAATGAAAGTGTATGTGTAGAGATTTCAGCTTGTTACTTTAGATAGGGGCAAATTTAGTTCACATATAATGCTGACTTGCTGATACCATCATGTTCAATAGAAGTGCATTGTGTTCCTTTGCCTTAGTCAGGGAAACGTAATTTGATGTAGTAAAAGAGAGTCTCACAAGTGTTTTTTTGGAGAAATGTAATACATCCGTTGTTTGATATCTATCTTGAAATATTCGGAAAAAAAAATTAAACTTAATCACTTCTTATATAATAACAATACTCTACGAGTGTAGTTCTGAAGATACGACTACTTGAACATAGAAGTGGAGAAAAGATGTCATCGCCAAGCTTGCTTGGTATAGTTGATTGAGATTTGTTTTGTAATCTTAAGGTGGAATCCTCTCAATTGTCGTACTTGGAGTTGAAGGGTAGAATTTCCCTTATCTTTTCCCCATACTTTCAATTACCTTACTGCAAATGCTATACCAAAAATATCGTGCTAGATCAGGTTTGTACATGGTTATGATAAAGGCATAACCATTTTTTTGAATATCATAATCGAAAGAGTCTTATTGACCTCGTGGAACAAGTTTCTATGGTAAACTACTAATTGACTCGGACGATTTAAGTCCTTTACATGTATTTCTACTACAATTATATTATTTGAATAAATAAAATTGTTCAAGAATGAAAATACATTTTAAAAAACAAAAATATGATTCACTAGTGATAAGTCTTGATTGGATAAGTCTTTTTGTATGCATGAGGCTATAAAAAAATGTGTGTTTTGGGTGTTTTTGGACTTTGGCTTAGTATCAACAACACTCGACCCAAACCCGAAATCGTTTTGTTAGTTTTAATGGTTGTTAAGTTCGTCATCCAATTTACGCCACCACAACATTTTCCCACTTTTGAATAAACCCAAGTGTCAAACCAAACCAAACCAAACTCTTTCCTTTCTTTCTTTCTCTTACAATTTCCAAACTAACAAACGGATCGGTCCGAATAACCGGAAATGGTATCGGACTCAGAGCTCGTAACCCGGCTCCACGAAATCTTACGGGCGTCGGACCTAAACACCACCTCAGCTGGCGCCGTGCGCCGCCAACTAGAAACCGATTTCGGCGTTGATTTATCTGATCGGAAAAAGTTTATAACTGAACAAATTGATGAGTTTCTTCAGTCTGATGAAATCAATGGCGATAATGTGAATCAACAACAGGAGCAGGAGGAGGAAGAAGAGGATAATGAAGACGGCGGCCGCGGAGAAGGCGAAGAAGAAGTAAAAGAGGAGGAAGAAGATGAAGATGATGATGATGATGAGAGTGATGAACAAAGTAGTAGCAAGAAGAAAAGGTTCAACATTTTCTACTTTGTTTTTATTAATTTATGCTTTTTTTTTGTCTTTGTCATAATATAGTGGATAAAGGATTCTTTGAATTGTTATTACTATGAAGAATTAGAAAAGAGTTATGTTTGGTTCGGAGCAAAACGTTTTCCGAGGTTTTGGTTTGTAAGGAGTGGAAAATAGTATGTTCGGGAAGATTTTCCGTCCAATTAAATGGAGCCTAAATGTTTGGATATTACATGATTCTTTATAGAAGAAATGAAAGCAGAGCCACAAATTTGAAGTAATATTAATTGGTGGTGTTTTTTTACTTAGCATTATCTTTGACTTGCTTTGCATGTGCTGATTTACAATAGGAATAAGTTCTGTCTTGAAGGACTTTGATTCATGCTTTACAGGATTATAATTTATATGTTCTTCTGATGTTTTTGGAATTTAAGGTGCTCTATGCTTCCATTTTTGGTTTATAATGATTTAATTATTTTCTGGAAAAAATACATGAATATGTCCCAACTTTCACCAATATTCCTGTGAAAATTTTCAATTTTTTAAATTGGAATAATCCCAAGTTTTGGGGAGACACTATCAAAATAAGCCAAACGATTAATTTTTTATATAAGATACACCTAAAATGGATTAGGCGAAGGTAAGATGTATACGTTTGGATTATTTTAAAACCCGAAAACTTAGGGATTATACATGAATAATAAAAAATTGGAATTATTTTGAGAAATGGATGAAAATTAGCATTATCGAAGTCCGAAAGTCTTGAGGTTAGACATTTGTGTACACCATGATAAGACCAAAAGAAGGTTTTAACTTGAAATATTACAATGAAGGTTTTAATATAATAAGGTGTTAAAATTTTGAAACCTTACATACGGTCTATCCATATGCTTATAGATAGACTGTCGATCACAAGTCTTGTATATTTGAGTACATATGCCTTCTTTTATCTCAAGTTTTTCTGTTTCTTGCTTTCTGCAATTTTAATCATGTCTTCTATATACAAAAACTAGGTCTAAGGATGAGACGAAGAGAAGAGGAACTGGCTTTACCAAATTGTGTAGTATTTCCCCCCAACTCCAAGAATTTGTGGGAGTTTCTGAGATGGCTCGAACTGAGGTGAATATCAACTATTTTTTCATCTCAATCATGTTAATCAGGGTTGCCGGACTTTCAGTGTGTAAATTGTGGATTATGTATTGCCAAATTCCGATTGGCTTCAGGTAGTTAAGAAACTCTGGGCCTATATCAAAGAGAAGGATTTGCAAGATCCAAATAACAGGCGTAACATAAAATGTGACGAGATGTTGCATTCCATTTTTCGTGTAGATACTATCAACATGTTCCAGATGAATAAAGCCCTCTCTAAGCATATATGGCCACTGGAGTCGGAAGAAGGTATATGTCTTGTTTGGTGATCATCTATCATTTTTCGTTATTTTGTTTAATCTAACTCTTCTGGCATGTAAGAACTGCTGTAAAGCTCATATAACTTCTCTTTAGGTTTGACTGTTGTTTAGACCTGAATTTCTACCTTGCCTAAGGCAACATCCTTTTTAAAAGCATTGGTGTATTGATGATGTTGATGCTGGTGTAGATAAAAAGAGAGGGGAAGATGCATCTAGTGGGTCAAAGACAATGGAGACTACAATAAAAGAATCTAGGAACATAACACTGTAATGCAAATAACATAGTTTTGCATGGTGGATCAGGAGTTCAGATTTTTTTTTTTTCCCTAATCCTTATTAATGGAGAGCTGTATTTTTCTTTAGTGCTAATATCTTCTGCTGATGTTTTCTAGACGAGTTGTCTACACTGCTTCTTAAGGCTTCATAGGTGCCTGGATATGTAGTTTTGCATATAAGTCTTGCACTTTGCTCTTTGCCATGGTTCTGCTTGTGGTGCCATCATATGTTGTTTGTCCTTATAAAAGTGAGAAATGATACAAAACATTGAACATGAAACCAGAGTTTTTAATATATTCACACCAGTCATAAATGATAGAATATTTGAAAGATGACATCTACATGACTTATAGAAAAGACACCTTGTAAAAATGACATAGAGCTTGAACGACATCATGGTTTGAAAAAGGACAGTTGTTAGAATGACACAAGCTGCTTGAAAATTGAGACTTAAATGATTTGAATTTTTAAGCTGTGTCATTTTTCAAAGATTCCATGTCATTTATACAAATTTGATTTCATTTTTATAAGGGTCGCGCACCATGGTTGGGGCCTCGGGAGGGGGGGGGGGCATGGCTGTGGCTTCATGTTTCGAGATGTGCATATGGTTAGCATTTCCTGCAATGTATCTACTTTAACTTGGCTGCTGATGGTTCCATTAAACTTGCTTATATAACTTTCTGACATTGGCCTTTTACATTTCTAGATCGTTCAACTGATTCTCCGCCTCCAGAAAAGAAGCAAAAGCGTCATAAAGATGAAGGTGATATTTCGACACTCTTAAAAATAGGCTGTTAAATGTTGGCTACATCTTGTTTTAGTTGATACCCATTGCTTTTGCGTTAGTATGAATGATCTCGATCTTGTTTCCTATTGTATTTACATAACCTTCTGGCTGATTAAATCACTTAGATATGGAAAAATCAAAGAAGAAAGAGAAGCAGAAAAAGGGAGGCGTCACTGGTTTTCTTATACCCCTACAACTGTCCGAAGCTTTTGTGAAGTTCCTTGGCACTGGCGAAACTACCCTTAGTAGGTCTGATGCTGTCAAGAGAATTTGGGACTACATAAAGCAGAATCAGCTCCAGGTATGGTATCTCTTGCCAAAACAGCGATGATCTTTTGTGTACTTTATTTTCTCCTTTTTCAGTGGGGGCTGGTCGTGACGGCCTTAATAATCTGTTATAGCATGTGGGATACTGTGCAAGCTAGATGTTCACCAGTGAGCCAGTGACCAGAAAAAATGCTGGTTCTTTTACATCAAATTGTGTTCTTCTAATTCAGTCATGTTGAAATATGCTTGAATCTTTAAGTAGTCGAGTCAGAGCACTTTAGAGGTCTTGGCATTATGCAACTCTTACACTCGAGGCTTTTAGTATGCTGTTCCTCGGCTCGTACTAGTTGGCAATTTCTAACTAGTAATTTAACGCATTAATTATGCTGCAAGATTTGATGGCTTTTGGTTGAAAGTATAAGAAATGGTGGAAACTGTCGAGTATATTCATTGTAGTGTTTGGATGAGTTTCAAGGAGGCTAGAAGTCATTGCGGGTGTGTGGCACGACTTTTGAGGCGAAGAAACAAGGCAGAGCTTCAGCGAATTTCAAGAGTTATTTTTTGGGCTCGACTTCTCATCGCCTTCGATTTAAGAACCAACTGATTTAGGGAAACCAAAATAAGAACCAAATTTGATTAGATGATGCTAGTTTCTAGTAGGAAACAATCACTTAAGTGGTGTAATTGTATTTGAGTAGGAAGACGGGTTGTATCATTGGATTGTAGAGTGCAAATGCATGCACAAATGCATGCGTAAGCTACTAAGCTGCCCTTGACAAGTATTCAAGTGAACCCTCTCTGATCCCTAAGATAGCTTGGATGAGAAGGAAAGTGTGTAATCATTCTAAAGACGTGTAATTGGGCAATAGATGTTATAGCTTCTCTCTCCTATTTGTTGGCTATTTATAGGCAGTTGGTATTGTCATTGGTCCCACTCGTTTGGTATTCGTGAATTGGTTTGGCTGTTGGGCATATCTCCTCTATTCTAGAGTTTCTTTAGTTGTTCTCCCTTTAATGACCTTGGGTTAGTGAATGTGATGGCCATTTAAGCACCCAAACAACTCCCACAACGGGCCTTGTTTATTCTTGGGCTAGACCAGCATTTGAAGGGTTTAAGGGTGACTGTTTTGAAATTCAAATTGGGGTTGTAGATCCCTGAGCTCATCAAGTGCGCCTTGAACATGGATTCTTCGGAAGTTTGAACTGTTGCCCTTTGGGACACCATTAGTGTTTGAATCATTTTGAGGAGAGAGTAAACATATTTTCTTCTCATTATTGCACGTCCTTTGCAGTGATGACATGTTTGGTAGGATGCATTATGAGTGGTTTATGTTGTTGCACGTCTTGGGTTCGGGTTCTGTGAGATAGGATTTCAAGCGTCTTCGGGTTTGAGGATTTTTTTTTTTGGTGTTTGCATTCGGTTCACCCTTCGGGCTACATCCGAATCGAGGCCAAGTTCGGGGTTTGAGAATTATGTATAGAGGATAGGATGTATATGACTAGTCATATCTCATATGTATGTCATTGCTGTGTGTGGTTTTCATTAGAGTTTAAAAACATTTTGGATTAGATTTAAGATTATCGAGAGATTTGTAGTGTCTTGTATGGTTTTAAAATCGGGACTCTACCGTAGGATCGTAAGATGTTATAAGTGCAACGAAATGCCGTAAAGTGGAATATAGTTCGCAAAGCATCTGGCTTATTGGTAATCTCCCATTCCCGTCGTCGAGAGACTTTTCTAACTATAGCAATACAAAGATGGTCATATGATTAAACTTAAGGTTCTATGCGGATTCTAGGTATTGTCTTAACTAGCAATAACTATACAAATTCGAAAAAACAACTGCTCCCTCAGTTTCTTTTTGTTTGTCCCATTTACTGTAGCTTTTAAAGCCAAGAAAGTTGATATCATAGGCATGTGTGGGGGAAAAACAATTAAGGAGTCCACTTATTTTATAGCAAATGTGGTGAATTAAGTAGGTAAGAGAAAATTGTAAGATACATGTGGAACTAAAAGTGATAAAGTAGGAGTAGATGGGTAGTATATTTTTCTTATATAGGGAAAGATGAAAAGGTAGGACAAATAAAAGAAACGGGCAAAAACGAATAGTAGGACAAACAAAAAGAAATGGAAGGAGTACTTTTTACTATTCTTGGCTTGTTAAACTTATTAAATGAGTGTAATATCTTGATTATTCATGTTACGATATGATCGTGAGAGCCTCTTTCGATTTTCTGACAACCTTTCGTCACACATTTTTCATAGTCCTAGTGCGTTGTTTAGGTTTTCTCTTGGTTCTCGGGTTTCGGGTGAAATAAGCCTCACACCCCCATGTAAGTAGATTTAGATTAGATAACGAAGCCCAAAGTCGCTTGAATTCCTATGTGACAAATTAGAAAGCTTTAGATCCTAACAAATTCTTTTGGCTTGCTATACTTGTTTGTTGCATAATTAGAAAGCTTTAGGTCCTAACAAAATCTCCATAATGGTTGATGCTGGATCTAATTTTTTGCAATACCTCTATGCGAAAAATGTTGAAGAACGAAGAGACTATAATTGTCTTTAGCCTGGTTGCTTGATTTCATGTTTCGTTTCAGTCAGTCAAATAAATTCTATTGCTTTTTTAATGTTATTCATGTTTCCTTGTTACTATATATATACCACTCATGTTGGAACTCCTTTTTTGCACTCTTTCTAATAACTTTCCAAATTTTGTTATTATCTGAATTGTACTATTGGACAACCAGAAATAGAATCGAAAATTTTTACTAGCTTTGATGGTTTAGAGAAAGTTGCAGACTCTCTAAACTCTCAACTATTGGATTCACAGTGTTGGTCTTATATAAAATGTTCTTGAACATTAAACTTGTGCTGGAAACTTCTAGTTGTTTATCTGCTTCAAATATGGTGCCATTAGATGCATCCTACGAGCTCCTCACGTTTGTCGGGGTTTGAGGAGTTACTATGATTCTGTTTCTCTTAGCCTTTGACTATAACATAGTTTTTTCTCTTTTTGGTATACTTTACCAATAATAATAATGATGCGGCCTACAGTGAACCAGCACTCAAGAACACTAATGAATGCAAAGGCATCAGCATAGGAATGCTTCCATCTTCTAGGAAGAGTTCAGATCCCCTACTCTTCAAATGCAGTATCCGTTCACGAAACTTAGCCTACAAAGTTTAGATCTGAAATCGTTGCATCTCTATCATGCTCATCACAATCACGAGCAAACTTAAAGACAATATAACTAACAACTGCTTGAGGACTTAAACATGATTAGATAAGACACTGCTATTCCTTTGAACCCACATACTATAACCTGTCTCAGTAATTCGCTGGACATAAACCCTTGCTGCTGCTGTATTTCTTTTGTTGTGCTTCAGAGCCTCTGTGATTTCTTAACAGAAATTTCTAGGCTGATACTGCAATCCACACGTACTCAAAAGTTGAGTCTGAGACAGTTTGTGTTGGAAACTTCTATAGTTTATCTGCTGTAAATTTGGTATCATAAGTTAAGTCTTGATGCATCCTATGAGGGCCTCAGCTTTGTTGGGGTTCAAGGAGTTGTGCATAGTCTACGATCCTGTTTCTCTTAGCCTTTGAGTAGTGAAATTTTTGGTGACTTCACCCAAAATAAGAAGGTTTAGGCGGGCCTGGACTTTTGTTAACTTTGCTGAAAGCGGACCAGTTGTAGTTGTCTGTGTATGCAACTTCTGAATTCGATTGAGTAGTGAACTGAATCAAAGTTGCGTGGATCTTTTTACTTAGCTGTTCTGTAGCAGTCAATTGTTTGAGTTTTGACTAAGACATGCCTGATGAACGCTGCTTCTATGTTTGTATTGTAGGACCCTTCCGATAAGAGGAGAATATTGTGTGATGAAAAGCTGAAAGAACTGTTTGATGTGGATTCTTTCAACGGATTTACAGTATCAAAGTTTCTAACCGCTCATTTAACGAAGGTAGAGCAATGAGCAAAGCAATAACATTGGTAGTAGTTCACCCTGCAAGGTAGGTGAGCAATTTTGTCGAAGTGCAGCATGTTCGTGTATACAAAGTTGAGTTAGTAGTGAGAATGAGATGCAGGTTTGGTAGGGTAGTGAACAGTTGTATTTTTTTCCCCTTTTGCTGCCCCGCTTGACATTTGTGGATGTAAGTAGCTTTTGTTGTTAGTTAAATAGAATATCTTGTAAGCTTCTCGACTGACTACTGAGGCCGAAACTTGACTTTGCTTTTGCATTTCCATGGATCATTAGGAAGACATTATCACTAAGCTAATCTTTTGATTCATATTAGCCCCACATTGTTCTAGGCAAAGACCCCTGAGTTTGGTTGGGTGGAAGATGAGTTATGTTGCATGATTTTACCCCATCTCAGATTCGCGGTGATGGGATTAACATGCATTCCTCGTTTACGGAATTGAATAATAGGGAGGGTAGATGACTTTGTCATTCAATGCAGAGCCCAAGGTATGGTGTCTGTGGTGCATAATATGGTACGAGATCCTCTTATTTACTCCCTGTTGTAACAGTGACAGGAATTCTCGGAGATGGGTAAGTTCTTAATCATTTCGAATTATATAACGCGGACACTAATTGTGAGCTTTATACCAAGACTGTTTGTATAAAGTGTTAGGAAGAAGAGAGTGATTTTTTCCCTTAATCTCTATTATCTAAGAGAAGAGGGATTGGACACGAGAAGGAAGAAATGAGACTGGAAAGGGTTCATTTTTCTTCCCTTAATTCATTATATTCTTCCGAAATATTTGAAAGAAAAGTGCAAGCTATTCTTCCCTCCTGTTCTTCTCCTTCCCCCTCTTTGTCCTTACGTTATGTCTTCTGACTGACTTCCATCCAAAGTGTAATCAACAAAGTCATCCATTTTCTTTATGATTTTATGTACATGCGACTGCAAGATGGCTATATCACTAATTGTAGTTGCTAACAGTTGCGTGGGCCTTGAGCCCTTATCAAGCTAGCAAGGGGAATTGCTTGATACTGTGGCCATGTGTGAACGCTCGTTGTAAGCCTTCTCTAAGGCCCAGATATGAGTTTTTTCTTTTTTTTTGGGTGGGTAAAAATCTGATATAAATCGGTAATCTAGACATTTGATTGTAAGTCTTGGGTACCACTCTCATTCCCTCTAGCCGGATTCGATTTCAAGTTTTGGGTACTACTCTCATTCCCCCACAAAACATCCACCGATATGAGTTCATTAGCTGATAGATACTAATACTATCAATATAAATTTTTTGGTACTAGTTTATCTTTTACTTGGGTTTTTGTTTCGTTTCATCATGTTAAAAAATAAATAGAAATTTGTGAGAAAGGACCTTTGAAATTGACCACTTTGTGAGAAAGGACCTTATTTTTTTTTGGCATTTAAACACTTTAAAAATTAAAAAAAAAATTGTGTGAAGGGACCAAACTGATACTTATAATCTAATTAAACACAAATTACATATTAATAAATAAATTAAAACTAATTATACCTAATTACAACTAATTATACCTGAGTAAAACTAAATATACTTACTTAAATGTTAAATCTGATCATTTCGGTGATAGGATGGTTGATTGGGCGGTTTTGGTACAAATAGGATTATACACCTACCGTGCGCACGGTACACCCGGATTGAAACTGGACAATACCTCATGTATTAAACGCGTGCAATAGGAACATGCAAGCAGCTGAGCTCAGTTGGTCATGCGTGTTTGACAGAGATGCATGTATATTGGTGTTGGTCATGGGTTCGAATCCCCTACCAAGCATTTATTGTTTTCTTTTTCCCACATTCTTTTCTTTTCAATCTCATTTGTTCCTTCCACAATCTTTAATTTTTACTATAGTCCTCCTATCATTTTTAAAAATATATATTATATTATTGTATTCTTGTTTCTTCCATAGTCTTACTTCTTATTTTTTATTTTTTTATTTTTTGCATATTCTTGTACTATGCTTATTATTTCTAAATTTCTAAATATTTTATTTTTCGGATTGAATATATAGTTATTTTAGGTTGACTTTTATTTTTATCCTCCAATATATCACTAGAATGAGCAATACAAATTTTATATATGATTTAATGAGCAGCAAAAATTTTGTTCTGATCTTTAGTGAGTTAAAATAAAATGCTCATTCATAAAATGAGCAGTTTTGTTTTACTCATTTGATCAAATGAGCAGTTTTATTTTTACTCATTTGATCAAATGAGCAGGTTTATTTTAATATGAACAGAAATCAATATGCTCATTTCAACAAATGAACATATTTATTTTACTCATTTTGATCAAATGAGCATTTTATTTTGTCTTGAAGTGAAATCAATCTCCTCATTTTGACAAATGAGCATTTCTGTTTAGATCTGAGCAGTTTTATTTTACTCATTTGATCAAATGAGCAATCTTTTTGCACAGGATGATCAGTAAACATGCTGATCTTGAGTGAGGTAAAATAAATATGCTCGTTCACAAAATGAGCTTTTACTATGACTTTTTTTTTTCTTTTTTTTTCTTTTATTTTCCACTCTCTAACTTTTTCTAAATCTTTTTTGAATGTGAAGGAATAAAAATTAAACAAACCATAGAATACCCAATTGGAAAAATAATGAAATGAGCAATATAGCTTTGAAATGAGTAAATATATTAATTAATACAAAAAGGTCCTTAAATGAGCAAAAAAAACTCTTAGAATATTGCTGATTTAATAAAATTATTAACAATACCACTGTATATTTATGAAATGAGTAAAAAATAATTTAAATAAATACAACATCCTTATAATGAGCAAACATTGTCTTATTTTACGGGTAGAATATACAATTATTTTAAATTCACTTTAATTTTTAAGCTTCCAATATATCACTAGAATGAGCAATACATAGTTCAAATGAGCGACGTATCTTAAATGAGCAAATTAAATATCTATTTCTAATGTCTTAAAATAAAAGGCAAATAGAGTCATAAAAAAGAAGAAAATAAACAACATTATTTTCAAATTTGTAGTAGCTTAACACTAGAATGTTGAAAATAAATAAATGAATAATTTATCTTCTAAATGAGCAATTAAATAATTCTTTATTGATTAGTAAACATGTATGTACTGTTTCACATTAACGAATATATTACTAAAAATGAGCATTATATATTTCAAATGAGAAATATATCTCAAAATGAGCAAATATATATTTTTTAATGTATTCAATAAAGGCCAAATAGAGTAATCCGTTATAATATAAGTAAATGAGCAATATTGTTTTCGAATGAGCAAATAGATTATACTTGAACTTGAAAATTAACTAATTGAGCATCACAACTTTCAATTGAGCAATATAACCTTTAGATGAGCAATGATATAATTCTTTGTTGATATGTAAATATGTATATACTATTACACATTTATGAATATATAAAAAATAAGCAACTTTGTTTTTTGATGTTTTTCAAGTGAACAATTGCGTGAATATGAAAAATAAGGGGGAAAAATAAACAAAACAAAATAAACTTTTAATAGAAAAAAGAATGAAAAAATTAGGCTCAAGCAAACTTGAACCCGCGACCTCCTGCACATGAATAACCTTCAGCATCACTCCTCCAACCACCGAGCTAGGCATACTTTATTTGGATATTTCTGCGCGTAATGTATTTAACCCTCCACTTGAAGTTCGCGTTTATTACGATAATGCTACAGGGTGTACCGTGCGCACGGTACACCCGGGTGTACCATGCATGGTCTCTGTTTTGGTGGCTAGAAAGTTTCAATATACTTATTTAAACTAAGTATATATAGTTTTAATTAGGTAAAATTAGTTTTAAGTAGATATAATTTTTTTATTAATATATAATTAGTGTATAATTAGGTTGTAAGTATCAATTTGGTCCCTCATTGCAAACTTTTTTTTCTTTAAGGTGTTTAAATGCCCAAAAAAAAAATTAAGGTTCATTCTCACAAAGTGGTCACTTTTAAAAGTTTTTTTCACAATTTTCTCAACAATAAATAAAAAAAGTCTTTTTGCCGATTATGAAGTCATTTTGGAACGTTATTTAGGTTGGCATCATTAACCATTATCTTGAAACAAGATGGAGAAGAGTGAAATTGCTTGCTTTGTTTATTATGTATTTTGTTAGTCAAAATTAATTTTTTTTATCATGTTCATATCTAGTGATTATTGTATATGAAAATTGTAGTTATAAGATCTTGTTGAATTAGTTTTGTTATGTAATTTTAGAATCCTGAATTTCGGGGTGCGTCCTATTCATATATTTTTTCTTGAACTTTTCTTATCGGAATTTATTGGAACTTATTGAAAGTCATTTTATAAGGTGTTAGAACTTATTGAAACTTAACTGAATCTATTGAAGATCAATTTACAAGGTGCTCTAATTTATTGGAATCTTATCATAACTTATCCAAACGTATTGAAACTTATTCCTCGTCCTTTTTTAATGAATCTTGCTAATGAATGTCTCCCGAAGTGTCAATTAACAATCAATATATTTCTTAATAAGACATTAATATTGGAATAGATGTCAAAATCACGGATAGATCGGTGTAACTATTATTTATGTTAATTTGTTATTTCCACTTTTAGCTACATTATCTAACACCCTGAGAGCGTTCGTTAGCTTTTGTCTTTTTTAATTGTTGCATTTGAATTATGAACACTATCTACATGAAAATTTAATCATGTAAGATATTGTCTGATCCGTATACGTTACAAATTTTCATAAATGATTTTTATCTATAACTTAGATATCAATATCTGAATCATATCTCAAAATTGTGAAAAAGCAAATATATAGCTATTAAAAACGAAAAATGGAGCATTTAGACTGTAAAATTAGATAGACAATAAGGAAAACTATGGAGGCAAATGTTGGAGAAGGAATCTTGAATAAAAGGAGCCCACCAAAAAGCATAGAACGAGAATAAGGGAGAACATTGGTGCTGTCAGCTGTGTGTTGTATGCGGTGAAGGTGAACCGATTCCTCGACGATTTGGCTTTTGTGTCATGTCAAAATGTGGTAAAAGTGTCAAATACCCATTCAGCCGACACCTCCACGTTTGACTGAATTGCCGCATTCCTATTCCTATTACTATTCCTATTCCTATTCCCTCTCTTCCTTAATTCTGGTATTATCAGATTCTCCCTTGTCCACGAATCTTTGCACAACCACATTATTTCCTACTGCAATACTAGCTTTTTTAGACTCGTGCAAAAATGCACGAGAAAGTTTTTTGTAAATAGATTTTAAGTTATTATTTAAGAGATCGTAAAATTATAAACTAAGTTGAAGATGAATAATGTAAATTAATCTAATAAAAAAATTAATCAAGTTAAGAATATAAATAGACACAAACAATAATTTTGGTTCATTATATATAACATTTTCACAATATATAAGATAAGGTCGAATAAGGATTAATTAAATTCAATCGGTTTTACAAACTATTTTCAATACAGTGTCGGTTTATTAGAATAATAACTTTTCTTGTAGATTCAAAAACTCTTCGGGAGTTTTGTTAACCAACTCACGAACTACCCTGTCATACAAAATAAAACACTCATTCTTTGTTCCGTCAGATACAATAATCTTCAACCTAGATCTTTTGTGATAAAAAAAATTATCTAAAGTTATGAGGAGTATTTTGTACATTGAAAGTTTCAAAAAAGTAGTGCAAATAGATAGTTACTAAGATTGGTTCTCTTAACAATGTATCTATCTTTTGGACAAAATTTGTCTTTACCATCTTTAATAACTTTAGTAGCACATCTTATGCAAGCTTGATACCACCACCCAAAATCAAAAATCAATGTTCACTATAGTTGCCAAACAAATAACTTTCCCAATTAATTACTTTTTTTTTTGTAATTTTAAAGTCATAAAGTTAACTAATACCTTTGAATTTCATATATTTCGCTAAGGCAACTAATTTCGGGATCATCTCGTATGCAAAAATTTGAATGCCAACTGAACGGGTATAAAATCATTTCTTACTTCTTGGCTATAAAGCTCCCTCGTTTCGCAAACAATAAACAAACGCGCGACAAATCTCATATTTGTCACATATATATCACCTATTTAAGTAAGGGATAACTATTATTGTATTTAAACAAAACGGTAGTATATTCAAACAGAATATTATACACATTAGACAATGATTTTATGGCAAAAGGATAGGTAATATGCTGATTGTACGTTTTGTTAACTCGTCATCAATACTTCCCACTTCAGTAGGAGTGAAATAGTCATTCCTTTCCCATACACGTATTATTCGAACCCTTATGGTGTAAAATTTCTTCACTTTACTTATTTCATCTATACTGATTATTTGACATAGACGATCCATTGTAGTTTTATTTTGAAAGAACTTAAATATGATTCTTGTAAAGTTGGGAAAATGCAAAACAAATTTGTTAAATATACTATCATATTTATACATAATATTAAGTAGGTAGTGACTTAATTAAAGGAAAAAGCTTCAAATAAGGAAATCTGAAAAATTACGGAAAATTTGTAAAAGTAAAATAGCAAAAAAGATAGCATGTTCATATAAAATTTAAGAAAATAATATGGATATTATGTTCTTCTAGAAAAATTAGATTATCTTAATTGCATTTAGTAGTCTTAATCTATTAGACACTCCTAAAATCTTCCTTAATTAAAGGAAAAAACTTTAAATAAGGAAATCCTAAAAGTTGACATGTAGTATTGATAAATATGTTGATTATTATGGTGATTTTTTTGTAGGAGAATCGTTAAATATGCATATTAACTATTAAGTAGTGAAAAGTCAGATTATCTTAATTGTATTTAATAGCCCTAATCTATTGGATACTCCTAAAATCTTCAATAAGCAAAGGAAAAAACTTGAAATAAGGAAATCCTAAAACGTATAATAATAAATTGACAGATATGGTGATTTTTTAAGTGATTTTTTGTATGGGAATCTTTATTTATGTTTTTTTTAGAATTATTATTTATGGTGATTTATCTTATTTATCTTATAACTACATAATTTATGTGAATCTATATTTTGTGCGTGTTGCATTGTAATGTTTATGCTGGAAATTTAGGAAAATACTTAATGAGGGTCATACAATTGCTTCAATTTTCCCTTTCAGTGTAAAAATATTTTTTATTCTTTGATAATAAATTTTGAAACAACATCTGATAGTAACATTTTTTTATTCTTTGTATCAAATGTTATTATCGAAGAATTAAAAAATATTTTATTATCAAATGTTAACCTAAATAAAATTATAATGTCCATAATTAAACTAAATAAAATCAAGATACTTGAGTAAAAAATTTAAGCAGATGGATTATTATGGTTAATTGACCTAATAAAAATATTATGGGCTTGAATATCAAAAGCTAACGGCTAAATATTATTATTAATAAGTTATGACTTTATGTTTGATTATACTATAATATATTATATGATTATATTGTATGATATGATTTGAAACAATATAGATGATTAGCAAACTTATTAATCTTATGATAATCAATCACATTTTGAATGACAACTTTATACATATTATCTCCGTCTTTTTCATAGGGACGTTTGCCTTTCCACACGGTTCAAGAAAAATGTGCAAAAGTAAGAGAGAAGAATGGTAAAAGTAAGGAAAAAGTAAAAAAGGTAGAGAGAAGGAGAGAAGTGTAATAATTAAGTGAACCAACCTACCATTTATGGTAAAAGGTAGAAGTGTCTCAATTGAATAAAAAGACCTCTAAATGAAAAAAATATCTCTATTATAAAAATGGAGGTAGTATTATATAATTAATCTATATAGACTACATGGTTGCTAATCAATCTTATATATAAGTGGATAGATTATAGTCAATTGACCTTATAAAAAGATTGTGGGCTTGAAAATGAAAATAGGAATTTTAGTTGTTTATTGCATTGATAATATCATCTATAAAAATATATAATTTCCTTTAAATTAAAGTATAAGAATGTGATTGATAAAAAAAAAGAATCTCTCTTGATTGATAATTATCGTTTAGAAAGTTGATAATTTCATTTAAATTAAACTCTAAACATCTTTTATAAATGGTAAAGATAAATATAATCTATGACACAACCATGGAAAATTATAAGTGCTTAGGTTTAGGTTTGAATTTAAAATTTGAACTTAAGTGGATAAAAAAGAACTTAGATTATGGTTAATTGACCTAATAAATATATTATAGGAATGAATATCACAAGATAATGACTAAATATTATGTATCTAAATTATATTATTATTAATAAGTTATGATTTTATAATTGGTTATACTATAATATATTATATGATTATATTATATGATCTAATTTAAATCAATATAATGAGATTTCATTACTGTATTTACTTAAAAAAAATATACATAATAACTAAGTAATTAGTCAACTTATTAATCCATTGGCAGTCAATCACTCTCTTAATGGCAATTTAATACATGTTTTAAAAAACAAATTTAAATTATTATAATTACAATATTTAAAATATTATAATCGTTTTTTATAATAGGAGTAGGATTACAATTGTTGATTGATTGATTATGTGATAATTTGATTGAATTATGGAATTTTTAGTTGATTTAATTTATTAGTTGATTTAACTTAATCAATCAATATCCTATCAAATGGATTGATTTTATTGAAACCGTGATTGATTTCTTGATAGGAAGTTTAGTTGTTTAGTTGAATGATAATTACCATTTATAATACTTGATTGATTGAGTCCGTGATTGATCTAATTTGATAGGTTATTGATTGATTGGGATAAGCTAAATGATTGATTGATATCATATTTCAAAACGTGATTGATATAAAAAGAGGCAAGTGTTTTATGTTATTCTCAAACAAAACCATTTATAAGACTATTAAAATTTTATTTATTTTAAAATATTTAAACATGATTGATATCAGAATAGGAAGTTTAGTTGTTTAATTGATTGATAATTACCATTTATAAAACCAAATTAATTTCCCATTAATTAAATTCTAAAGATCGTTTATAAATGGTAAAGATAAGATAATATCGTTTGTAAATGGTAAAGATCGTTCATTTAAATTTATGGGTTAGTCAAATTTGAATGCATGAAATCAGTTAAGGAATATATTATCTAATTAACTTGGGAAATATTTGTTAAGATATTTTGCTATAAAAACGAAAATTTACAAAGTTAGTCAAATTTGAATAAATGTAATCAGTTAAGGAAAACAATATCTAATTAATTAGGAGATTTTGACAAAATAGGCGTTATTGAATAGTTTACCATAGAAAAAAATCCCAATAAGATTTTTCGTAATCTTTTGTTAGAGATTTTAATCTACTGATTTCTTTACATAACCGAATTTAAAAAGATTTTAAACACAAAAATGAAAAAGATACAAATTTGAAGAAGAAAAGATGTTAGTCAAATTTGACTACTTCGACAATAAAAAAGGAAATTTATGGGTTACTCAAATTTGAATAAATGAAATAAGTTAAGGAAAATATTATCTAAATTACTTGGGAAATATTTTCTAAGATATTTTTCTATAAAAATGAAAATTTACAAAGTTAGTCATATTTTAATAAATGTAATCAGTTAAGGAAAATGGTGTCTAATTAATTAAGGAGATTTTTGACAAAAATAGGCGTTATTGAAAGGTTTACCAAAGAAAAAAATCCCAGAAAGATTTATCGTAATCTTTTGTTAGAGATTTTAATCTACTGATTTCTTTACATAACCGAATTTAAAAATATTTTAAACACAAAAACAAAAAAGATACAAATTTGGAGAAGAAAAGATGTTAGTCAAATTTGACTACTTTGACAACAAAAAGGAAATTTATGGGTTAGTCAAATTTGAATACATGAAATAAGTTAAGGAAAATGTTATCTAAATTACTTGGGAAATATTTGCTAAGATATTTTTCTATAAAAAAAGGAAATTTACAAAGTTAGTCAAATTTGAATAAATGTAATCAGTTAAGGAAAACGGTGTCTAATTAATTAAAGATATTTTTGACAAAATAGGTGTTATTGAATGGTTTACCAAAGAAAAAAATCCCAGAAAGATTTGTCGTAATTTTTTGTTAGAGATTTTAATCTACTGATTTCTTTACATAACCGAATTTTAAAATATTTTAAACACAAAAACATAAAAGATACAAATTTGAAGAAGAAAAGATTTTAGTCAAATTTGACTACTTTTACAATAAAAAGGAAATTTATGGGTTAGTCAAATTTAAATACATGAATCAGTTAAGGAAAATAGTATCTAATTAACTTGGAAAATATTTGTTAAGATATTTTTTAAAAATTTATTCTATTGATTTCAATGTATAACCGAATTTAAAAAGATTTTAAACCAAAAATCAGAAAAGATAAAAAATGGGAGGGAAAAAATGTCAATGGATAAATGATTTTTTACAAAATAGGTGTTATTGTATAGTTTACCAAAGAAAAAAATCCCAATAAGATTTTTCGTAATCTTTTGTTAGAGATTTTAATCTACTGATTTCTTTACATAACCGAATTTAAAAAGATTTTAAACACAAAAATGAAAAAGATACAAATTTGAAGAAGAAAAGATGTTAGTCAAATTTGACTACTTCGACAATAAAAAAGGAAATTTATGGGTTACTCAAATTTGAATAAATGAAATAAGTTAAGGAAAATATTATCTAAATTACTTGGGAAATATTTTCTAAGATATTTTTCTATAAAAATGAAAATTTACAAAGTTAGTCATATTTTAATAAATGTAATCAGTTAAGGAAAATGGTGTCTAATTAATTAAGGAGATTTTTGACAAAAATAGGCGTTATTGAAAGGTTTACCAAAGAAAAAAATCCCAGAAAGATTTATCGTAATCTTTTGTTAGAGATTTTCATGTACTGATTTCTTTACATAACCGAATTTAAAAATATTTTAAACACAAAAACAGATTAGATACAAATTTGGAGAAGAAAAGATGTTAGTCAAATTTGATTACTTTTACAATAAAAAAGGAAATTTATGGGTTAGTCAAATTTAAATACATGAAATCAGTTAAGGAAAATATTATCTAATTAACTTGGGAAATATTTGTTAAGATATTTTGTAAAAATTTATTCTATTGATATCAATGTATAACCGAATTTAAAAAGATTTTAAACCAAAAATCAGAAAGGATAAAAAATGGGAGGGAAAAAATGTCAATGGATAAATGATTTTTTTAACGAAAAAATGATTATAATTTTTAAAATGAAAAATAAAAAATATTACGAAAAGTACTGTGAACATTTTCAAAAAAAAATCAATTTATTACTCGGGTTAATGTAAACTTCAAAATAGTATATAATAATAATTTAATAAATCGGTTGGCTACATCAAGATATTGTATTCAACAAATGCAAAGAAAATTAAAAATTACTACAACAAAACACTACAATTTACTAATACTCAAAAAAATAATTAGGTAAAAATCTAGAATAACTTTGAGATTGCATAAAGAACAAACAAAATGTATATTCGAATAATCGAATTATAATATAAATACGACAAAAGAATAAAAAATAATGAATTTATTATTATTCAATAAAGATAAGGATTACATTTGATGAAATAACAAACAATAAAATACATAAAGAAATGACAATACAAAAAAATCGATTAGATCAATGATACTTTCATGAAAATATTCAAAACCTCCATTGTGATGTTTTGTGATGATGATTATGAAACTTTCTTCAATCGCATTCGGAGAATTCATCCAATATTCTTCGAATCTGAGAAATAAAACAATGTAACAATCTTCTTTCAATCGAAATTTGTCAAAGCATTCCAATATTCTTGAATGATTTTATTGAATGATTTTATTGAATGGGGCCATGTTTTCATTTTGAGAGAGAAACATTTAGAATGAGAGAAGATAGATTTAATTTCGATTGAAATGAGCTATCTTGTTGTATGTATTTATAGTGGCATATTTATGAAACAATGAGCTAACTTTCTTAAAAAAACGATGGTCCTTTTCATTCTATGATGATTCTTTCCTATAATTACTCTTTCCTATAATGAAGATTAAATTTAAAAACATATATATATTCAATTTTGATTTGTTAAAATTCCTAAAACATGAAAGCAGATCTTAACTTTTGATTTGTTATTTTAAGCAATTATGTAATTCAGCGAATTGATTAAGGAACCTAATTGATTAAGGAACCTAATTTTCGGCAGTTATACCGAATTGATCACAATTAACCCTTTTAATATCAACGATTTTTTAGGAATTTTTTAATTGCCAGATTTCTTAGCAGATTTTATTCAATTACGGCATTTATTATCAAACTTTTTTAGAAAATGATTGAAGATATGATTTCCTAAATAAAACCAGCTATCTAATTCAAAAAAACATAAAGCTATAATGCTGACACGTGGCAAAAAAACGCTATGAGACATGTTAGTGTAATTTCATTTTGCAGATCTAATTTTATTTTGCTTTAGTGTAATATATAGATAGTATGTCCGAAAATAATATAGGAATGTTAATTTTGGCAAGTAATATTAATTGATATTATAAGCTTATGGAATAATCATTGAAAGCTATATAATTTAAATATTATGAATGCAATATACTTTACAAATTTAGATTATGGCAAAAGAAATATTAAAAGTGATCAAGTACAAATTAATGCAATTCGTTTTTTAAAAATAATGCACAGGGATTTTATTGGATCATCCCATACGTGGGCTATATAATTGACAAATCTCATGGGATTTGAGAAGAACAATTCTTACTGAAATTAAGCCAAATAATTGCCACAATATTTAGGAAGATAATGAATTAAGCCAAATAATTGCCACAATATTTAATGTAATATATAGATATTATGTACGAAAATAATATAGGTATGTTAATTTAGGTAAGTAATAGTAAATGATATTATAATCATATGGCATAATAATTGAAATCTATATATGATAAAAATTAGGAATGCAAACAACCCGTTAATTTTTTTGAAAAATCCACTAATTTAGGAATAGATTAAGTGGGTAATTCATATAGCAAGCAACCGATTTTATTTAGGAATATGATGCTCTTATGGCGCTTTTATTTAGGAAGATAATGAAAAACAAATCTTTTCCTTAATTAAAGCAATCAACCCATACCTGGTTTTGGTAAGTCCACTAATTTAGGAATAGATTAAGGATTTGAATTTTATTTTATTGAGTACCATTTAATTTAAGCAATCAACCGAATCAAATTTTCATTGTTACTGAAAATAAAGCCACACTTAATTAGCTAATATTTAAGAAGATATTAAGAGTCAAACGCTAATTTAGGCATAGATAAAGGGCATTATTTTCGGAAATTTGTATTCCTTTAATTAAGGGAAATCAAAGGCTAATTACACGGAATTAGTATTAAAAAAATGCAAAATAACACCAATTTGACACGTATATTTTTAACTGGTTTAATGCATTTTTAAAAAAGGTAAAACATCTTTGGCTGACACGTGGCGACTTAAAAGCAAGATTGCATGAGAGATCAAGGTTTGCTTTGGATTAATCTAGTGACGACACGTGGCGAAAACCATTTTGCTTTAATGTTATATATAGATTCATTTACTCCTTCCTCACTACCGTGCAATGTTACTACACTTTTTGTTAGAATAATAAATATGTAAATATTTTTATGTATATTTATTTCCGTAAATATTACTTTGCAAACCCTAGCTTGTACTAAATATATTGTTAATTAATGAAATAGCCTCCTCAAGGAGATTATCATAATCTTTCATGGTAATCAGAGCCTAAACCCTAGCCACCTATTTTTCTCTCTCCCTCCCTCCCTCCCTCTCCTTGCACGTCTGCCATGTCTGCCGAGCACAAAAACGGCGCACCATCCCTTCCTTCCATCCCGCCATTCATCTTAACTACAAAAATGCTCTCCCTATTACCCTCAATATGGAAAAGCCTCAATATAATGCTTGGGCTACTCTTTTCCGCAATACGGCACGTGCTTATCAAGTGTTGGATCACATCGATCCCACCACGAAACGTCCGACTGACGTTGATGACAACCTATGGGGACGTCTTGATTCCATTGTCCTTCAATGGATATACGGCACCATCCACGAAGACCTAATATTTGCTATACTTTACGAAAAGGCCACGGTAATGGTGACTTGGGACAAACTTCGCGACCTTTTCCAAGATAACAAAGGGACTCGTATTGTACACCTCGAAAACCAATTCGGCACCATCAAAATGCAAGATTTCACCACTTCCGCTGCCTACTGTCAATCTCTAAAATTCGTTGCCGATCAACTTTCGAGTTTAGGTCATTCGGTTTCCGAAGAACGACTTGTTCTACAACTTGTTGCGGGCCTCACGGATGAATACGACACAGTAGCCACATTCATCCAGCAATCTCAACCCCTACCTTCGTTCCAAAACGCAAGATCGATGCTTGTACTCGAAGAAACTCGGCGCAATCAATCTAAGAAAAACGGGTCTTCAAGTGTCGTTCTTATGGCTGCCGAAACTGCACCACCGGCAAATTCGCACTCCCACTTCTCCGGTCACCGTGGTGGTCGCGGTGGTGGCCGGCAGAATCGCCAACATGGCGGAAAACCACAAGGCCGCGGACGCGGCGGACCGCCCAGCACGCAGCAGCAATCCTCTCCTTATGGGTATGCCCCTTTCCCTCCTTTTTCTCCTTATGGGCCTTATTCTCCTTGGCAGGCCTACTGGGCATATCCCCCCAGCCCTTATCCCACTCAACAGGCCCCGCGGTTTAATGTTGTCCCACATCGCCAAGTAGGCCTTCTTGGCCCAGCTCCTGGACACGCAGCCCAGCAGACCCAAGCATCCCAGCAGGCTTTCTTGGCCCCACTGGCAGCAATCCAGCCGACACTCTTGGCCCCACAGACTGACTCGGCAGTCCCCACCGAGCTTCCACATCTCTTTAATGCCATGACACTTCAGCCTCCAGACGATAATTAGTACCTTGATACGGGCGCCTCGACCCATCTCATGAACGATCCAGGTATTCTTCCTACTATTTCTAATTTGCGTCATTTTAATTCTCATATTATGGTTGGTGATGGAAAATTAATTCCAATTAAAGGTTCTGGCATATCTACCCTACCCCCTCCCCACCCGTCCCTTACCCTTCGTAATATACAACTTGCCCCTGCTATTATTAAAAATCTTATCTCTGTCCGCCGCTTCACCATTGATAATAATGTTTCCGTATAATTTGACCGTTTTGGTTTTACTGTGAAGGATTTTAGGACGGGGACGACCTTGACGAGGTGCAATAGTTCAGGGGACTTATATCCACTTTCTGCTCCATCAACTCCTACTCCATCCGTTTTTGCTGCTATCTCTCCTTCCACTTGGCACAACCGACTTGGTCATCCCGGCAATGCTATCTTAGATTTTCTTAGAGTTCATAAATGCATTCAATGTAATAAAGACTCCCTCTCCCCTCTTTGTCATGCTTGCCAATTAGGGAAACATTTTCGTTTACCTTTTTCTCCATCTAATAATAATACTTTTGCTCCTTTTGCTATAATTCACACTGATCTATGGACATCTCCTGTTATTAGTCCTTCTGGTTTCGTTATTACTTACTATGCTTGGATGACTATTCTCACTATCTATGGGTTTTCCCGCTAAAATCAAAATCTGAAGTCTTCACCACCTTCCTCATCTTTCTCGAGCACATTAAAAACCAAATCAATTCCACCACTAAAACCATTCAATGTGACAATGGGACCGAATATGTCAAAAAGGACTTCAAATCTTATTGTGATACAAATGGCATTGTTTTCCGTCACTCTTGTCCTTATACTTCTTCCCAAAATGGCAAAGCCGCACGTATGATTAGAACTACTAATGACGTAGTTGGTACTCTTCTTTTTCACGCCTCTCTTCCTCCTTCCTTTTGGGTCGAAGCCCTTCACATGGCCGCCTATCTTCTAAACATTCGTCCTACCAAAACTCTTCATTTTCTCACCCCTATTCATCGTCTGTATAACCGAGCTCCATCTTACACTCCTCTTCGGACTTTCGGTTGTCTTTGTTACCCAAACACAAGTGCAACCATGGCCCACAAGCTTAGCCCGCGCTCTACCCCGTGTCTCTTTCTTGGTTACCCACCCAATCATCGTGGGTATCGTTGTCTTGATCTCTCATCTCGTAAAATCATCATATCCCGCCATGTGACTTTCGATGAGTCCAAGTTTCCTTACTCCACTCTTCACTCTCCTCATCTCATGGACTATAAATTCCTCCTTCAAGGTCAGTCCCGGTCCAGCATTGCGCAAGCCCAAACCTCGCCCAATGCTCCTTCGTCGTTCCTTCCTCTCCCTTGTCCATCTAACCCTCCTCAGCCCACACCCACTAACCCACTACCCCTCCCTACGCCTGGCCCACCTCTCCTTCCCCCCTCGCCCATCCCACTACACCACTCGCCAGTCCACACCCTCCCACACCCAATTCCAGCCCTCCCCACACGCCTCCCACTAGCCCAGCCCACATCCCTTCCTCCCCCATTCCCCTAAGCCCCCCTCACAGCCCAGCCCAATACCTACAAGCCCACCTCCTCCTACCAGCCCAATCACACCTTTCAGCCCCATACCCACTCCTAACCCGCTCCACCCTCTAAACCCTCGCCCAGCCCACAATCCGCGACCAATCCCACCCAGCCCCGCCACCACAAGAAGCTTACATGACATTTACAAACCCAACCCGTACAAAGGCCACCGCTTCTTTAACGTCCAAGAACCGTCTCCTCTTGTAACACCCTGAATTGTTAAGCTGTTTAATTAAAAGGTTAATTATATTTTACTACATTGATTATAAAATTAAAAGTTTCAAGTATTTGTTTTGAGTAAAGTAAGTTTGATATTTTGAAATCATTTTATATTATTTATTGAATTGATTATTATTAAACATTTCGTTCTACAGAAAGTTATTTGCGAACTTGACCGGCAAACTTACTTTGGTATGTTAGTTTAATATTCAAATGAGGTTTAAAAAGACAACAAAGATAAAGCCTTCATGTTTCCTCTTTCTTCGTGGCTGCATCTAAGAGAGCCCAAGTTTTCCATCTCTCTTGTGTCTTCACCTCATGAAGCCAGCAAAAGAATTCTTGGGTTGTCAAATTCCCAACACAATTAACCGACTTCCTTCAATTGAAATTATCTATTGTATTTGATTTCCTCAGTTGTATTCCTCAATTTTGTTAATCTATTTTGCTGAAATCTAAAACCCCAACATATCACCGCATTCCTCTCGTTCCTCTGTTTTGTGAACCATCACTGAACACCACCGCCCTGTTTACCGGTGTTTACTTTTCTTGTCGCCGGAAATCGCAGCCAGTGCTGACGCTACTCCTCTGTTTTATCGGAGCTGTGCTGCTGCCGCCGGTACTGCTGCTGCTCTGCGTGGCTGCTGCCGCTGTGAGCAGCAGTGCTACTGTCGCTGCCGCTGTTGTTGTTGTTCTTCCCTATGCCGCTACTATTGTTGTATTGTTGTTTCAATCTTCCTCCCCACCTACTGCTTGTGTTTTTATCATGGGGCAGGTTTGCATCTCTGCCTTTTCTCTTCAATTCTTTTTATTTCTTCAATTGTTGGAATGACTTAGGGTATTAGTTATGATTTAGTTCCAAAATCAGTTTTGAAACAGTAAGTTTCAACATTCCTTACTTAGTTAATGAAATTATTTTAACTAATTAGATAACCCAACTATATGGGTTTGATGTTAGGATGCCTATGTTAAGGGAGTTTGATCTCATAGTAAGAGGGAATTATATTGATTAATCAAATGAAAGTGATGAGTTATTGATACTTACGTTGCCATTGTTATGAGGTGTATATTTGGGAAATGGATAATGGAGTTCAGGAGAGCTAATGGATCTACGGGGTTCTCGAAGTATCATATTTTGATCTAAGGAAATGGTTAAGCGGTTAAGGTAACCTTTATGTCCAGCATTAGACTACATGCCCGTATGTTAAAATGCAATTATATGAGCCTTCGTACTATGATAATGGGTTTTATGTTATTTAAATTAGATTCATGATATTACCTAGAGTTTATTTAAAGTTTATTGAATTTATATTTATATAGTATGAATTTCTTTTAAATGTGAATGATACAAGTTAAATGACCATCGTATGTTTAAGTAATAATTTATGAAATATGATCATGTTATATGTTTATTCGAGTAAAAGCATGTATATGTAAATTACTATTAATTTATAGTTACGATCAATTCATGATTCATGTTTATGTGAGTAAAAGTATATTTCATCATTAATATGTCTGAAAGTATGTGTTTAAGTGAAAATATGATTTTTACGGCTTTATCCATGTTTAAATGAAACTCGATGTTAATGTGAGTTATTAATCTAATTATTGTTTTTATTTAATGTTTAAGTAAAGAATGTCGGTTCTGAGTTACGTGATACATGTTTATATGATTTCGTAAATATATATAATTAATACTTTTATTACAAGACTTATGACTCATGTGAATTAACACAAAGTATGTCGTCTCATCTTGTTATCCATGAATTACATGCTTACATGATTTATGAATATGTATTTTTAGCAATTCCATGATAAACTTATAACCTATGATTTCTACCTTTGTGATTTATTAAAAGTAAACTTAATGTCTGAATCCATGTTCAATGTGATATATGAGGTGTTGTTGTTCATTTACATTTATTATGAAATATATGAGCTTCTGTAAAGCCAATTAGTGTCTGGGAATACGTTAATAAAGTTATAAAATATTATAAGCAAAGTAATAAGTGTCGTATGGTTATGGATTAAGTATGTAGCTTTATGAATCATGGGATGGTGTTATACCTTATGAATGACGGAACTATGAACGCTTCATAATCCAATGTTACCATGAATGATGAATACGGTTTACGATATGATTTTACTACCTATACAAAGGTAGAACTGAATGAATGATTGAAGTATACTGAATATCACTGATGGATATTAAAAGTTATGAAACATGATAAGTTCAAGTGAAAGAACTGGTTTGTTAGCTGTATATATCCTGACTGATGGTCGTGCACGTACCGAGCTGTATCCTGTTTCCTGACGAGCACTGGCTCTTATCCTGGGGCACTGGCCCGCTAATGTTATTCCTGATGAGCACTGGCTCTTTTCCTGGGGCACTGGCCCATTGTGGGAGACGTCCCACCCCTGAAATACAGACCAACAACCAGTATAAAACTTATTCAAAAGGAATTATGGATCATTTATGGATCACACTGTAATCATGAATGTTTGAATTATTCTTTCCTTCTGTTTAAAGTTTGAGATTACATTTTAACGTAATGGATTTACTCAATGCTCAGTACACACTGTTCATGACACGTGCTTGTACTTAAAGTAATTAACATGGAATGCATGACGTCAGTTTCTTACATGATTAGCTTTTAAGTTCTACTAGTCTACGTATATTCTTATGAAAGTATTAAAGTGTCTGTTAACATGATTTCATGTATCGTATGAACGTGAGTATTATAAGTCAAGTATGATTTATATTGCAAATATGATTATTGTCTTATTTCAAGAAAATATGGTTTACATGTGAAGTATGTGTCTGCTTCATCTCCTGCAAATATGTGCCTGTAAGTGCAAAAATGTTTTCGAACCAAAACCGTTTTTACGGGCTGGAGTAAAGTTACGAGTTTTCCACTCATTTTGGAATATTTTCTGTCTTTTCTTGTTTCTCTATTTTTCTTCTGAACGAAGCTTAGGTTATGAAAGAAGAATGGAGATGAATCTGGGAAAAGCAAGTGCTTGGGATGGATTTCAAGAAATGAGATGAAGGAAGTATTTAAGGTCTTAGTTGTAATTATGAGATAATGAGCTTTTGTAAGAATATTATATTATTGGTGGGCCATAACCCACAAGTTAAGGAAACGCTTCCGCAAATCTTGTGATTAGTTATAATTAATAGTGATTAATTAAGACACCGTTTTCGGGGCGTTACACCTCTCTCCCCCATACCCCGTTCCCATCTCCAAGCCCTCCAGGACCCTAATTGGAAAGCCGTCATGTGTGATGAATTTAATGCGCTAATTAAAAATAACACTTGGACTTTGGTTGAGCGCCCTTCAGGGGCCAATGTGATTCGTTGCATGTGGTTATTTAAACAGAAATTAAGGTCTGATGGGTCTCTTGAGCGCTATAAGGCGCGTTTGGTTGGAAATGGTAAAAATCAGGAGGTTGGTATTGATTGTGATGAAACCTTTAGCCCTGTGGTCCATCCTAACACCATTCACTGTCTCTCGACGGTGGTCTATTGATAGGTTTTAGTCGTGTCACCTAATCAAAAATAAACCTACGGACCTCTAACTAGGTAGTCAGTGGAAGCAGGGTCGAATCCACAGGGAGACAGAGTTTCTAAATCAAAATTCAACCAATTCAGCTACTCCAGATGAAATCAGGAAGGAATTAATTAAACTAAGGAATATACTACGGAAGACTGAATAAATCGAGGATTAAACTATGGAATAAAAATCTAGGGTATTAGGTCGGTCCACCATGCTTATACCAATCAAATAGGGTCAACTACTATTAACATCAGTTTCATCACTTCAGATATGGGGGGCTCTTGTGGGTTGTTGTTTTGTGGAGGTGGGGTGGGAAAGTTTTGTGGAGTTTGGAAGTTGTTATGGTGATGGAAGTTTTGTGGTGGTGGTCTATTGAAATTTTGTGGGGTTTGATGGTATGAGGGTTTAGGATAGTTTTGTGGAGGTGGAGGTTGATAGTTTTGTGGATTTTGGTAGTTATGTGGAGGGGGGAAGGTTTGTGGCCTTTGTTGAAAGGCATTGGCCTGCTCCATCTGAAATTGACTGAACTGACAGTCATGCCCAAAGTGACCCTGAACACCACATACCTCGCAGTAAGATGAGGTAATGGGTGCTACTGCAGACATAGCATTGATGCTCATGGGTGGAGGTGCCGGACTAGAAGACTTCATTAGCTGCTGAGTTAGTTGCGCCATCTGAGATGTAAGCAATGAAATTGCGTCAACTTCAAGTACCTTCTTAGTCAAACTCCTAGATGATGAATGGTCATTGGCTGCAAGATTTGATATGAATTCATAACCCTCATCAACTGCCTTGTCTAAAAACACTCCTCCTGCAGACGAATCAACAATACACTTCGTCTGAGGCTGCAGACCATTGTAGAATGTCTGCGTCAAGAACCATTTGTCCATATTATGGTGTGGTCACTCTCTCTGTAAATCTCTAAACCTAGCCCACGCTTCCCTTAATGTTTCATCAGGCTCTTGGGAAAACGTGGCTAGTTTATTTCTGATTTCTGCTGTTTTAGTAGGTGGGTAATACTCTCTCAGAAACGCAGCAGAAATCTCACTCCATTCAGTTTCCTGCACATCGTTCAACCACTTCTGGGCTCTATCTCTCAAAGAAAATTCGAACAACATGACCTTTAACTGATCTGGAGTGACGCCGGCATGTTTAACGGTTCGACAAAGTTGTTGAAACCGTTGCAGATGATTTGCCGGATCTTCAGTAGGATGCCCACCAAACTGATTTTGCTGGACCATGCTGATGAGTCCAGGCTTGATTTCGAAATTTGCTGCGGCAATGGTGGGCATAGTAGGTCCAGTGGAGAGACCATCCGGGTTGGGCACCCCATATGACTTCAGTGATTTTGACATAACTGAATTCAAGGTGTCTGTTCCAGAGGTGTTCAGCTGAACAGACTGCTTGTCTTTCTGCTTTATCTTTCGGATCCGCCTAATTGTCCTATCAAGATCAGGGTCCGCTGGAATGGGGGAACCGTTTCTTTGGGACCTGGGCATACAAAAGAAACAAAAAGCAGCAGTAAAGGGTACCTCGATTGAAACAATGAAGTTCCAATGAGGTACAGAGAAGTAGACCAAAAAATTAAATAAAAACTTAGAGAACTAGCCGTCTCCCCGGCAACGGCGCCAAAATTTGATAGGTTTTAGTCGTGTCACCTAATCAAAAATAAACCTACGGACCTCTAACTAGGTAGTCAGTGGAAGCAGGGTCGAATCCACAGGGAGACAGAGTTTCTAAATCAAAATTCAACCAATTCAGCTACTCCAGATGAAATCAGGAAGGAATTAATTAAACTAAGGAATAGACTACGGAAGACTGAATAAATCGAGGATTAAACTATGGAATAAAAATCTAGGGTATTAGGTCGGTCCACCATGCTTATACCAATCAAATAGGGTCAACTACTATTAATACCTAAGTCAAGAGTCGGGGGATTAGAGCCTATGTTGAGCTATGGTTAAGACTCAACGCTCATAGTTCAACATACGCCGCATGTTCACTAACGTAATCAGAACTACTGATGTGTCCTAGGCCTCTAGTCGTAAGACGGATCTGTGCAAACAACTATTAACCACAAGCAATCAATGAAATTGTACACTGACATTAATTACTCAATAAGAACAAATCACACCACAATCACCCTAATCAAGCCCTAGAAATTGATAGAAATCTAAATCTCAATCATGGTATAAACATGGCTTTCCTATCTAACACCCTAGAAAGAGAACTACTCACTCATAATCGAATTGGCAACAACAAAACTAATTGGAAACCCTAAGAAGTGCATCATGAACAATTAAACAATTAAACTAAGCAATCAAAGTAATTAAAAGAGATTAGGGTAAGAAAGAATACCAATTGACAGAAAGCAGGAACTTTTATTGAAATCGAATAGGTTCAATCACCTTTAATCTAATCTAAAGTGTTTAGACTAAAAATAAAGCTAAACTAAGAACTATGGTAAAACTAGAATGAAAAGATGTCTCTAAAAATATGAGGAATAAGGTATTTATAATACCCCTCAAGTTCACTAAAAACGGGAACAAAAAGTGAAAAAGCGCGATAAAGCACCAGACCCGATCGGGCCCGAGCACAGTACCCGATCGGGTCCACATACAAATTCTCCCAACTTCGCTTCTGGGCTCTGGCAGCAGCAGTGCAGCAATAAGGTGAGAAAAACGGCCCACCCGATCGGGTCGGGCGGTAGTCACCCGATCGGGTCTAGCGACAAAAAGTGCCAGCAAGCTCGCCTCCTCCGCAGCGTTCCAATAAGACCTAGCAGCACTAGACCCGATTGGATCGGGCGGTAGATGCCCGATCGGGTCTGGGCACATGTGTTCTCGCCCGATCTGATCGGGCACGCCTTGCCCGATCGGGTCCGCAACTTTCGTACCCGATCATAATATTTCGCCCGATCGGGCCATTTCTGCCCGATCAGTGCACGGAAACCTCATTTGACTCTTTGGCTCTCTAATCTTCACGTTTAGGGGTCTTGGGACCTCCTAAACTGTCCATAAAGCTCGTGAGCCATCCTACGTGCCTCGTAACATCTCGTAAAGCCGTGGTTGCTTCCAAAAGGCTCGGGAATAAGGAGAAAACTCCATAAAACCTGCAATTCAATACTAAAACACGAAACCACAACTACATACGATAGTTAGCACAAAATAGCTCCCAAGAGCTCCAATGACGCACAAATTAGCTTGTAAATAAGGGAGAAAACTCTATATAAATACGTGATATCATCTATCCACCAACTTGATGTGAAAAATGCTTTCTTACATGGTCATTTGCAGGAGACTGTTTATATATTTCAACCTTCAGGTTTTCAGGACACCGCGCATCCCAATAAAGTCTGTTTATTACAAAAATCTCTCTATGGCTTGAAACAGGCACCGAGGGCATGGTATCAACGATTTGCCACTTATATTCTGTCCATTGGTTTTGTCAGCAGCAAGTGTGACCCTTCCCTATTTATTTATCGCCGTGAAAATGATATGGCTTATCTTCTGTTATATGTGGATGATATTGTTTTGGCCACCTCCTTTGACTCCTTACGGACTCGTATTATATCCCTCCTACGATCTGAATTTGCTATGACTGATCTGGGCCCCCTTTCATACTTTCTTGGCATTTCCGTCAAGCGGACACCCGCACATATGTTCCTATCTCAGAAAAAGTATGCCGGGGAAATTCTTGAGCGAGCCAGCATGTCCTCTTGCAACCCTTGTGCTACACCTGTTGACACTAAGGCCAAGCTCAGCGCCTCATGTGGTCCTCCTATGAAGGATCCCACTCTCTATCGTCAGCTTGCCGGTGCCCTTCAGTACCTCACTTTTACTTGCCCTGACATATCCTATGCCGTCCAGCAGATATGCTTATTTATGCATGATCTACGTGAGCATCACTTTCATGCCCTTAAACGTATCCTCCGATACCTTAAGGGAACTCTAGCGTATGGCATGCATTATTCTTCCACTCCTGCTTCCGGTCTTGTCTCTTACACGGATGCAGATTGGGGTGGGTGTCCCGACACGAGACGGTCTACATCTGGGTACTGTGTCTTTCTTGGTGATAACCTGATCTCTTGGTCCTCTAAACGGAAAGCCACACTCTCTTGCTCCAGTGCCGAAGCTAAATACCGCGGCGTTGCAAACGTCGTCGCTGAGTCTTGTTGGCTACGCAACCTTCTACTAGAACTTCATTGTCCCCTTCCCAAAGCTACAGTGGTCTATTGCGATAATGTTAGTGCTGTTTATATGTCACATAATCCTGTTCAGCACCAGTGCACTAAGCATGTCGAGATGGATATCCATTTTGCCCGCGAGAAGGTTGCTCTAGGTCATGTTCGTGTCCTTCATGTTCCTTCTGCGTATCAGTATGCAGAAATCTTCACGAAAGGTCTCCCTCGGCCTTTGTTCTATGAGTTTCGCTCCAGTTTGAGCGTTCATCCTCCTCCCGCTCCAACTCCGGGGGTGTGTTAGAATAATAAATATGTAAATATTTTTATGTATATTTATTTCCGTAAATATTACTTTGTAAAGCCTAGCTTGTACTATATATATTGTTAATTAATGAAATAGCCTCCTCAAGGAGATTATCATAATCTTTCACGTTCTCTTAAGTTTGTATTAGAGTATTTGATGATATAATTTTTATTATATATTTGGGTATATTATTAGTACGATACACTTAATTTTTTTAGCTCAAATAGTCTTGGGTATATATACCATGAGCAGGATGGTACATCCAAGGTTTTTCTCAAATAGCCTTGGGTGTACCATGTTCATAGTACACCCGGATGTATGATGCATATGATGATGTTAATTGCCTTTTTTTCATGGTAAGCGGTTAGTATTGATTATTTATAAAAAGTAGAATTCTGAAGGGCGTAAAATATTTTTGAAAGTGGGTCAATGATTTGATTTATTTTGTCGTGAATCGTTAGGAATTCTATTTAAAAGTGACTTTGTCTGGTGCAACTAGTTTGTCTTTTAAATTATACCACGCTCTCCTATTTGTTCACTCAAGTAGACGAGAAGATGAACTCACGAAAGAACAGATCAAATGGTTGCTATTATTTCTTTTGTCTATAAGAATGCGAAAAGTTGTAATTTAGATTAGTTTAGAAATATAGAGATTGTAACACTTAGTTCAAATCAAGGAGATATTTTGCAAGATATCGTTGGTTAAGGACACAAAATGGATTGTGATAACTAACTAATCTCGTAATGAATAGACCATCAATTACCCAAAAGGTCCAAGTGGTGGTTGCATACTTACAATCCATGACGCACATTAGGTTGAGCCCAATATGGTTTTACCGCTTTCTAGCTTGATACGTTGGAATACAATAACATTGCTAAAAGTATATGTAATTTTTAAGAGATTCTTGATCACATTTTATGCCTATATAAGTTATAAGGGAGTTTCAATATGTCTTTGTTACAACAATCAAGTAGCAAACTGATGACCACTACAAGAATCATCGGTCTTATTTATGCCTATAGGAGCAGAGAAAGAGAAATAAGGATACATTATAAGAAAGTTCAAACCAACATGGTTAATTTGAGCATATATTAGCACTTTTCAAAATATAAACGAATAAATAAATCGCAAGTTCGATAGATCACAATAAGGTTAATAACAACTTTAATTGGATAAACATTACCTCTATTACTATTTACTTTTTTCTTGTGAAATGAAGGCGAATTTTATTGTAGATTAGAAATTGAGAAATAATGAAGAAGGCTAATAGTAGTAGTTAGTACACCTCCATAATCAAAAAAAGATTCCATCTAAACAAGAAAGAATTAGATTGCAGGACAAAAGGTAGTATGACAAGGGCCCAAGTCATGAAAATTCCATGAATATATGAGCTTATTATCACGTGTAAGATGCTTTTTTCTCATTGCTCAGGGCTTCTTTTGGTGTCTTTTTCCATTTCCCCATTGATACTCTATGGAAGTATGAATTAATGCATCATTTAGACAATATTCATCTTTTTCCTTTTTTAATTGCTGAATCTAAATGTATATCATAATTTGCTATGCACAATAATTCCTTACCACATGAAATTAAAGGAATAACTTGTCTTGTTCAATGAATCTTTGCCAAGATTTAGATGTCTTTTCTATCATAAATTCATAAGTATTAATTTTAAAAAATATCACGCTGCTTCTTTTCATTTATATTGAGCATTATAATAAAAATGACTAACTCATAAGAAAATATTAAGGTTTTCATAATAATATGTTATACAATATACTAATTTGAATAAAATTAGAGTTGTAGCCGTGAGGTCATTCAAATCGAGTAGCTAAAAGAAGGTTAACGACTAACTTATGTCAAATATATCAAAGTCAAAATATTCAAAATCAAAAAAGATATGAATTTTGTTTATAATATTGATCTGATATTGACTTGGAGTTCAAATATGATGGCCAAAAGTGTACCTTATTGGCTTTCGTTTATTCATTCCGTTTTAATATATCATTATCTAAAGATGATTATGTTAAGTTAGTATATTGCTTGGATTGCAACAAGCCCTAGTCACAAAAAAAAATGATGTAAAAAGATAATATTACAACTAACTCATAATGCTACTTCATTTAGGGTAATAGGAAACTTATTTTAACTATAATTTTATATCGATTAGTAGGATGTGTAAAAATACAAGTGTGAGTAAACTAATCTCACAGGATTTTAGAATTGGAACCTTATTATATACTTAAAATATATAGTATTATATATACTGTTCATTTATCAAAACACAATTTCTAAACTTAGTTTAGGCCTTAGACACGTGTCTTGAGATCAATGTTAGCAATTATATAAGTTGACAAAACATATTGGATGAGATTATTTACATAAACCCCTCTTGCATCTAGATAAGTGTTTAATCAAACAAATTTTGACGTTTTTGAAGTAAAAAGTATCGTAATTTCTCGAAAATTATGCTTCCTACATCAAATCAGATGATCAGTTGATTAGTAATTAGTAAGAGGATGTGCAAATTGTTGCCAAATCTAATAAGTCAAGATTCTTTGGATTTTCACTTTGTTACCCTCAAACCAACCACCAGTTATTGATACAGTATTTACCCCCATGGAATCCAATGACGGAGATTCTCTGTGCCAAACAACCAGATTTTGGATGATTCTACATACTCTACTACATGTCTCCATTTCTTTTTATCATTATTTAATTTTTTGGGGGTCACAAATAAAAATTTGTTTCATTTTTAGTAGTACAATATTCACACTAGAAAACATAAGATGGTGGTACAATTCTGAGAACCCCAAAACACTGAGTATTTCAATTCTGTTCTTGGATTCTTATTCCCTAATTATTTGTTGGATGCCAAAAGATGCTCTCTTAATAATAATGAGACATCCATAGATGCATCCATTTGAGTATTTTGTACTACACTTCCCACTCTTTAGTTTTCTTATTCTTTCAAATAAAATTAGTTCATTCATTTTGAGATGATAAGCAGGAAAATGATCAATTGCATTATAATTAGGCTATTACAATCTTTCGAGAGCATTTATCGTACACCCGGGTGTATGGTGCACCCTCTCACAGTTCTCTCTCCTCATGTGTTCTGCACATGAGAAATAGGGTAGAGAATATGACAGGGTGTACGGTGAACCCGGGTGTATAAAAAATTTGTATAATCTTTTAGAAAATTATTGTTATTGACATTTTTGAGGATGGATGAAATTAACAGTGAAAACTATAGCAGCTTAAAGGTTGTAATTTGATTTTCTCAAGAGCAATGTTGTACTAGTTGTATTAAATATATACTTCTAAATTACGTAATAGATTACTATCGACTCAAAGTACTTTATGGATTTCAATCTCTAATTAGACTAAAGGTTTGTTCTCTTTGGCATAAAATAGCTGAACTGAAATGAACTGAATTGAACTAAACTGAAATGAATAGTATGTGAGAGTACAAGTATTTTTCGGAGCTGAACCGCACTGAACTGAAAATAAGTTGGAGAGAAGAGGCCCTAATATCTTGCTTGTTTTACTTCGTTGATGAACTAGATTGAAAGTTGGAAAGAATTAGTCGATATAAAATCTAAGGAGACTAAATATTATCCATTATCTCAAAATACAATTATATGAACGAATTGTATATAAATTGTTTCATTTGCACTAATACTATGCCGAATTTCAATATGACAACAGCTATTACATATTGTTGATAAAAACTAGGAAAAACTATCAAATGTAGTATAAATCATTACTTTTCTTTAAAAAAACCTATGATTCCATAATATGAAGGAGTAAGTAATAAAATTTAAGTGTAATGATGAGTTCGGCAACAATAGTTGTAGTGGTAATTGTTATCTGTGTTGGTAGTTGTTAGTTGTAAAAATGTTTATGTCTTGATTGTTTGTACTTTGTACTTGTAAACTATTGATAGTTAAAATAGCATCGTAAAATATTAGTATTCGGTAAAAGCACAGGTTAGAGTAACTGTTGACAAATATTTAGTTTATAATTTTTTCCAACATTATATTTTTTCCAACATCTAAAATCTACCTTCGTCACAACCACTACCTAGACACTGTCCCAACCACTAAACACTACTCACACCACTACTTCAAACACCTTTAATTTTATAAAGTAGAGTTTTGACATAGTCAATCCTCTCAGCTACCTCTACCTCTAGTGTCGAATACGCCATTAGATCACAACTTATTATTGGTTATCAAATAAACGCTAAAAGTTGGTATGAGTTTGCAACCTTAACATAATTTATGTCAAAAGGGTACTAATGGGGTGAGCAAGAATTGGTTGGAATAGAACCCCTTAAGACTAGATTTGGATTCAAATCCAAGGATCCGATTACAACTGGTTCTAATCTTCGGTACTAATATTTTAGACCCGGTATTCAATGGATACCCGATAAATTTGGTTCCAAGATTGGATAGTCAATGGAACCAGGTGTGGGACTAGTTACCTAGTCTTTTTTGTGGGTGATGATGAATAAGTAAGAGTATTGAGATTTTAGAACTTGTCAATAGAAGTTTGGACGATATTATACCAAACGATGTTATCACAAATATATAATGATTCTTGTTTTACCCTTTTTCGCTTAACAATGAACAAATTTAGCTTTTTAATGTCATTAGTTACTGCCTTACAGGGTACCCAATATTGTAAGATGTTCCTACCGATGCCAGTTGCAATTGTAGAAAATCGGTCTCGATCAAAATCAATATAGCATTAGTCTATCAAAGAACCTTGTATCTGTTGTTGGAGACTGGAGATCCAGTTCAACCAATTCGATTTTCGATTCCAAATTTTAAGAGTTGTTTGTGATTGGTTTCGGTCAGATTTTCAATGTTTTGATCGGGTATCCGATTGTGCTCACTTTTTTTACTACTATATTTCTTTTGACCAAAAATAATTGGAGACGCCAGATGTATGGAGCAGGAACAGCCAGACAAGAGAAGTGGGTGATAAAACTACAAATAGTAATAGTACATTAGAATAGGAGCATAAAAAACAAATAATAAATTGATTGGTTGATGAAGAAGCAAATAATACAAGTACAGTAAATAAGTGGGGCTAAAGAAGGAAGAGATTCTTATCAACAAGTGGGGAATCAGATGGCTTGAAAAAAGGGTTTGTCGGTTTATGTAATTTTGATTGAAAGGGAAGCATCTTATTCATTGTCTTTTTATTTTATTTTCTACTTATATTTTTTATTTTATCAAATCTTATTTATGATTTTGTTGAATTTAATGTACAACCAAAACTTAGGAGATAGATATTCATTTATTATAGAGTTGTCCCACGCATATTTAGATTCCTTATCTTTAAGTCTCTTTACCTCTCTTTTTTAAGCAATTTTTTTGGACTTTAGGCATTGAGGCCCTATTCACTTCACCTTAAAATAATAATATTCAGTAAAAAATAAGTTCAGTTCAGTAAAAATAAGTTCAGTTCAGCAAAAATAAGTTCAGTTCAGCAAAAATAAGTTTAATTCAGTAAAAATAAGTTCAATTCAGTAAAAATAAGTTCAGTTCAGTAAAAATTAGTAGAGCAAAGAAGAAAAAACAACATGAATCAGTAAAAATAAGTTCAGTTTAGCAAAAATAAGTTCATTTCAGTAAAAATAAGTTCATTTCAGCAAAAATAAGTTCAGTTCAGCAAAAATAAGTTCAGTTCAGTAAAAATAAGTTCAGTTCAGTAAAAATAAGTTCAGTTCAGTAAAAATAAGTTCAGTTCAGTAAAAATAAGTTGAACTGAACATGGCCTGAGTCTTCCATTTTCTGTTGAAGTTCAAACCACGAGATGAGGATGTTGATGATCAAAAACAAAATGATTTTAAAAGCATGTTTATGTCAAAACTTGTCATTTAATTTTCATTTAGATAATAGGGCATGTAAAAAGTTAATCACATATACAACGTAAAATAGATATAAAAGAATCATAGTTGTTAACCATATAGGATTGATCAGAGACACTATATGATGCATAATACTATGATAGAGTGTTGATCGAGCACACTTTGTGATGGTAAAGGGTACAACCATATTGTCGAACATAATTTGTACGCGTGTAGCATAGCCAGCATATATGAAAACATTAAGGTGAGGACTGAGGAGAGACACTTAGTATCCAATGTTCGAAAGTTTTTGTTTTGAAGGCCAAATATTATATAATTTGTGATCTAATTAATTGAAGTAGTATTTAATTGTGATATATTAAGGTTTGTTATAAATTTATATATAACAAAAAATGTAGACATTTAAGATAAAATCGCCAAACTTTTTGAAAGAAAACTATATACACTACCTTGAATTGAAGAAAGAGAATATTTTATTGTTAATATTATGAGAAACATAATAGAGTAAACTATATGAAAAAGGTAATTAGAAGGAAAAAAAATAAGTGTCTCAATCTCATCCTTACTAAAAAAACTTAAATAAAATTAGTTTTATACTATGGTTTTTTATCACATTTTTTATGTAATTTTTACAGTTTGTATGATTCTAGAAAAAAAGTAACCAATTTGAAGTTTTAAGTTTTAAGTTTTAAGTTTTAAGTTTTAAGTTTTAAGTAAATAATTTCCCTTATTAACATAAATTTTTTATAAAAATAACAAGAAGTAGCATAATACATATGTCTTTCATTTCTAAATATTTATTCTTTTTAATTTTTACAATTAAACTACCCAAATTTTTCTGCAAACTTCAATTATAAGGGGAAAATAGCATATGAGTTCTTGTCAAATTCATCATAACTTGTATATCAACTATTTTCCTAATGTGTAAACATATTAATCATAGGCATGTTTAAATGGATAGCATGAAAAAATAAATGGATCAAGCATTTGGGGTTTGACCATGGGAAAGTATGTATTAAATGTTATATATCAATCTAATATTATATAATAATAATTTACTAAAAAAATAATCTCTCCATAACGGTTTAATGGCAACAATTAATTTTGCACGCATTTTAAGGAAGTGATTTAGGGTGTAAATGGAAAAATTAATCAAAAGAGTTTTAACACAATCAAGAATAAGATTAGAGGTTACTAACCTTGAAAATATTTTTGATTTTTTACATCCTTAAATCTTTTCCTTAAAACGCGTGCAAACCAATTGTTGCCATTAAACCGTTAGGGGGAAGTATATTCTAATACGTCTTTGGTTTTAAAGTTAAAAGCATATAATTTAAAGATAGAAAAACTAAAATTGTTTAAAGTCGCTAATGTGAAAGGATCAATCCCCCCTGTGCCCAAAGTAAAAAAAAAGAAAAAAGAACATAGTCATAAATTAGAAAACATATCTTAATAAACAAAAAGGATTAGTAATTTATAGGAGTGGAGATATAAGAAAAGTATGACCTTGCATTTTTTTAATGAATTTAACTTAGATTGTTCTCGTTAACTGATTTATGATGAAATTAACTTATTTTTAGTAAACTTATTTTTAACCGAGGCTAAAAAAACCATAATCTCCTTTTCCTCCTGGCCACCCATCTTCTTCTTTTTTACCCTTCATCTATGAGGGGCTGCCATGGATGTTCTCATCCACGATAAGCCTCTTTTCCTTTCTTGTTTTCAGTTTCTAATTCATTTTCTTGTGTTTGTTGAATAAATTAGTCTCTCTGTATGAGAGTTTCACAAACCCTTCTCTAGGAGTTTTTGTCTTCTCTGTCGTGGAGGACTCCTTCCCTTTGGTGACTAGTGAGTGTTTGCTTGTTTGTAGGTATGAGAA
Source organism: Patellifolia procumbens (assembly GCA_947645195.1). Lineage (NCBI taxonomy): Eukaryota > Viridiplantae > Streptophyta > Magnoliopsida > Caryophyllales > Amaranthaceae > Patellifolia > Patellifolia procumbens. Next base: position 1,414,260 of record CANSGD010000429.1, read on the forward strand.
ATTGCTCTTATTGGCAGATTTCATTCACTACTAATAGACAATTTAAAACTTGAGTTGGTCTTATAAGAGACCGATTAATTTGTATGTAAATAAAAAATAGCCCAAGAATAATTGAAAGAAGAGAATGAAACATCTTTCTGAATAAAGTGATGGTTTTTTATATCATGTATTTATATAGAATTTTTTCCTTATTTATGAGCTAAATCGTGCGTCATTGGAGCTCTTCGGAGCTATTTTGTGCTAATTACTCTATATAGTTGTGGTTTTGTTGTTGTATGTTGAATTGCAGGTTTTAGCGAGTTTTCTCCTTAAATCCGAGCTATTTGGAAGCAACTGCACCTTTATGAGTTGCTACCAGGCACGTTTGAGTCGTTACGAACATGTTTGCTTGCTTTTGGAGGTTCTCGGGGCTTTAGACTTGATCACTGAGCTCAAACCACAAAGCAAAGCTAAAGAAACAATCTAATGGAGTTGACCCGTATTCTGATCGGGCGGGCTTTAGGCTTGATCGAGCGAAGATTTATTGCATCGGGTGTTAGGTTTACGGACCCGATCGGGCGGGCTTGCGCAACCGGATCGGGCGACAGACCTAATAATGCCAGTTGCTTTGTTGTATGCGAGAAAAGACGAGTTGAAGAAAATGGCTTGGCCCGACCCGATCGGGCAACCCTGCACGACACGATCGGATGGGTCATGTTTACACGGCTGCTGATGCAATCTTGTGCGTTCAAGGAGAAGATGCTAGACTCTTTTGTGCTGCGGCCCGATTGGGAGTAGGTGACCCGATGGGATCGGTGGGCCCAAGGCTTAATTTGGCTTGTTGCTGCTGTGTGAAAAGGAGAAAAAAATGTTGGCCCAAATTTGTGTTAGCCCGATCGGGTTGCATGCCCACGGAGGCGAACTTTATCTTTTTATTATCGTTTTCTAATTAGTTTTAGGGGTTATTATAAATAGCTATACTCATTTATTTTAGAGACATCTTTTATTTTAGTTCTCATTTGTTTAGTTTGAAGAGCTTTTCATTATATTAAACACTTAGATTAGTTCCAAAGGTGATTGAACCTTGGATTTATTTCAATAAAAGGTTATTGCTTTTCGTCAATTGGTACTATTCTTCTCTCTTAATCTCTTTAGTTATTTCTTAATTGCTTAATTTAGTTATTTCCTAATTGCTTAGTTTGATTATTGAATTGTTTTATGATGCAGAGATTAGGGTTTTATATTAGTTTTGTTATTGTTGATTCAATTATGAGTGAGTAGTCTTATTTCTAGGGATTTAGGGAGGAAAAACATGTTTATACCATTGTTTTTGAATTCCTATTAGTTTCTAGGCCTTGATTAGATTGGTTATGGTGTGATTTGTTCTTAACGAGTAATTAATGTTATTGCGCAGTTTCATTGATTGCTTGATGTGAATAATTGTTTGCACAGACCCGTCTTACTTTTAGAGGCCTAGTACACATTAGTGATTCTGATTATGTTAGTGGCCATACGACATATGTTGAATTATGAGCGTTAAGACTTAGCCATAGCTTAACACATGATCTAATCTCTCGACTCTTGACCTAGGCATGGTGGGCCGAACTAATACCCTAAACCTTTAATTCACAGTTCAAATCTCATTTTGATATTGCTTTATTTAGTCTAAACAGTAGTTCATCTGACTTCTATCTGATCTTATCTGAAGTAGTTGTTTGGCTGAATATTAACTTAGAAACTTTGTCTCTCTGTGGATTCGACCCTACTTCCCTTGACCATCATTGTTAGAGGACTTAGAATTATCTTTGATTAGGTGATACGACTTTAGCCTATCAGTTTTTGAAATAAAAGTGATGAATTTTTCTTAGTCTAATTTTAGTAAATTAGGGCAAATTCTTGTAAAAGACGGCTTTACGTTAAACTTAATGTAAGACCAGTCCAATAGGCCCATTTAACATGGATCCACGAACTCGTGTCTTCCTTCCTCCGTTACACGTTGGTCTTGCAGCTTTAAAAGTTAACGTTTTAGGTTTAAAAGTAAAGGTTTTTAACCCGTTTATTAATAACATAACCTATTTTCAAAAACTAATTAAAGTTTAATGTTTTAGGTTGAAAAGTTAATACTTTTTGCTTATAAGTTAAGGTTTTTTTGTCGAATAGTTAAGATTTATCATGTATTATATATGTATATTCTAAAAGTTGATGTTTGGATTTAAAATTTAACTTTCAAGGTTTAAAAGTTGATATTTTAAGTCTATTTGTTAAAAAAATTAACTTATATCAATATTCAAAAGTTAAAGGTTTTAGGTTCAAAAGTTAAGTTTTAAGTGGGCAATTAAAATTCCCAAGATATTGCAATTCATAGGAAATAAGTTCCCTAATGAATTTCATGGGATTTTGGTTAAAATGTTTGGTTAACAATGGGACCTAGGTAAATAAGTTCCTGCATCTTAAGGGAAGTTAAAATTCCTATAAATTTCTAATTTCTCCATTTTGTCATTTTCTTGTCAACCAAACAACTCACATATCTTCCAATTCCTAGGAATTTCTAAAACCCATGTTTTCTCAGGTCAACCAAATAACCACTAAATTTTTAAATTTAAAAGTTAATTGTTTTAGCCTGTTTGTTAATATTGATTATGCAAAACTTGAGGTTTTAGGTTGAAAAGTTTTAAAAAGCGCAAAAGTTAAGGTTTTAGGTCGAAAAGTTAAAAAATCAATTTGTTCGGATTGCTTAGCACGTGGTGCACGTAATTGGGCTTCTAATTAGCTTGTTGGGCTGGTCTAACGCTAAGTCTTATAGTAAACCTACTCTAAAGTTAAACCACCTCTTCTTATAACTGTTGTAAATTTTAACAGATGACTTGAACTCTATTATCTTTATCCCCCTTCTCTTTGTGGTAGTGTGTAGTGTCTCATAATTTGTTATAACTATTGATAAATTAATACTCCATATGTTCCATAATAGATAATACAATTTGACTGACACATTGCTTTTAAAGTGTTGTTTGACTTCCTTAATTTATTGTAGTTGTTGGTATTTGTTAAATACTCCCTCCGTCCCCCAAAGGATTTCCCATTTGCTTTTTGCACGGTCTCCAATGCACATCTTTGACCGCTTATATCTCCTATTATTTATTAATAAAAATGATAAAATGTTGATATTTTGAATGTACTTATTAATACAAATCTAACAAGATCACCTATGACAATTATTTATATTATATATTAGTTATAATTTATGGTCAAAGTTTACAAAGTTTGACTTCAAGAAAAGCAAATGGGAAATCGTTTTGGGGGACGGAGGGAGTATACAAAGTACATGGTGGGATATATGTGGCTAATAGTTGTATTGACAAAAGCACATTAAAAATGGTTTGGGGTAGTTGGGAGTCATTTTTTTTGGAGAAAAGGATGGTTGGGAGTCATTGCTATTTATAAAAGTGTATCATCTTGTATATCATTTAATATGGGATGGAGGGAGTAAAATCTAATTACCCTAGATATAAATTATGATTTTGATTATACTCCATAATCGATAAAAACTAGGGAAATTCCCATTGGTACTCCTCTATTTTTAGGAAATCCCAATGGTACTCCTCAAAAATAATTAATCTCATTGGTACTCCCCTACTTTTGTAAGTTTCCCAAATGTGATGTTATTAACAAAATTCTGTTAAATTTAACCCCAAAACCAGCCACCCACCCCCTTCGAACCCCTAGCCACCATACAAAAAATCAAACAACCAATTAAACCACCCTCTAACCACCAAAACCCACACACAATTCGACCACATCACCGATGCACCACCCTCATCACCTACGCACCATCAACTTCTACAACAACAACTTCGTCTTCATCACCATCTTCAACCACCTCCACTCACACACCACCGTATTCCACCACAACAGTACCTTATTCATCTACATCAACATCAACACCCACGAAATTAAATAACGAAGAAATTATACCCACAGAACCCGAAAATTCGACCACAATACACAACCCACAAAACCCAGAAATTCAATCCATCCATTTGCAAATCAATACCAAAAGTCCCAAAATTTGTATCTAGCCCCGAAACCCCTCCTAACCATCACAAACCAACACCATCACAACCTAATCTACTCCCACAAACCCATTCCTCACCCTGAAAAAACCACCCCAACGCCCTCGTCGTCTTTGTGAAGTTTTGATGATGCTAAGGTGATGTCGATAATGGGTATGGTGTTGAACATGATGATGATGATGATGTTGATGACGAGATGGCTGCGGTGGTGAAGGCTGTGGTTGGGTTGGAGGTGGATGTGCTGGTTTGGTTTTAATAAATGGGTTTTAAATATTAATGAAGCTTAAGATTTTTTATTTTTTTTTGAAGTATAGTGAAGCTTAAGATTAGTTAAATCATGGTTTGGGGTTAACATTAACAGAATTTTGTTAATAACATCACATTTGGGAAATTCACAAAAGTAAGGGAGTACCAATGGGATTAATTATTGTTGAGGAGTACCATTGAGATTTCCTTAAAATAGAGGAGTACCAATAGGAATATCCCTAAAAACTAAAGGGGTGATCCTCACTGATAATAAAATAATATAACGGGTTTGGAATCCAAATAGGGAATCGGGAATGATGACTTTGACGGTTTGCAGTGCCGATTTATTCAATGTTATAATAAAATTTACTGCTCAGGTATTTTTATTGTATTAATATATAGCACGAAAATCTTCAATTGTGGCCCAACTTGGATTATTGAGTGCTTCATAATCCAACTCAACGATGATTACCATGTGCAGTGCAATTTGATTATTAAATTAGCAGAAATGTCTTTACTTGGTCCCTTAGTATTCTTTTAATCTTAATAAATTAATTATTTTATGCTTATCCATGCCAGATTGCCAGGTAATCTTGGTTTACTGTTTAGTGCTTACTAATCAATACATTGATATTTTGTTAATTAAAAAGTATACTATGTTGATGATGAATTTAATTTTAAAAATTAGTGAAGGGGAGGATATGATAATATAAAAAATTGTTAATGTTGGATCGAAGACTTTAACAATAGTCAAAATGGGAAAGCTTTCTGTGTAGGATAATAGCGTTAGCTACTCGCTTTCAAGTTTTGGAGTAAAAAGTATTTCTAGCAGAATTTGTACTCAACCTTTTGTGTATGTAGTCTACAGACTTTAAGCCCAAACATTTAGACAATATAACTAGATTCAGACCGAGTGATGTATGAGTATTTTTTGGTAGGTAAAAGAATTTGTCTTATTAGATTAGAACCCTGTAAGAATCTATTTGGTTTAGATAAATGGGTCAGATACTTGACATTAGGGGGAAAGGATAAGGGAATACCTACTAAAATGCCCCTAGTCGGAATTGACTATCCAATCTTGAGGTTGAAAAGATCATTCATTTCCACTACACCAAACATTGTTTGGTTTGGTGATGTATGAGTATTTGTGTATTACAATCTACACCTTTTTTTTGCCTTAGATAAATATTTTCTTTGTCCTATAATATAAATCATGTTTTCTTATTGGGAAATTCTATATGATAACCCTCAGTTTTCTAAAATTCTCTTTGGTAGCCAATATTCTTTTTTTTCTATTTGGTAACCCTCTACTTTATTTTTTGTATTTTTATAACCTTATTGTATTACAAATGATTTTTTAATTAAAAATGAGTTTTTAAAATTAAAAATTAATATTTTCAAATCAAAAAATAATTTTTAATGGAAAAAAAACGTAAACCTCCCACCCCCGCCAAGTTGACCAACACCCCTTCCCCAAGCCAGCCCCTCCCCCACCCATCCCCTAACCGATGGTCCCCCTTATCCGACAACCACCACCGCTCCCTCTAACAGAACCACCCGAAACCACCATAACAACTCTCATTAACCCTTAATTCCCTCGCTGCTCTCTCTCTTCCCCTCTCCGTGATGCTGCCCTCTGATAGAACCACATCGCTGCTGCCATGCCGCCAATGCAGAACCTAATGCCTTCGTCTGTTGCTGCTAAAGTTGTTGTTGTTGTTGCTGTATCTGCCATTGCATCAACCTCTACGCTGAAAGAAGGCAAAAGATCCGCCGATATAATGACATCAACCTTTGTCGAAGGGAAGCAGCATAAGAGAGGGGAAGAGACGGAGAGCAGCGAGGGAATTAAGGGTTAATGAGAGTTGTTATGATCGCTCCGGGTGATTCTGTTAAACGGAGCAGTGGTGGTTGTCAATTGAGGGGGGGCATCGGCTAGGGGATGGGTAGGGGAGGGGTTGGACGAAGGGTTGTTGATATGAAAATTTTAGTGTAGACTTCTTTAAAAAAGGCCATGGTAGTTGATTAATGTGAACCACACGTTTGGCCACGTCGGTAATGATTATTTTGGCATTTACTTAACTTTTATTTTTAATTTGCTAAACCTGCATACGAAAATTAGTTATCGTCAATTTTAGTTTTTGGACAGCACCATAAAATGTTTTAATTTAATCATAGCCGTAATTTGGATAGTGAAATTAAGCGATATCCAAATCAAGCTATGGTCATAGCCAATACCAATTTCACTGTACATGTCCAAATTATGGTTATGACCAAAACATGTTATGATATTGACATATTGTCCAAAAAACCGACGACGACTAATGCAATTCAAAGCATAATTTTCGTATATTATGAACTATATTATACTATATAGTGACATATGTTGTTGCGTATTTAAGTATATCTTTAATAATTAGCCATCAATGTCATATGTTGACATGGACAAATTCGTGGCTATTATTAATTCTTTACGGTAACATTTTCTCAAGAAGGCAACCATAAAAACATCCGTTGTTGATCATATTGGTGGGGGTGGGGATGGGAGGTTTACATTTTTGTTTTTTCTTTCCATTAAAAGTCAGTTTTTTGATTTAAAAAAAATCAGCTTTTAATTATAAAAACTCATTTTTAATTAAAAAATCATTTTTAATGCAATAAGGTTACAAAAATTCCAAAAAAAAAAGTAGAGTCCAGGGCTACCAAATAGAAGGGAAAAAAAGATTGGCTACCAAAGATAATTTTAAAAAGTTAACATATAGAATTTCCCTTTTAATTAATATATACAAAAAACATATTCATATGGGATTTAGTTATGGTCGTGATATGACCTTTTTATATTTATTTATTAATACGAAATTGAATATATTGAAGGTCAATGCACTTCTTGGAGATTGTGCAAGAGGTAACATGACTTATATTATGGGATCGCAGGAGTATATACAGTATAAATATATTATCACTTGTAGCCTGACATGTGTTACACATGTCACTCCATGTAGTATGACATATGTTACACCATGTCACGCACTGACATAGCACCACCATACATCTCACTTGACAATCTATTCTCTTTCAAACTTTCAAAATTGCATGTAAGAAAGTTTGATTACGTCTCACATGGCAATGATCGATCCTAATTTTCGTTTTCATTTGTTCTTCTATGTTGTCAATTGTCATACACTTATTTTATCTCTACCAAACAATACCCTACTTGTTGGCTTTACTAAATTCACATATTCTCACAACCACATTATGTCTCCTATTATAAAAAATAAGAATCAACTAGTATACTTTATCTCTTTCTTACCTTGGTTTCTGATGTTATAGTAAACTAGATGTTGGGCTCGGGTGATGCTCCGCTTAATTTATTAAGATAAAAAGATAAATAATTTTGGATGAAAGTTTTTTCCACAAACAAAAGTTATAGTTTAATGGTAAGAGGTTTTGGGCTCGAGACCTTCCATGCAATTTTTTGATCATTTTCTAACAGAATACCATGTTAGTGTATGGATACAATATTGGAGTCAAAGCGACGCCACATCGGTGTGTAAGGTGGCGTGTCATGACGGAGTGCAATGCTTTCCCACGCGTTTTGATATTTTATATAGATAAAGATATGTTTAAGGAACAAAGGGACTAGTTTTTGGTATACAATTTTCAATGTTGTGTTGTTCTGCTGTAGTGGTTGCTAGATTTTTTTAATATCCATGAATCTTCTATTGCTACTTTGTTAGGGTAAGTGAAGTTGCAATAGGCTTCTTAGTTGTTCTCTTCATTAAATTGAATTAAACTAGACTAAAAATAACTAAACTACATCGAACTGAATAGCCTTGAGCTGAATTGGTGAGAGTTAAATTATTATGGAAAGTTGAACTAAACTAAACTGAAAATAAGTTGAGGAGAACAGATCCTTATGCCATTTAATTTATACTACACTAATAATTTTACTTTTATCTAAATAAAAGATACATATATATGGTTGAGTTTAGGTGTGGTTTTCATCTCAACATATTAAAACAAAATCTATACGCGTCTTAAAAGTACCTAGATTTAGTTTTAACTTAGATGCATTGGATCCGAGAGAACATTGCCATATGGAACGGTTTTTGGGTCCATATCAATAGTTCCTATGACATAATGTGCTTAAAAGTTGTTTCCCCCCTCCCTTTTCCAGTATCTTTAATGCATGCTTTCAACTATTAATATCATTGACCGTAAAATTAAAAGTTAGTAATATCAGTGCTTACTTATTTATAAAATTATGAAAAATTATATCTTAAAATCACTATTTTCACTTCAATTTTAAGATTTAGGGTGCAGAATACCCATCCTACACATAGGTGTAGGGTAAAAAGTTGTACACACTGCACACGCATGTAAGATAAAATGAGCTCGCTTTATTTTTCATATAAAAAACATACGTTCAAATTTATCAACTCTCATCTGAAACGTAAAAAAACTACACCGTATAAAGAAATAACATAATTCAAATTCTTCAAGAGTATAGCATACCAACCACTCCCATATAATTATTTATAGAAGTAAATTTTAGCAAAAGAAAGAAACTGCATAATCAAATAATTAAGGGGAGGAATATTCGATATCTGGGAATTAAAAATTGTCTTTAAATAAATTTTTTTTTAAAAAAGTCTAAAACAGAATAAAAAAAACGAAAACGCAATCCTAATGGTGTGAAAAATCGCCGATGCTCACACACAAACACACCAAAACAGAATCTTCGCGTTTCAATCCAACTTTCCAGCTTTCTCCCTCATACCTCCCATTTTTAATTCTTTTTATTCATTTTTTCTTCCCATTCTTAAATTTTATTTTAATTTTTATTCACCTTGATTCCTTATTTTCTGTTTGTCTCTCTCTTTATTCATTACCTTATTTATCACCATCACTATCTCTTCTTCCTCCATTTCTGTGTACTTTCTCTTCTTCCCCCCAAAATTTTCAATATTGCGCTAAAATGGGGTTGATTTGTCCTGAACTCAGTTTAGATTTGAAACCCAGTTTTATTCCTGAAACTATTAATGAGTTTTTTAGAGAAGTGTCTATGATTAACGATTCATCTGACAGATTTGACAAAGTCGATGATTTTGTTACCAGATTACAAGATGAATTGAAAAAGATTGAAGTTTTTAAACGCGAACTTCCTCTTTGCATGCTTCTATTGAAAGATGGTTCGTTTGATTCATCTCATTTTTCGTTGTTTTTGTAAATTTTGATTCTTTTTTTTGCTTGTTTGTTTTGGTTGTTTCTTGGTTTGGATGTTGTTAAATGCTGGATGTGTGAACTGGGTTTTTGATTTCTAAACATAAATACCCGTGTCGGATACTCGATACTCGGACGTAGGTATGGATTGAATTTTTCGAAAAATGGACGAGTTCGGACGCTTGGGTTCATAGACATAGTACGTACCCGTGTCCAACATGGGTACCTAAGTCCGAGTAACATAGGAAGAAACTATTTTGCCTTTTATTTCAAATGTTTAAATTTTGAATTTGTTGTGATTGAGCTCAAAATTGAAGTATATTGATGGGTTTTGTGCAGCAATCAATTTTCTAAAGCGAGAAACAACACAATACAAGACGAGGAATGCTCATCAACCGGTTTTGGAAGAGTTTATTCCATTGAAGAAAGATGCAATTGGAATTGAGAATGAGCAAATGAGCAAGAGAGGTGAAGAAGATTCTGGGAGAGATAAGAAGAATTGGATGAGCTCAGTTCAATTATGGAACACTGATGGATTACCAACTAAGAGTAGTGCACCTCACTTGGGCTACAATAAAAATCAAAACTTTAGCCAAAATCTTGTTTCAGAATCTCAGAAGGTAATGTTATGTTTTATGTGTAATGTTTCATCAAATGGAAGAAATTGTATGTTTGAATGATTGTGATTGTAGATAGAGTAGTTGAGCTGAGATTGTTGGTTGATTTGTTATGTATGTAATTGCAGGGAGATGAGAAAAGAAATCAAATTGTGGGGGGTGATGTATATGAATATGAGCCATGTAAAATGAGAGCAGGATCAAATGGATGTGTGCCTTTGGTTCATAGTTACTCTACTAGTTTCTCAGAGTTGAAGAGGAAAGTGGATAAGGAGGATGTAAATGTTTCAGGACTCTCTTTGCTGGTGCCTGGAATGAGCAAACATTCAGAAGAGGAGTCGATTTCAAGGGCGTATAATCCTAAAGTAGGGGGCAACCGGGTTTCTAATTCGACGTTCCCTGTCCCCAGGCCCTTGAATCAGCAGCACTCTTCTCGGAAGCAGCGAAGATGTTGGTCACCGGAATTGCATCGGAGATTTGTGGATGCCTTGACACAGCTTGGTGGTCCACAAGGTAGTTAAACTTCTCAACCCTTGGTTTGTAATCCTGTGAGTTCTTTGTGATGTGTATGAAATTAGGGGTTTGAATTGGCCTTTTCATCTTCTAGACTGCCATACTTTGTGGAGTTTTATTGACATGAATATTTAGCTAATTAGAAGGAGGATTTTTGCAAGTGATCTTGGACGGTGTGTTGTCTTTACCTAAAAAGCAAGTTTAACCTCATCCGTTCTGATCAAGTGTAAAGCATAAGGTATGATCAGGGTGTTCAGGTTTAATAAGTTCAGTTCGGATAATTTCAGGTGAAGAGAACACGCTAAAAAATAGTGTGTGATGAGCTTCCTCGAACTATCTAATGTTCCAACCGTTATTGTTGTTGTTGTTGTTGTTGTTCCTCTTGAGTGTTGTCGTTCAGGCTCATCTGGGCTAATCAAGTGTAAGCAAAGGGTATGGTCAGGGTGTTAGGTATGATAAGTTCAGTTTGGATGATTTCAGGTGAAGAGAACACACTAAAAAATAGTGAGATGAGTTTCCTCGAACTATCTAATGTGCCGACGACCATTGTTGTTGTTCTCTTGATGCCTCTTTTTCTTTGTGGTTCCCTCTTGGTTCTTGTTAGTGTGTCAAGGAGTATTTCATTTCAAGGACTAATGTGTGTCTATCCAATTGCAGTGGCCACTCCAAAACAAATCCGGGAGCTGATGCGGGTGGATGGGCTTACAAATGATGAAGTGAAGAGCCATTTGCAAGTGGGTTTTCATGCCCTGTCTCTAATTTTGATTAATTATGGTATGCCTTTGTTGTGGTATGAATGGAAACATAAAACTGACTTATGTTTATCCTGATGTTTTAGAAATACAGGCTTCATACTAGAAGGGTCCCGAAATCAGGTACGTCGGCAAACAAAGATGAACAGGGATTGAGTGGCTCATGGACAGCTCAGGATCAGTACAGCGAATCCTCAAAGCTGAGTAGCTCTCAATCTGCATCGCCTGAGGGTCCCCTACAGTTTCCGGGTCTTACAAATGGGACCTCAACTACTGGAGGTGATAGTATGGACGACGATGATGAAGATGATAAATCGGAAAGCTATAACTGGAAAGGTCATGTTCAAAGAGCAGTAAAGGATGATGTATAGGCAATGTATATCTTGTACTAGTAGTAGATCAAGTTTTGGCAGAGAAAATTATACAGGGAGAAAAATAGTTACTGATATTTGTTATTACTACAACTTTAATAAACCCGAAACGAAAATGAAAAAAGAGGTAAAATGAGATGGATTGAATTTTTCAGGATTAGGAGTGTAGTAGTTCCCTTGGATCTTGGCTCTGTATCTCGAGTCTTTGTTTTGTTTTTGTATTCGTTCCCGGCATAATTTCAAGATCCAGGTGTGAACCAGAACTACTAGTAAAACTGCACCAATTTTTTTGTTCTATAAGATTACCTTTTTCTGGGTAACCCATTCCCAGTTAGACTAGTTATTGGAGAGAATCTTGTCATTGATAATCATTCAGTATTACTAGTATTCATTCATTGTTGAGTTTGGATTAATTTTTGGTTCTCAAGAGGAATATGATATCGACCTTGTATGTTCAGTTCACCTTAATTTTACTGAACTGAACATTTTTACTAGGCTGAACTTTTTTTTGTTGAACTGAGCTTATTTTTGTTGAATTGAACTTGTTACTGATTGATGTGTTTTTTCTTCTTTGTAATAGTGTTTTTTTTACTGAACTGAACTTATTTTTACTAAATATTATTATGTTAAGGTGGACTAAACAGTGCTTACTACTACGATAAGAATTATAGACTTGACAGTTTGTTTTAATTTGAGATCAAGAAATTATTTATGGTAATCAAATAATTTATTTTCCAATAAAATCTTTTTCTAAGTGTCTAAAAATTATTTTGTAGGATGTTTTTCAAAGTTTAAGAAATTATGTCTAATAACCAAGAGTCATTTAAATAGCCAAACAGTGCAAGGTTGCCTCTACAATTTTTCAAAAATTGTTCTCTCTATTTTTATAAAAGACATCGTTTTTATATTTGGAGAAACTCGTTTTAGTATCAATATCTCATACAGTTTGAAAACTATAAAGGATAATTTTGTATTAGTACTTTTCGATACAAATTTAACAATAACCTTATAATTGTTGGTAAAATTGAAAGTAAAGTTTTGTTTGGAAATGTGAAAACCACAAACGTTTTAGAAATTGAAGTAACAATAAAGAAGAGAATCTGGATCTATCCAATAGATTTTCTAGGTAGAATTTGACAAGAAATTACCACATGGCTCATGATGAATGGAGATGGTCGGATGGTCCATCTATTTAAAGAGACAAGCCAAAAATTATCATTTTCTCCGCGTAACAACTTTAATTGACTAGCAATAGTGTAGTGGGATCTTAAATTGACTTAACCTAATGATTTTATACGGTAAATATTATCCATGAATCATGTCATGAGATAGTGTGGAGGGTAGAATGGTAAATTATTGGTAATAGTGGTTGATGAAAAAGAATCATAGCCAATTGCCAAAAGGCATGATGGTGCACTTCTTGGCGTGAAATAGGTTGGAACTTGGAGGTGGAAGATTCTGTAAAGGTTGAGTATATATGTGACACGTGCATTTGTTAGATTCTTTTTTTTTTTGATTAATAGGGAGAAGTGTTATACTTGATCAGAATTTCGTACGAGTTAATCTGGTCTTTTTAAATCATTGAGGCTCGTTGGAGGAGGGATTTTAATTTCGCTAAGTAAGTAGTATTGGTATTTGATTCTATAACTTTGAGGACGTAATTTTACCGTTAAATTAAGCAGTATTAAATATTTTGTTAGACCTGCATAGAAAGGAAAAAACACCAAAAGAATCCAAATTCTTAAAAGGAAAAAAAAAAGAAAAGAAAACGAAAGATGTTAAAGTTCCTAATTCGTAGGTGACGTGAGAAAATAAGAGACTAAAAGTATATTTTAATTTTGTTGGAAAGCCACTGAGAATCAGAGATAATCCCATTTTAGTTAGTCAAGATGCTAAATTCTTTCCTTGTGTTGGAGGGCTGAAATTTGCGTTTGGTTGGATGGGATTCACAACACCTTTTGATTGGCAACCAACCACATACATGATACATGATACATCAATACATGTTACATATTGAAGCTTGACTTGTACCTTAAGTGCGTGAACTTGTCTCATAAAAGTTGTAATTTGCCTCTGTTTAAGTTCCTCCCTCCTTAGCAACTAAACTCTTTGATACGTGTTTTTGGAAGTATGACATACTAGATAAGTGAATAAACTTTCTTATGGAAATTTGAAGATTAATTCAGTTGTTGTATGTTAAATTTTTATAAAATGAAATGCTCATATACCTAGTATATAATACTCTCAATAATGTGTGCCAATAAATATGGTTGCATATAAACAATAACGGAGAAAATATGTACAAGTGTAAGAAATCCATAAGTGAATCATGCTAATTATTCACAATGAATTACAAAATTAGTAGGCTATATATTCAGCATATTGACATTTAATTTTAGTAGGCAAAGAAGTAATATACTGAATAAACCAGTAATATACAATCATGTACTTAGTAGGGTATTAGTAGGCTATTTGGCACATTGACAGTTAAGTTTAGGATATAATTGTAAAACAGTCCACAATTGAAGTAATTTAGGTTATTAATCATAATGATATATTTCAGTGGATGATGGTATAACATTGAGCTCTTTTTTTTTTTTGAAAATCAACAATCAATAATGTTTTTTTGCTCGTAACCGTTTTGTGATATATATTGAATCGCAAATGTTGTTTGTTAAGGCCCCGTTCCTTGGAATTGATTGATGTAAATGAATTTCACATTAATTCATTTCAATTCATTAATTCATTTCAATTCAGTTCATAACCATTAATTTCAGTTTGGTCAATTCAATTTACTACTAGAAATACTTTTGTTATCTTAATTTATTACTCCTATATCATCATCTAATTATTGTTGTATTAATATTTGAAATTTGATTTGAACTTTAGTGCTTAATTTCAAATAAACTCTTTAATACTCCCTCTGTTTCTTTTTGTTTGTCATACTTTTCGTTTTTGTCCGTTTTTTTGTTTGTCATATTTTTTCATATTTCCCTATATGAGAAAATTATATTACCCATCCACCCCTACTTTATCACTCATGTACCTTATAATTTTCTCTCATCTACTTTAATTACTACATTTACTAGCTATAAAAATAAGTGGACTCCTTAATTGTTTATCCCCACCCATATGCCTATAACATCATCTTTCTTGGCATTTGAAACAACGGTAAATGTGATAAATAAAAAGTAACAGAGGAAGTACTATTATTGAGTTTTCTAATATTATGGTTTTACTTATTAGACAATATTATACTCATCATTTTTAATAATCCTATTACAATTTTAATTATTTTTAAATAATTTATTGTATTTTTATTACTATAGTTTGACCTATTATACATCATCATCATCATTATCATTATTATTAGAAAAATTTGTCAAAATCTGGCTAATAGAATTGTGTGTTTCCGAACCTATGTAACCTTTCTCGTTCCATTTTTTTTATTGTTTTTCCTTTCCTCCCTTGAAAACAGAATGAAGATTCATCTCTCCCCATCAATGGTAGGCTTGGGAGCCTTCTCCTCAACAATTCCACCCTTCATCAAAGCCTTTTCCCTCAATTATTAATCTCATCGATATTGACAGATCTCCTTAATGCTTATTAAACTAAACACGTTCTGTGAGATAGAGTAGTTGCTTAGTGCATGAAAGTAATCTGAGATAGCTCCAAGTGATGGGTTAAAACAATTGTATGCTAGGGTTTTTGCAATCTAGGTAAAATTATATAAATTTACCAATCAATTGCAATGATACTAATATAAGGACCACATGAATTAAAGGTCTTAAAATATGTAAGAGTTCCACGAGAATAGAGTATTTTTGTAGATTAAATTTTTATAATAAACCTTTAATTATATAATTATTGCGACTTGCACCAACACATATATCCATCGCAAAATTTTGCCTAGTTTAACGCAATCCATTACATGACTCTAGTTTAATACTTTCTCGATTTCTTTTTATTTGCAACATACTCCTTTTAAGGAAATGTCATATTAATTGGAACTTTATTTGAAATGGATAGTTTTTTCGATTTACTTACAACTTTGCCCTTGGTATGTGTGCTTTTCCTTCATTAACAAGTGATCCCCTCTTTCTCTCTCTATATTACTTGGTTTGTATGTTAATCTCTATGTTTCAAATAAAAAGAAACGGTGGACATTCGAATCTCCTAAAAAATTAATCATCCATCATAAGAGCTACACGTAAAGAAGAGGAAAGAAAAAGCATGTCTTAAAAGTATGATTATTTCTGAAAGTATTTGACAAGTAACATCATTGTCGAGTACACCTAAGAAGCAAGATTGTAAGATTTAGACTTATCCATCTGGATCTGAAGGATGCTTCAAGAATCATAGACTGGAAAATTAAAATCTGATGAGTTATTGTAAGTCAATCATACAAAGAAAGCATATGATGCTATATAAAACTTTCTAATATATTTTCATCAGAAGTTATTCAATGGCTACAATCATTTTAATAGTTTCAATCTCAACCCTTAACTATGTAAATTTTATCTTATCTATTAAATATACTTCCTCCGTTCCAAATTAAATGCAACAGTCAATATTTTGCACTATTCACAGTATGTACTTTGACTAAAATTTGAGCTTTAGGCATTATGAAAAACATAGTCAAGTGGATCTTGTTAAATTCGTCTCGTTAAATACTTTCGTAATATCAACTTTTTATAATTTTTACTTATATATTACAGTAGATATTAACCGTTAAAGTTATGTCTCGACAAGCGTAAAAGGTGAATTGTTGCATTTAATTTGGAACAGAGGAATTAATTAACTTCTAAAAAAACTGACTTTTTTTTAATAAATCATTTAGATTAATGGTCATTTGAGCCTACAACTAATAAACGATTTAGATTTAAATAGTTATAATAACTACAATTTTATTGTAGCCATTGTAGAATTATTCTATTTTCATCTAGTTTAATTAAAATATTTGTCGCGCTTTAACTCTTACTTCTATTAAAGTGCACAAAGTTTATCTAACATAATCAATTATCTATTACTTGCATATTGGGGACTCATACACCATTGAGCTTCACCACTAAAATACATTTTAGTGAAGTGAGTGTAGCATTTGACGGTAAAAAGCTCGAGGCAAAGCTTCACTAGGCTCTTTCTTTCTGGATCTTGCTCATCTTCAACAACGGCTTTAAGAGGGTCAGATCGATTAACCATTTTTTGAAAGGAGAGAAACAAACGAGAGAAGGAGATGTAGAAAGAAAGTAGGAGAGAAGGGTTATTTCATCAGCATTCAACTAGGGTAGTTGGAGAGTTGGGAAATGAATCTGATTTTGGTAGGTAGGGTAATAAAATTGGTGGGAATCATTAATTATGAACCATAATTTGTTAGTAATCTACTTAATATGTAATTTGTGAATTCTAAAGAGTTTTTAAATTTATAAAATAAGGGTATTTTTGTAATTTCACACTAAAAACATTACTAAAATAGGAAAGAACGAGATTGTTGCATTTTTTTGTTACGGCTAGAATGACAAATGTTGCATTTTTTGTTACAGAGAAAGAAGTAGTAAAAATTGTAAAAAATTGATAAATACTACCTCCGTTCCATAGGTATGGCAACCTTTGACATTTTGCACTATTCATACACTACCCTTTGACCCTCTTTTGTGATTTATACACAAGGATAAATATAGCCATGTGGTATCTTGTTAGATTCGTCTCGATATATGTTTAATTAAAATCTACTTTTTATAATTTTTACTTAGATAAAATTAGAGATATTAGCGTCTAAAGTAGTGCGTTGGGAGGCGTAAAACTCCCTATGTTGCAATACATATGGAACGGAGGTAGTATATACCTTGAGAATAATCCAATACTTATAACATTTACTACAATAACATTTCATTTTGGAAAATATGCATCCTTATAAAAATTGTGAGTCTGTCTTTTTTTTTTAATATTTCATTTATCAAATCGATAACTTGAACTATGAACCTTTTTTTGTTGAGAACATAGAATCAAGTGGAAACTAATTTGCAATCACTAACAATAACAATGGAAGCCAACAAGCAAGCAAAGCAACAATAAATGAAGAAATAAATAAGAGAGAAAGTTAAGTAATGGCACTGTGGGAAGACCCGAGAAGCCGGGAGTAAAAACCCACAAGCACTAAGGAGTAGTATTGATCTTAATGATTGATTGAGAGAGATACAGGCTATTTCAAGCTACACACACAAAGGCACAAAACCCTAGAAATTCTCTTTAGCCTCTTGATTTGTGTGAGATTATGTCATATGTACAAATGGGGAAAGGAGGGGAATTTATACCACCCCTGTAAATAACAAAAAACGGCAGCACGTGAGAAAATACGCGAAAACAGGGGGCTGGGAACAGGACCCGGTCTTGCGACCGGTCCATCTCCACACCATTTACCCAACATTTTTAGAATTTTTTTTTCTATAAAATATAGTGAAACTATTGGGTCAGACGGTCTGACCCAATACGTTTTGTCGGACGAAGCCGCGAAAACAGAGCCCCTGCTTCTTCATCTTCTTCCTCCGCCGTCGCCGCCGCCGTGCCGCTCATCTTCTTCCTCTAGCGCAATAGGGGCTTTTGAAGATGATGGAGCAAGCTCATCTAACCTCACACCTTATCTCCCAGAGATTATAGCTTCTCTCATTGCAGCTGCTGATAGTTCAACTTCTACCATTGATGTCATTGATGAAGAAGAAGGAGAAAGTGAGAAGAAAGCAGAGGTTAGTGTTTTTAATTTTTTTAATTATAGTTAGTTGTTAAATGAAAGGAAAATAAAACCAACTGAAAGAAAAATATAAGTAACTGAAAACTAAGTTGCTTTCATTTAGAAGTTATCTTGTTTCATTTACTTAAGTTTGTTTTCCGTTAGACTAAAACACGTAAATGAAACAATAAAATAAGTAACTGAACTTAAAAAGACATCCAACTGAAATAAAAAGATCAACTGAACAAATTTTGAAACCAACTGAACAAAAATTGACACCAACTGAACAAAAATTAAAACCAACTGAAATAAAAATTAAAACCAACTGAAATAAAAATGAAACCAACTGAAACAAAAATGAAACCAACTGAAACAAAAATGAAACCAACTGAAAATTATCCGACCAAATATTATAATCGGACACGTCTGATTCAATACCTTTTTCTAAAATATATTACTATTTTCCAAATCCGTTACTCTATAAGAAGGCTTGTTATACATTACAATAATGGTGGAATGCAATGCATCATAGTAAGTAGATGACAAATCAATCACTCTCATGAGTGTTAGAAGGTTTGGAGAATCTTTGAGACAATATACAAGGAGCCCACAATTAGATAAGAGGGCCATGCATTTAATAAATAGAGTGCAACTTAGTGAAACATGTGAGTGAAAATGATGGAAGTTCCAATCAAAATTCAAAACCTCTGATTGATTTCTCCTGCACTTATGTGTGTGGGTTTTGGAGTGTACTAGTATTGCAAAAGAAGGCCTTGGATAAATTTGTTGTTTAAGCTATCAGGTGGTTGGGACTTATTACACTAGATTTCTATGCACGCGATGCGTGCGACAATATCTTTATTATGAAATTTCATAATCTACAGTAGATAATTTTATAGATAGTCGCATCTTACCATAACTTTTCGTGTTTTTAGAAATTCCCACTTTAATGATTTTTTTTAAAAAAATCCACCTACCATTTACAATTTTATTAAAAACTCCCACCACTTAACAATTTTTGTCAAATTTCATTAACAAATCCGTTAAGTGGGTCCCACATATACAAATTGTTAACAAAATGGAACTTGAAATAGTTGCAATTCTTTCCAAATACTTGTAATTCGTTCCAAATTTGCTCTAAATCTATTGAGAATTTGCCCTTAAATTGATGAAATTGACTTCAATTTCAGCGTAAACTAATAATAAAATGCATATATGGGGCCCACTTTACGGTTTTGTTAACGAAATTTAATAAAAATTATTAAATGGTGGGAGTTTCTAATAAAATCGAGAATGATAGGTGGAAATTTAAAAGAAAAATGCATTAAAAGTTGGAGTTTCTAAAAACGTGAAAATTTTAGGTGGTTTTGAACAAAAATCCTAATTTTATTTGCATACCATGTGTGTTTTGGCTACTGTAACATGATAAAATGTGAAGGTACACAACATATTTTGTTTTCAAGCTAAATTTATTTTGGCTCATTTTTCTTTGAAAACATCCCTCATTCCCCACCATCAACTACAACTTTTGTTATACAGTACCCGATAAGGTATTTTTTGCTCATTGTCCAAATGAGAAAAAATTCAAAAGTACTTGAAGATACTTTATCATATTTCTCACTCATGCTAAAAAACTTTATCATGATTAATTTGATCAAATGCCTTCACTCATGAACAATCAATTACTTATGTATTTCAAAATAAAAATTTCAAAAGTATGTAAAAGTATAGCAAAATGGGTGTCTATCTATAGATCTCAATAAAATATAATCGTTGATATTTTTTAAAATTATTTTTACTTTGTAGGTTTTTAGATATTTTATTTAGAAGTTTTGAACATCTTTTATTAAAAATCTGATGACTAAATTTGGAAATAAAACTTAATTACTTAATAAACTCATTGATTTATTCTATTTATTTTTCCTTTTTTTTCTTTTTGGTGTCCACCCCCACCTCTTCACTTATATAATAGAGATTATGAGTTTATGAACACCGGCCCACTTCTTTATGTTCACCACTCCAAGGCCAACGACCATGTTAGCTTAATTAAATACTTCCATATATGTAGCGCGTAGAAATACTAAGCAAAGGTTAATTGGGAGATAGCCTTCTAATCTTGAGGTTAGGGGTTTAATTTCAACGAGGGATACATCGAGAGTATAAAATCTCCTTATCCTTCGCCCTTACGTTCAAGTTTCAAGTGCCTAGCGTGCTTATTCGTGCCGGATAGACCTGTGCGGGGTTTCAAGTCCGGTTGAAAAAATTCTTCTCACAATAATTGATATACATTCGCACGCCCAGATTATCACAAAAGATGTTATAGCTTAGTGGTTGGGCGCGTCTACTTCAGCTTTCAATGAAGCCGGGGGTTCGACTCCTCACTCCAACCTGAATTGCCTTTTTACATTTAATTTTTTTCATATAATTCATACTAATTTGGAAAAACTCATACTCATTAGTTAATTCATACTCATTTGAAATATTTATACTCATTTGGCTTCGTACTTATTTGAAAAATTCGTACTCATTTTGCTTCCTACTCATTTGAAAAATTTATACTCATTTTAGAATTCTCTCTTAAGGCTAACTCATGCTCATTTGGCTGAGTCATACTCATCTGGAAAACTCATTGGAAAAACTCATATTCATTTGGCTTCATACTCATTTAGGCAATTCGTGCTCATTTTGAATATTCATACTTATTTTGACCAACGCATACTCATTTTGACCAACGCATACTCATTTGGTTTCGTACTCATTATGACCAACTTATACTCATTTGGCCTGGTGTACGACAAGGTGTACCTTCTACAGAGTTAAGTTAATAATTGGGTACTAACATTTGAGTTTTTTCACCTTTTGAGCACTTACTTTTTTTCCTTCACTCTTTGAGTACTTATCCCATAACTTAGGTAAATTATCCATATTTTAACTCAAATGTAGTTAACTGTAGTACAAATCTAATTTTAAAAAATTATGTTTCATTTATAGAATCAGTTCTATTTTTTTGCTTCGATGAGATTGGCAACTTATAAATACAACGAAAATTTTATGTGTGTCGTACTTTTCTGAAAACAATTTTGTAAAAAAGATTCTATTTTAAAATTACTATCTATTATTTTATATTTGAATTTAAATCTGGATCAAAACCCCTTTTATTATGAGTAAATTTTACCTTTTGATTCTCTTTCTTCTTGTTACTTTTGGGACTACACCCTTTTAATGTTGTATATATGAAATTATATTTTACTTGTTAAAATTTTGACCAAAACTTTTATTTTTTTGAGAGCCCAAATCCTTTTTCTTGATTTTAGTTTATATGAGTCATTTTTCTTTTGATTTCCTTTCCCTTATTTTCTTTTATTTATTAAAACTGTAACTTTTTGGATGTATGATGTATCATAAGCATTTGTGTATTGATTCTATTGATTAGATATTTGTGTTTTCTGTGCTTTGCAATTGTTGAATTTATGTAGAAGAAGAGGGCCCAATGTATTTTTGTATCATTTCTTGGAAAAGGATTTTTGTCATACTTATACAATAAATTTACATGAAAAAGAGAGAATAAAAAAGGTAGAAGGAGCAATTGAGCAACATTATGTGCAAAAATTGTTGGTAGTGATAGATAAAAGTTAAAAAATAATCAATATTTATAAATGAAAGTGGGATTTTATAAAATTACATTATGGTTAACGATGAGTTATAGCATGGTTAACTTACTCAATTTATGGGGTGAGTACCTAAAGGGTGAAAAGAAAAAAATGAGTACCTAAACGATGAAAAATCTCAAATGATAGTACCCAATTGTTAGCTTAATTCACCTTTTACCTTCTCATACATTAGCATTACCAATATAATATAATAAATAAAAAAAGCTGAAAAATGGCAATAAATTTTGAAGATGCATGATTGGTCAAAAGCACAAGTTACGGAAAACAAAAACACACACAAAGAAAAAAGAGAAAATATGGTAGAAGAGATAACAGATTGTTAGAAATAGGGCATGAAACGTGGAAGTAATATCGAAAATAAAGTTACTAAACTTGTGGGCATCCAGATGTTAGCATCATTTTTCCCAATTTTCCTCTCTTTTCTTAACTAAACTCATTTTTCATCGTCAAATTTTTACTTTATCATTTTAACAAAAATAAATTCACACTCCTCAAATACAATAAGAAAACAATAGCAAAAAATTTCAGGGCTTCCCTACATTTAATATCATTGTGAAAAATAATTACCCATTTGATAAAAATGGCGCAAGAGCAGATGAGGAGGAGCCCGGAAAAGGAAATAAAAAGGGTAGGAGGAAACACTAGTATTAGTAACAAAAATAACAATGCGAGTGGTAGCGGTAGTGGTAGTGGTAGTGGTAGTAGCGGAAGTGGGTTCAAATTCAACGCGCAAGCGGCTGAATTTATCCCTAGATCATATACTAGTAATAGTAATTATAGTAATCATCAAATGTCTTTATCAACGGGATATTTTTACCCTTGTGTGCAGTTTTTACAGGATGGCGATCATGTTGTAGGAACTCCTTCTACAGATTGGTTTTACGTGAATCCTTCATCTCCTCGTAACAATAATAGTAATAGTTCCGACAATAATAACAACAATAACAATAACAATAATGGTTATAACAATGATCCGATTCCAATACACTCTCCTCGTGTTATGATATCCAATTCACTTTCTTCACCATCACGCCCGAATTCTCCACGGAACTCCCTCACTGATGATCTCCAACAAAAGATTATTAAACAGGTCAGTATTTTATTGCCGTTTTCAATTTTTTTGTTAACATTGAGATGACATTAATAAGATTTCACGTGACTATGTGAGTATAGTTTTACATATATATAAATCGCAAAACGTCAATGTGCAGCATGCTAATAGCTAAAAAGAAACGAGGAAGTATTACGAATTGAGAGTGAAATTACGAATTGAGAGTGAAAAGGGAACCAATTTTTTTTGTCATTGATGTGGCAGGTAGAGTACCTATTCAGTGATTTGAGTTTGATGGCAAATGATACAATGGCCAAACATGTAAACAAAGATCTTGAAGGTTATGGTAAGGATCAATTAAGTATCGATTAATTAGAAGCTAATTAATGAACTTACTCTTATTCTTGTTCCCTAAGAAAAGGCTAAATCTTAATTATATCATGCATTTGTTGGTATTGTAGTTCCTATTCCAGTTATTGCATCTATGAAGAAAATTAAAGCCCTGGTGACTGATCATCAGTTGCTTGTCCAAGCACTTCGATCATCTACCAAACTTGTGAGTATTAATTTCTGATGAAACACACACTTGCTTAACATTTGTTCGTATCTAGAACTCGTGCTAATTTCTATCTACTAAAGTTTAAATTGTGTAGCGTCAAATTAGACTCTATTTCAGAACACGGTTTTAGTAAAAAAGAATCGATTGGTATCCAAAATCCTTTATGATGGTACCTATGTTTTCATCTTTACGCGTTTTTATGGTACCAATTGGAAGAGATACAAGTATCAACCTGTCAGAGTTCGACTGGACTCAATTAGATAAACACTTGTAAAACCTTCTAGCAATTCATTCAAAGTGGACGAGTATTAGTGTAGACATTGACACGACACTTTCCTTGCAATTTGTACGAAATTTTCATTTTCATTACCGTTACTGTCATTTATTAATCCGCCTAGCAAAGGAGTCACTCGGGGTTTGGACTTGAGTTTTGGGATGGGGAAATGGAACGAGATTGTATGGATTGAGGAGGGAATTGGATACCCCTAGTAACTAGTAAGGTTCCAACCATACAAAAGTCCAACTAATGAAACAATAGAATTTCTTTGTTATTTACTGATATTGTTTGATCTTTTATATGGTCACTTTTGTAAAAGATCATTAATAAGGACAACAAGAAGGTCAAAAGAAGGAGCCCTTTTACAGATAGTTATAGAGATGAGCTTCAGGTAATAATTGTTTAATTCTTCTTGCACATATTTGCTTGTTACTGCTGCATTGAAATCATGGTTAATTATACAGAGCATTTTATTGTTTACAGTGTCGTACTGTAATGGTCGAGAATTTACCTGATGATCATTCTTATCCGAACCTTGAGAAAATATTTAGCGTAGTTGGAAGGTCAGTTCCTAGTTCCTACTTGGCTCCTTTTCGTTGAGAACGACTAGCTGAAATTTCGTTATCAATATATCCGAAACATATGTTTGGTGGCATTTTATTGTAGCACTTGGTATAAGGCCTAGTACTCCTGTTTCACATTTTAGATAACAAAAATTTAGATTTCTGGACTGAAATGTCAGACTTGTAGTACATGTCTAGCTGAGTGTACATGCAAATAACAAGTTTGTATATTTAATTTGGCATATATAGTGTGAAGGCCATCAGGTTATGCCATCCTCCAGAAGCTAATCCTTCTCGTTCCAAAAATGAAGTTATCATCAGTAACAAGGTATACAAATATATTACTTGACGCGCTTTATACAGAGAATGTTTGAACAATGCTCCTATGTGGATGGCTCAGCTGTATGGAGTAACTGTGTTTTGTTCTTGGTTTGCAATGACAGCTTCATGCACTTGTGGAGTATGAGAATGCTGAAACTGCAGAAAGAGCGGTACGTGTTAGTGGTGTATATCAGTATATGACCTTAAAACTGCACTTAAGAAACTACTGTCATAATCTGTAAGCAAACTCTTAGCATAGACGTTACTGGGCATATTGCAAACCATCTTACATAGTCTAAATTAAACGTGGTTAAATCTCTCACACTGTTTGATACAAGACCTTCTACAGTGCTAAATTGCAGCCAGTTTACAGTGCCTCTGCACCATAAAATTCAAATGTGGAATGTACATTTTCAGGTTGAAAAGTTGAATGATGAGAGAAATTGGAGAAAAGGAATGCGAGTTAGGGTGATGCTAAGGCGCTCGGTACTCTGATCAATTCTTCGTGATCTTATTCTTATTTAGTACTTGCAAATCTTTGTTCACAATCGTTAGCCTGAAATTGCAGCCAAAATCTGTTTTGAAGACCAGGAAGTCAGACTTTGATATGCTTACTGATGATGATGAAACGTTGTATGGTGAATCACCCAAAGAAACTTCTTCCCCATCAAATGTGGCAGAGTTTGTTACAGAGAATAATGTAAGTATTTGGTGCAATAATGTTGCCAACTAATATATATAGCAAAGAGTTTAACGCCAAGATAATTGTATTAGTACAAGATATCTATGAAAAAAGTATGCAACAACTAAATTCATGACAGGAAATTAACATATTTGAGCATGAGCAATGGTTTCGGTAGCCAACTACTACTTTGTTTACAAATAAGGGTCTTGTTTCTATTTTGGCAAGTCTCTAATAAACATTGGAGATGTTTGGCGAATAGCCATTGGCCTTTTGATTTGACCACCTCTTTGTATTGGTTGTTTATGTTTGCAATCTGACTATTATCTGTTTTTAAATGTACTTCGTGAAATCAGATGTTAGCGCAGATTGTTTCGTGTAAATCACAAATGGAAACAAAAGCCATATACCAATATTGCTAATAATATGAATTTCTTACTTTTGGTTTAAAAACTGACTTTTGAGCTGCTTAATAAATTATATACCGTTCTTTAAACATATGAATAAGCGGTTCCACGTAGGATTTATAGCAGTTATAGCTTTATAGGCGATATCATTTCCTTCTAATTTACTCACTCTTAACCGTTTACTTGTAGATGCTACAAATATAAATTATGAGTTAACGAGTCACGAGCTCACGACCCTTCTGAGTTCTGACTATCCTGAATTAACAAGGGTGTATTATTTGCATTGCATGACAATTAACTTTGGGATACATTCTCTGGTAGCAGGGGGAAGAAAGTTCAGGTGGCTCAAGAAAATTAGGATCAGCACGAGGCCGTGTGAAAACCAAAGGACGTGCTCAATGTCACAATGACCGCGGCTTGCTTTCTTCTCCTACGCATTCAATCGGAGCCGTGCAGTGTGAGACATTAATAAGCAAGCAGACCAACAAGGGACCAAGAATGCCTGATGGAACTAGAGGCTTCACTATGGGGCGTGGCAAACCAATTATAAGTACCTCTACTCCTACCTCACCTGTGGTGTGAGACACTACAGAACTAATCTGCCTTTTTTGATTCATTCTTAGTTTGCTAAGAATTCCATTTACTGAATATGTTGAGAGTGATTACTACACTACAATTTTTAAGGAAAAAAAAACAGAACAAATAGATGAAACCATGCAAGTTAAATGTATAAAATAAAATATATTCTGTAAGACAGGCTCTCCAAAATGCATATTCTAGAGCTGACACTTGATAATAAGATTTCGGGATTTTTTCCTGTTTGTATTTTTTTGGTGTATTTTTGTGACTTGTTAGATAGTGATAAGGGGAGGAACGGGCGCAAATATTACCATGAGCAATGATATGATATTGTTTCGGTTAGAGAAATTAGGAAACGATGTGTCCTTGTGTTGGGGGGAGGTCTTAAACTGTGCTTCCTGCGTGGTTTGAGTGAGTTTTATCTGGGTCGAGTCAAATTTTATAGAGAAACCTACCACAGATGTGTAACCCGAGAGCGTCCGGTCCCTCTGATAGTCACTAGTCAGAAGGAAATCTACTATCTGTTTTACGTCAAGCAATACGTGGAGTAACTCTCGATATTGCAGTAAAAGCTCATACCATCAAAGGAATTTTAGAGTGAATTTAGTAGGAGATGCTCCCGAATGAGTGGCATGAGTCAAGTCATGTAAGCTTAAAACAATATTCACATTAGTTAGATATGAAACCAAAAGTTTCAGATTAATCCCACCATACAGGAATGAACTCCATCATTGCTTATGCTGACAAGTAAACAACTAGAGAGGTATGATTTGATGTTATTTCTTTAATTGAATCAAAGTGTCCTCTAGTTTACATAAAGATCAATCTATCAGGCATCAGAACCAACCTTCTTCGTCATACTTATAGGCTTTGCATGCTACAACACTTCTAAGTTCTAACTCATTTGATTTTCTGAAGTCACGAAATGTCCAAATTTCGACTCTAACTATACTTTTCAATTAATATATATAAAGAAAATATTAGCAAGCAACTAAACGATGTCTTTAAATAATCGGGCGTCATCTTACTTTTTCACCCAACTGTTGAAACCAACAGCAAAAAAGCAGAACAAACTTACAGCACAAATTTGAGACGGTGTGATATTATCAGCGTCTTAAGTAGATAGACTTCCACAACAGGTGCGTGGATAGAAGACACCTACTTGAGGATGAACGTCTCCTCTATGAACCGGCACACTCCAGAAAATAGAGCGGGAACTGAACTCTGTATAAAACAAATTGCAGATCGAAAGTAGAAAGAAAAGAGTGGAGGAAAAGTTTATGTGTGTCCTTTTGAAAGAGAAGCTGCCCGATTTTTGGAGAGGCAAGAGGAAAACAATAAGGAAGATTTAAGAGAAAATAAAGTGACGGTCAAAAAATAAATAGCAATTAGGAAAGAACTCAAAGTGAAATCGACGAGAAGACCAACATATCTTTACGGATAATGATAAACCAAGCGGGGTCCAAAAAGTTAAATAACATCACACGCGGTGGCGCGCGAGGGGAGAATTCTTTCTCTCTATATAACTTGTACAAGCGATAGAGAAGAATACCACGAACGTGGGACTCCATGTTTAACCAAGTTTGGACCAACTATCTCAATACTTGATTTTGACCCAGAAAATCCAACACCAACTTCCCTACATATCCCTCACCCATCCTTTTCTCTCTCATGCTTCCTCACTCTTCGTT
This sequence comes from Patellifolia procumbens, assembly GCA_947645195.1. NCBI lineage: Eukaryota > Viridiplantae > Streptophyta > Magnoliopsida > Caryophyllales > Amaranthaceae > Patellifolia > Patellifolia procumbens. The sequence continues at coordinate 1,442,559 of CANSGD010000429.1, forward strand.
CTCTCTTATTAAAAGAATAATTTTATTTACACATCGATATATCAATATATTATATAGACTATTAATGCTAATGATTGGAAAACTAAATTAAAATAAGATTAATTTGTAAATAATGATTTTAGCCATTGGGTACTTGAAATGAAATTAAGTGCAAACTTTAGCTAAAGAGGTGAGAAACAACCAAATATAACAATCAATATGAGTTTGTTCAATATCAATAGTGTTGTGGTGGTAGCTATTAACTATAAGTTGTTTGTTTGTAGTCGTGAGCTCTTAGTTGTCAAAATAGCTGCATAAAATAGTAGTGTTTTTGTAGCCGTGAGCTCTTAGCTGTCGAAGTATATTTTTTTAACCTCTAACCTCTAACTCCAACGCTACTTTTTTTTTTGTAGCTTTCTACATGCACTACCTAATAAAATCCAACATCCACCACTAAACGCTACTCACACCACTACCTTGCCAAATGCTCATATTTTTTGCAATTAGTGTTTAGACTAAGTCAATACTCTTACCTCTACCTTCAAGACTATTAATTAGAACATTGTGCCGAACACGCCCTATGTCTATTGCGAGTGAGAAGAAAAAGGAGGGCCCTTACCAATCCTTTCGTGAAGAGATCGGGAATTGATTTTCACTTCTAGTCGTTTTGTTATATGATTTGGACGGAAGAGGAACTTTACAAAAGCATAGGCTACGTTACCTAGCATGAAATATATTCAGTTTCGTTTTGCAATAAGTTCATAAAACAAGGTTATATAGAGATAAAAATATATGTAAAAGAGTTTTGGATAACAAATAATAAAAGTTGATCTGAACAAGCAAAATATATCAAATCTAATAACATTAAATATTATAAGTATCTTGCTAACGGACGCTCCAAGAGCGTTAATTATCATTCAATATATTTCCAAATATGACATTAATCTTGGACTATATGTCAAAATCGTTGATAGGTTGATATAATAATTATTGTTTATGTTAATTTATTATTTTTACTTTAAGTTACCTTATCTAACGTCATGGGAACATTTGATAGTTTTTGCCATATTGTAATTGAGTATAAAATTTAATTAGCAAGATAGCCGAACATTTTTTTTGTATTATTAAAGAGTGATGGAAACATTTTTAGAGCAAGATGTTATAACTACACCTTGTAGATAAATTTATAGTAGTAGCAACCCTTATGAGTTATCATCTTAGTCGTCTACAAGGAGTAATAAACTTAGACACTACTAAAAAAAATATAATTCCTCAACTACATCTCTAAAAAAAAAAAACGTATCGGTGACTTGGTGTCCTTTCTTAGTGTGCCATAATATCACATCTAGATACACTATTTTTATGTTTTTGGGGCTAACGAGGGGCTAAGAGCTAAAGCATATCTTTTCCATATATATACAATAGTACTTAGTAACCTTTATATGAATAATAACTCCTAAATAATAGGATAAGTAACCCTTTATACTATAACAAATATTCTGAAACAATACATTAATTGACGCTGATCATGAAGCTTGAATAAATATTACGTTTATAATCAATTAGCATCAAAGGCCCATTAGCTCAGTTGGTTAGAGCGTGGTGCTAATAACGCCAAGGTCGCAGGTTCGACCCCTGCATGGGCCACTTATATTTTTTTGTATGCTACTATTTTTTCTCACATATTAATGTAATTAGAAGAGTTGTTGATGAACTTTAACAAAACCAAAGGGGTAATTTAGGACAATGGGCGAGGAAAAATGTTAAATAGATGTCATTCATTATGAATTTATGATCTATCTTCCTAAATCCACCAAAGTGTCCTCCTTAATTCTCCAAGTCTTTACTTTGATTGAGCTCTTAATAAGTCCATAAATATATACTTTTTAATTATCTTATAATAAAAAATGTTAAATAGATGTCATTCATTATGAATTTATGATCTATCTTCCTAAATCCACCAAAGTGTCCTCCTTAATTCACCAAGTCTTTACTTTGATTTGAGCTCTTAATAAGTCCATAAATATATACTTTTTAATTATCTTATATTATTTAATGATATCATGGTATTGCTAAATAATTGGCATTTCTTATATCCCATATAAACTACTAAAATCTTGTGCCCAAACAAATGAAACAAGTAAAAGGACGGAGGGAGTATGAGTTTTCAGGCGACCAATACACATTAATATATTTATTTACCTCTTAGTAAAAAGTTATATCTGACATTTTCAAAGTATAAGACGAGGGTTTGTTTTTTTCCTCGCAAGAGGAAAAGTGTTAAAATCTCTTACATAGCTAATTAAGGCTTCTTAAGAGAGACTTTCAATAATGTTTTGACAGAATAATGACTTATCTGAATCTTGTGCGCATATCCATACATACGTTTGTATTTGTGGGTTTAGGAAGCATATAAATTTAGGCAATTCTCTGGGATAAGTCTGATTGAATAACTTGACATGCATTGGAGTTTCAGAGGATCCAAAACTCCACTATGTCCATTAGATGGAATGATTTTCATGTTGTCATAATTATGGAATTTGTACTAGCTACTTGACTATTAATATCATTTGCCATTGTTTCTAAAATGAAAAGTATGTTTGGTTTATGTTTTTTATTAGAAAGCAAACTTTTCTTAAGGCATGAATGGAAAGCTTTCTTTGTTGTAGAATTTTGTTAAAGATAAATTAGGATATTAAAGTATGTTGGCTAACATGAGTTATCACTTGATACCGTTGAAAACGAAGATGACATGCATCGACAAGTGTGACAAAAAGTTCTAAAAAGGTTTTGAGTTTTAAAAAGTTTTTAAAACGTTTTACACATAAAAGTTTTAAACAAATAAGTTTTAAAGACAAACACAATAAAAAATAACAAATAATTAAGGTAATCACACCCCTTTCTCCACGTGAAAACTCTCCCTCCACTCACTTCTATCCAACGACATACTCCCATCGATCCCAAGTAAACTCATATCACTTTCAATTACCTTCATTCAAGTCATCATAGGTCCTCCCATGCCCCTTATTATTTGATTACTCATCCACTCTTCAAGACGACTTCTCATGGCGCACCTTGGTCTCCTTTCCACATGAACCGACCATCTTAAACGATTTTCCCTCATCTTTTCTTCAATAGATGCAACTCTAACTTTTTCTCAACTCACCTCATTTCTTAATCAGTCCTTCCTTGTGTGGCCACCCGTCCATCGTATAACATACGCATCTCCGCCACACTCATCTTATAAGCGTGGCATTGTTTCACCGTCCAACACTCGGTTCCAGATAACAAAGGAGACCTAATTGTCGTGTGGTAGAAATTTTCCTTTAATCTACGAGGAATGCCAAAATCACAAAGGAACCCGTGACCGCGTTAGTTCTATGAAATAATTGATAAGTTTATGAGAGGATAGAAACAATATGATTTTATTAGAGTGTGTTCAATAATGAACCATGAGCACAATATATATAGCAATTACAAACTTGACTGCTACTAGAAAGTTATCCCCATAATATGTTATTCCTAATATTAATCTAATACTTAATGAAAATATATCATAAGATATTATTCCCCTAAGATAATAATATATCCTACTTATTAATATTATCCAAAAGATATTTATCATATCTTTAGTATCCTAATATATCTCCAACAATAATATTATGGTAAGAAGAAAATAAATCCCTTGGTTGCCCACCTACAAATGATTATATCTTGTAAGAAGAATAAATACTCTAATTTGCCCTCGCACAAGCCCCCCGCCAAAGGCCTATTACAAGTCGCATATCCCCCAATCTCCCCTCCCCCCAAATTCCAAACAAATACTTGGGATAGAAATTGATCCCAGACTAAGTTAGGGAAAATGGGAAAACTTACAACATGAGTCAACCTCAATTCCTAATCTCAATCAATAGGTAATTACGAGACCATGCACCGTACACCCGGGTGCACCGTGTGCACGGTGCACCCGGTGGCATTATGGTAATTTTCGCGAACTTCAGCAAAACAGCTCTAATATTATTTCCTTCCATTTTACATCACTAAATGGAAGCTACCTTAGTGGTTGGGGCCTCTATATACTCTCTCCGCGTTAGAGGGTCGTGGGTTCGAATCCCCTCCTCTACCACTCTTTGTTGTTGTTTTTTTCCTCCTTCAACTCATTTTTTTATTAATCTTCTTTTTATTCCTATTTTTTAAAAATAAATATATTATTGCTCATTTAAAAGTTATATTGCTCATTTGAAAGTTAAGATGCTCATTTCGTTATTTTTCAAATTCAAGTATAATCTATTTGCTCATTCGAAAACAATATTGCTCATTTACTTATATTATAACCGATTACTCTATTTGGTATTTATTTTAACACATTAGAAAATATATTTTCTCATTTAAAGATATATTTCTCATTTGAAATATATAATGCTCATTTTAGTAATATATTTGTCAATGTGAAACAGTATATTCATGTTTACTAATCAATAAAGAATTATATAATTGCTCATTTGAAAGATAAATTACTCATTTATTTATTTTCCACGTACCAGTGTTAAGCTACTATAAATTAGAAAATAATATTGTTTATTTTCTTCTTTTTTATGACTATTTATTTTTTATTATAAGACGTTAGAAATAGACATTTAATTTGTTCATTTAAGATAGATCGCTCATTCGAACTATGTATTGTTCATTCTAGTGATATATTGGAAGCTTAAAAATTAAAGTGAATTTAAAATAATTATATATTCTACACCGTAAAATAAGACAATGTTTGCTCATTATAAGGATGTTTTACTCATTTAAATTATTTTTTGCTCCATAAATATCCAGTGGTATTGTTAATAATTTCATTAAATGAGCAATATTCTAAGAGTTTTTTGCTTATCTAAGGACCTTTTTGCACTAAGTAACATATTTACTTATTTCAAAGCTATATTTCTTATTTCATTAATTTTTCAATGGGTATCTTATTGTTTGTTTAGTTTTTATTTCTCCACATTCAAAAAAGAATTGGAAAAAGTTAGAGATTGGAAAAGAAAAAAAGAATATAATAAGAAAATTTTAAGTCATAGTAACAACTTAATTTGTGAATGAGCAAATTTATTACCTCACTCAAGATCAAAATATTTACTGATCTTCCTGTGTAAAAAGATTGCTCATTTGATCAAATGAGTAAAATAAAACTGATCATTCGATCAAATGAGTAAAATAAAATTGCTTATTTGATCAAATGAATAAATAAAACTGCTCATTTTGTGAATGAGCAGGTTTATTTTACCTCACTTGAGATCAGAATGTTTACTTATCTAAACAAAAATGCTCATTTGTCAAAATGAGCAGATTGATTTCTCTCCAAGATAATATAAACTGCTCATTTGATCAAAATGAGTAAAATAAAACTGTTCATTTTGTAAATGAGTAGAGTTAATTTAACTCACTCAATATCAAATCATAATGTGAACTATATCAAACATATTTTTCCATGTTTTCCTTTGAAAATCATGTTGCTCATTTTCTTATTTTCTACTCTCTATGTTTGTTTTTAATTGTTACACTTTTCTTTTTAAAAAGTTTCTTTTTAATTGTTACATTTACACTTTTACTATTTTTGGTATACTTTCATATCTCTATATTTCAATTTTCCACGCTTTTTGGCGCCCACTTGTCCTTTTACTTTCCCATTAAACACTCAACCATCCCATATTTTTGTTTTTATAACATTTTTTATCATACTTTATTTATTTCCAACCAACTTTATTTATTTCCTAAACAATATAGCATAGATTTCATAAATTTTCTTGGTTATCTCCCAAAGAAAACTGTAACATTTAAAAACAAGCAGATGGGTATAACTCTATTTGTTCTTTACTATAGCACACTATTAAATATATATCTGCTCATTTGAAATATATATTGCTCATTTTAGTGATATATTCACCAATATGTAACAAAATATACATGTGTACTTATTACTAAAGAATAATATAATTGCTCGTTTAGAAGTTATATTGCTCATCTTACTTGTTTTTTCCGCTCAAGTGTTATCTATTTACTCATTTGAAAAACGGCGTTTCTTATCTACTTATTTTCTATAACTCTAGTTTGTCCTTATTTTAACACACTAGTAAACATATATTTTTATTTTAAGATACAATGCTCATTTGAAATATATATTGCTTATTTTAAGATACAATGCTCATTTGAAATATATATTGCTTATTTTAAAATACAATGCTCATTTGAAAATATATACATGTTTAGAAATAAATAAAGTAACATAGAATATATTTTCAAAAATAATTGGAAGGCTATAATATATATTCGCTCATTTTAAGATAGAGTGATTATTTGAAATATATATATATTTTCATTTTAATATACGATGCTCATTTGAATATATAAGTGTTTAGAAATAAGAATAAAATAATAAAAAATATAAAGGCAATAATAATAAAAAAAAAGAATGAAAAAATATGACAGTCAACATGCAAAGAATAAAGTGAAAAATAATGGCTTGACAGGGGCTTGAACCCGCGACCAAATGCCATATACTACTTTGCATGTGGACACAAACCAACTGAGCCAAATGGAGTTTGTGATAGTTGTCCGTATTTGACAGGTATAAACTGTCGTTGAATGTATCTGGGTGCACCATGCGCACGGTGTGTAAGAAGTATGACTGGTAAAATAATAACTTATCTGTATAATTGTTGTGCCGTGATATGATCACTGCCCTAAAGTTGAAATTGGCCCGCTACGAACACACGGACTCGTGGCAAACCAACCTCCAGGGTTAACACAACACTGACTCGCAGGTGAAGTACAGAGAGACAGTTTAAGAACGCTCTTAATATTGCCCAGTAATTGAGAGATTAATAGAGAGAAGAGGGAGAATTTTTTTGTGTCAAAAACAGTGCCAGGAAGGGGGTATTTATAGGGACTGAAGAAGAGAAACTGACCTCCTAAAACCGTGTTAAAAACGGTAATTAATGGAGTAGTGGAAAAAGTCCACTAACGGCTAGTGAAAGCAGTCAGTTTAGGAGTGGATCAAGGCATTGACTGATTCCATAACAGTCGTTAAAAGTTGACATATTTTTCTAATAAAAATTTAGTTAAGTTAAGTTATTTCCCATGGCCCACGCCCCGACCCGGGCGGGCGGCGGCGCGTGTGTGTAACTAGCCCAATCAAGAGCCCAACCACAAAAGCCTACTAAGTAACCAACTCAATAGATACTAGGAACATAACTATTAATAAACTCACAACTCACCTCTTATTCTTCCTATATGGGATCCCCAACTCTTCATATTCTTTTGAAGCAACTAAAGAGTTTTTTCTATTACTCTTCACAAAACTCCAACAATCCCCCACATGATTTAAAAGAAGAGACAGAAAGAAACAGGGCTGAAAAAAGAAGATTTGGGCAATAGATACTCAGTTTTGTAAGCATCAATATCTTAGAGACTTGAATTGATACCCAGTGCATACAAGTATGAAGAGTTCATAATCAATACTTGCGCACTAAACCTTTTTCAAAATAAGAAACGTTCTCGCGATATATATATAAGTGCCCCACAAAACCTGGATTTTCATGAATGCTCTAGAGATCCTAAGCCTTAGGGATCTCATAGGGGATTGGGCGTAACCCCCACATTCACATAGGTAAGTTCATCAAGTTTGTACTGTTCTAACCACCTTATCAAGGCTATGAACTTATTAAGAGCATTTTACTCATCCTTACACATTTTACAGTATAAAAAAAATACTACATCACTTTTATTAATATAGGAATGGTAGTAGTATCTACTACTTGAGTTCTTTTATGACTTAGTTTGACCCTTGAACTTAGAAACTTTCTAAAAAGGGTATCCATCATAATTCACTCCACAATAGGCTTTAAACCCATTCCTTGTGCTGACTCTAGCACCATTTTTCTACAAAGGCCTTTGGTGAGAGGATCTGCAATATTCCTCTCTGACTTTACAAACTCGAGTGAAATTACATTGTTTTTCATTAGATTTCTAACTATAGCATGCCTCAAGCGAATATGCCTCCTCTTTTCATTATAGGCTTGATTATTCGCGACCCCAATTGCAGCTTGTGAGTCACACCGCATTGAAACTGATGGAGCTGGCTTCCCCCACAATGGAATATCAGCTAGCAAACTCCTTAACCATTCAGCTTCCCGACCTGCTAATTCTAAAGCAATAAACTCAGATTCCATAGTAGATTTGGCAATACAAGTTTGCTTTGATGATTTCCATGATATAGCTCCACCAGCAAGAGTAAAAACAAAGCCACTAGTAGATTGAATCTCATCATTATCAGACACCCAATTAGCATCACAATATCCTTCTAGAACACAAGGTGTTCTTTGATAATGCAAACCCCAATTGATAGTGCCTTTTAAATACTTCAACAATCTAATCAAAGCACCCCAATGCTCCTGATTAGGATTGTGAGTATACCTACTTAATCTACTAACAGCATAAGCTATATCAGGTCTAGTATAGTTCATCAAGAACATTACACTACCAATAATTTTAGCATATTGCTCTTGTGATATACTATCTCCTTTATTCTTTTTCAAATGAATACTAGAATCATATGGAGTTTTCATTGGAACACAATCATATTGATCAAACTTCTTTAAAATTTTCTTAATATAATGAGATTGATTTAAAGATATCCCATATGACGTTCTAGTTATCTTTATCTCAAGAATAACATCAGCCTCTCCTAAATCCTTCATTTCAAAACAAGAATTTAGGAAACTTTTAGTTGCATTCACTATGTCTATATTGGTTCCAAAAATCAACATATCATCCACATATAGACATATAAAAACACAACCAAGACCATCCGTTTTGGAATAAACACAAGCATCAGAATCATTTACTAAAAAACCATTTGAAGTAATGGTTTGATGAAATTTATCATACCATTGCTTTGGTGCTTGTTTTAAACCATACAAAGATCTAATAAGCTTTCATACCTTGCCCTCTTGACCAGGAATAACACATCCTTCAGGTTGCTTCATATAGATCTCTTCATCTAGCTCACCATTCAAAAAAGCAGTTTTCACATCCATTTGATGCACAATAAGATCATGAATGGATGCAAGTGCAATTAATGCTCTAATAGTGGCTACCTTGGTCACTGGTGAATAAGTGTCAAAAAAGTCTAGACCTTTCTTTTGGTGATGTCCTCCAACTACAAGTCTAGCTTTATACTTGTCTAATGTCCCATCAGGCTTGCACTTCTTAGTAAAAATCCACTTACTACTCAAAGCCTTACAACCCCTAGGAAGGTCAGTCAAAATCCATGTGTTGTTACTCATAATAGACTCTATTTCACTGTGAATAGCCTCCATCCAAAAATTAGAGTCAATAGATCTCATGGCCTCCCCAAAAGTTCTAGGGTTCTCTTCCAATATAAAAGCACTTACTCTTTCCTCATCTAGAAATCCTTTTTCAGCTAGGAAGGAAGCAATGAAGTCAGGTCCATAACTAGTCTCAGTTCTAGTTCTTTTACTCCTTCTAGGTTCTATAGTCTCACTAGATGATGCAATGTTATGATGCAAAGTAGAGGAAGATGCAGCAGGCAAGCATGATTGCACACTAAATTTCATAGGAAAAATATGCTCAAAGAATTCTACATCCCTTGACTCTCTAATAGGACCAAAGCCAAAAGCATCCTTAAGAATAAGTCTATATGCAGCACTGTTAGAAGCATACCCAATAAAGATTCCATCAACAGTCTTAGGTCCAATCTTACTCCTTTGAAAGTCAGGAAGTCCTATTTTTCCCAAGCACCCCCACACTTTGAGGTAACCCAAATTTGGTTTAAAACCTTTCCACAATTCATAGGGAGTCTTATCTAACTTCTTATGGGGAACTCGGTTAAGCACATAGCAAGCAGAAAGAATTGCCTCCCCCACATGTTAGTAGGCATCCCTGAACTTATAAGCATAGCATTCATCATATCCTTAAGAGTTTTGTTTTTCCGCTCAGCTATTCCATTTTGTTCAGGTGTATAGGGAGTTGTAACCTCATGTATGATCCCATTAGATTCACAAAATTTCTTAAGTGGAAGTCCATCATATTCTCCACCCCTATCAGATCTCACTCTCTTTATCTTAAGGTCTAACTGGTTTTCTACTTCGGATTTATAAATAAGAAATTTCTCTTCAGCCTCATCTTTCGTACTTAACAAGTGAACCTTAGGATAACGTGAGAAGTCATCACCAAATGTAATATAATATCTCTTCCCTCCCCTACTCATAGAGTTCTTAAAGTCACCTAAGTCACTATAGACTAGTTCTAATAAGGTAGAGGAACGAGAAACACTCTTGTTGAATGCTTTCTTAGGGTGTTTGGCCTCTACACATACTTCACATTTATCAAAAGAGGTATTGCTAAAGTCAGAAATAAGACTGAGTCATTTTAGCCTTTTAATGGATGCAACATTCACATGACCTAGTCTAGAATGCTATAAAGAAACAGACTCAGCAATACAAACGGAAGCAGTAGAAATTTTATTATCATAAATTACATCCAAAACAAAGAGTTCAGCATTACAAAATCCTTTACCCACAAAATCACCACTTCTGGTTAATACAAGTCTGTCAGATTCAAAAGTTAATTTAATTCCAGCCTTGTTTAAAAGTGCACCAGATATGAGGTTTCTGCGGATATCAGGAACATGCACGACATTTTGCAAAGCAATGGTTTTTCTAGAGGTTAACTTCAGAAAAACCTTTCCTTTGCCTAAGACACTCACAGTGCTTGAGTTGCCCATGAAGACACATTCTCCTTCTGAAACTTTATCATAAATCTGGAACATTTCCTTGCTTGAGCAGATGTGGCGGGTAGCTCCAGTATCTATGACCCATTTAGAAATGTTGCTAATCAGGTTCACCTCGGACACCACAGCAACAATTATGTCATCTTTCAGCAAGGTTGACTTGTGCTTTGTTTTCTTTTGGTTTGGTGACAACATCATTTGAAGAAGCTTGTTTGTTTCTACAATCCCTAGCAGCATGTCCAAATTTACCACAAACATAGCAGTTACCCTGAAATTGCTTCTTACCCTTAAATCCATTACCATTCTGCCTAGTTCCGTGAACATGGTTCTGACTTTTACCCTTTTTCCCTTTTCCAGAATTTTAGACTCAATAATGTTGGCGAAAGTGGAAGAATGGTCGGTCTTACCTTTAGTCTGAATCCGGTTTTGTTCCTCAATTTTAATGTGGGAAACTAATTCCTGAAGGGTAAAGTCCTTTTGCTTATGTTTCATAGAGTGAACATAGGTCTCCTAAGAGGGTGGCAGTTTCTCTAAAAGGCCATTAGCTTGAAATAAATCAGGAATAACCATACTTTCAGCAGCAAGTTCAGCACCCAAATGTTCATAGTCATGGACTTGGTCTAAAACAGGTTTGTCATCAGTCATAGTAAGTTTTAACCAACGACTACAAGCATATTTCTTAGTCCCAAAATCATCCAGTCCATACTTAACTTTAAGGGCATCCCAAATATCCTTTGCCTTTTTCGACCTACTATAAATCATATATAAAGGAGCAGTCATATAATGCAATAATATTCCCCTACATGTCTTATTATCTTTCTCAAAATCCCTAACTGCGTTTTCAGGAGCATCATCAGTAGTTAAGCAGTAATCTACCCCGATTTGGCCTAAAAAGAATTCCATTTTATCAGACCACATAATATAATTTTTTCCATCCAAAGGGTCTAATTTCGACATATCAGGAACAAAGGGGTTGGCAGAATTAAGAGGAACCGCAACAGGAATACCAGCCATAATAACAGTATAAAAAAACGAAAAGATTTCAACTTTCGATTGTAAGAAGTACGACTTGTAAAATTAATAACTTATCTGTATAATTGTTGTGCCGTGATATGATCACTGCCCTAAAGTTGAAATTGTCCCGCTACGAACACACGGACTCGTGGCAAACCAACCTCCTAAAACCATGTTAAAAACGGTAATTAATGGAGTAGTGGAAACAGTCCATTAACGGCTAGTGGAAGCAGTCAGTTTAGGAGTGGATCAAGGCATTGACTGATTCCATAAGTTGACAAATTTTTCTAATAAAAATTTAGTTAAGTTAAGTTATCTCCCATGGCCCATCGCCCATGGCCCACACCCCGACCTGGGCGGGCGGCGGCGCGTGTGTGGAACTAGCCCAATCAAGAGCCCAACCACAAAAGCCTACCAAGTAACCAACTCAATAGATACTAGGAACATAACTATTAATAAACTCACCACTCACCTCTTATTCTTCCTATATGGGATCCCCAACTCTTCATATTCTTTTGAAGCAACTAAAAAGTTTTTTCTATTACTCTTCACAAAACTCCAACACGGTGCACCCGGGTGCATAATAATAATCTATATATATATTAAAAAGCGTACAAATTGTCCATGAGAAGTTTCGAACCCACGACCTCAAGTGTGGAAGATAAATGCTCTAACCATTGTACTACTACATTTTTATTGCTTCTTTTATCAATACTAATAATGATATTAATGATATTATATGTTTTCAATGAAAAACAATAATTAAGTTACAATATTTTAATTACATTTATGAATAAAACTATTAATTTATGACTTTTTACTAATATCTTTCTACATCAAATTTTAGTTGTCTTAAAGTATTAAAGTATAATACATATTAATCCCAGAGCATCGCCTGGACCTCAATAGTAGTTGTAGGTAATTACATAATTAACACTTTAAAATCTTGAATTAAATGGCAGAATGACAAGTCTTTGTTGTAGAACTTGGATTTTTCTTGGTGTGTCTGAATCATCAAATATAGGAAAAAATGGCAAGAAATTGCTAAAGATGCGATGCGCGAAAAAGAAGCCGGCAAAATAAGGCTTAATTAGGCTAGAAAGGAGTGCACAAAAAGTAACGCTAGTGAGAGTGTGAGACCAACGACTTTGTAGTGTGAAGTAACCAAGAACAAAGACATCTCGATACTCGAATTTCCTGATCCTTGTCTTACTCATGCTTAGCTTTTAGTTGGTTATATCACTTGTGTTTTACTCTCTTTCTCGTTTCCATCTTGATTCTTGTTTGTCACATTCTTGTCTATGGGGTTTCTTTTCTTGTGCTTCCATTTTCACCCCTTGTTTCAACTTAGCTAGATACTGCGGATTAACATATCAAAGTTGACCCGACTCGAGTAATCCAATCTAAAATATCCTAATAAACTTCCGATTCTATTGTCATGTTACTAATTTGAACAATATTTTCTTAAAAAGTTATCCTTCGTCTCTTTTTAGGTGCTATATTTACTTTAAATTTTTTTTTGATAATTTGTAACTTTTATTTATATTCAAGGCAAATTGCCGAGAACTAGGACAAAGAGTCCCTTTTAATGCCTTACATCCGAAGTGAAAATTGCAAGTCTACATGGGATTACATGAGTTATAAGAAAGCAATGAATTCATCTCTTCTAGTGAGCCCTTGTTTTGCTAGAGTGGCAGCCATCATGTTAGATTCACGCCCTCTATAGGAGAATTCGATATTGCTGCAATTCATCTTAGTGCCTTTGATGTAATTGAGGGCGAAGTTTAGATTCCAAGGCCCAACTATTTCTCCATTGCACCACTTTACTGCATTCACCGAGTCCGATTCCATAATGATATTCTTGCCAAGACAATACTCAAGGGTGGATGTGATTTGGAGAGCTCTTTTGATCGCGAAAACCTCGTCATGATTTATCTCCATGTACGGCACTGGGGTTGAAAATAGGCACAAGAATTTTCCTTGGTGATCTCTGAGAACCCCACCAATTACGGTCTTGGAAGCTATATTTACTTTAAATTCTCTTTTGAATTGCTTTATTTTCTTTTTTGAAGATGTGGTTCTCATATATTTGACCTTTTCGAATCCTTTTTTTGTTATTTACCTATATGTTAATTTGTTTTATCATTTTTTGTCATTTATCAATAAAATAGTGGCCTTTGTCGTTCTTTTCGCACTTCCCAATGTTCCAATCATTTATCTCCTTAAAAAAAACTTCTCAAAGGCACGTTTAGCAATTGAATAGAGACATAGAGTAAATATGACATCATTCACATTACTATCAATTATTACCGTCTAAAAAGGCAACTAAATACATTTAATTTGTTCGAGTTTCCTCTAGGTTCAAATCGAGTAATTGAGTCGGGTTATAAGATTTGCTAATTATCAGACTCTTCCTACTTAAAGGGTGGTTTAAATTTTAGACCATCTTTAGAATGAAAACTCTATGTCTTTATTCCAACTTCTTTTTCCTTTATTAATGGATAACAAGAGTGGTTTTTCTAGACTTATGAGGAAAATTAGTTTTATATCCTTGAAGTATAGTTTTAGTTTATATTTGTCCCTCTTAATTTTATCCAAATCACACAAACAAAAGTGAAAAAGTAATTTTCGAGAAATATATTTTCCTTCCGACCAAACACAAGCTAAATAATCAATGGAAATAAGATTCTAAAACTCTCATCAATTATGGATCAAGCAAAAGAAACTTGACCAGGTAAAGAAATCTATAGAAAAACAAAAAGAAAAAAGTTTGAGGTGGATTTGAGCTCATAAAGTTAGAACTTTTTGACTTGTAAAAAAGCAACCTTGTTTTTGTGCTTAGCTGAGCTCATGCAATGTTCAGGGGACCTATATATGCACCTTTCATGGTTCAAATAGTGCGGTAGGCAATAATTCATGTTTCAGTCTCTTTTTGATCTTATTCTTTCTTTTTTTTAATCAGTAAGATAAGAAAAGAAGGGTAGGAAAGTCTAAGCGCACACATATGACATAACCACGTCTTATGAGGTTATGAGGTTATGAGGTTGAATTGTTGAGTGTGAACTACTATGAAAATTATCATTAGCTTTATGTATAGGAGTATTTGTCAGTAATTTTGTAGTAGTATACAGCATCCATAATTCTACAACCATTTAACAAAAATACTCATGAATCTCATAGATATATGCATTATCAATAATCTCATATATTAGTAACATTAATAATATAAGTCACTAACAAGTAACAAGCTGTAACAACTATAATTTTGAGTTGTGAATGTACTCAGTATACTCCATACATAATTAGTCCCTCATTATTTTAATAAATTTAGAATCGGCACAAGTTTGGTAATGTGTATTTTTCTTAGTTCTTTACTATAATTTTTTACTATAGATGTATCTAATAAAAAAATTTAAGTTCAAAATGAATATTGCGTATCTTGGTGTACATAATGCAAGGTACATCCAATTTATTTCATTGCTCATTTGCTCATTAAGAACTCTTCTCTTCATCCAAGGGACCCAAATGAGTAAATGAGAAAGACATTAAATGTACCTCACACTAAGTACACCTAAATGTACAATAAAAATTGCAATTACTTACGTGTATACTATGAATGATATTCAATAATAGCTGTTGTCCATTCGGAGTTTCGGAGAGCGAAAGGTTATATAAATATGTCAATTTAGTGGTATTGTTATTACTACATATTAAGCGGTGGCTTGTTAAGTAATCCACTATGGATAATGATCTAATACGTCATTTGATAAAGTATTTATTACATGGTGTGACAACTGATAATCATAGTATATCCCCATACTTTGAACATGTAAGATCTAAGATTTGAGTCGTAGGTGAAATCGAATCAGTAGTATTTAGTAGATACCTAATACTGTCCACCATCGGATTCTTGAAAATATAGTATAATGAGACTATAGTTTTATAGAGTACTAGTAGTAGAAATAGTAATGCAGGGAACATTAAAGAGGTAGGAGACACTGAGACAGAGTGGGAAAGACTTGAGTTGAAATTGGCATCACTAGTATGGAGTCCCCACAACTACAACAGGTCTACCTGAAGGAAATTATTTATATGACCAGCTCATCAGTATATAATTTTAGAAAGATAAGGACTTTTTAGATAACATTTTGTATAGGAAATAAGAAAGAGATAGGTGTATGATTGAGTCTAATATAAAATGCAATTACCAAAAACTGGTTTTCTTGAAGATATTATTATCTACTCTTAGCAGCTTTTTACAATTTATACTAAAACAAAATTAATAATATTAATATTAGAAATAATATATTAAGATGCGTGAAACTTTATATACAATGATTATAAAAGAATGCAAGATTATATAAATGACAGGACTAAATGTTTCAATTCCCTTTCCTACAAAACACGTTTTTTTTACTTTAAAGTTTGTCTTTATGTTACTCCATTATTCAAGCCTGAGGTGTCCACCAAGTCGCCCCATGGTGAATTAACAACATTCGCAATCCTAATATACTATATCTGCGCCCACCAAGTCGCACCATGGTGAATTAACAACATCCGCAATCCTAATATGCTATATCTTCGCCCACCAAGTCGCGCCATGGTGAGTTAGCAACATCCGCGATCCTAATATACCATCTTTGTTCGCTTACAATTGTTTCAATTTGAATTTACACTATTCATATATCAAACTTTGATCTTATATCTTACAAATATTTGTTTGCTACTATATCTATATCGATTTTTCTTTATTGTAACACGTCGAAGGATATGTTAAATTGTTAATAGGTAAAATACTATATAATTGTCTCAATGTATGTGTTTAAAATAATTTTTAAATTTTTTTGCTAATATTATTCGAAATCATTAAGATATTGACAAGTGTGACAACTCAGAGTTGAATAAGAAAAAGAGCAACAAGGAGTGTATAAAAATATAGTAACTCAATTTCTTTTTAGATGACCTTCTTTTTGCTACATATATTAAGGAGCAAAGTTATTTGACTGGGAAACATTGATTAAAGACATGTAATGTATATCCATGTAGTGAGATAAGCAACCAAAAAAGGAAATGAGTCAACTAAAACGAATTTAGGTCATAAAAGAAATGGATGAAACATGTGATTATATAGAATATCATTATATTTATCTACATGCATATTAAAACATGAAATTAGCTATACTTTTAGGTAGATCAAGGACGTTGTTGGTTGATGGCTCGTGGAACCGCTCAGTCAAGGGGGAGGTTGGGTAGCAGTTGAGAGGTGCGAGTCAAGTTATCTAAGGAGCCAATGAGGTCTTTGCGTCGTCCCCAATGCCGACAAAGTTTATGGCGATTTGGGAGTGTTAATGCTCAAATTAGGAATATCTATCTGATTTTTGGATTGGTTAAAAATTAAGAAGTATCGATCCAAGATCTTCGCATGGAATGCACAACGGCTTGAGAAGATGTTACTCTTTTGCAAATATTCTTTACCGACTGTCTCCATTTCTTTCGTGTGTTTGTGAAAAGGTCTCTAGGTCTCTTAGTAGCACCGAGTTCGCTACTAGAAGTAATAAACTGAGAGTGTGTTCTCTTCGCCAAAAACTAAACTTAATAGACATGATTGAACCCGATCACCTTTTATCTTCTCTTATGTTCACACCTAAATAAACCTAATCAACTTTAATTAGACGTGATCCGACCTGAACCATTAATTTTTTCAAAATTTACTAAAAGAGACGGTCTAATTTTAAATTAAGATTAGACTAACTTAAACCCATAATTTTATTCGAAAAGCCCATAATTTTAGTCAAAAATAGTGTTTCATTCTTTTCTTTCTATTGAGTTTGGGACATTACCTAATTTTAAATTAAAATTAGGCAGTGTCTTATAAAACAACTCTAATTTTTTAAGGTAAAGAGAACACGCTCTAATCGTAATTATAACTTGAATATTAGCAACTTTCGTCATTAATTACCAAGAAGAGTAGAATAGTATTTTCTTATCATCATAGGGGCCCCGGCCCGAAAAAGAAATGCCCATGCCCATACCCATCTTGAGTCTTGACTGCCTAAGCCAAAGGTTTAAAAAAGGGTTCTACTTCCCACACCATCACTTTCCCTTCTCCTCCCACTTCCCTTTCGAACTCTGAAATTCCCACTTTATCCTTGTCTTGCCTTGAGTACTGAGTCACTTCCCTCTTTTCCTCTACCACCTTTCTTACAAAATTCCAATTTGCTCCTCCGATCCCCTTTTCAAATTCCCACCATTGATAAACCAATTTCATTATAATGGAAGATATGAAACAAATTAAACTATATTCCTCAAATTTAATCATTGATAGGATGATAAATGAGGATGATTAATGCAGAACTAAATCAAATTTTGGGATAAAAAAGAAGAAGCAATGGATACGAGCACTGCGCCACCAGGGTACATAACAGGTCAGCAAGTGCCACCACCCGTGATGGTGGTTAGCCAACAACAAGCGGGTGGTGCTGGGAATCATTACACCCCACCAAGCGGTCATGTGGGTGCTGTAATTGGCGTTGTGGCGGTGATATCAGTGTTGGGTATTTTAGCTGGTTTAGTGGGTAGATTATGTAGTGGGCGTACTGTTTTGGGTTATGGCCCTCATTTTGATGTTGAAGCTTGGCTTGAGTCTAAATGCTCTTCTTGTCTTGATGGTCGTGTTGCTCCTCCTCCTCGTTTAAATCATCCTCAATTGCATATGCATCATATGATGATGGAGAGTTTTCCGGGTGGTAGTAGTGCTAGTTGGGGACCTGATAGTGGTATGTTGCGGCGGCAGCCGCATCCGGAACCGGGTGCGGCTGCGCACCCGCACCCGCAGCCACAGGTTGCTGAGGCGGCTAATAGGAGTAGTAGTAGTAATAGTGTAGCTGCTGACCGCCCTGAGCCTGAGATAAGAAAAGCACACCACCATCAGAAAGACAAGCAGCGCGTTGTCGACGATGAGGACGACATTAGCGAGTCTTCGGAGGAACTACACGACCACCACCAGCAACAACAACAACAGCAACAACAACAGCAACAACAACAGCAACAACAACAACAACAACAACAACAGCAACAACAGCAACAGCAACAGCAACAGCAACAATTACAACAACAGCAGCAGGAGCAACTGCAACAGCAACGGCGACTACAACAGCAACAATTACAACAACAGCAGCAACAACAGCAAATACTACAACAACAGCAACAACGGATGCAGCAAACGCAGGAGGAGCAACAACAATAACCACATTGATTCCACTAAAATTAGTTAACTGGTGAATATGATAATTGGACTTGGAGAAAAGCAAGTAAATTTACTAATACGCAAATTGATTTATCTAAGAATGTAATGTAATCTCCCATATTTTAATTTATTGCTCATTACTACAAATTAAGTAGAATTTACTACATCATAGATCTTGTTTATTCCTATGTAGGACTCACTCAAGTCTTGTAAGACAATCAGTAATTTGAGTATGAGGTATCATTTGTAGCCTTTAAGATGTAAACCAAAAACAAAAAACATAATTCATATAAATTTTGTGCAAGTAGGATGATGTGATTATGCCAAATTATATAAACGTCCGGGGGTGCCCGTTAGCAGGATCGCTAAATGTTTAATGCATATTAGCAACGGTATTTAAATTTCGAGAAATATGTTATGCCTTTAGTAGTTTCAAGAAAAGGGTATTGTCTGATTACAGTTCATTTGTCAGTATGAGCAATAACAATCCAGTGTAATGTGAAATTCAATGCTTTTCAAGTGTTTCACTCATTGCTGTCCCATATTCGTCCTGTTTCTCTCTTGAGTACTGTCTCTCTCGGCCCCGTTCACATTCTAAAATTGTCCATATTATTAGCAATGCAGCTTGGTAAAATTTAACATATGCCTTTCCTTCGCTCTACACGTCTATCACGATACTACGTACTTCGGGTGCATTCATTTGTTTCACTCAATCCTGATCTAGCAAGGATCTGTAGTTCCCAAATCTGTTTCTAGCTTGCATTATTTTCACAGCATATGAAGGTTACGTTCTTTTGGAGTAAATAGAGTGGAAGCGAAATGAACTGCGATAAGTTTGAAAAACTTTAAATGCGGTTGATAAATGTTGTGACTGCTGATAAGACGTTTTTAGTGTGTCGTTAAGGCACTAAGGATCGATTTCCAAATAATTTTTATAAATCTAACGAGCAACTACTATAAACGTAGTAATGACAAGTCAAGGGTCGAACCACAAGGAAAAAGTGATTGACTAAGGTCTATTAAGTCTAAAACTACTTAAGTGAAGGGTATTTGGGGGTGTGAAGGATTGATTCCAGTATCGACTAATAACTAGCTAACGAATAACTAATAACAATCAAGTAAGAGATGTAGATATAGTAAGGTAAACACTAGAGTTTGAGCTACTCGTATGAATACGAGCTAGGCAACACAAGCAATGCAATTACAGTTTAAAAGCGAATATCATGCAAAGTTAAGTTCCTCTAAGTTACTCGAGTCCTCTCTCAAATGACCCTCAAGATTAATCAATTAATCAATCAACTAGATCCTCTCTCGAATAGTCTCTAACCAATTGATTAATGGATTCAATAAGCATGGAAAACCCCTAACACAAAGATCCTCTTCAATTCTACCCAATCTCTTGGTCTACAAATTAAGTTGATTCAAGGAAATGACAAAAAAATCAATTAATAAGAGAAATTGAAACCTAAAAGCCCTAACATAAACGTGATCAAGATCTACCCTAGGGTGTCAAAATACCAAGATCAATACATAATAATCAATAGAAAACGCAATTACATGAATGCCATAACTAAGCCCTTAATTCATAATTTAGCCCAAACCCTAGATAATGAACTACTCACTAACCATGGATTCTAAGCAAAAGAGATTAACTAAATTAAACATGATTAACAAAAGTAATGAAAATAGAGAGGAGAGATCGAAAGAAGAATACTTGAATTAATTCACCAATTGAATCTTCAATCAAAGTACCAATGTAAGAAATAAGGATTTTTGGGAGTTTAGAGAGAGATAAACTAAGTAATTAGAGTTTTAAGTGTCGAGTAATACAAGACAAAAACGCAAAACCTATTTATAATATTCCAAAAATAAAGACGGAAAATCGAAAAAACCCGAACTACAGGTCTACACGGGCGTGCAGACCTGATCTGAAATCAGCGTCTTCAGAAAGCATCTATTGTTTTCCTGAAATTCAACCAACACGGACGTGTTAAAGTCGACACGGGCGTGTTGGCCTGACTTTCTCAAATAAGTGGGCAAGCAGCAGCAGGACTGTCTTCGTGGAAAAATCCCAACACGGGCGTGTTGAAGTCAACACGGGCGTGTTGACTTTTGGTCAGCGGACAGCTCAA
Organism: Patellifolia procumbens; assembly: GCA_947645195.1. Taxonomy (NCBI): domain Eukaryota; kingdom Viridiplantae; phylum Streptophyta; class Magnoliopsida; order Caryophyllales; family Amaranthaceae; genus Patellifolia; species Patellifolia procumbens. The sequence continues at coordinate 1,463,731 of CANSGD010000429.1, forward strand.
CTTCAAACGATCATATCTCTATCGTCTCTTATCAGAATTGAGCTTATGACCAGTCGTTGGAAAGATATCGAAACTAGTTTACACCTCCCTGTGGAATTACCTTAATCCGATTTATGGATCAAAAGTTATGTTCATTTGAAGTTCAAAAGTCTACAACTAGTCTTCCAATGATCAAATGACTTTAAAAACCTGCTAGTTAGCCTGGAAATCATCCATAAACAATTAAACAGATAATGAAGCGACAATATAACTCAAAGGGAACAAAAACGATGCAATGCTAGGCTTAAATGCTCTAAACTACATGAAATGACACTAAAAATGACCTACAATTAAGCACAATAAAAGTGCTTATCAACTGCGTACTTATGTGGATCACTTTTTTTTAAAAATATAATCTCATTTATAAGTATGAGATTATATTAAGGTAAGAATAATTAATAATCCACGACTGCCCTCGCATAGGGGCCCCCACCCAGAGGCCCATTACAAGTCGTACACCCCCACCCCCCTTCTCCCAATCCCAAACAAATGATTGGGGTAAGAATTGATCCCTAGACAAAGTTAGGGAATAAGGAAAGGCTCACCAATTGAGCCAACCCCAATCCTTTCTTATGTGGATCACTTGACACCGACATCTTTATGAAGCTACTATAAAATATACATACAAAGACGTGGTCTTTATAAAGCTAAAAAAGATCGCCTTATGGACTTAAACAATCTGGAAGAATGTGGTACAATATGGAAGAGTGTGGTACAATCTTCTTAGTGAATACTATATGGAAGAAGATTTCGAAAATAATCAAATCAGCCCTTGTGTTCATTTAACGATCTTAATCGGGATTTGGTATAATTGGAGTTTATGTTGATTATTTGAACATCACTGGAACTCGTATAAAACTTGAAATAACTACAAGATATTTGATGAAAGATCTTGTGAAGGACAAAATTTTGCCTTGATTGAAAAATGGAACCTTTGTTCATAAATCAAGTTATACAGAATAGGCCTTGAAACGTTTTTCAAATGGATAAATCACATTTATTAAATCCTCCAATGCTAGTATGATATTTAAATATGAAAAACAATCCATTTCGACCTCAAGAATAAGACAAAAAAATTATTGGTACTGAAGTACATACTTAAGTGCAATTGATGTCTTGATGTATCTATCTAACAATTTTCGACATGACATAGCCTTTTCTAGATACAATATTGCACCAATAACGAGACATTTCTTTCCCTTTATTAATGACATTATTTCTCATTTGAAGGTCGACTATGGATAATCTGACATTCCCAGCTGGACGAGCCGAGTTTGGTCGAGTTCGAGATAACTTGACTCGTTTACACCCATAGTTGAGCCGATCTCCTCAAGTAAAAAGCTTTCCTTTAAAAATGAGAAAGCAGATTAGTCTGCAATCAATGAGCTATGATTAACATGGTGGTTCATCTGGTTTTTCTGCAATAACCTAATATTTAGAGATAAAAGTACCTCATAGGCTCAGAGCGCATGGCAAGTTGTGTCATCAAAAATAATTTAAGAGACTAGAACAATTCTAAGAGGCGAGACTCCTAAAACCACCTATTGTAAGAGAACAAGTAAAGCTCTTTGTTGGTCCCCGCTCTCGAGGGTTTCCTTAAATTAAATTTCGATGGTTCAAAACTCAGACCAGGAGTGGCAACACAACTTGTGATTTCGTCACTAGAGACCATTAAGGAAAAGTCAAAATTGCCAGAGCCAAGAAACTTAATTAGCTTTGATTGTAGCATCCTTCAAGCTGAAACTTGGGGGTTAAGAGAAGGTATAACAAACGCCTCTCTTTTTGGTGCTTAGAAGCTTATAATCAAAGGGGACAATCTTGTGATCAACAATGGAGCTAAAAAGTCTAGGCTATCTTTAAGATAGTAACTCTTTGACTACCGACTCTCTTGTTGAGGAGTGTAAATTTCAGATCGTTCGATTTCAACAATACTTAAAGGTGGCAAACAGGGTGGAGGATTACATGACTAACAACGGACATAAAAGCCTTTCCAATATTTCGTATTTTCTCTCTTTTAATATAAACCTTTTCTTCCTTATTCGAAAGGATGTTTTAGACCAGCCTACACGGCCCTAGAGACTAAAAGTCAAGTTGAATGGAGAAATGGGCATAAATTTTTTTTTTTTTTTTGCAGAATCTTGGGCATAAATAAGTCAATTGCAATTTGCAACCATATAAAAAAATAAGTCAATTGCCGGCAGTATTAACCGCAAAAGGACAAACTTTGGAAATTATAAAATAAAAAGCGGGACCAACCAACACACTCACTTCTTTCTTCCACTTCCCATCTTCTTCTTGCGTCAAAACTAATCTAATTTCATTCCATTTTTAGGTCTTTATTCGTATTGCTTCCTGCAATTCCAATCTGCAACTAAGCTCAGTTAAAAATGGCGCGACAAAGATGCTACCTCGATGTAAGCATTGGCAATGAGCTTGAAGGTCGTATCGTTGTTGAGCTCTTTAACGACGTCGTTCCCAAAACCGCCGAAAATTTCCGTGCTCTTTGTACCGGTGAGAAAGGTATCGGTCCTCACACCGGTGTCCCGCTTCATTACAAGGTATATCTCTCTTTCTTTCTTTCTCTTTTTCAATTTTTGCATTGATTCCGAATTTTTATACTTTTTGATATAATTCTTGCGGATGATATAGCATTTCTCTCTATTTCAAGATTTTGGGATCGATTCTCATCTCGCCTCCGTAATACCTTTCCTTTGTACACACAAATAATACTTGATAGTTGATATGCTTCTTTGTTCTAGAAAGTTCTTTTCTTCAATCTTGTATGCCCCATCTTCCTTTTATCACCTTTTTTTTTTGTTTTTTTGTTTTTGAATTTTAATTTTGAATTATAAATTGAGTTGCCTGAAGCAGAATCAAGTACTATTAATCTTTTAGATATAGTGTGTCATCTTTGTTGGGTAGTCAATTAAAGAGTATTGTATAATGTAATTGTCAATTTCAGATTCTTTTTTCCCTTTTTTTGTTGGTGCATCAAGTTTTGAAGAGTTGTGAATTAAAGTTGTAACTTTATGTAGCTTAAATGCCTTTTGTGTTTGTACGGATTGTACAATTGGTACTTGTGATTGTTTTGTACTAAAGCCATGTTCTTTTGGACTGAATTAATGGAAATTATTTTTAGTTCAAGTCAGCTTCATTCAGTTTAGTTCAGTTTAGCCCAGGTTCACTGAGTCTGAAAGAGCAGGGCCTAAATGTTCTATTCTTTGAATTTTTGTTAAATTAATAGATGACACCTATTTATACGATTCCACTCCCTTTTACGAGGGAAATGTAAATGGTATAGTTTTAATCTTGTAGTGATTAAAGGGGGCAAATCGTTGTATTCTTGTTGTAGGGATGTCCATTTCATCGTGTCATCAAGAGCTTTATGATACAAGGAGGGGACATTTCAGCTGGAGATGGTACTGGAGGGGAGTCAATATATGGGTTGAAATTCGAGGATGAGAACTTTGAGTTGAAGCATGAACGGAAGGGAATGTTATCGATGGCTAACTGCGGCCCTAATACCAATGGGTCTCAGTTTTTCATTACCACTACTCGGACTTCTCATCTAGATGGAAAGCATGTTGTGTTTGGTAGAGTGATCAAAGGTATGGGTGTTGTTCGTGCCATCGAACATGTCAATAACGATGATGATAGTGAACGCCCTACCCAGGATGTTATTATTGCTGATTGTGGCGAGATTCCTGAGGGTGCTGATGATGGCATCTCGGATATATTCAAGGATGGTGACAACTATCCTGACTGGCCAGCTGATCTCGATGAGAGTCCTGATGACCTCTCTTGGTGGACTGCTGCTGTTGATTCTGTTAAGGCACTTGGAAATGAACATTTCAAAGTAAGTAGCTGTTCTCAAGTCTCAACTTGCAACCATAGTTCAGATGAACATTTTGTATTGAATTCTAATTATTCCTCTTTTATCCAGAAACAAGACTACAAAATGGCATTAAGGAAGTACAGGAAAGCACTACGCTATTTAGATGTTTGTTGGGAGAAAGATGGGGTTGATGAAGGTGAGTTGCGATGTCTGTGTTTATTTGATTAGTTGTTCTGACTATCTAGTTTAGTTCTGACTATCTAGCAACCAACTTGATGCTGTTCTGAAATCTGCCTCACTTATAATTTCTTTCAGAGAAAAGTGCATCATTGCGGAAGATCAAGTCGCAGGTTTTCACAAACAGTTCTGTAAGCTGACATTCGCCCTTCCTCCTGCATAATGTTCAATGTTCAACTTTTAAATGTTTGATCTTGCTTTGACACTTAGCCATATGTTAGAAAAATGAAGTCACAGGTGTGGTTGCTTAGATATAAGAATGTAAAGATATGGGAGGTTCTTTTTATCTAATTGAAGTCACCTCTAAGGCCATGTTAAGTTCACCAAATCTACCTATCTGATATGATCTCATCTAATCTGAACTTATTTTTCCTGATCTAGTCTTAAGTGGTATGTGATTATAAATAGGCAAAGATAAGGTGAACTTAACATAGCCTAAGTATCAGTGATTGATCTATGTTTGGTTAGTTTGATGGAAACAAAGAGAAAAACATATAACCATTCATCGATAACCCTAGAAACCATAATTTGCTGATATATGATCTAAAATTGGATCATTAATGAAAGTTAAATCAAACATATCCCTAACTTCTCACTCCCACGAGTTCATGTTAGTAATTTAAGGGGAAGTCTTGACTCAAAGTTCCTGATATTTGTTTGCCATAAAGGGCAGCCCTATTCAATTCCTTTGATAGCTGGGTCAAAAATTGACTTATTCAAGACTTAAGAATGTGATGGACTAGAATTTAGCTGAACAAATTCCTGGTAAGGATTGTTGAAAGAGTTCACTGGGGAGCAAAGGATCATAGTTTCCGTTTTAGAAATGAGGTATTGGATAGTGTTTGGAGTGATCGATGTAAATGCCACTAAATCTCATGCAGAGCAAAACTTGTAGACATGTGATGTTTATTATTAGTTTGTGTCATTATGAATTTACGATCCTGTTCTCATAGTTCAGTGTTCTGATCTCTATGAAATATGAAGTATTATTTCTGGGTTGTATATTCTCTCAACGGAGAGATTTATCAAAAAAAAGAGAAAAAGAAATAATCTCTTAAAGGGAGAACAAAGTTTGTTATTAATGCATGAACTTGAAGCTGTTGGCCAATATTATCCTAGTGTTACCAATTTCAGTTTTTTACTGTTCATCGAGCTTTTATTTGAGATAGGAAAATCTATTCTCCTGATATCCTCCCAATCTAGAAACTTTCGCTTTTCCTCATCCAAGGTGTTTTGTGCTAATGATGAAAGGGGATATATTTGTGCTAATATTGTACTTCTCCGAATAAATACCTTTATTTGTTGAGAGAAATTAGAGCTTCTGTTGCTTCTTTTTTTCGTTTTTCTACAATCACAGGTGGGTAACTTTTGCCAAGTGGGCAAATTTGCTTAGTTCATATGTATTAATTTTCCTTATACTGAATCCAGTGTTATAACAATTTTGAACTTGTTGATGTATCTATGCAACTTTTAGGCTTGTAAGTTAAAGCTGGGAGATTTAAAGGGCGCTTTGTTGGACACTGAATTTGCAATGCGTGATGGAGAAAATAATGTGAAAGCATTGTTTCGCAAAGGACAGGTTGGTGATTTTCCTGAAAACTTTCAGTACGCCTGGTGATTTCTGTAGTTGCTGCTATACTTCTTCCTATGTGAAAATTGTTATCGAATTTGATCTTCAAATCTCCCCAAGTTAATGTCCCACTCTCCAACAAAAATATCTGACGTCTATTATACTTGTCAGACACTTGTTTTTGGCCATGAACATGCTCTCCAATATGACAATTTAGATAGATTTGTGTGTGCTGTAGACAAACTGTTTAGTGCAAGATCTCTACCTTTATGTCTGACTTCCTGCAACTTGTCTTCCTCAGGCCCATATGGCTCTTAACGACATAGATGCTGCAGTTGTAAGTTTCAAGAAGGCGTTAGATCTGGAGCCTAATGACGGTAAGAGATATGTATTCCTGATATGACTGTCTTATTGGCAATTTCGATGATAATGAATCAGAGATTGGATTATGGAGTGATTGATCTTCATCCTAGTTTCGCAAGTTACTAAAAACATTTGTGTTTGTTCAGCTGGTATAAAGAGAGAACTAGCGGCTGCAAAGAAGAAGGTAGGGTATACTCCTTCTGTATCTTTTATTCTTGACACCTGAAGTCCTGTCGTAAAAGATTCAAAAACTTGAATGTTCTTCGAGAAAACTAATGTAAGAAAATATAAGGTCACTTGGGATCTTTAATTCTTTATAGACTTGTGACAATTTGTATTTTAAAAATACAATTTTTTTAGTATTTTACTAAAACGTATTTAAAGATAATAATGGTCAAAGATGTGCAATAGAAAGTGTGCAAAAGCAAGTGTAAAAAACACAAAGAAGGGAGGAACTTCCTGACAGGGGATCTAAAAGGTATTCCTTTTAATGCAGATCGCTGATAGACGTGACCAAGAGAAAAAGCCTACTCTAAGATGTTCCTGTAGTTCTCCTGTGCTATATGGTATGTGCGAATCCCTTTCAAGCTATTACTTCTACAATATCCCTACATGATGTTTGTAAATAGTTAAATTCTATGGTATTTTCTTGACATATCTTGTGTTCCAGACACTACTTCAGAGCTGATGTCATCTGTAGGTTCAGGCATTTTGCTTTACAGGTTTCGCTCCAGCTTAAATGAGGTATGAGCATGCAATACATTTTTGGTTAACATCACCGAGTGAGATCTTCCTAAGTTCCTACTGTCCTAAATCTTGGATTACCACCATCCATTATGTGGTTCATGTGGTTTATGTTCATTGAAATGTGAAGTTTTTTTTTTTTTCACTTGTCCCAGTCACCTTGAGTTCGTGATGAGATGCTGATAGAAAGATCGGGGTGCTGCCTGCAAAGCACAAAGCCTGAGCCAGGTCTGCTGGAAAGTTTAGAAATTGAGACTACGAGTAAAAGAGAGAAAAAAAAAAGACAGAACAATTTCTGAAAAGTTAATCTCTTATGCGGATGTTACATTGAAAATGGAATCTATATACTTCTGATTAATGTGTGATGAATGATAACTGGTGCAAGGTGCTAGTTTGGACTCATTTACAAAATTTTCTCATCTTTTTGTCAGATTGTATTACATGGAATCTTTTGGATTAGTTTTTTGTTTGGGGTTTACTGCTTGTCTGAGAAAAATGAATTCCAGATTTTGGGGAGACTGATTAGATGCTTGGAAAATTGGTGTCTCGTATTGTTATTAAGTGCGCAACAAATCAAATCCAACGAGAATTTTAGGACGGTAAAAAAAGTTGTGCTATAATCCTATTCATTTAGAGCACAGATGGAACCTATTTTAGCCCAACCCTGACTAACTCCTAGTAGTAACGTGATTGGAAAAAATCAATATCCTTTGGAAATGGTAACAAAGTTCTGGCAAATGGGCAGAACATGAAGCTACCAAAACATGGTTTTCATTTTGTTTCCAATTACATGAAGTTTGAAAACCACAGAGGAACTTAACTATCTTAAACAACTACTTTGTGTAGGAGATGCATAGGGAAGTTTCAAATCGTCCATGTGACTGTAAGGAGTGCTCGGCCATTAATGCATACACCTCAAAGAATCGGCTTATTTGGCTATACACCTCAATGAGCCGAACTTTTAGTTGGCTATGTAACCGAGCGACCAGAGAGGGAAGATATATCTATTTTTGAGATGGACAAAGAAGACCTCTTGGGAGATTCTTAATATTCATGGCATGTATAGGGGCATTTTGTACTTTCCTAAACGAGCAAAGGTATTTAGCGTGAAATTGGCAAAAAATCATCTGAACGGCTGAACCCATACCTGGATCTGAATCTAATTTGAAATAAGTTGACTTAGCAATCCATGCAATTAAACGAGTAAGGTGAGGAAGATATTGTCAACTTTAGAAAAAAAAACCCTGCATTAATTATCTAGCTTGATTATATAGAAAATCGCAAAACATTATATTGATAAATGTGAAATTTTGTAAACAACATAAAAACTATAAGGATGGCAAAAAGTATATGGTGCACACACACCCATGACGTTCATCGTGCGCATTTCATGCATAGAAATGATTTCAACAGACGCTAAATATGCAACTTCATTAGTCCATTTGTTCATTAATTTTTTTAAACAAAATTGATTACCATACAATAATTTCCCCCCACTTTTCATTTAAGGCTCCGTTTGTTTTAACGGAAAACAATTTTCATGGAAAATCACTTTTCAAAGAAAGCAATATTTAGTGGAAAATATAATTTTAGAAAAAGTTTTCCTTTGTTTGACTGGAGGAAAACTTGGGGAGAAAAGGTGAAATAAAGCAAAAGAGAAGGAAAAATGGGAAGGAGAGAATCAAGAGGAGTAAGGATTGGAGAGGAAAATGTGGCATACCTTATTTACAAAATGAAATTGGTTTTCCTTTTCTAAGAACACTTTTTATCTTTAGGAAAATTGTTTTCCACCCCTTACCAAAAAAACACAGGAAAATGAAAGGAGGAAAATCATTTTCCGAGAAAAAGGTTTTCCACCAAAACAAACGGAGCCTAAGTCTTCAATTTTTGTGGTTACAATTTGCTTTTTCTTCGGCAATTTTTTTTTTGTAATTCTACTCCAACTTATCCCACTTCATTTCACCTTCCCCTTTATTATTCATTGAAGAAAAATTTCCTTTCTATGCTTTCTTACTTTATCCGACAAAACACTACCTCTATCCTCTACCAATCCTTACCCGACAAAACACTTACCTCTCTTCTCCTTTGCCTAAATCTGCATATCTATGGAGGGTGTAAACATCAGAAACAAACACATGAAGAAATGACTAGTATTGTGCTTAAGTGGGTTATACGGGTAGATTTGGGTCGAGAAAATGCCAGCAAATTCATTACCAACCCAAAACACAAACTGCAACCCCGTGCGATCTATTTACCAATGGGATGGGGTGGGGTGGGGTGGGGGTTCAAACGGAAGTGTATCGTGAACTTCTGATTCTCTATTCATAAGCATCCAATATTTTGAGACCACTTCAGGTGTACAAGCTCAAGCTCATTCATAACTCTCTTGCCTAATCCCTCATACCACCCAAAGAAAGATGCACTGACAACAAGAATGCTAATCTAAGTCGAACAAAAAATAAATTGTCATGATCTTTTTCCAGCTATAGATAAGATTTTTTGTATGGGCAATTCAGTACAAACTATAAGTTGTAGTTTTCAAGCCCCAAATCTCGTAGTGCATCTGTTGCAGCAGCCTTGCATATCTCATGGCTTCCTTTGGCCCTTCTAATTATCTTCTCAATACCATTATCAAGCAAAATTTTTCTGTTAATAATGAAAGATACAATGTATTAGCCGTGGAAATCTATACTTCTCGCAAAGCAATGGGTTCTGAACTGCATGATATAGAAGGTGAATGATAGAGTCAATCATGGAATGTTTCCAACAATGGCTTATGCTTACCTATTTTCGGGGTTTCTAACCACAAGATTTCGTATCATTAGACAGGCATTTCTCTGCAACAGTTGTGCATCAGAAAACTTCTGCATGGCTTGAATAGCCAGATCTCCAGCTCCAGCTTCTATGGCACGAGATGCATGATCGGGAGATCTCAAGGAGAGCACACTAATGATATACATAACCTGGATGTAGAACCAGACATTTAATACTACATAACTCAAACGACAGACTACAACACACACCTAACACTACAAAAGATGCAATTGTTATTGCCAAAAAAAAAGATGCAATTGTTGGTATGTGATTTATAGTTGCTTGCTTGCTTGTTAAGTTGAATTGATAAATCAAAATTGACATGAAAGTAAGTGACCAATCAGAGGGCAATACAACAGGCACGGATTTACTATTTCCATGTGCAGAATTATAAGACAATAGCAGGTCACTAAAATGATTATAAAGCAAAGTTTACATGAAGAATTTGCACAATTCTCACCTCTTGTATAACAGATGGCTCATCTGCAAATCTGGTAGACATCCTGATCAGTCTATCCATACCTCTCTTCTCCACTATCGCACTCTTATTGTCATCACTTCCTGCCAACTATTTTAAAAAGATTGACAGAAAACTTCATGAATTGAACAATGAAGAGCAAAAGAGATTTAAAATTCATTAACTACAGTCAGATGAAGGATTAACAGGCAAAGCAAGATACATATTCAAACTATTAGCGGCTTGGCACGTCATCCATAAAGTGCCTTTCACAAATATAATTACAATGCCCTTTATGGGGAAAAAACACAATTCACTCCTAGAAGTTTCGATGCACAAACTAACACCGACAGCAACCACCCTGCTGTACTTTACCCATATACAGTTCTAGCTTCTCTTGAAGACCCTTGAGACTGAGACAAGAAGCATTCCCACCCAAGAACTTCTTATCGTCTACTAAGACCTGAACACCTATCTAAGCTCTTTGCCGCACTGCCAAGGGAGATGCATCCATTGGTGCAGAAGGCACATAGTAGACCTACAATTGCCAAACTGCAGGCATGGGAATATGACATCCACCTTCCTGAAGTCACAAGACTAACGCCCATGGCCAGTGTGCGGACGTATGTTGTTTTAAATGGAGTCAATAGAACCCACTTAGATTTAAAAGAAAAATTGATATTTGAAAAACTATTTGAACCCAGTAAAGTTGACCCAACTAAATACTTTTTCTTAATCTGCCACATGGGATCGTCAAACCCCTGATTTATAGGAGGCTTATGAAGGTGGCAATACCTACAGGAATCCCATTTAATAAAAATATTCATCATCCCCATGATCATCACAACAACCCTCTCGTTAGTTCCCATTTGGTCCCTTTTAACGACACTTTCTTGACACTGAATTAACCATGCACTTTTTTCTCAAACGAAAGATCGTCCTCAACCACCCCCAATGTAGGTTATTTCTTTTCTGTAGTGTTACATGTCCAAATCACAGAAAGCTGGCACCATTCGAGACATAATAAAGTGCAAGTTCCCACTCTTTTTTCTAGCTTGTCATTCAAAGAAGTATTGCATCACACCCATTCATATAGTACAAGGTTGCAGCTAGTTGGACATAAGGAGGTCAAGGCTACTTCACCTCTAATTAAGAGTGTCATAAGAGACATTATCAAAACACCAGTAGTAATGCTGGAATGAAAGTAGAAATACAATAGACAACATCACCCAGGAAGGTTAGATCACGGTCACTATAGTTGTCATCACTGCTCATGGTAAACTTATTAAACCCAAAATCCATTATCGTGTAACAGTAGTCCAACTTTCCTTTTCGGATGCCCTAAAGTAATTAAGTTCTAATACTCAACATTCAACGAACTAGAGCACTCTTTGTATGCTACAGAATTGATGTGGCAATAAAAAGTTAAACAAGTGGTGGGAGACACCATCCAGTGAATATGTTCCCATAATAGTACTACTACTGGACAACAAGAGTAAAAACTTGTTGAGAAAACAACAAAACCAATATGGATCCTGTCATCAGCAAGCCTATTCTAAATAATCCAAAAAAGGAAAGAGATTGTTTCCCAACGACTTGCAGAAAAACTAGTAGTAATTCAAAATATTTATTCTAGCAGCAGGATATAGGAGATGGGTCACTATGGACAAAAGAAGCCAAGACATAAGTGCAAGTCACTCGATATTCTCTAGGCCAAAGTCTCTTTAGCTTTGATAGTGTTGGGTCAGGGGCGCGAGGGTATGCGATTTACTTAGCCGTTTTCTATTTTGGGCCCGTATAAGTTGGACCCTCTAATTGCTTTCTTTCTCCAATATGTATTTTGTACTCTCTCCTGAAGACAATAGATCAGTTTCGACGTATCTGACACATTTTTAGTGAACCACGTTACATCTCAGTTTTGTCCTTAATTATTTTTATTGTTATATCTTTGCTTGTCGATTACTTCTGTTTTGACATATGGTATTTTTTTTCTTTTTTGTATAAGTCAGAATTCGTATGTTGTCAGAATTCAACTGTAATCATTTTACCCGATAAGCTAGAAGTGCGAACCTTACACAATAAAGAGCAGCATGATCGTGCTACAGACTTGTTCAATTGTTCACCACTATCATCAATACATCGGAGAACAGCATCAATACCACCCTTATCAGCTATACTTCTGCAAATTTCATCCTGCAACCACATAAAACCATTAAGTAAAGGAATGAGCAAGCGGAACTTACGACACGATCTCTAAAATCACTTTAAACTAACATTGAGTCTTGCATCTAGTGCTAAAAACGTGTAATGTAATGCCCTATAAGTGAAGGAAGAATCTCGGCAGATGGCTAGCCTATTTCAAATTATATGCATCCTAAAATATTGTCATAGATTGTTGTGGGAATAAGGCAAGGTACACACTTGAATACCTGAACATCAATACAAGTGAAGAGATAACTGATAAACCTTCCTCTACAATGATGAAATACTAGTTCAAGCAGACGCCAAATGAAATCTTCACACACGAAAATTACATATTTCTCATAAACTTGGGATGCCAAGGGCAAACACTATGTCAAAAACAATCTTTGATAATAAGGTTTCAAAGGTGAGTATAGGAAAATGCCAAATAAATTTGACAGCTTGAAGTGCTCAAGTGCTCAGTGCTCAGTGCTCACTAAAGATTAGTGAAAGAAGAATACTTTCAAAGGAACGCCCAATGCTTGCAAGTTAGTAGTTTGTTATCTTGAGCTAGTTGGATCTCTAACCTTTCAGACCATTAACACGCTCAGAGATATAGGGATTGTTAGGAACGACAAATGGGAAAATCAGAAAACTAATTATAAGCCGACACATCACATATACATTTAAAACGAAAACATCCTTTTAGCACACTAACAATGCTAAATTGCTAACCTAGCCCATATTTCTTGCGCCTGTTCTCCTTCCTCTATCTTATTTCTCTTTCCTCTAAATCTCGACTAATTTACCTTTACTTTGTAGCCTCCTCAATTCAAGTGTTAAACCCCGTGGTGCAAGTCTTGCCCAACAAATTTTCTCTCCTGCTTTTTTATACCCACCATATGTTCTCCCTCTTATTCAAATAACAGAAAACACTTACAGCACAAAATTAGTGAAGATATTTGCATTTTAAAAGTCACTCTTCAAAAAGAGGTTTATGTGGTTGAAGAACATAAGGTGTATCATTTCAAAAAGCACCTTTTGGTTCAAAGCAAGTTCCATAAGCATGAACACACACATCGATGGATACTTCATACAAAATGGTTGTACCAAGTGTCCATAGGAGCATACAAGCTGTGTGAAAAAGAAAGATGATAGTGTTCTCATAGTCAGCTTGTATGTTGATGATATGCTATTAGGAAAGAATCGGAGTAAGTTTGATGATTATAAGGCGACAATGTCCAAGGAATGACTTTGCGATGACGTAATGTGGTGAAGGATTGTGGAGATGGAATTCAGCAATTGTGCAAAGGAGATATGCAAAAAGTCTAAAACGGATTCATGCAAACCTATAAGCCCTCATGTAAAGTTGGAAAAAGATGGAGAGAGGTCATCAATTGACTTAACTTCACACAAGAGCCTGGTTGGAAGTTTGAGATACTTATTTAGGGGTGCAAATGTGCTGAGATGTTTATGAACTACTAGTGAACAAACTCAGACAAAACTCGTTTGTTAAGAAAATAAACAAGCTTGAACAAAAATTTAAAACTCGTTAAGTAAATGAGGCAAGTTTGAACAACTTTATGTTAGACTCATTAATGATCGTGAACAACTCGTTTAAAGCTCATTCAAACTATACACTATTGACATTTTAAAACTATTTAACTATTTTGTTATATCTTAAATTAGAATTTAGAGATTAAAAAGATGCAAATTGTTTTAGTAGGTAAGTGAATAAATTTGATCATTGCTACTTTTTGAAAAGTGAAGGAAAATTTTTCAATTTAACTGTTATATAAAAACTCTTGAATCATTAGCTTGAAATGCAATTCGAGGCTTATCATATCAAGCTCGAGTTAATGCTTGTTTAAGATCAAGCTCAAATTTGAAAAGCCAACGAGTATGTTCATGAACAAAGCTCGAACAAATCTAACTCTTAACGAGCTAAGCTCGAACAAGAATTCGAAAAGCTCGTTAGAGCTCGAACACTAACAATTACAACTAAGCTTAGCTCAAAAAACCTAAAACTCGGCTCGTTTGCAGTCGTAACTATTGTATACGGGGTTGGGATATAAGCACCTAAATCCTAATCACTAAGCCTCACATCTTACTTATATATAACAGAAAGTTAAGAGATATCTTACAGGTCCTTAGATTTCATTCTTTTAAGAGTTGGAGGAAAGATGTTTGGCTACTCCTACAGTAATTGGTCTCTTGATCAAGGTGAGAGGAAAAGTACGGGTATGCATTTCATCCAAGCTCAACTGCTTTTATGCAGAGTTCTATATAGCAACCGATTGTGACATCATCAATTTGTGAAGCATCCACAGTCTGTGAAGCGTTATGGTTAAGAAACCTCCCAGTAAGAACTAGGTCATAACCAAAAAGGACCTACTAGTAAGTATTCCATTCTTTTTTTTAACGTGTTCCACTTCTCTTGGGAATGGTGCATAAGAAATATTACTTAAAAATGATTGATGAAAGTAGGCCCATGTGATCTTAGAATCACTTTTGTAATATAAACTTGAACAGTAGTTTATACATTGTAGAATGTAGCTGAGAGAAAAAATACAAGAGAAATATAAGGAGACTTAAGAAACATATGCAAGAGAAAATTTATACCCAAGCAGTAATACTTATTATGAGCAAAGTGGCAAATATACATATTGTTTTAAATAACAACCACCATAAGTATTCTAGCTTAAAAATGATGGTTATAAATCAAATATAATGTAAAACATAAACATCTGTGATAGTCTAACAGTATTGTTGTTAATTTTGTAAGGATAATGATGAACAATAAGCTTTAAAGAGAATTAAGGAAGTTCCTCCATTTTAACACCACTATTTTCAACAGGATATATACTCTAATCTACAAATGGATCTAAAATGAACCATTAGAAGAAAAAACTTACATTTACAACAACAGCCTTGAGAGCAACACTTGCTGAAATTAGAGTGGGTGAAGTAAGGCCTTCATGGAGGGAGGCCACAAGAGCTTCAGCAATACCAACTTTTGCAAACTGCCGAGCATAGCCATAAACCTACAATTGTATATACAACACAACCATTACTCAATAAAACCAAATACATATTAAAGCCTAAGTGAACCAGGGCAACCGGTGTATCCAAATTGAGATATAACAAATAGTCACAATGTAGGTAAGAGTGACCCTGACATACTTGAGAAGCAGCAACACGATAATCATCAGGAGTCACTAAAATGCGTATAGCATCATATAGACTAGGAATGTTGCCCATACTATGCCCCTTCAATGTGTTGATCAAAACTTCATCAACTTTCAAATTCATGAATGCTTCCTTGAGAATTTCGTTCCCAGTTGCAGTAGCAGTGATGACAGAGAAGCAGCCATTCAACAAATCTGCATTTTGAGTGTCCAGCTTCAAGATGCCGATAATAATATCTGGACCACCACACTTGTGAAAGGTTTGAGCATTTGGAACATCTGAGAGAGAAAGTCAGCCATGCAAAATGTTACAGTTAATGTGTAGAGCTGTATGATATCCACTAAGAGTTAAAAACAATAATAGACTCGTAACATGGCACACAAAAAAACAGTAATCAGAAAACAAAACCCTAAGTCTTTACATACATTGGTTTCATGTTCAACCTCTCGCCTTAACAATTAGCAAAGTGAATGTCATGCAAAGAGAACCAATACAAGAATCCAAAACTATAATTAGCAAAGATGTGAGGAAAAGAGATCCAATTAGTTGAGCGAACTGAATTGTGATGCAAAAAGGCCAGTTTAAGGAACCAAATTTACAATAAGGAGAGCGCTATGTGATGCAAAGAGAACCAGATCAAGAAACCAAAAGTTAGAATTAACAAACTGAAAGGTTGTGCAAAGAGAAACAATTCAAGTAACCTAAAATTACAATTAGAGAAGTGAAATGTCATGCAAAGAGAACCAATTAAGAAACCAAAATTATTGTTGGGATTACAAGCCCAGCATGTTACCTCGCCTTATGGCGGGAGCCTTGGGGTAATGTTGTTGTTGTTGTTGCTTATTACAAGCCCAACATAGTTGTCCATTATGGTGTTTACACGTAGAGGAACCAAGTTCAGAAACTTGATCGTCACTCGTTGTTGGCCCCTAGAATGGTCCGTGTATACTAACCTGCGGGATTATAGCTGCAGTATGAGGAATTGAGGATGCTTTTTTGTTAGTTTCCTCTTTATTACTTTGTTCATAGTTTCATTAGAATGTAATTACGCAACTACATAGATTTTTGTAGGGGGGCAGCAAATATCATCATTCTAGTAGCAAAAGGTCTCATAGTTTAGCTCATAAGAGAAGTTTACGCCTAACTAAGAAAAATATATTCTTATGTCGAAAAATCCATCAAGTGAAAGTTATTGTACTAGTTTTCTCGTAAACACTCAGTCTCTTATGTTTGCTACTTTGCTGTCCATTCTCTATTATATCTACATTGTGGTTTCAAATATGATCATATAGCACTTACAACTACAATTAACAAAATAAAATGTGATCAAAAGAGAGCCAATAACCAAAATTTCCTCAAGATATAAACACCACATGAAGAAAAACGACGAAAGGCGTACCACGAAGCAAAGAAGTGAGCGCCTGGAGAGCTGAAACAATAACCTCCTCATTTCCACAACTAGAAACTTTACCACAGATTGATGTAACCAATTCAACTCCTCCATTTCTAACAGCTACAGCAGCATTCGCATTCGAATCCGAAACATTACTACTAGGATCACATAGATGAGCGAGCTTCATCAACAATGGCGACAATTCCAGCAACTCTCTTTCCACCTCAATTTCAAAATTATCAAAGTGATTCTTCAAATCTTCGAGTGATTTCAACACTGGATTGTCCTGCACCGAACTCTCACCAGGAACGCAGGTGATAATACCTTTTTTTTCCAAATCAACATCAATCAAGCAATCAATTAATTCAAATTGAAGAAATTGGAGTATAAATTGAGAGAAATAGGTGTGAAATAAGAAGAATGATTACCGGAGAGATCGACGCCTTGAAGAGTGAGAGAATCAATGGCGTCTTGAAGAGCTTCAGTAGGATCCATACCGAAATCGTCCATATTTTCTTTAACAACTTCATTGAATGCTTCCTGTGATATCATCCTCTTCGTTGTTGGGCCTACCATTTCTCTCTTCTTCTAAGTTCTACCTCTGCACCAATGTATCAATGGAGTTGAGTATTATGATATGAGAGTGTAAAGGAGATCAGAGTTGTGTAAGTTTGGATTATTACTACAAATCTACAATTGGGTGTACTTCCAATTTGTGTTTCTCGCGATTTCAAATTTCCGACATTACTGGTCACTGTAAATCTCTCTGAATACCCGACTCCAAACCAGACCCGGACAGAGACTCCAAAAAGGCAAATCTAAATCGTTCACTTCAGTTCTGTTCGGTTTATTTCAATTCAGCTTATTTTATCTTAGAATTTTATTTTATTCAGCTTAATTCGAATTAATTTCATTTCGTTCAAAAGAACAAATTAACTAGGGGTGAGCACAATAAATCACAATCTTCTCCCTTATTCGATAGCTGGGTCCTTACATGAAGGAAGGAATGAATCGAGGGAGTACCTGGTCAAGTTACCCATAATTGGTCAAACCCGTTTCTTGAATTTAGAACAGGACTTGGAATTTGGGTGAACGAATCCTCATTTTCAGAAATTGATTCTAAAACGGGAAAAACTTTGTGTACTCACTGGGTACTCACGTGACCACCAGTAATAAGAAGTAGTATTAGTGGAATCTGACTCAATATATTTAATTCCTAATTAATAGGCATAACCCTCCCTCTATACTATTTTTCCCGAAAAAAGCAGTCTAAACTAATCAACTATATTTTATACTCTCTCCCATGCCCTCGATCATATAAGTCTCATTTTCTTTTCGGGAGTCAAACTATAAAATATTGGATCAATATTCTAATAAATATATATAAGAAAGCATACTCATGTGAGATCTTGTTAGAATCGCCTGAATATCTACTTTTATAGTATCAATTTTTTATATTTTTTACTATTAGAATATATGAAAATATATCTTTGTATTTTCATTATTCATATTTATTATGTAAATAATTAATGTATATCTTTTAGGATTAATGTATATCTTTTAGCTTCCTAATTATTAGGTGATTATCTTTTGTAACCCTAGAGCTATATATACTTAGGATGTACATCATTATTAATGAAGGAATTAATTATCTTTCATTAATAATGATGTACATCCTAAGTATATATAGCTCTAGGATTACAAAAGATAATCACCTAATAATTAGGAAGCTAAAAGATATACATTAATCCTAAAAGATATACATTAATTATTTACATAATAAATATGAATAATGAAAATACAAAGATATATTTTCATATATTCTAATATTTACGATTACAAAATTGAAGATATAGAAGGCCGGGAGACTATACAAAAGACAATAGGACTTATATTTTGGGACCGAGGGAGTATGATGCGTGCATTCAAATCTAGTATTTTAGTATTGTATTAGTAGTGGGTAAATGATGTAGCGATGTCCAGACGGAACCAGTTGGGACTACCTCCAAGACAGGGTACCTCGTTCCTTGTGAGAGTCATCAATTTGACTTTAAATTTGTCTTACTTTAAAATGTGAGAGTGATAAGAGCGTCATATGAAATTAGGGTTCATATATTTGAGTTTTGGGAAAATTAATAGAATTAGGGTTCATGAAATTAGGGGTTTCCAAAAATTGTTGAAATTAGGATTCATGAATTTGGGTTTTGGAAAAATTAATGAGATTAGGGTTCATAAAATTGGAATTTTTGAAAATTGTAGAAATTAGGGTTCATAAATTGGGTTTTGGGAAAAATTAATGTAATTGGGTTCATGAAATTGGGAGTTTTTGGAATTTGTCGAAATCGGGGTTCATAAAATTGTGTAATTTTGGAATTTTACGAAAATGTCAAAAGTTAACGGTTTTGGTAGTGGTGAATTGACTGAATGATAAAATAGGTAGTTGTTTATCAAAAGAATTATATTAGGTAGTTCTTCTAAAAATGTGATATTTATTAGTTTTAGTTGTTCTTAAAAAGCAATACATATTAGGTAGTTGTTCTTAGAAAGTGATATATTAGGTAGTTATTCTTAAAAAGCGATATATATTAGGTAGTTGTTAACAATTTTTTTCTATTTAAATTATAGTTATTGATACTAAAAATATTGCATTGACACACGTAAAAAGCAAAGTGATGTTGCACTTATGCATTTATTCAAGAATAGAGGAAGTGTTAGCCTATGAACCCATAGTGTTTCATTTCTTCCAAGTGGTTTCAAGAACTAATGTCATCTTAGGCTATAGCATTATGGTCTAGGTAAATATTAGCTATCCAATAGGTATTGCAGTATTGCATCCACTAAGGAAGTCGAAATAGACTGTTAAAAGAACTTTTTTTGTTGCTGAGTTAGATTCCACTATGTATTAATGTCTATATCTAATAAGATTATGAGCGTAGATAATAGACATACTTTCAATATAAACCAAATAGTGTGCTATAACATCATTAGCATGCTATAAATGCGTCATTTAGTTAAACATATAAGTACTATAATCACTATATCCTTTGTCAAACTGTTAGCGTGGACTAATATAGTAAGCTAGTACGTTGCTACTTCGCCAAACAATCTTTATTCGGTCAAATATCTTTCAGTTCAACAGGTATGCGTGCGTATGCGTCCAATTGCATCGAAAGTTAGCGAGTATCCACTAAGGGCGTGTTGGCAAGTAGTGGTAGAGGTAGAAGTAGGGGTTAAAGTAGGGGTCAATTTGTTAATTTATTAATTTAAGTGTTTGGCAAGGTAGTGGTAGAGGTAGCTGTTAGAGGTAGAGGTAGAGTTTAGATAGTGTTTGTGGAAAGCTAAAAAAAGTAGTGGTTGAAGGTAGAGGTAGAGGTTGGAAAATATACAATAAAGTTTTTAATAAATAATAAAGAAAATATTTATTAACAGCTACTCCAACAGCTAGTTTTACCGAACACTAATATTTTACGCAGTTACTTTGACAGCTAACAACTCACAACTACTACTACAGCTGACAGCTACCCAGACAGCTGACAGCTACCCAGACAGCTGACAGCTACCCCTACAGCTGACATCTACCTCCACAGCTATTGTTGCCGAACAGACCCTAAATGAAGCGTAATTCACTCGTTTTCATTAGATTTACGTGTGTGAAATCAAGCTTAATTAGCTAACTTTTGCTCTATTCGGTAAGTATGACGTACGAGCAATTAGTGGGTTACTGCTTAGAGTTAGAGAACTGACTTCTAATTAATTTGAAATTGTTGCTTCTTACCAACCCACTAATTTAAACTTCATATAGTTTAGGACTATAGGAAATGCTTCACATTTTTCTAATTGTTGAACAAATTTTGCTTAGAACAGGGAGTTTTAGGGAATCAAAAGAGATAGCTAATTAGGCCACATGATAATGCAGGTCACGTTCATAATCATAAAATTATTTCAATGGTTCATAGATGCTTGGTTGCGGAAAGTAAGATGTAAAATACTCTCGGAAAAATATCAGTGCCTTGGAGAGTGCGTTAATGTGTTGCTCACAATTGATGACTCTCGAAAACTTTAAATTACCTAAATTAATGACTTACGAAAACTTTAACTTATATGACTATCGATTTTTTGTACCGAAAAAAGTGCAAAAAGAAAATAGAAAGTGGAAAGAGGTATAGCCTATAACGCTACGATGAGTGATAAATCTCTAATGGTTAAAGGGCATTGTGCCCTTCAACACAAATTTTATAGTGTTTATATTTATTCATATAGTGTTGGTGTAGGTAAAAGAATTTAAATCACAATTTTTATAGTGTTTAAGTTATAACACAAATTTTATAGTGTCGGAAAAAATTAATTTGAAACAATAAAACGAGAAGATATACTAACACTATATCATATCAACAACACCACTATATAGATAAACACTAGTGCCCTCTAACCGTTAGAGATTTATCACTCCTCATAAAGTTCATAACGCGCTCTACACACTTTGACTTGGATCAATTCTGAAACCATGCGATTCTTTTTCACTACTTGTAAAGTCCAAAGATTTAGTTGTCTATTTTTGACAAACAAGATATGGGCGAGTCTTTGCAACGTCAACTTCAAGGAATGTATATCCCTTGTTTGGCTATCCCTATATAAACCCCATGCAGGAAGAGAATAAACACTCAAACACACCATCCATCTAATTACTTCTCCTCACACAAATTATCTTAAAGTATTTTCAGTTTCAGAATTATTATTTATTTTACATCATAGTATCGACCCATGGCTACCATGAGTTCATCACTGTGCATCCTAGTACTTACTGTATTAGGAGCTTCTTTGTTGGGAACATGCATGGCCAACAAGGAAGTAACGACCTCGACAACACAACGTTGGGGTTGGGGATGGGGCTGGGGTTGGAGTAGAGGTAGAGGTAAGGGCCACAGTACGCCACCAGTCCCTCCTCCAGGTCAAGGACTAGGTGGTTGGTCTGCTCCTGGTGGCTACAATTCTAGTCATGGTGGTTGCCCCTTCTCTCACAAAAATGACACTAGTAGTACTGGACCTAACAAAATTGTCGTGGGGGGCTCCTACAATTGGAATTTCGGCTTTAATTATACTGATTGGGCTCTCAAGAATGGACCATTTTATCTGAATGATGTCCTAGGTACGTACATTGGTTATAAACATATAATACCTAGCCTACACCATTCACAAATAAGTTGGCTTGATTTATTTTTAACGACTTCTATAGTACATATTGACTAATTATTTATCTATAAAATTGTTTTAATAAAAACAATAAAGAAATTAATATTTTGAAAATACATGTTTGCAATAACCCATAAGATATTAGATGGCAATAGTTTGATTTATGTAGTACATAAGTAGAGCAATTTGATGAAAGATTATAGACTTTGATCATCAAAAATGCATTTGTTATCTTTAGTTCGGGAATAAAAGAAGTATATATTGTTTTTATTTTTATAAACATAAGATAATTATATACTTGAAGGAAAAATCCTAATACATCATTTTTAAGGAACCAATTCTATTAAAAGTCTAAACTCATTGTTTCAGGCCGGAAGGCCGAAAATAGCTTTATACACTACAAAGCATGTATACTATCACTATCTATCAATCGTTTTACACCAGAGTACTATTATACTTGCCTTTCATCTATATTCCATGCATGCTTGCCTTTCATCAATGCACAACTAATAAACTTAAATGGTATTATTGGCAGTGTTCAAATATAATGCACCAGTAAACGGGGCACCGGGACACAGCTTATACTTGCTGCCAGACTTCTGGAGCTACTTGAAGTGTGACTTAAGCAGAGCCAAACGAGTGGCAACAACCACCCAAGGAGGCCGCGAGGGATTCGAGTTCAAGCTCACCCAATGGAAGCCTCATTACTTTGCTTGTGGAGAACACAATGGCATTCACTGCAACCTTGGCATGATGAAGTTCTTTGTCATGCCTATCTTTCGCCCCTCCAATTGATTAATGATTATTACTTACTATTCATTTATCAACTGCTGCTGATCGTGCTCCAATCGCAACACCGGCCGGAGGCTTTTTATTTTGTTAGGGAATTGAATACGCAGCGCAATTACGCAATGCAATAATATTTGTTATGTTACATGCACTTTGCTTTTGTACTTTTGGGTTTTATCTACATTTTGATTTTGGTTCAAGAAGTTTATCCCATTTTCTGTTGTTTTCAGTAGGAAATTTGAAAGTTCTGGATTATAGATTTGTAACATGTTTGCATACAAGATTACTTTACTAAATTGAATTATGGTGAGTTATACTAGCAATGCAAGCCTCAATTCAACTGATAAAGTTGTCACCATGTCAATATACTTTTAGTCTTATTTTTTACACTTATATTACGAATTTTCATTTTTGTTTTTGGAAAGATCAAGTTTTTTAATAAAAAATTAAGTTGATACTTGCCTACTTATTAGTTATAACTCAGACAGTTAGAGTACTTCATAAAAGAAAACTTGGCTGAGGAATGCCTAATCAATATCGGATATATGTATATATCCATCGGCTCACTTTTTTTGCAGTACATTCCATGAAAATGGCAGTACATTTGTTGAGAAACTTAGTATATAACAATCGATATTTTCACAGCTATATAACTATATAGTTTGTATTTGGCATATAATCTTTCATTAAAAAATGTACTACTATATATATTAGAATATACTACCATACATATGAAATGTACTGCCATTTTCATGGAATGTACTGCCAAAAATGTACTACCATATATATTAGCTTAATGATATATTATAGGAAAAATTGACAGGAATAATCCCACCTTTGGCCGGTCTTCCACCACTGGTACCACCTTCAATTAATCCAGGTATAATTCGACCTTTAACCCTCATATTCTCCTATTGGTACAGGATAATGGCAACTTGTTTGACTGGCCAAATTACCGTTGACTTTTTAAAAAAATTTAAAAAAATTTAAAGAAAAATCAACCCACCCCCTCCCCCTTCCCCATTGTTAACAGTTTTGACACCCCACCCCCTCCCCTCCCCTTCCCCTGCCATTCTGCCACCCTCCCCGGTAAACACACCTGCCCCACCCCCAAAACCTCCTCAGCCCTGTTCCCTTCCCCTGCCACCTTCCCCCTCCCCTTCCCCGCCGGAAAACAGAGCCACGCACCCCCTGCCCTTTTTCTCTCTCTCTCGCTGCTGCCACTACCACCAAGGCAACACCACTAGGGAAAAAGCTCCGACCACCACCACACCTCCTCTTCCCTCTCTCTTGCTCCAACCTCCTCTGCCTCCCTCTCACATTGCTGCCACGCAGTTGCAGTACCCCCTCGTGGCTGCCGCGCAACACCGCACCACCACCACCGGCTGCCACGCAGCCCAGAAACTGCCGGACACCAGGCCGACACCGCAGCTCCGCCACCTTCCTCTCTCTCGCTCCAACCTCCTCTGCCTCCCTCTCACATTGCTGCCACGTAGTGGCAGTACCCCCTCGTGGCTGCCGCGCAACACCGCACCACCACCACCGGCTGCCACGCAGCCCAGAAACTGCCGGACACCAGGCCCACACCGCAGCTCCGCCATCTTCACCGTTGTGGGGGAAGGGGAGCGGTCGCTCTCCTGTTCTCTTTTTTTTCTTAAGTTTTTTAAAATTAATTTAATTAAAAATTTTAATTAAAAATTTAGGTTTAAAACATAGTTAATTAGGCATTAATCACGTAATTAGGAAGTTTACCCATGATTGTAGGTCACCAACAGGTTAGGGAACAATGAGAGAATATGGGTGTCAAAGGTGGGATTATTGATGGATTAAATGAAGGTGGTACCATTGGTGGAAGACCGGCCAAAGGTCGGATTATTCTTATCAATTTTTCCTATATTATAAGCTCGAGCCTTTTAGTAATATATCCGAAAGGATTATAATGTTCTCGTATCTACCATCTATTGAAGTTTTGCGAAGGTGCGCGAGACGTACATATCTTGAAGTATTGTAAATTTGTAATGTTCTTGTATCTTTTCTAACTGTAAAATTGGAAAGGAAAGATAATTTGTATGATCACACAATATAGATCCAATTATCTGGACAAAGCCAAATGCGGTAGGCTCCTTATCAATTAATAGATTTTTTAACATGATCTTAGTTATTAATGTGAAATATTAAAGCACACTTTGGTAAATAGATTGTAGGTTGTAAACTTATTGTATGGCGGCTTATGTTGCTAGAAACTAAGTGCACTATTAAGAGAAATAAAAAGAGGTTGTTCATGGGCAGTCCTGGTGCATCATGCCTGTAGTTTTCACTCCCTAATCCATCTTTGTTACGTAGTCATTGACAGTAGGGTACTAGCGATCTTGTATCACATATGGTGCCTCATTTAATATCCAAATAAGTATATTATGTAGGGATGGCAAAATGGGCGGGCGGGTGCGGGGACCCCCTCCCCCATACCCATACCCACCTAAATTTTTCATACCCACCACCTACCCACCACCCATGGTGGGTAAAGATCTCATACCCACGCCTGCCCACGTGGGTATGACCCCAAAACCATCCCCACCTCCACCACCCACCTGGGTTTACCCGTCCCATACCCGCCCGTTAACCTCCAACATTTAATTCGTTTTATTCTTTTTAGCAAGCCAATTTCAGCTAAAAGTCCAAAATCATCAACCCAAAAAGTTCCTGCCATCCTCTACAATGCATGCTACAATCACTAATTGGTAATCCTTTTAAAACATAGCTTAAAATTTCTAAAAATTAAAATAGGTGGGTTTTGGGCGGGCGGATGCGGGGCGGGGCGGGCGGGTATGGGGAGGTTTTACTCTCGTACCCACCACCTACCCACTACCCATGGCGGGTAGAGTTTTTCATACCCATACCCACCCGCCACCCACTAAATTTTTACCCGCCTGCCATCCCTAATATTATGCCTACCTCATCCAGGCCGCTCTTATAGATTAACTAAGGTACTAAATTTTAACTCAATGAGGTACCAAACTACTATAAGGGACTAAAGAAATTGGAACAAGAGTAATTTGAGAAGATTGTAATTCAAATTACTCCAGAAACTGCGTACAAAGCATACAATATATACAAGCAATGAATCTTTGACTCCCCTATGAATTAGGAAACTAAATAACTGATTAGCCTAATTATATGATACATATCCTATCTTACCTCCTAACAATATACACCATATCTCCTAATAATAAGTAAGAGAATATTTCCATCTTAACATTCCCCCTCAAGTTGGAGAATGAGGTAAACCGAGTCCCAACTTGAACTACAAATGATCAAATGATTCTCCTCCTAGCGCCTTTGTTAATAAGTCCGCAATTTGCTCCTTGCTTCGTACATGATAAGTGCTAATCGTTATGGCCACTAGATGTTGACGAATGAAATGACAATCAATTTCTATATGTTTGGTTGGATCATGGAATACCGGATTTTTAGAAATGTGAAGTGCCGCTTGATTGTCACAATATAAGGACATAGGTCTAGTGTGAAAAATACCAAATGAGCCGAGGAAAGACTTGAGCCAAATTAGCTCACTAGTGACTGCCCCCATTGCTCTATATTCGGCCTCCGCGGTTGATTTCGCTACCGTCACTTGCTTTTTTGCCCGCCATGATATAAGCAACTGTCCCAAGGAAACAAAATATCCACTTAATGAACGTCTCGTGATTGGACAACTTGCATAATCCGAGTCCCAATATCCCCGTAACTGAAAATCTCCCTCTTTCTTGATCGTAATTCCTTTGCTCGGATTCCTTTTGATGTAACGAACCACTCGAAGTGCTGCGTCCCAATGCTCTTCCTTTGGTTCATTAACAAACTGGGATAAAATATGCACCGCGTAAACAAGGTCGGGTCTCGTAATCGTAAGATATACTAATCTCCCAACAAGCCTCCTGTAGTTCATAACATCCTTTAAAATACTTCCCTTTGCCAATGCTAAATTATGACGCGGCTGAATAGGCGTGTAAACTGTTCTTGCGCCTGCCATTCCACTTTCCTCTATGATATTCATTGCATATTTTCGTTGATTAAGAAATAATCCACTTGTTCCATGAGCTACCTCAATTCCCAAGAAAAATTTCAATCGTCCCAAGTCTTTAATCCCGAACTTGGTATCAAGGAATTCTTTAAACCGAAGGCTACCATCATCACTATTACTAACGACAATCATGTCGTCCACATACACTAGAACTCCAATAAAAATTCCGTCACGATTAAATGTAAACAACGAATAATCCGCTAAAGATTGAACAAATCCATACCTCCGCATCGAATCAGTCAGTTTTGCATACCAGTTTCGAGAAGCCTGTTTTAACCCATATATGGACTTCAGTAATTTGCAAAGTTTATTTTCTTTGTCTCGTTCAAATCCTTGCGGCATCCTCATGTAAACATCTTCATCTAAATCCCCATGTAAAAAGGCATTATAAACATCGAGTTGCTCTATTTTCCATCCCTTCATCACGACAATAGCGAGCATACATCGAACACTCGTCATTTTCGCTACTGGTGCATACGTCTCATGAAAATCAATGCCTTCCACTTGAGTGAAGCCTTGGGCTACAAGTCTCGCTTTATACCTCTCAACTTCACCATTAGCTAAATATTTGATCTTGTATACCCATCGACACCCAATGGCTTTCTTTCCCTTTGGCAGCTCGACAATGTTCCAAGTCTTGTTTTTCTCCAATGCTTCAATTTCTTTTTTGCATGGCTCCTCGCCACTGTTCACTTTTCGCTGCCTCTCGGTAATTCATGGGCTCTTTCTCTGCATCAATCTTTGCTAGAAAAGCTTTGTGTGACGATGAAAAACAATTAGTAACAACGTATTTAGATAAAGGATAGCGGGTACCTGACGATGAAGACGTTGATTTTTATGGATAAGCATTCGACATTGGAGCAATTACTTTCATCGACTTACAGTAGTAATCCTTCTTCCACACCGGTTCAAACTTCTCTCGTGCCCCTCTGCCCATCCTCTCTTCTTCTCTTCCTTCTGTCAGACTCCCTAACTCACCGCCTGACTCCCCTTCTTCCACAGTACCCTCACCTGTACCTCCATCCATCACGTCTGTTTCTCCACTGTCACCTCCTGTTTCTCCATGATCAGCCTCTGTTTCTCTTTCTCTTTCGTGATTCCCCCTTTCCTCATGAGTGGGATCATCAATGTGTTCATAATCAATAAAAAATTGGTCTGGGATTTGTGTATTAACGGCCTGGTCCTGTGTGTCCGTGTCCTTTGCAAGAATTAAATATGAACTCACATTCTCATAAGAAACTACATCACGAGATACAAAAACCCGTTTTTCCTTCAAATCATACACTTTCCACCCCTTTTTACTATGTGGATAGCCTATGAAAATGCATCGTTTCCCCCTTTCTCCAAACTTATCTTTCGGTCTCTCCTTATTGTGTGCATAGCACAAACATCCTAGGACCTTAACATTATCAAAACAAGGTTTTCTACGATACAAAATTTCATATGGCGTCTTTCCTTCTAACAATGGTGTGGGTGTTCTATTTATTAGATAGGCCGCTGTTAATGCACATTCTCCCCAAAAAACCAAAGGTAATCCACTCTCAAATCGTAAAGCTCTAGCCTTCTCTAAAATGTGACGGTGCTTTCTCTCTACTCTTCCGTTTTGTTGTGGTGTATCTACATTACTAGTCTGAAATTTAATCCCATTCTCCTCATAATAACGATGCATTGGACAGGATAACAATTCCGTGCCATTGTCACTCTGAATTTTTTTAACACATGTTTCAAATTGGGTTTTCACCATTTGACAAAAAAATTTCAGAAATTCACCTACTTCGCTTTTGTCTTTAAGTAAATATACCCAAACTCCCCGACTATGATCGTCAACAATTATTAAGAAATAATGAGCTTGTTTCAAACTTGCTACTCGATATTTACCCCATATATCTGATATCACGTATTTAGATAGAGTTTTCTCCCTTATTTACAAGCTATTTTGTGCGTCATTGGAGCTCTTGGGAGCTATTTTGTGCTAACTATCGTATGTAGTTGTGGTTTCGTGTTTTAGTATTGAATTGCAGGTTTTATGGAGTTTTCTCCTTATTTCCGAGCCTTTTGGAAGCAACCACGGCTTTACGAGATGTTACGAGGCACGTAGGATGGCTCGCGAGCTTTATGGGTAGTTTAGGGGGTCCCAAGACCCCTAAACGTGAAGTTTAGAGAGCCAAAGAGTCAAAAAGGAGGTTTCCTTACTCTGATCGGGCGAAAATAGCCCGATCGGGCGAAGTATTTATGATCGGGTATGAAAGTCGCGGACCCGATCGGGCAAGCTACGCCCGATCTTATCGGGCGAGAAGACTTGCACCAGACCCGATCGGGCACCCTCTGCCCGATCCGATCGGGCTGGATGCTCATAGGTCTTGTTATGTTGCTGCTTGGGAGGCGCTTGTGCTGGGCCATAATGCTCCCAGGCCCGATCGGGTGGATGCCTCAGGCCCGATCGGGTGGGCCGCATTTCAATACGCTAGATGCTGGGCTGCTGCGCTGACCTCGAGGAACAAAGAGAGGCTCGTGGTATTTGACCCGATCGGGTGGTGTCCTCGGGCCCGATCGGGTGGGCCGCTATTCAAGGCTTATGTGTTGCGTTGTTGCTGCCAGGACCACGAGAAGCAAAAGGTGGCTTTTGGTATTTGACCCGATCGGGTGGGTGCCTCGGGCCCGGTCGGGTCTGGCGCCATTCATCGCGGAATTCGTCTTTTGTTTCCGATTTTTTATTAGACTTGAGGGGTATTATAAATACCTTTTCCTCATTATTTAGAGTCATCTTTCATCTATCTTTTATTCATTTTTCATGAGGTTTATCTTAGTTTTATTCTTCATTGTTCTTAGTTTAATTCAAACACTTTAGATTAATTTAGAGGTGATCAAACCTATTTCGATTTCAATAAAAGTTCCTGCTTTCCGTCAATTGGTACTCTTCTCTACTCTTTATCTCTTTAATTACTTTGATTGCTTAGTTTATTTATTTAATCGTTCATGATGCAATTGTTAGGGTTTCCAATTAGTTTTGTCGTTGTTAATTCGATCATGTCTGAGTAGTCTCTTTCTAGGGTGTTAGATAGGAAAGCCATGTTTATACCATGATTGCGATTTAGATTTCTATCAATTTCTAGGGCTTGATTAGGGTGATTGTGATGTGGTTTGTTCTTTATTGAGTAATTAACGTTATTGCGCAGTTTCGTTGGTTGCTTGTGGTTAATAGTTGTTTGCACAGATCCGTCTTACGACTAGAGGCCTAGGACACGTCAGTAGTTCTGATTACGTTAGTGAATATGCGGCATATGTTGAACTATGAGCGTTGAGTCTTAACCATAGCTCAACATAGGCTCTAATCACCCGACTCTTGACTTAGGTTTTGGTAGTAGTTGATCCTATTTGATTGGTATAAGCATGGTGGACCGACCTAATACCCTAGGTTTTTATTCCATAGTTAAATCCTCGATTTTTCCCGTCTTTCTTAGCTTAATCATTAGTTTAATTAATTCTTCTCTGATTTACTCTGGAGTAGCTGAATTGGTTGAATATTGATTTAGAAACTCTGTCTCCCTGTGGATTCGACCCTGCTTCCACTGACTACCTAGTTAGAGGTCCGTAGGTTTATTTTTGATTAGGCGAGACGACTAAAACCTATCAATATCACAATGTATTAATCCAAATAAAACATCGCATTTCTTATTATTAATTTTGAAAGGTGATCGAGATAGTTTTGCTCGACAACAAGAATCACACAAAACATCCGAATTCCAATGTAAACTACACCCAATTAAAGTAGAAAATTGAGAAAAAATACTCTTCGACGGATGTCCCAATCTCCTATGCCACAACCTTGCATCCTTGGTCACCGTCACTCTCTGCACCGCTTCCTCCTTCTTCAACTGATAGTAATACAATCCATGTCGATGCTCACCCCGTCCAATCATCGTCCTCGTAGTCGGGTCCTGCATTTCACAATAATCCGAATAATACGTTATTACACAATTATTTTCACGTATTATATGTTGGACGGAAATGAGATGACATGTAAGATTTGGAACAAATAAGACATCTTTCAAAATAAAATGCTCATTTAATTGAACTTGGCCGTGCACACTGGCTTAAACTATTCTTCCATCAGGTAAACTGATTTTTGACACTTCCTCCTTCCATTGGTTCATCAACAAATCCCGTCTCCCCGTCATATGACGGGAAGCTCCGCTATCAATCATCCATTCAACATTAATCGTTAATTTCATACCTTTGAGTTTCTCATTACCATCTGAATTCGCCCCCAATAAGGTCTTTAGCTTTTCAATTTCCTCGCTCGTGAATGGCAGGTTCGATGTTGCACTTTCAGTCCCCTTTGATGCTGCATTTGTACCCACTGCGTTCGCTTGATAATTCCCTCTGCCTCTTCCGCGTCCACGACCACCAGTTCCTCCACGTCTACCACGACCCCTCTCTCTTGCTCTAACTTCTTCCTACCCATGCTTCTCATAGCAATTAGCCTTGGTGTGGTAGTACTTTCCGCAGTGAGTACACTGTGGTGGAACGTACGCTGCATCTTCATCGTGCTTGCCCTTCCCTACATATGCCCTTGTCGCCATTGCTGCTTCCACACGATCTTCCTTGACTTTGGTCATCAATGCGTGTCGTTCTTCTCTTAAAATCAATCCATATGCACGAGGAAGGGTTGCAATTGGATCTTCCATTAACAAGTTAGTCCGAATATTTCCGTATAATTTCGAATCTAACCCCATTAAAAACTGATGAACCTTCTCCTCTTCTTTCTCCTTAGCAATTGAAGTGGCGGCTCCATAGGTACACTTCTTAATCTTACTATAATTCCCGAGTTCATCCCAAATTATCTTCAGTCCAGTATAATACTCAACCACCGAATCGGATTCTTGCTCACATTCAGTGAGTTCAATCTTCAATTGTTGCACCCTTGGTGCGTTTCCTGTCGAATATCTGTCACGGAGTTCTTCCCAAATCTCTTGAACCGATACTGAAAAAGTTATACTTGGATGTAATTTAGGGTCGATCACATTACGGAGCCAAGCCCTAATCATCGCATTACACTGCCGCCATGCCACAGTCTCGACGGTTTCTTCTCCGTTGATACAAATAGGTTTCTTGACTTTCCCTTCAATGAAATCCCCTTTATTTTTCGCATCCAATCCATTCTTGACAGCCTCTGCCCATAAGTCGTAATTGTTTCCATTAAAAATAATTTGTGTGACCATCAAGTTTGGATTATCCGAAGGATGCAAGAACAATGGTGAAGTCGTGGGAATGGTCTTTGGACCTCCCCCGGTTCCTTTTTGTTTGTCTTCTCCAGTCATACTTTGGTTGACAGAAGAAAATTGGAATCGGGATCGAAAAAGCTCTGATACCATAAAGAAATTGGAGCAAGAGTAATTTGAGAAGATTGTAATTCACATTACTCTAGAAACTGCGTACAAAGCATACAATATATACAAGCAATGAATCTTTGACTCCCCTATGAATTAGGAAACTAAATAACTAATTAGCCTAATTATATGATACATATCCTATCTTACCTCCTAACAATATACACCATATCTCCTAATAATAAGTAAGAGAATATTTCCATCTTAACAGGGACTAAAGAGTGAACATAAGATGAAACATGTAATCTCAACTCAGCCAATAAAGCCATCGGTGAGGTGGAATAATGTTTTCGATGTGTTCCTTAAACTAAATGTTTGGCCCTAATATAATTGATGATAGCTTAACCCCCTAAAAATTTATTAACAACTCATATTTTATCCTTTATCATAGAAATTAATTAAAATATGCGTCACATAGAATACACAACGATTTCATCGAAAATTTTCTATACACCAAACAGACCAGTTGAAATGGCCCTGCTTAACAGTGAGTTTGGTACTTTTTTAGTAAATGAAAGGAAAAGAAAGGGAGAGGAAAAAAAAGAAAGGAAAAGAAGAGAAAAGAAAGTAATTGTAGTTTCCCGTGTTTGGTATTTTTGGCGGATTTGAGAGAAATCACATGTTTGGTTAGTCTTTAGTAAAGGAAAGGAACGAAAAGGAAAATGAAAAAGAGCAAAAGGCCTATCAGCTTTCTTTCCTTCCAAATTCCTCCGATTTTGGGAGGAAAGGAAAGGAAGGAATTGAAGGTATTCTTTTCCATCCATTTCCTCTCATTTCCAATCAAATCCATTTTATCTAATTTTACCGAACATAGGAAAAATGTTTTTTTTCCTTTCTCTTCCTTTCTTTTCCATCAAAATCCCCTCTACCCGATTCTCTCGCAACCCAGCTGGTCCCAGCCCCGTCCACCACTAGTAAGGTTGCATTGCTGCTTCCCCAAACTTTATTGGTCAAAAATCTCAGTTAAACAGTGATGACCCATTACATACTTACATTACAACTTATATCGTCATTTAATTTGGCAGATGCCCACTAATTAAAACCTTAATACCGTATTCTTCAGTCGTTCTGTGCTGCTGTGCATGTGTGAACTGAAGCTAATTCACTCAGCAAGTTTACTCAACGTATAAGTGGGGGTTTACTGGTTAGAGCCAAGTATCTAACTTCTCATTAATATCCTGTTAACTACCAACCCACTAATATATACACTTAATATTAGCAATATATGTGCTTGACTTCAAATAAAATCATCAATTCTTGAAACATATATGCAAAAATTTGATACTTTTTACTTGCAAAGTCTATGAGTTACCTTTCTTTGACAAAATAAAATTCTGGGTCAATCTTTTTCTTCACCTGAATATGCACAAGTTTCCCCTATATAAACCTCATGCAGCAAAAGAAATGATCACCACCCCCCTTTACTCGAATCTGTTAATTAATAGTGTATACATTTCTGGTATTACATCTAAGCTTAAGAAAAATACCCAACTATACCACATGGCTACCAATAGCATCAGTTCATCACTATGCATACTAGCACTTACACTAGTACTGGGAGCTTCTTTGTTGGGAACATGCATGGCCAACAAGGAAGTAACTACATCGACGACACAACATCGGGGCTGGGGCTGGGGCTGGGGATGGGGATGGCGTTCGGGTTGGAGTAGAGGTAAGGGTAAGGGTCATAGAACACCTGCCGTTACTCCTCCAGCTGGTCAGGGACAGGGTGGGTGGCCCTCTCCTGGTGGCTACAATTTTAGCCACGGTGGTCATGGTATACCTGCAGCTGCCCCTCCCGCTGGTCAAGGACGGGGTGGGTGGACGGAACCTGGTGGCTACAATTTTAGCCGGGGCGGCTGCCCATCCTCTCAAAAGAATCACACTAGCGGTTCTAGTGGACCTAGCAAGATTGTCGTGGGAGGCTCCAACAACTGGAATTTTGGCTTCAATTATAGTGACTGGGCTCTCAAGAATGGACCATATTATCTCAATGACGTCCTAGGTATGTACTTCATCATAATTCATACATACACTGGTTATAAATGTTTTTGAGAACGATTTCATGATATTTAATTTTTCATTACCTCTTTCTTTTTCTACAAAATCCTTCTTGCAAGTTCAATTTCCATTAGATCTTAATACACAACTTGATGATATTGGCACGCAGTGTTCAAATATAATGCACCAGTAAACGGGGCACCGGGACACAGCTTATACTTGCTGCCAGACTTCTGGAGCTACTTGAAGTGTGACTTAAGCAGAGCCAAACGAGTGGCAACAACCACCCAAGGAGGCGGCGAGGGATTCGAGTTCAAGCTCACCCAATGGAAGCC
The DNA here is from genome assembly GCA_947645195.1 of Patellifolia procumbens. Taxonomy (NCBI): domain Eukaryota; kingdom Viridiplantae; phylum Streptophyta; class Magnoliopsida; order Caryophyllales; family Amaranthaceae; genus Patellifolia; species Patellifolia procumbens. Next base: position 1,498,333 of record CANSGD010000429.1, read on the forward strand.
TCATTACTTTGCTTGTGGAGAACACAATGGCATTCACTGCAACCTTGGCATGATGAAGTTCTTTGTCATGCCTATCTTTCGCAACTCCAATTAATTATACACTTGTGTCAACTGACAACTGCTGAGCTCCCAGCCCAACACCGGTTGATAGGCTTTCTTTCTTTTTTTTTGCTAGAAAATAAAAAGGTGTAACGCAAAAATGCAACTGCAACACATTTTTTCACTTGCTTTCTTTAGTTTACATTCAATAATATCTTTCCATTTTGTCTTAATTGATTATAAAGTTAACATGTTGTGAATTTGGATCTGTAAGATGTTTGCTGATCAGTGCAGTGTACTTTGCTCAGTATAGACTTTTAGTCTAGGGGTGTAAAAGAGCCGAGCCGAGCTCGAGCTCGACCAAGCTCAGCTCGGCTCGTTGGCAACTTGACCGAGCTCGAGCTCGACGAGCTTGCTAAGTCAAGGCTCGAGCTCGGCTCAGTTGCAAAAATTCGAGCTCGAGCTCGGCTCAGTTGCAAAAATTCGAGCTCGAGCTCGGCTCGATTATCTTTCCCCCGTTATTGGTTAACATTCTTTAAAAAAATATATATTAAAAATTAAGCCATAATTCAACAGAGATACATTGAATGTAAATAAGGTCCTTCATGTCACTTAATTTTCAACAACCAATAATTTTGATCATTTATTTAAAGTTCAAATTTTAGGAATAACGACTTATATTTTAAGGAAAAGAGCCGAGCCGAGCTGAGCTTAAACGAGCCGAGCCTTATTGGGCTAGAGCTCGAGCTCGGATAGCTAAGGCTCGGCTCGGGCTCAAAATTGGCCGAGCTCGAGCCGAGCTTTGACCGAGCCGATCTCGAGGGCTCTACGAGCCGGCTCAGCTCATTTACACCCTAGTTATAGTAATAGAATGTATTTTGCTTGTAAGATTTATAATTGAAATATCATCACATTATTTTCTTTACTCCTCTTACCTCTAGTTATTGAGGATCAAAATAGCTTACTTAGGATAGCATAATCTAGAGATGGTAATGAATCGGACTCGATCAGACATACTAAGGGGGCGTTTGGTTCGTAGAGGGGAAAAGGAATGGAATCAAGAAAGGGGTAGGAAGGGAATGGAAACCAAAACCCTTACATGTAAAAGGTTGTTTGGTAAGGTTTTTTTTTCACTCCTCTTCCTCCTTTCACCATAGAACCACCACAGCACCACCACAGCACCATCTCTATCTCCGGCGCTCTCTCCTCCCCTTTTCGTCGCGCCCTCCCCTCACCGCCCTCCTTCCGTCGCGTTGTGCATCATCTTTCCAGATGCAACCTCTTCTCATCCTCGCAGATCTGGTTTACAGGGGAAGGGCGGGGGGTTTTGGTGGTTTTCCGGTGGTAGAGGGAAGTGCGGCAGTGTCTGGTGGTTTTCGGGTGGTTTAGAGGGAAGGGCGGCAGTGTTTGGTGGTTTTTCGGGTGGTTTAGAGGGAAGGGTAGCAGTTTTTGGGTGGTTTTCGGGGTGGTTTAGAGGGAAGAGTGGCGGTTTTTGGGTGGTTTTCGGTGGTTTAGAGGGAAGGGCGGTGGTTTTCTGTTTTGGTGGATGAATTTTGGAGGTATAGTGTTTTCCGGCGAAGGTGCGGTGGTCCTCGGTGGCGGAGATGTGGTGGTCATCGGCGGAGAAAGTGTGGAGTGGTGTGGTTTTCGGTAGTGGGGTGGCCGGAGTTGGTCAGGGTAGGGCTGAGGTTCAAGGTGGTGGTGGTCAATAGGTGGTCAATGGAGGTTTCCCTTACCCATATTTCTAAGTAGAGGGGGGTGGGGAATCAAGTTAGAGGAGTTTAGGGGTAAGTAAAAAAGAAAAAAGGGTAAAGGAAATCATAAAAATAGTGAAACAAACAACAACAAAGGGAATTGGGGCTTTCCTTTCCCTTTCCCTTTCTTGAAACCCCCAATCCAAACGCCCCCTAAACTCCAAGTCCGCTTTACCTCAATCGGAATCAGACTCTTTCGCTCCTATATCGGATTCGGACTACATATTCTCAAACTCGAACTTTTTCCTTCAGATTGTTTCGGACTCGGATCGGATTCAGATCAAATTACTAATTAAGATAATGAAAAGCGTAGTTATATTATGAAAACTATAATGGTATACTTAATTGACAGGTAATAATCGGATTCGGATTTGATCTTACCCAAGTCCAACTCCTTTCGGATTTCATTCGAATTTTTATGCGTTCGGAATTGGACCGGACTTTTCTTGTCGGATCGGCTCGGGTAAGAGCCAGACTGAATTGCCATATAAACTATAACAAATTGACTAGTGTTAATTTACTCTAACTCAAATACATGATTAAAGCAATATACTTACAGTATATACTTCTGTCTAATTGGAATTTAAGCATGAATTCCGTATTCCAGCCCGTAGTTACAGTAACCAATCAATATACAACGTTTCAACGACCAAGCCAAAATAAAAGCTGTAGGCCTGTAGCACAAAGATAATCAAATCAGTCCAAGTAAGCTCTTCAATTTGGTGACATCCAAAATGGAAGAAACTTCGCTAATTTGCTTTACTGATCTCACGATTTCTCATTCAGGTCCGAGACGATTCTGTAAGAGTAAGAAAGTAAGTTACTCAAGTTGAGGTTATTAGTTGTCCTTCAGTTTCAACTTATTAGGAAGATAAATCAAAGGTTGGCGTACTTTCAAGATATAATCACAGTGCAGACTCCCAATTTTACTTGAGGCGATTCCTTTCTGCTGAATCGAACTCCTGGTTCAAATATTGTTTGGTGGCAACAGCTCTGCATGACAGAAAGAAATGTTATCAGCCCTAAATAAACCATAATGTAAACCTAAGTCACTCAAAACATGACCACGAGTGGTGCAAAAATACGGCCGTATCGGAACGGTTCGCCCGAGTTGGAACGGTTTTCAACTTTGGCGAACCGAATTCGACCGGTTCAACAAAGTGGATTTTAAAAGCCCGATATTTTGGCCGTTTTGGCCGTATCACCCGTGACAACAAGGGTTCGCCCGTTTTTTCCGCTACAAAACGTCACTTTGCAAGTTTTTTGCAAATCTTTTAGAGATTTCTTATCTTTACTTAAACTGTAGCACCGATCTACCTCCAACAATGACTCAAAGACAAGAGAAAAGAAAGATAAGAGGCATTACCGCACTATTGACCCTATATAACTCCACTAAAATCTAAGATTAATTGAAGCAAAAAGACACAACAAAAAAGTCGAAAACAAAATTCCTGCTACGACAACCGCAACGCGGTCCGCGACCAACATATCCGCTCCGTTACCCCGTAACTGCGACCGTTCCCGTTTCCGAAACCTAAACTGTATTTTCGAACCATGGGTGAGACTACACTTGGGGACATTTAATACAATGTTTGTTTTGTTTTTTGCAGTGTCAAGACTGTCAACACATATGTAGATTGCAGAGTATCAAATAAAAAACAAGTATTATTTTCAAAAACAAAATACAGAAGTATTTGAGGTAAAATGAGACTTCCACAGCAACCCAAGGCATTGACAACCCGTTTGATAGGTTGTAATATAGTATAAAGGTAATGGTAATGAATTTATAAGTAGATCTGTGAAGAAAGTTTCATCCCAATGTCCATGATAATGCTTTTCCATCTTCAAACATTGCTTTTTCTTCATAAATTTTCATTACCACTTTAGAGGTGGTATGGATTCGAAATTTGTGAATAAAAACATGTTTGAGGATGAAATTCCATCACCATAGGCAATGGCATGAGACTTTACTTTTACAAACTTACATACATAGATATATATCCAATACCACCAATGCCAGCTATATCCATTACTACTAATGCCAGCAACCAAACAGGCAGCAAGAACCATGGCAATTCTAAAGGCACACAGAAACTGTTAGTTTCACGCTTTCACATTCAAAATTTTCAGCTTTCATCAAATTGCGGGAGTTCCATCTTATAGGAGTACTTGGAATTAACAGATGTTTTTCTTAAAGCAACATCATCCAGTACCAGCCTTAATGCACATGCATGCTTAACAAAGCAGGAGAACTAGCAGTTACCTGCAAGCTAGCATTATGCACTGCATGTCTATAACACCCACTGGTTTTCCTCTGTTCCCCTGCCCAAGCTCAGAAACAACAGGTAGCTGAGTTAATCCATGCCTTGTCATAATTATTTCCGCGGATAGAAGATCCATGTCAGGTGTTGCTGTCCAAAGCACATCACGATTTTCACCAAAAAGAGAGCATATATCAGCCACTGAAAACTCCTGTGACAGGTATAGATTAGTCACACTTGTAAGCACCCATGAGGCTATGACTAACAAAAAGGTAACTTCCATTTCATACACAACTCCTGGGAAGACAACATATTGTCAGACTTGAGAAGGGAAACAAAACATTTAGAAGGAAAAAATGGCAAACTAAAAAGCAGCGCATCCAGCAACTTCCTTATTAGCATTATTGCACTTGCTCAGTAAAGCCCTGTTTTCTTAAACTAATTATCAGTTTTAATCAGTTTCAGTCAGTTAAAATCGGTAATATTTAGTAAACTTGGAAAAATACCCTTAAGAAACAGTAAAAATTAATTTTACCAGCAAAAATCAGTTTCAACCAATAACAATAATTTAAATTCTGTAAAAATCAGGTGAAGTGAACATCACCTTATTTATTATATTATATACTTATGAATAATAGAAGGTTGAACTAGAAGAGTAGACAATAATTGATAACTAACATTTGAATAGTCTAGTTAGTTTGGTGCATGCGGGTGAATATAGTGCCAAAGGATGCTCCAAAAAGTGCTATGTTTCCAACTTCAAAGTTCAACATCGTTCATAAGATCTTAAACGCTGTGCAGAATATATATATCACAGAACTGAGTTAATTTACTGCGGTAATTGATAGTAGTCTGATAATGTAGAAAGATAACGCGATGTCAGTTTCCTGTGTTACTTATCAACAGGCATCTTCAAAGAGTAATTATGTAACCGTGTTCTTTAAGTAACCAACAATTCTTTGTCACTGAAGCCTTTAGGAAGATGATCTCACCAATACCTTAATCACCATATTGACATCAAAGTGATGCACTTACTAGTTCCTATCACTGGTGTTGCACGAGCTTTGCACTTACAGCTTGTTTGGATAGCCAAAATATGAGGGAATGGGAAGGGAGATGGCAAAAATCCATCTTATAGGGTCAGGGGCAAAAATCCATCTTATAGGGTCAGGGGCAAAAATCCATCTTATAGGGTGAGGGGCAAAAATCCATCTTATAGGGTGAGGGATTCGGAGGGGAGGAAAATGGAATGATCAATTTGTGAGAAATTCCTCCCTCCAACATTGGAGAAATTGGAAGGAAAACTCATTTTTATTCCCTCCCCTTCCCTTCCCTCCCCTTCTTTTCCTTCCCCCTTTTTAATCCAAACACATTGTTAGAAAATACCATGAACTTATATCCCCTAATCAAAAGAAACTATTTCATAATCTATTCAGGTTGGAAAATAATACTTTCTTCTTGGAACTAGTAATAATTTTCCAATCTGCGTTGCCTATAGCAACATATTTGCTTATTTCAAAGTTATCTATGACATAAAACTATAAAATGCGGTTGATGAATTCGGATCATGGTGCACAAATATGGCCGTATCGGAACGGTTTGCCCGAGTTGGAACGGTTTACAATTTGGCGAACCGAATTTAACCGGTTCAACAAGGTTGATTCAAAAAGCCCGATATTTTAGCCGTATCCCCGGTGACAATAAGGGTTAGTCTGTATTTTCCATTGCAAAACGTCACTTGACAAGCTTTTTGCAAATCTTTTTAAAGATTCATATCTTTACTTTTACGGTAGCACCAATCTACCTCCAATAATAACTCAAAGACAAGAGAAAATAAAGAGAAGAGGCACCACCGCACTACTGTACCCTATATAACTCCACTAAGATCTAAGAGTGATTGAAGAAAAAAAACAAAATAAAAAGTCTAAAATTGAAGTCCTACCGCGACAACCGCAATGCGGTCCGTAACCAACGTATCCGTTCCGTTACTCCGAAAACGCAACTGTTCCCGTTTCCGAAACCGTATTTCGAACCACGATTCGGATGCTAAAAACATTTTAGATGGGACAGAATTATAGAAACTCCACTTTGCAAATAAATTTATCCAGCAAATTTCTTCTTTCTACATAGCACTAGAGTAGTATGATAATATGGAATGATCAGGGAAAGGATCCCACATCGACCGTATGGGAGGTTGGTGTGTGGTTTATATAGGACTGTTATGAACTGATCCTAGGGAAAGGATCCCACATTGACCGTATGGGAGGTTGGTGTGAGGTTTATATAGGACAATGGGCTCTCCTCCCCTTGTTCTAGCTTTTGGGAACTGCATTCCTATTGTCCTATAACATATGATTGAAAAAAAAAAGTCGCCAAAGAGAAGCGAATACAGAGAGTTCAACTACTTGGAGCATTTTTCGCATGATGATCTCAGATGAATTTGTCAAACCAGAGTTGCCTAATTTCTGGTATAAGAATGACTATGGGTACACCATTGGATATCTAGTTTTGTTAAATTAGCCCAAAATTAAACTAGTAGGTACCAAATCCGCCTTTTCTAGATCGCAGTTTGTAGGGAGTTAAGCAAATTAGGTTAAACCGTGTCAACAATGGTACACCATTGGATATCTAGTTTTGTTAAATTAGCCCAAAATTAAACTAGTAGGTACCAAATCTGCCTTTTCTAGATCGCAGTTTGTGGGGAATTAAGCAAATTAGGTTACACCGTGTCAACAACGCAAAAAAAAAGTGTGTCCACAAATGAAACAGGGAAGCTAGGGTAGTACATTGAAAACCCTAACTTTTTTTTGGGTAGGTGATGATTGACCCTACCGGGCCGGAAGCCCTGACGGGTCCACATGGCCGGATAAGGGTAAGGGGAATCTCTACCTTTAAAGGGCCCACTAGTGGGGATTGAACAATTTTGATATTGAAAACACTACTTGGTATTGAAAACCCTAACTTAATAACAAGACCAATTTTGATATTGAAAACACTACTTGGTATTGAAAACCCTAACTTGATAACAAGAATTAACACTAAAATCTGATACTAGCAATTTTGATAAGTTGTGACAGTTGCCAAAGAAATTGGTCAACAGGAGACCAGACTCGTGAGCTCCTTACTTTTTCCTACTTAAGAATTGAATTGGAAAGAATCGAGCATCTCATGTCCAATAATCAACAGCAAAGACACAAAAGCATGCATTCTCTGTTTCTTTTTAGAGTATCCATTTTGACTTTTTGACACTATTCACAAACTCTATTTTCACTATCTTTTGAGATTTATACTCAAGAGAAGATATAATCAGTAGAGTCTTGTTAGATTCATCTCATTGCAGATTTTCAAATTAACAAATTTATATAATCTTTTTACTTGTTGATAATTCAAGATATAAACGGTTGAAATTATAAATTGGCAAACGTGATAGAAGAAATGGGTCAACTAAAAAGAAATTGGGGAAGTACAATTTTATCATAAGCTTCACACACAAACACAAGAATCAGAAAAGGCAAGCACTCATACCTCAGGTTTTCTTTTTTTCGTTTGTGCAGATTTGCTGAACTTTAGTATATCCTCTAGTGATATTGTGCCAATCAGATTATTATACTTGTCAACAATGAGTGCATAAGGCTGCTTCTCCGCAAGCATAAGAGTTACAGCTTCAACTAGCAAAGTACTCTTTAAGACAGTAGCAAAACTTGTCCTCATAGCTTGCGAAACAAAAATTATCCTTTCAACTTCTTCATTCTCAGTGCCAGAATCATCAAAGCAACTCGAGCTCTCGATTTCGCAGATATTATCTGTATTGGATGATTTTATAGGGTTTGGGTAACCAGAAGAAAGTGAACCAGTGTTCTCGTTAGATGCATCACTTTCTTGAATCTTAAGAGCGTTTCCGTTAACTTTCTTGACATTCCCTGAATCTGTTCTCCTTATTCTTGAAGATGTAACCCAAGACGACGTGCCCACAGCTGCTAGAAGAGGTACAACTATCCGATAGTCCTGAGTGAGCTCAAAAAGAAGCAACACCGATGTAAGAGGTACCTGACAAACCCCTGCAAGAGTAGCAGCCATGCCCACCTGCAGTATCCATAGAGAAGGTGGACAAATCAACAAACTAATCACAGCAATGCAAACTTGCCGCAAAATTAGCAGTAGCGCCAAGGTTGACAAAGTCAATATCTTAGTCAAAAAAATACACAATCGTACAGAAATCTTAAAGAGTTCAAAATTATCTTATACCTCCAACTGGATAATATCTAAATCACAAGAGAACTTCGGCGGGGACAAGCTGACAGGAACGACTTAAAAAGAAATTCAAAGATAAACGCTTCTATTACTTTACTTGTAATATGTTTTCTTTTATAGATATGTTTGTTTCTCTTCAGTCATTTTGATGGAGCAAAAATCAACAAGAATGAGAAATGGTAAAACAAATGTTGAGAAACTAATAACGATAGCTAACACGATACGGCATCATGAATATCAAAGGAAGGCGCTGTGACTTCGCAACGCACCCAGACAATTGATAATTTTTACAGGTTACACAAATGTTGTAACAGCTTCAGTTCCACAATTTGCAGAACCGATCACATCAATTCAAAGAATCGCTTTAGATCAATTAAAAGCAATTAGATATGAGAATATATTTTAAGTTCCTTCTGTGGGATCATATTCAGCATGTTCATTGTTCAAAAAAGGTAGAAAAACAAGTTCTTCACACTTTTGCCACTAATTTCACAGAGACACCAACTTAAGCATATACAGTCCTCACATAAGTTTGAATTTCCTAGACAAAGACAGATTATCAACAGATAAATCAGTAAACCAAGTCTAAAACAAAAGATGAACACAACAACCAGTATTAAATGGCTACCAAAACTGCCTACTATAAATAGGTTGAAGCAACTCTGACATTGAAATTAAACCTCATTGTACCAAAATGGTAGGTTCAGAATGTCAAAGGATATAGCGACGTTGGATTAGTACCAGGCCATACGCTTGTGGTGATGCCAATTCAATGAAGGAAAATTGAAAAATTGGACGGTATTCAGAAACTGCCAAAGCAATAAGTTTTCCATAAGCCATTCCTGTAGCAGCACCAATAAAGAGTGATGGAGCATAATATCCCCCTACTAATCCAGTGGCTCGGCAAAAGGCAGTAGCTATAATTTTAACACCCACTAGTTGAACCAATAGGTCAGCGGAGAGGCCTTTCACAAAGGGTCGAGATTCCAACAAGATATCAACATTCTGGAAGCCCCAGTAAAGAATTTCTGGATATGCCAAAGCCATGAGCCCGACAGCTAAGCCACCAGTTATTGGAAAAACAACCTTTGGTACTCGGCCAGCTTTCTTAATTTCTTCAGCCTCTTGTAGCATGAAAGTAGTGCACCTAGTCAAGGCCAAAGAAACCAAGCCGCAAAGAATTCCCAGCAAAAGATATAGCGGGAGCTCTGAAAATACGAAAAAAAAAACTAACAAATGAACCCAAATACATAATTTCAAGGTAAAGATCCTCACAGAAAAATTCACAATTAATGGCCCGTAGGATTAACTCAATCAAGATGTACAACCTTCCCTGCCTAGGGATGGCAGGCGTCAACCCCCATTGAAACGGGTACTTGGTGGTTAGCGGAGCGGCATGGATGTCAAAAGTAAAACCCGGCATGGGTAGTGGGTAGGTGATGGTCTGGTGGATTTGATAGCTTACCCACCCCATATCCATCCAACCTGCTTTCACATGCCCCACATCCACCCACCCAAGCTTTCAATCTTTCTTATTAGTCGAAATACAAAGGAAAACAATCCAGCCCATTAAATGATAAAGCCTTCCATCGTGTTACAAACTCACAACATCCAGCATGGATATCCACTTGGGTGGTGGAGAGGAGTTGGATTAGGTTTCTAACTACTTGGGTAAATATGAACGTTGGAAGTATAAAAATTTTAGGTGGGTATGGATTTAGGGGAGGAGGTACCGGCTTCCAACCCGCCCGATGTCATCCCTCTCCCCCTAACCAATGAAGGATGGTAGGATGACTTTTTGAGAGACCCTAGGAGAAAACATTTTCAGAGTAGTAAGAGACTAAGAGGAGTCTCTTCATGATAGTCTGAGTTATGACATGAGATATTCAAGAAAACAGTCACTATATAAAAGGACGTGAAAATAAAAGGCCGAATTCTAGCTTGTGGCAAAATTCCCTGAATTTTGCAGCTAAATCTTTTGAGATAGTTGTCAACTCATTGTCTACTTGTACATGCAATGAAAGGCTGAAAACTTATAATTGAGAGCGAGAGAGAGAGGACTCACAAGTCACAACTTACCACTTACAGAACGGAAATCATAATTAGGGACCTTGAATGCTGGTTCAGCACCAAGACCAACTTCAGACAATACAGAAGCTATGACAGCACTGAGTATGACCATTGATGTTGTATTTGTAAGTGACGCAGATGTATCTGGAGTTGGCCATAAAACAGATTCTACAGCAAAAAAACAACCAGCTACAGCAGCATTGAATCCTGTGCAAGAAAAACATATGCATGTCAAGAACATAAAATGAAAACTAATTGAAACAGCCATGAAGTGGATGCAGCCAAAAACAAAACAAAAAAGAACAAGTATAATCTCCCATCTTAACAATTTTAACCACAGAAAGTACACTCCAGTATAGCATTTATATTGTTTTCAAAGTTAGTGCAAAATCAGAACGTATGCTCCAACAAATCGTTAAATAACAGTGACCAGCAGAATTCCAGGAAAATCCATATAAGATGATTTAGAAGCTCCTTACGCTTATCGCATACCAAAGTAGACAAATGGTTTGGCTAGAGCCAAACATACATGCTAGCAGAGCTGAGCAAACCAAACTGTTAGGGCCTTTATTTTGCTTTTTAAATTTGATATCTCTTCCACCGTGCCACAATTAAGTTTGTGTATGCCTATTTCCTGCAATATAAAATTCTAGTTGTTTTCTTCTCAAGCCTCTGAAGCTCAACATTAATTTCGTTTTGAATGTGAAATAATTTCCATGATTAAGTTTACATATGTCTTTATCCTGCTATATAATGCTTGCTGTTTTTCTCAAGTCTCGAGGCTCAACATTGATTTTGCTTTTTGAATGCCATATCATTTCCATGATTAAAATTGTGTATGCCTATATCCTGCAATATGCATTCTTGCTGTTTTTTTTCTCAAGCCTTCAAGGCTCAACATTCTTCATCCTATACAACTTGCTCAGCAGCAAGCCAATGAGCAAGCCATTCTTACCACAATATGATTATTATAAGGACAGGTCTTGGCCCACCGGTGAGATAGTATCACGCTAATTTATTGTAAGACGTTGGATTTACCACAAGTAATAATCAAACAAATGTCACTTTGGTCTCACAGTACCCAACTCATACATGATATTTACTTACCAAAAAGGTCCAACGGGAAAAAAAAATTCGCACCTGGACTCCACAAATAAAAAGCATTTAATAATCAAAATTAAAAGACACAAGCAGGAGAGAGCACATACATAATATTAACAAAAAGTTAGTGGTTTCAAATTAAAACACACAAGGTAGTAGATAGGCATAAAGAAGTCACATCCTAATCAAGCAAAGAAGGTGTATACTTTAGGTAAGTGCATTACAATATATAGTTGAAGAATTCCAACCAGAAGCAATCCCAGCAGCTGATCCTGCAGCAACAAGAGGAACCTTTTTCCCGGTACTTCTGTCGTTCAAAGAAGAAACCCCTTTGCCAATAGAAGAGCCAATTTCAACACTAGGACCTTCGGGGCCCAACGAGTTTCCAGTTCCAAGGGTGACACATGCAGCCAAGGACCTGAGAAGTTGCTGGAGCACAGCCTTCACTTGAGGAATGATAAAAATGTCTCCTCGTTCAGGACCATCGAGTCTATCTCGAAAAAGATTCAACAAGGACACAAGTAGACCCCCGGAAACCGGTACGAGTATAGTCCTCTTCCAAGTTACTTCAAGGGGCTCCTCCCTTAACCATGATGCACCTCGATATAGTACACCATCCCAAAAGAAATCACGTAATTCATGGACCTAAAGTTTGATTTTCAGTTAATTCAATAAAATTCAAGGGAAACCAGAAATAATACTTATTTCATGCACAGCGGAGTACTAAGACTGTTGCCATATTGTTATCCGTTTGATATAGCAACAGTGCAATTATCAACAAAAAGAGAGGGAGGAGGCATGTCCAAGAGTGGCCCACTGTACAGTGCAATTAGTAGGTAGATTAAAAGTGCATAAAGGTAGTAAATTTGGTTATAAAGTAGTATATATTCAAAACAAGGTAGTATAAATTCAACAAAGCAAGTTGATTATTATATGCTCGGAAATAATATCCACTTCATCTACTATTAGTACTTTAGGGTATTAGGTAGTATATATCTTATAAAAGGTAGTATATCTGGTTAGACGGTAGTATTACGATAATAAAGTTGCTTGCTATTGACCAAAAGGCAATGCTCTTGGTTTTATTTACAAGAAATGGCACTCATATATATACTTGGCATTTCTCAAGTACTACTCCGCTAAAAGCACATTAGGTATTTTCAAAAATACATATATATTTTTATTTGAAAGGTAAGAAAAAGTAGGAAAGAAAGATAACATTAGGAGCCCCTCTGCACGAGGTGTTCCCCTAATGGGGGTGTTTGGCAATCGGCTGACTGTTTGGTCGGTGGCTTTTTGTTGTGGCTGGATTGACCGGCTTTTTCAGTGGCTTGTTTGACTAGCTGTGTAATTATTGGTTGTATATAAAAGTGTTTGGTAAAAACGGTTGTTAGTGTTGGCTGTTGGGTACAAAATTAAAGCAAAAGCCAAAAACCAGCAACAAAAGCTGGTAAAAGCAGCTTTTGGCTTAAAAGCCGGCTTTTCAACTACTACAAAAGCCGTTTACCAAACACTTTTTTTTGGCTGTTTGACCAGATATAAAAGCCAAAAGCCAATGAAAAAGTCACCCAAAAGCCATTTACCAAACACCCCCAATGTATCTTAACTAAGAATGGGGAAAAGTGTGGAATGATCAGAAACTTCTATATGAAGAGAATCATTGACTAGGTGACCTACATTCTCCCAAAAGATGTAATGTAGTTTCCAACTATGCTCCTGGTGAAAGATCATCTGAATATCAACAATAATGTTGGCTATTTTCCATGGAGGAGTCCCTATGTGTTGCATTGTGTTCATGAGCAGAAGGTTGTCCCCAGAATGGAAGCAAGACGTGGCTGAGCTTTATGGAGAGTTGTTGCTTCATTTTCGAAAAGTACATATGTGAATTTTAAAAGCATGCATGTATTTTTTTTCCTATATACCCTGGCAGAGCAGCGTTCAACCGTGCATAAAATAAGAGTAAGGGCATGTTCTCAATGGAGCTAAAGTGAAAAAACTACTTAAATGTGAGAGTAAAAGTATCTTGCACAACTCGACTAAAAATAACTAAACTTTAATGAAGTCAATTGAATTGAACTGAATTGAAAGTAAGAAAGTGAACTATGAATGTAAATTAGGGTTTAGGAATTGAATATACCAACCACGTAATTGAAAAGGACGACGCTCAATCCAGTAAGAAGACCTACTAAACAAGCAGAAACAATTGCAGAATTAGCTTCTCCTTGAAGATAAAGGCCTTGTAACGCCGTTGCCAGAATTCCCTTCTTAATAATTTCTCCATCGCCGTTGCCGCCAGAGCTACTGATTTTAGTGTCGTTAATATCGCTGATATGATCACCTTCCTCTAATTCCAAACACTGATCATTATCTCCATCATCATTATCTGGTTTCGTAAAAACGCCTAATCGTTTGAAATTGAAACGGAGATTGCGGTGGCGGCCACCATTATCAAATGAAGCTCTATAGATTAGCTTCAACGCGGAAGCATTGAAAGATGATGATGATGATAACAATGGCAATGCGTTAGTTGATGAAGAAAAGGCACAAAGGCGATGGGAGTGAGACGAGTGAAATGATGAAGTCGCCATTGTCAAACCCTCCGTCATCGGAAACCATCCTTTACACACCCCATGGACTTCCGTCAATTGCTTATTCTCCTCCAAACATCTTTCTTTTTGTGTCAATGTCGATTTTATGGATAAGCTTAGTAGGAACCAATATTTTGTCTCTCAGAGGCTGCCCAACTGGGCACATATCAAGCTCTTTTTTTTAAAATATAGTATACTTATATATTTATGTAGTATATTGTTTGCGTAATATAGTATATTTATATAACTTAAAGTTGTATAGTTTCTAAAAATTGTAATATAATAAAAAATCGTCATATATGTTTTTAGAAATGTAGTATATTCCTATCTGAAGTAGATGTTACTGTCCACATCTATCAGATAGGAATTGGGACTTTCCCCAAACGCAAATAGTATTCCAATTACGGCATTTTCATATTTATTTACCAATATACCCTCGTGTAGGGGTGAATAGGAATACTGGTACTCGAGCTCTGTTCACTTCACCTTAAAATAATAATATTTAGTAAAAATAAGTTTAGTTCAGTAAAAATAAGTTTAGCTTAGTAAAAATCAGAAGTGCAAAGAAGAAAAAACAACACAAATCAGTAAAAATAAGTTCCGTTTGGTAAAAATAAGTTCAACTCAATATAAATAAGTTCATTTAGTAAAAATAAGTACAGTTCAGTAGAAACAAGTTTAGTTTAGGAAAGATAAGTCCAGTTCGGTAGAAATAAGTTGAACTGAACGGAGCCTTAGTTATTCACTTAAATCTGGTTGAACTCTGCAGGTCCGGAATTAGAACTGGTCATGTTGAGCCTGGGTATAATTTCAAATGTAAGTGTCTGTAGGCTACTAGTTCCATTTCCGAGTAGTAAAACATAGAGAGGGAGTTAAGCAAATTAATATAAACCATAATTTTTTCTTCCAAGAAATTAAACAAAACGAACTGTAATACCTTCAATTGACAAGAGATTTGGGAGAAATGCAACCCTAACCGAAGATGATTTAACTCTAATTGAAGAATTGAGTGACAAGAGGCAAGAAATTTGGTCAATTGAAAAGAGGGAGTAAGAGACTATAATAGGGGAGGACACATAAGTTTGGAATAACTAATTTGTTAACGACAACCAATAATACTACGAATAACCGCTATTACGACCACCAATATAGTGAGATCCGATCTCGGGACCCTACAAAGAAAATATGTGGATAGTGCATCGCGCTGTCTTTTGGTTTGCAAATAACTGAGCTGAACTGAAGTGAATTGCAACTCCTGATTCAGCATGAACTAAACTGAAATGAACTGAACTTAAGTTCATTGCGGGCCAAAAGAACATAATAAAGACAATTCATTTTGATGCTAGGAATGGAGTATGAAGGTGTTTGGCAAATGACTTTTGGTTGAGTTTTCATCGGCTTGTTTATAGTTAAACAGCCAAAAAAAGTGTTCAGTAATTGATTTTTGAGCCAAAAACCAGAATCTGCTTTTACCAGCTTTTTGGTTGACTTTTGACTTTTGCTTTTATTTTATTATTAAATAACCCACAATACTTTTTTAACAACCAATAATTATACAGGCGATCAAACAAGCCAATAAAAATAACAATTAGCATATAAACCCACCAACAAACCGCGAACGGCTAACAAACACCCCCTAGGTCTATGGAAGAGTAGGAGACCGCCCTTGCATCTCTGCACTCTTACTAGTTACTCCACTAGTTTACTAGTATTAGTTTTACAAGCATGGTGTTGCAGACAAAGTACACATCCAAATCTTGAAAAATGCTGCTACGCAAATGTAATTACCATTCTTACACTACCTGCACTTCATCTTCTTCCTCCCGCAACTCCATTCTAGCAGACAAAGCTTTAACCTACCTCCGTCAACATCCACAACAACTTAACTCCTTACTCCCCGAATTCAACCCACAATCCGCTTGTTTCCTCCTCCTCAAAACCCAATTCAACAAAACCCTAACCCTAAAATTCCTTAATTGGGCGCGCTCCACTTCCTCCACCACTTTCTTCGATCCTCAAACCAAATGCTACGCTCTCCATATCTTAACCAAATTCAAACTCTTCAAAACCGCTCAATCTCTCGCTCAAGACCTAGCTACTGAAATCTCATCCGACGATCGCACCGGTAAATTGGTATTCGATTATTTGAAGAATTCATATCACATTTTCAATTCTACTTCTTCTGATGTGTTTGATTTGATGGTTAAATCTTATTCTAATATTAATATGATTGATAAGGGTATTAACACTATTAAATTTTCTAAATTGGAGGGTTTTATGCTTGGGGTTTTGTCTTATAACTCTATTATTCATGCTCTTGTTCGTGTTTCGCCTCCTCTCGATTCGTCTTTGTCTTTGGCGTTGGAGTTGTTTGATGAGATGACCCGTTTCGGGGTGTCCCCTAATGTTTTTACTTATAATATTTTGATTAGGGGTTTTTCTGGACCTGCCCAGTTTCCTAAGGCTTTAGCTTTGTTCTCTGAGATGCAGAAATCTGGTTGTTTGCCTAATGTAGTTACATATAACACTCTTATTGATGCACATTTTAAAGTAGGTAAGGTTAACGATGCGATTAAGTTGTTCCGTTCTGTTAAGTCGAATTGCGTAGAACCGAATTTGGTTACTTATAATACCATGATTAATGGGTTGTGTTGTGAGGGGAAGATGAAGGAAGCTACTGAGGTGGTTAATGAGATGTGTGGGCAGCGGCTTAAACCTGATGAAATCACGTTTAATACGCTTGTTAATGGGTATTGTAAAGAGGGTAACTTCCACCAGGCACTTGTTTTGCATGGTGAGATGCTTAGAAGTGGTTTGTCTCCCAATGTTGTTACCTATACTTCTCTTATAAGCAGCATGTGTAAGGCCGGTAATATGAATCGTGCGATCGATTTTTTGGATCAGATGCGCACTAGAGGGCTTCGACCTAATGAGAAAACTTTTACAACGTTGATTGATGGCTTTTCTCAGCAAGGACTGCTGAATGAAGCCTATCGTTTATTAAATGAGATGAGTTCGTGTGGGTTTGCACCTTCTGTTGTTACCTACAATGCCCTTATCAATGGGCACTGTATTTTGGGTAAGATGGAGGAGGCTCTGAGCCTGATTCAGGATATGGTGGACAGAGGGTTGGTCCCTGATGTTGTGAGCTATAGTACGATTATATCTGGTTTTTGCAAGAACCAAGACTTGGACCAGGCATTCCGAATGAAAAAAGAGATGGTTGGGAGGGGTATTCTGCCCGATGCTATTACCTATTCGTCTCTTATCAAGGGACTTTGTGAGCAAAACAAGCTTGCTGAAGCCTCTGCTCTTTTCAAAGATATGTTACATGTAGGCTTGGTGCCTGATGAGATTACATATACGACGCTGATGAATGCGCACTGTGCAGAAGGGGATATTAAGCAAGCTTTGTATCTTCATGACGAAATGATACAAATGGGTCTTCTTCCTGATGCAGTCACATATAACGTACTAATTAACGGCCTTAATAAACAATCACGGACTAAGGAAGCAAAGCAACTTTTGCTCAAGATGTTTTATGACGATTCTGTACCCTGTAGCATCACCTATGACACACTGATAGAGAGTTGTGGTGACAACGAATTCAGGAGTGTTGTGGCTCTTTTGAAGGGGTTTTGCATGAAGGGTTTGATGAAAGAAGCGGATAAAGTCTTTGAATCAATGCTTCAGAGAGGACACAAACCAACTGAAGCAGTTTATAATGTAATCATACATGGTCATTCTAAGTGTGGGAATTTGCTCAGAGCGTATAATTTGTATGGAGAAATGGTTAGTTATGATTTCAGTCCTCATACTATAACAGTCATTGCTTTGATCAAAGCACTTCACAAAGGAGAAATGAACAAGGAGCTAGAGGAAGTCTTAAACAATGTGTTGAGAAGCTGTAAGCTTACCGATGCAGAGCTTGCGAAGGTTCTTGTTGAGGTTAACCATAAAGAAGGTAACATGGATGCAGTTTTTAATGTGCTTACCGATATGGCCAAGGACGGCTTGCTGCCAAAAAGTGGGAGAAGTGCCTGTAATGTGCGATAAATGAGTGAGGTCTCAGTGTTTCAGTTTGCTTGAAAGACTTCAATGTGCTTCTTGTAGAAGTAAAACTCAGCGTGGGGCTTGTGGTCATAGCCGTTCATAGACAAGCTAAGGTCACAGGTGATGTTTGTCCTGCATCGTGAATGTCTGCTCTGCAACTTGTGACTTAAGAGCTATAACAACCTGGTTGTTGTAGTTAAGGACTCACTGTCTTTGCCTCAACACGAGCTTCTGCTGGTATCTATAGTCTTGGAGCATCTACATCTACTTTTTATATGCCTGGATGAAGAGTGGCCTGTCGACCATATCTACCACTGCTTGAAACTTTTGAAGCTGATAGCAGCTTAAGCTCTACAAACTTGAGGAAAAGAGGATGTAAGTTTCAAAATATGCTTCGTGAAGTTGTGGTATTACCTCTTGAATGTGTAGTTTTTATGGATTTATGTAATTTCTTTTTGTTATTGTTTGTTGCATCTTAATTTTGATCATTCTTTGTTTGGGAGGGCACGATTTTGCATTCCATCTTCTTCTTTCTCTACTTCCTGCTTTCAAGGTTCCAGTATATTCATTACAACTAAGTGACTAACTATCTCTCAACATCCCTCAAAAGATAAATCTCATTTTTTTTCATACCCTTCGTCCTACTGAACTCTTATATACTTCTCTCCAAGCTAGTCATTTGCTTTCTCTCCAGGATAAACTAATTATGCTGCACTTCCAATATGACCCCTTCCCTATACCCAATGCATAAGGCGTCTCTTCCATGTAAATGCATTTGTGTCTGTGCATTGATTTGCTAGACTTTATTCTTGAAAAAAATAAGGCTATATGAATGGAATGGAAGAGCTTCTGAACTAATTCTTGGGACATAGGACAGGTTTTGATGTTTGTTGGTTAGAACGGATGTTGGATGGGCATTTCATTCTGTCTTGATGGGAACTTTTTCAAAATCATAGGATTGATTATTTAAATGACCGAATTGCCAGATTTGGGTTAAAGATTAAAAGTATAAGCCCCTTTGCTGGATTGGTATGTTCATTATATGCGGGGTTATGGACGTAACTTGAAAAAAATTGCAGTCAAATGGACGTAAAATTTTGTCATAGTGGGCTAATCAAGGTGCATATGTATTGTAGCCTAGTTCTTTATATTGTATGCCTTGTATTTTTCCCTATCTTTCCTTAAAGAGTGAGCTGTTGGAGAAAATTGAAAGCTAGGGGTTTAGATTTGAAACAGGCAAGAAGAATTGGATAGAGGAGGTTGGAACTAGATGTTAAAATCTTCCATAATCCAAAGTTCTCGGAAATATGCAGCATGATGGAAAAATATGAGAATGTGGCTCCTTTAAGACGGAGTTTAGAATTTTAGATTACACCGTGAAATAATTGGGATAAGTTCATTTTCAGTATCCGAACTTTCATATAAAGTTGGGACACAAATGGAAGAAATTAAGTTATAGGGAGAGCATGATTCAATATAGAACTGGGAGTGTTGCATTAGTTGGTAAAAAGATGTAGGGAATAGATCAAGGGCTCAAGGCATGTGCCCAAGCAATTGTGGAATGGAAGCTGATCTGATCTCCTGCTCATGCGCGGTCTCTGTCTCCCTCACTTTCTCTCAATCCCAGTAAACAAGGAAGTAAAGGTGGTGTTTGAAGAGAAATGGGGAAAAATGAGGGGAAAATAGAAAAAAATAGTTCATGGTGTGCACGCATTCCATTTTCCTATCTCCGTGAAGTACCTGGAGCTCATTTTCTAATACCAATAGGGCGTAAATGCCTGACTCACACATAATATATATAGATATATTTTTTCAAGATCCAGAGAAAGCCTTGTGGTGAGAAATGGGAAGAACTTAGCGTTATATCGCTACTCATCTTAAAATAACGAGTAATCTTATTTCTCAATAAATATGAAAAACAAATCATCTTTTAAAGTTCGAGTTATATCACTTGCTCATTAGTGTTATTACTGTTATATCTCTTCTCAGTTCTCACATGAAGAAGCCTTTTCACATGAATTCATCTCTCTTTATATATAGATTATTCTATTACTCTGGTGATTTTTCCAGCTTCAAACAATGGTTTACAACTTTGATTTTTGCCTACAAGCGCACAACCTTAATTTCTTAAATTTAATATCGGTAAAGCCTTTTTACTGCCAATTTAGTGTAGAGCGTTTTTCGGTACCAATATGGCAAGTCAGACAGCTTCAAACAATGACTGACATGTTTTTGGCCCACATGGCTTAAGGGCTAATGCCATTTCTTGGTGGAAGTTTCTTCAGCTTTTAGGATATTGGTATTCTTCTTGATGGTAACCTGTCCCTGAAGGATTTCATGTCAATGTTTAGGTATAAGTATCCACTTAGGCTATGTTTTGTGAAGATAACTATAATGTGGATGTATTTGAGGCTATCCCTCCATTGTTTTGAACTGAAATCAAATCTTATTATCCTAGTGCTTAGCTGTGTAGAACTGTAGATAAAGGGAACTGTTATATGAACAATGATATTCCCATGTGTTCCGTCTGACCGAAATGAAAATATTAATAGTCCAGGTGATGTAGGGAAATTGGACAATCCCTACTAGGGCCATAAACTCTAAACCAGAGTTTAGGCATTTGTAGGGACTGCATTAGTTGAAGGCTTGTTACCTTGTTTTTTCGACCCTCATGACACTGTTCTATTCTGTAGATGTATAAAAGTGTCATTCCCCAGTCAGCCTTTCTTTATAAAATGAGGAATTAAGAGAGGTATTTCTTTTACAAGCACTTGTTTTTTACTGCAGAGACATCTTTTGTCGAGCATGCTGTATTATCTTTTTGTTTACCTTCACCTATGCTTGTTTGCTTGCTTCTTTTCGAACATTCATGATTGCTGCTGCAAGGCTTTGTTTTTGTTAGTCCCTTGTCAAATGTGCTTTGGTGCTACTTGATAAAAAAACATTGCACTGGAATGTTAACAGCTAAGGGACTATGGCCGCTGTTTCGTTTACCTTTTTAACGAAGTTCATTCATTAATTTTTATTATGAAAGTTTATTTGTGACCATGAACCAGGTAACTCGGTTACAAAGGAAAGCAGCTGCTTGGAGTTCTTTTGGCTCCAGAAAAGAAGCATTTTGGAGTTTTGACACTCAACATCAGGTCAAGCTCCTAAATTAAACATGCTGCTAATTTTTAAAGCTGGGCCTGCACCTGGACATGGTGCTCTAGTGTCAGTAAAATGCGGTGGCCCTTCGCTTGATGGAGAAACTTGGAAAGTAGAAGAGGCCAAATGAGAAGGTAAAGCACGCAATTGAAAAGTATAAGCTGTAGTAGAGAGGAGGAAGGCTGCTAGTAAGACAGTGGAGCAATATGATTTAGCTTGAATTAGAAGTATGTCACTGATATCCTACAAGAATGAAACGTTTCAAATGCAGCTGTACATTTTCACAAGATGCTGGTGTCATTGATACGAGATTCTGCGTAAGTATTGAATACTACTTTTTTGTCATTGGTAGAATGTTTCTGCTAGTGTAATCTATGATTAGTCATGAAAACATCCTCGGGATTACAATGGGAAATTGTCTTTTGATGTCCCATTAGCATGGCTGTGAATTTTCTCTTGGTAGTCAAATATCACTGTATCATTGAGAATTGTATCATACATAGGATCTGACATTAAAGGACGAACCTGGAGTGGGCTGCCCTTATAACGAAGAACATTCTTACCTAATTTGCTAATCTCCTTGCAAATTGTGAATTGAAACAAGCGACATATGGTTGGCTCTTGGCTAGGGATGGAAATGGGTCTTGGACCCAGCCCAGACCCAGACCCCCAACCCCATTTATAAGGGTCTGAGTCCAACTTTTTTAGACTCAATGGGTATGGGTCGGGTTTAAAGATTATCAGGCGGATTTGGGCCTGGGTCCAAATATATCAGATCCAGACCCGGTCTAGAGTCTCCAGACCCATTTACATTAAAATATTTAGAGAAAAAATAAGTTGTAAATTACGACTTTATGAGTAATCGTAACTACATTTTAAGACATGTAATGATGTAAATTGAAATGTTTTTAATATTTTATGAGGTATATTTTGTTAATTGTTTCGAAAAAAAACCTTAATCATGGTCACGCAAACCTATAAGGCGAAATAAATTTATTAGATTACAAAATATTATTAAACTTGAAATTCAAAAAGTCCCACTAAAGACTCTATAAGGACCCTAGACCCATCATACCCAGAGGATTTGAGTGTGGGTCTGGGTTTGGGTCTGAAAGAAATAAATGGGTTTGGATCTGGGTCTGGTCAGACCCGACCCAGACCCTACTCATTTTCATTCCTACTCTCGGCGAATTACAATTTCAAAATGCAAAACAGATATCAAATTAGGTATTGACAAAGATGTCTTGTTTAGGGTCTTTTGTAAACACCCCCTATGTATGCAAGGAAGATATGTTTGGTAGGTGATAAGATGGTTATAATCCCGGATATATAGCTAATCATATGAAACTTTTTTCACACTAAAGGCTTGTTCACTTCAATTTATTTTCAATCTGGTATAGATCAAGTCAACTCAGTTTAGTTCTGAACAATACTTTTACTCTTACATTTTAGTATTCCTTTTATTTTGGTTTAGTTCAATTATTTTCAGTTTTGTTCAATTCTGCTATTTAGCGACGTGTATATCTATCATTATTCATTTCACTAGTGACGTATATATCTATCATTATCATCATTTACTCCCGGCTATCGAACCGTTTGTAAAAGCGCCCTCATGTTGCATGAGATGGTGTAATAGTCAACCTAGCTACTTTACTTGATGTTTACTGTTTGCTGTGATTGTTGAAAGAAGAAACCCCCAATTATATATTTCCTCGTGGTGTTTTGAAGATGTCGTGGTTTCTTTCTTTGCCCCCACTGTTTTTCTTTTGTCTTTTATGGCAGACATTGGTGTGGTTGTTGAACTTGAATTCCCACTGAACATTGGATATGGATCAGGAGTCAGGCTTGATTATATCCGCTTGAAGTCATGCAGTAAGAATTAGAATGAAGGGTTCCAGGAATTGGAAGCTATATAATCACAGACTGACCTAATTTCTGATGACTTTTGCTCTTGTTTGTTAAATAATAAAATATGATAAATAAAAGGAACTTGTGTCTGACCGAACTTCTTGCCAGTCAATTAGATCTAATTTACCAGGCAAGGTCGTTTGAGATTAAGGGGGAAGTAAAAGGAAATCCATACCCTCATATGTCCGTAGTGGAGATGATTGATCCAAAATCTTGAGATGGTGAGATGCAATCCTTTCTACTAAAGAGTTGAACTGAACAGATTTGTATGAATTGAAAACAACTGAGTTAAGAGAAATAGTAAGATGTGAGAGATAGTAGTATACAGAATTGAACTAAACTAAAGAATTGAAAATAAGTTAAGGAGAACAATCCTTAAGTATAGTTAGATATCTCATGGGGTTTTTTAGTTTATTTTTGATGCATAATCGTCTCAGCAGTTTAAAAGCCTTGTTGGAACTATATTCTACTACCTGCCACTCCTGGAATATTAATTAGAGACTCTAGAATCTAGATTATAACACGTGTATAGGAGTATGTTATTCCTTGTATTGTACCTAAATAATAGAGTTGGTAAATTGTACACTAGGTGTACATACCTCTCTCTATATATATATATACTAAGTAGTACTTGGTCTAGTGGAAAAGAGAGTACCTTTTCAACTTCAATGTTGGTTGGTCCAATTCCCACTAGAGGCAAGTTAAGGGTAGAAATTTCCCTTACCCTTCCCTCCCAACTCTCAAGTGCTTGACCCAATAGGACCCGAGCAGGGTCTGGATAACTTCTTCTTACCTCTATATATACTAAGAAGTCTTAGTCAAATGATTATGAGTTACCTAATTGAATACTACAAGTCAGTCAAATGATTATGAGTTAACCAAATGTGACAATAATGATTATAAGTTAACTAAATGATGAATATGAGTAACCAATTGATGAGATGAGTTAACCAAATGAGTATATATTAGCCAAATGTATATGAGTTGTCTAAACAAACATGAGTCTGTTCTTATTATGTACTATATTTACATAAAATGACATTGGGTGAACCTAGAGGTAAGTGCTCTCAGGTCTACGTGATAAATTGCTAATTATTTATGTATGCAGCTAAACATACCTCGTATTTACTAGGTCATGTTTTTACTTAGTCAGATCTCGTGTACCGTGGTAAATAGTCTATACTATCCTCTCCTCTCTACACAATCATTATTGCCCAACTTATTTTCATTTTAATTCAGTTCTTTTACTTTTACATATCACTATTCATTTCAGTTCAGTTCTGTTAAGCTATTTTATATCAAAGAGAACATACCTGAATGGTTTTCCGTCCAAAATAAATGGTTTTCCGACAACGAATGAGAGGTTATTCAGGTTAAAATTGACAGTTTTTCGTCCAAAAACTACATATCGGTACGGAAAGCTAGTAAGCTATTGATATTGATTAGTTAAAATGAACAACACTTACATAATTAACGTGCATTATATTAGGTAGTTTTAGAAGAAAAAAATATTGATTGGCATGTTATTTAATTTGATAGTTGTTAATTTGTCAAAAATTATGTTAATGTAATTATTGATATATAGTTAATAATTAGATTGAGATATAAAATGTTAATGCTTATAAAGATATGTTATACGTTTAATTTGTTATTTTCTTGGGTTTCTATTAATTGGATAACTATTATATTAATAAATTAACAAATATTACAAAAATTATTCATAGGTATTAATTTTGGAATATATGCTAAAATCACGGATTGATAACTATAATTATTGTTCATATTAATTTAATATTTTCACGTTTAACCACCTTATCCAACGCCCTAGAGCGTTCGTTAGCTTTTGTCGTTTTGAAAATATAACGTACTCCCTCTATTTTTTTAATAGGGACATTTTGTCATTTAGGGATGTTTTTTTTAATTGGAACACTATTATATTTTATTATATATGGTGGATTGGTCTACCTAATTATTACACCTTTTTTCTACTTTTTCTCTCCCCTCCCATCTTTTTCACTTTTTCCTTACTTTTTGCATCCTTCTAGCTTACTTTTGTACTTGTTCCTTGGTCCGTACGACAAAGCAAACTCCCTATTAAAAAGGAGAGTACAAATTATAAATGCTGGTTAAAGAGAAATAAATAATGTCAAAGTACAAAGTGACTAATTTGAATCTCTACACTATAAGGGAAGAGGGGGGTGGACACCAAAATTAAGAAAATAGTATTCCCTCCGTCCCACAATTATCTTCCCATTTCATTATTTTATACCTCACATATATTCAAGAAATGGGAAGATAATTATGGGACGGAGGGAGTATAAAACAAATAAAATAAATCAAGGAACTTATTAAGTAATCAAGTTTTATTTCCAAACTTAGTCATCAGATTTTTAGATAAAAAATGTCTAAAACTTCAAACTAAAATATCTAAATCTACAATATATAAATAATTAAAAAATATATTTTCTTTTTAATATAATCTCATTTATAAGTATGAGATTATATTAAAGTAAGAATAATTAATAATCTTCTGGCTTACCCTCGCATAAGGCCTCCACCCAGAGATCCATTACAAGTCATAAACCCTCAACCCCCCTCCCCCTATAAATTATTTTGCTTCCACTAGGATTTTGAACCTTGGTCTGACATGTGGGAGATAGGATGTCATACCATTGAACTCAAAGGTTCTTGGTCTTTTTTTAAAATATAATCTCATTTATAAGTATGATATTATATGAATGTAAGAATTATCAATAATCTATGGGCTGCCTTTTGCACAAGGTCCTCACCCAGAGGCATATTACAAGCCAATGGTTATATTTTCGTGAGATCTATGAAGAGACACTCACTTTGCTATATTTTTATATACTTTTGAATTTTTTTTTTCAAATACATGAGTAATTGATTGTTCATGAGTGAAGGCGCATTTGATTAAAGTAATCATGAAATATAATAAAATATTTTCGGATGACTGAGAAAGTATGGAGGGAGAAAAATGTTACTCATGAAGTCATGAGTGATGATGTTAATGACATCTTTCATTAATCTTTTGTAAGATTCTTTATCTTTTTTTGGCGTTTTGTTGTTAAATCACTATTGTCAATTTACTCTCTAATATTTATTACTATTTCTTATGTATTTATATTGTTTCATATTTAAACTCTTTTGAAATTACAATTACACCCTCTAAAAAAATAAAATAACGAAAATTTAACAATTATTTTTTACAGTATGAAAAATATATATTAATGTAATTTCATTTAAATCCTTATATATTAATCTTTCATATAGACACATGTTGTAGGATTATGAGGAATGATTAATGAAGGGAGTGTCTTAAAGAGAATTAAAATGACATGAAAATTCCATCGTGTGGAGCAGGTTGAACAGTTGACTAGTATTAAATTTGTGTCAAGTCGTTGATGAAGATTTTCAAAGATGACGGCTTAAAGAGAAACCACACAAGAAGTAGGAGACATGTGTTATTGCGTCTTGGATTCGATCAGATCAACTTATTTAATGAAGCAAGGCCACGAAGAAGGATATACTGATTTTTTATACTATTATTATTTATAATAAAAAAACTGATGAAAATGGCCATTGACATACACGATGAAAACGAATTTATTATAGTACTTTTATGAAATGCAGTCCATACGTTACGTTCTTTCTTGAATTTCAGTTGAGTCGATGAAGATAATTGAAGGGAAAACACCCCCATGACTTTCTGTTTTTGATCATGTGCTTTTTATATGGTAGAAAGATCCTTAGATCAACTTATTCATACTACCTTTTCTATTGCTAAAAGCCAAAAGAACTGAGTAGTATTTTTTTTTTTGAAAGAAAAGAACTGAGTAGTATTAGTCATGCAAGTTGCTAGACCTACTGTTAGTCAAATGACTATTGTACTATATTGTTGTAGAGGTTAATAAGCATAATTGGTAAAGTTTTTTAGGGGTGTATCATGTATGTCTTTACAAAGATTGAATCTCGTTTACAATATTGTTTTGTCTTTCTATCTTGCATAGAATTTTTTACATTGAAATAAAATTAATGACAATGTCTAGTCATTTATGCCATCAATTAGCCAAATAAGTACTCTTCTTCCCTTGCTAACCCACGAACATGCCGCTAACAATCACCTGCATACCCCTATTATCTCCTACAATCTTGGAAATGATTGGTATTACATTCTAAAATTGATTGGCAATAGGAGAAGTAGCTTACTATATGCAACATGCGGGCCCATACAAGTATGAAAGGATCATAAACCTGGAAATATTGTCCTAAAATTGATTGGTAATAGGGAGTAGCTCAATGGATTTATAAACTAGTTTTCTCACCCCTACTTCTACTCTAGCCCGCGCATAGTTATCTTGACCACTTCCCGATGTCTTTTGGTTCTCATTGGAGCATAAATGTTGTAACAAAAAGAGTTAAAAGGTGTTTTGAAGTAACTAGAAAAATTCTTGAAATATGAGTAAAGATAGTCGTTTTTTGTTGCTCCGGGATGACGTCGCCATCTCTGACGCTGACGTCATCCCCGATACAGCAGCAACGAAGACCCAAAACTTCAAACCCTAACAACACTACAAAGAACATACAGTAAACATTGAAAGAACAAAAATTGAAAAGAACATTTACTTAAAACGAAATGAACATAAATCAAAAGAACAACAATACTTTTTTTAAAAGAACAACATACATTTATGTGAAAAACAAAATAGGAAATTTCAAAAACATATACTTACTAAAATAGTTTTAAAACTATTAATTTTAAAAGAACATTTCCTTGAAACGTAAAGAATAAAATACGAAAATTCATAGAACAAGATGCTTTTTTACATCAAAAAAACATTAAACATTATTTAAAGGAATATTAAAAAGTAAAAAATAGGTGATAATAGGAAAGAACATAGAAGAATAACCAAAAGAACATAACAAGTATTTTAAAAGAACAAAACGAATGACCTGAAGAGCATTAAAACCAGATCTGACAGAACATCATTAAAAAATTCGAAGAACATCTGGTTCATGTTGCTCATCAACGTTGCCGACGTTAATGGAGGTCGCCCGAAATTTTAGGGAAGGAGGAGAAGAAGGAGAAGGCGGAGAGAGGGTGGTGGAGCACCAGAGCTTTCGTTGATTGGGTGTTGTTGCCGGAAGTTTTGTAGAAGGCGCAAAGGAGAGAGAGAGAGTAGTTGACAGCCGAGCGAGAGGCTAGGTGTTGCCGACTGCCGGCGGCTAGGTCCTCTCGGTGCACGGAGCACCGTGCTCCGGGGAGTACTGAAAAATTTTCAGAGTAAAGATACTTTCTATATCGAGATGAAGAGGGGATTGTCTGACCATGATCTCTCCAAATATATTTTGAATATTTATTAAAACTCGAAGTAAAAGCAATACTACCTCCGCTCCAAAAGTATTGCAACTTTTGACTTTTTACACTATTCATACACTCCCCTTTAACCTTATTTTGTGATTTATACATAAGGATAAGTATAGTCATGTGGGATCTTGTTAGATTCGTCTCGATATATGCTTAATTAATATCAACTTTTTATAATTTTTACTTAAGTAAAATTAGAGATATTAACGTTTAAAGTAATGAATTGGGAGGCGTAAAACTCCCTATATTGCAATACATATGAAACGGAGGTAGTATTACACTAGTTACAACTTTATCTACACCATAACGCTATTACATATGGTCTCATTAATCAAAAGATCCCGATTCAGCTAATTGTTTTCTTATGTACAAAAGGTACGTACTTCATACGGGTATCTTGGTTTGATTTTTAAGCTTGCAAAAATTGAAATGTCGCTGTCTTATTTATCTCACAACAGCACACAACAATAAACATACCTTTCTTTTGGTCTAAAACCATAAGTGCTAAACAGTAAAAAGTTAATCTATTACTACTATTAATAAAGAAGAACATTATTGAACAAGTTACCATCATAGATTTAACAGTAGATAATAAGAGCAAGCATTCTTGGAACAATGAGCAAAAATCGAGACAAGCAAAGCAACTTTTTTTGTCATTGACTTATTGTAGTAGTAATTGTTACCAGCTATTATCATTGCATACTGTAGTGGGTGAATTGCACCAAAAAGTATCTTTGATTGCAAGTTTGCAACAATATTAATTTGTACTAACAATTAGTATCTCTATGAAGTATAAAGTTACTATTTTGAAAAGGGTAAAACTATATACAGTCCTAATAGTTGTATATAAATATTAATCAATTTTTCTACAGTGGAATAAAATTAGAAATCCATATATATATTAAAAAGCGTAATTAAGTGTTGCTATCCGTCACGTGGCATTATCCCGCTTTTAGTAGTACTTTATCCAACATCATTCTTATATTTAAAAAATTGTCTAATGTGAAGATTCAAACCCCTGACCTCAAGTATGAAACCAAGAGCTCCAACCACTATGCCACAACACTATTATTCATGCTTCTATCAGAAATAATGATGATATATCAATAAAAACCAAGACTTAAGTTGTCTAATGGGTAAAGTAATGATGACTTATTATTTTTCTTTTTTGTTGAAATTTAGTATGTTAGATTACATTAGTTATCCCTAACTAAAAATTCCGTGCATCGCCGGAGACTAATACTAGTTTAATACAAAAAGTCGCATAAATTGTTGTATTTAATATCTCGTGGTTCCAAAAACTTTCTATTAAAACTTTTTAAAGGATTGCATATAGTTTTTTCCTTTTGAAAATGAGAGATAAATTTAATAAATTTTTACATAATAACATTATTTGTTTTATGATGGACAACATTAATTTGCTCCCTCACTTTTTTTAAATGACCATGGACCCGTATGTTTTTGGCGAGTTTCTTTTTAGTCAATATAATTCCTTTTTTATTACTTATCTCACTTACATGACTAGTCAATTTTTCTCACTCACATAACTTTTCTTCTTAATAAATGTACCAAAAGGAGACGAGTTATCTAACCAGAAATAGAGGTAGTACGTATTAGTAAGAATAATACGGTCAAATATTAAATCTTATACCACCTCCGATCCATAACATATTATTTACAACGATTTGACGTAAAATCTAAGTAGAAAATATTTAACCGTTGCAAAATAATATGTTATGCAGATTATAATATTAATATTATAAGATGAATCTTCAACTAACTACTCCAAAGTCCAATCAGCTCAATAAATTTATACTACTAGTTAGTTTCCTAACTTTTTTACTTCCTTTACATAATTTTCAACCTCAACAACCAAATGGTCAAAAGCAGGAAGCGAACCAAATCATCAACAAATCTTTTACGGTCTTCTTTTTGTCTTCTTTTTGGAAATTAACAGCCCTTTTTTATTACAGATTTATCCAATTAAGTCGGTTGTGATTATTGCATGGATTGTGGCCCGATGGACGGCACCTTCTCTGTCTCCAGAACCCAAACTTCCTACGCAGCTGTCTTTCTCCATCCCATCCCCGTCTATCATTTCAGAACGTGATTATACAACCAATTCACAAGTTCGATAAACTATGTGTTATGGGATGAATTTGTATTAAGAAAGCAATTGTCAAGTTATTTGATGTATAACATGTGTTATTGTGTATTCGATTGCACTACGTAAGTTATACTACAACGGTTGTATAGGAAATTTTCTCGTAACATCATTGTATTAGCATCAACAGCTGAAGTCACTCTTCTCGGCCTTATCGCCTTACAATTAATCAACTAATTATAGGAGAAAATATCGATAAGGATTAAGCAGGTATTGATAGACTCGTATTCCTAGTAAAATCTCCATGTTTCTTCATGAAATTGTACACATGGTACATTTAATACTATGTTGTACTATTTTCTTTGGAATCTCTTTGCTTATTTGCCTTACATTTCAGTCTTGTAACTGATAGTAAATAGTTTTAAATGCACCATATGATAAAATAATACTTAGTAACAAGTACGTTATTAGATATACCATGCGCATGATCACTTGCATTTTGGTTAGAAAAGTTTATTTAGAAGTTAAACTTCAATCAAAATTGTGCTCCGGAATTGTATAAAGAAATTCTGATTCATGAAAGTGTTTTGTCATTGAACTTAACTATACAGCATACAGTGCATAATTGTAACAAGCAAAACACTTGACAATCTCATGGAGTATAAGTAATAGATACATTTTGCACTACTCAATCTTTCTGAGTAATAAGACTGGACTAGAAACTGATGATTCCACAACATTGTGATATTTGCAACAAAATTAAGAAACAGAACAATTGTAACAACCAATCAAACAAAAAATCAAGTAAAAAATTTAGGAAAAAGGTGTAGAAGTAGAAGAAGGAAAAGTGTAGGAAAATTGAGGAAGAACAGGGCTAAAACCCAAGCAAGCCAAAAGACCATGTTTATAAGGAAGACTAGTTTTCTTCTTCATTTCCTCAGAAACAGCTCTATTGCTAGTGTAATGCATTTCATGTGCTGATGCTGATGCTGATGCTGATGCCGATGCCGATGCCTGCCCTCGACGTTTCGACACGGAACCCGATTCGGACCCTGAACCGGGACCGGAAGCCGTGGCTGATGATCTAAAACTCCATCTCTTGGAAAAGGATTGAGAATCCTTGTAATGCCCTTCTGATGCACTTCTAAATAGAAACAAGTCTTTCAATCTCCATTTCTTTGATCCAGTATTGAATCCAATTCCCAAAAGTCTAGCTAAATTGCTAGTATCATTAACATTTTGTGGGTCTTGTAATTGTTGGTGATCAAGCAATGCAAATTCAGATACCCTTAATGGAGAAAGCGAACGGCTCATACCCTTTCTGCCACTATTACCACCTCTCTTATTATTACTCATACTTGTATTCAAAGTTTTTATTGAATTCGCTCTGTCTCTACCTCTACCTCTACTATTATCATTAGTAGTATCACATTCATCCCTGGAATGTGAATGGGATTCCCTAGTGTTACGAATAGCGGTCTCGAACGGGTCCAAATCGGACCCGTTCCGCCTATGTTTAGGGGATCCACTTAAAGCATCCTTAAACTTAGACATAGTAGATTTGGGTGATTTAGGAGAATTACAACCAGAAGTATTAGTACTAATCTTATTATCATGATTGTTTATTTGAAGATTAGGAGGAGGTTTTAACTTCAATGGTCGAATTTTACCACCATCAAACAACTCATCAGCTGAAGATAAAGAAGGTCTTACCATCATATCAAGCTGCCCACTAAACTCAAACTCGAAATCATCCTTTTCGTCTTCATTCCCATATACTAGTTTGCTATGTTGAACATCGTCTTGATCGACGTTATTGTTGTTGGTAATTTTAGGTTCACCAGGCTTGACTTCCCAGTTAAAAGGCACAGTAACAGAAGATGAATGCCCATGTTTTAGAAGAGACACATGATCAGCAGGATAATCATCATCAAACAAGGAGTTATGATCATGTAAGTAAGAAGAAGAAGCGCGCGGACTAGTGGGCGCGCTATAAAAAAAGAAATCGAGAGCGCGCCCACGTTCGCGTTGTTGTTGTTGTTGTTGTTGTTGTTGGTGTTGGTGGTGGCGTTGCGGACTCGAAGCAGCGCTCATGTAAGGTGTTGAGCAGTTGCTGTTAACATGATTCATGTGATCAAATGTTGATGCAACTACCACTTTCATCTCCATTTTTTCTTGCTCTTTTGGTTGGGATATTGGTGGTAAAAAGGAGTATGTATGAAATTATGGAATTGAAGCTTAAAAGTAAGGATTTTAAGTTGAACAAATAGATTGGGCGGAATTATGAAATTGACTAAGGAAGGAACAGAGGTAGCTAGGAGTATTAGATATGAGGTTGGACTATAGGAGTATTTTAGTAGCAAGTGATCGCCGCCTTTTTTTTTAGAAAAGTAGTTGGATGTATTGTTTTTGTTTTAAGCCATGCACACCATTAGTCCATTTCACATTTGAGGATTTAAACCTCTTTTTTTCAACTACTCGAATAATGAATTTGTAATATACAAAGTTGTCATGATTGTTTTGTCCTGTATTGGTTTAAGTTGTTGGATATTTGGACCCTATTTCCTTGTTTACTCCTAGAGTCCTAGCGGCTGTTTTTTTTTTCAAAGTATTTGCCTAATTTTTATTTGATTATTGATATTTGCAGTAAAAAAGGACCGATTATAAGTAGGGGAGAATCTTTCATCAAGGCAAACTAGAGACTTAGCGCCTATTACAAACTTGACAAAAATATTCGTTTTTATAAAGTCCATTACCAGCTATGTTTCACATTAGTTGCAACAGTTTTACTGACATGCAACTTTGACCATCAATATATCTAAATATCAATTAGTAAAAATTAAGAAAAATTGGTAGAACAAATTATACTACACTACGATATATTGGAAAAATTGATAAGAATAATCCGACCTTTGGCCGGTCTTCCACCAATGGTACCACCTTCAATTAATCGAGGTATAATCCGACCTTTGACACTCATATTCTCTCATTGGTCCGTCACCTGTTGGTGACCTACAAGTACAAGTAATCTTTAATTACGTGATTAATAGCTAAATAAGTATATTTTAGACTTAAATTTTTAATTAAAGTGTAAATCAGATTTAATAAAAAAAAACTTAAAAGAAACCCACCCCCTCCCTTCCCCTTCCCCTGCCACCCTATCCTTCCCCTGCCACCCTCCTCCTCCCTCGTTGCCTCCCCTTCCACTGCCACCCTCCCCATCTCCCGCTGCCTCCCCTCCCCTTCATTTTCCTCCTTAACCACCACAAAACGTCACCCCTAACCCTAACCACCGCCAAAAACGTCAACGTGACCACAAAATTTGAAGATGTTCACGGTATTTGAAGGGGGTGGTGCTGGGTTGGGTTTTCGAAGCAAGAGAAGAAGGTCATGGTCGTTGGTGAGGCTAGCGGCAAGAGAAAGAAAGAGAGAGTGGGGCGACGTTTCCACGGTCGCTAGCGTGGTTGCCGTGAATGATCGTCGGTTGCTGGTTGCCGGTTCCAGAACCATGAAGAGGAGGGTGGCAGGGTAAGGGGAGAGGGTGGCAGGGTAAGAGGAGGGGGTGGGGTGGCACGTGGCAGCAGTGGGGGCAGGGGGAGGAACTGGGGGTGGGGGTGGGGTGGTAGTAGTGGGGGCAGGGGGAGGGAATGGGGGAGGGTGGGCTGGGGGGAGGGTTTCCTTTTTCTAAAAAAGTTTTTTTTTTAAAAAGTCAACGGTTATTTTGGCTGGTCAAACAGGTTGCCATCATTCCATACCAATGAAAGAATATGGGTGTCAAAGGTCTGATTATACCTGGATTAATTGAAGGTGGTACCATTGGAGGAAGACCGGCCAAAGGTCTGATTATTCTTATAAATTTTTCCTAGATCTAATAGCAGCTAAAATATTAACAATTGGTTTTTTATGTTAGTCAAAAATCATGGTCAAAGTAAGCCATATAAATAATGCAAAAGTCACATCGTCGCAAATAATATGAGACGAATGAAGTAAATGACTCATATATGCAATTTATCCATGGCCTGGTGTTTCGGTTCTTTTCATTGATCATGTTATGGCTTTTCCCGTTTAGACTAATTTTTTTGGTTGTTACTCTTGTTAACTAGTACTTGAACCCGCGCAATAACCAAAAAAAAAATGTGTTATGATATAGTAGTTTTAAAAGATAACTAATACTTATCGTTAAGTACAAAAAAGTATTATTAAAAAGTGAAATAAGATAATCTTATCTATAATATAGATTTTAAAAGTTATAATTTAGCACATGGTTGCCATCCATATATCACCATTAATTTGACAAAAGGAGCGAAAAAGATATAATGGAGTGATGTTTGGAGCTCTTAACTTTATGTTTGAAGTTATGGGTTTGAATCTTCACATTGACAATTTCTTTTTACTATATGAAAATGATGTGGATATAATGTTATTGAAGAGGGGTGGTGACACATGGCAGATTGCAATTCTTTCCTACGTTTTTTCATATATATATATATATATATATATATATATATATATATATATATATATAACCCCACTCTAAATTAATTCGATTCAATAAAGTTAAACCAAACTTAGTCCACAAGTGCAAAGTCTATAAGGAGCATATCGAGTAGTATTATATTGTATTACGTACAAATACATCCTCCCTACGTCTCATATTAGATGTTATAGTTTGACTGGCACAGAGCTTTAGGAGTGTTATTTGACTTCTTTATTTATTGTGAGTAGTTGATTGTTGGTATTTGTTTAAATATATAAAATACATGGTGGGGTGATGTAGAAGGGTTGGGGTGGGTGGGTAGGACTCATTCATAATTAAAAAAAAATACATTGCTATTGTAGGGTCGGGCCATTTATTAAAGTGTATCATCTAATGTTAAACGGACGAATATAAGAAGTGTATTATCGAATATGGGACGGAGAGAATATAATGAAAAGAACACAACCTACTTTGTTTCCCAACCTTCAACAAAAAAATATTACTGAAATTATAATAAACCACGAGGCTTAATTCGTAATATTGAAAATTAATTAACCACAAATAGGTTTCAATAACATGCCTATTATTAATTTATTAAGTATTACCAATAAAATTTTCCAAAAATAGTGGCTGGAAAAGCAATGATAGGAAAGGGAGAGGAGAGAAAATAAACTAATTAAACCATTAGCAATAAATTATCTCTAACAATCAAACAATCTTCAATGAATGGCCTAGAGAGAATATTGGTCTACAAGGTTTCAAATTAAAGATGTATATAAATAATATCTTTCTCAAACAGAATATCCTAATCTTTACAAAATAGTTTGACAACCCCAATTTTTTTCTTGTAGGAAGTGAAAATGTCTTGTGGTAATTACAATGTAGAATTAAGCATTGAACCACAATCTGAGGATGTTGTTCATGATTTTTTACCTTTCTTTAGAGTTTATAAAGATGGTCACATTGAAAGGTACATCCTCACATCTCAAGCAGACCCGGGTATTGACCCGCTTACCGGAGTCCAAACGAAAGATGTTATAATATCAACAGATCCACAAATATCCGGTCGGATCTTCCTACCCAAGATGGAAGATAATGACAACAAAGATGATAATAGCCCAAAGAAAATTAGTTTGCCATTGTTGGTTCATTTCCATGGTGGGGGCTTTTGTACCGGGTCAGCTTTTGGCCCAATTAACAAACAAGGTTTGACTAACTTAGTTTCTATGGCCCAAGTTGTGGCCTTTTCAGTAGACTACAGGTTGGCCCCTGAGCACCCATTACCCATTGCATATGATGATTCTTGGGCCGGTTTTAAATGGGTTGCATCTCATGCAAATGGGAACGGGCCGGATCCTTGGTTAAATGAGTACGTGGATTTTGATCGAGTATTTTTGGGTGGGGAAAGTAATGGAGCTAACCTTGCCAATGATGTAGCAATTAGAGCTAGTGTTGAACCTTTCGAGGGTTTAAATATAGTAGGTTTACTAGCTATCCACCCATATTTCGGCTCGACTCATCCCGAAAAACTATTAGAATATTTGTACCCGACAAGTCACGAATGCGATGAAGAACCGAGGGTAAACCCGGGTGAGGATCCAAGATTATATAAGTTGGCATGTGAAAAGGTATTGGTTTGTGTGGCAGAAAAAGATATGTTCAGGGAAAGAGGGTTGGATTATGCTCAAAATTTGGAAACAATTTGGGAAGGGAAGGTTGAGGTTGTGGAGACATTGGGTGAAGGCCATTGCTTTCATGTGCTTGATGCTACCTCCCCAAATCTTGAGCCTTTCATGGCTAAGCTTGCTTCTTTCATAAAATAGAAATCTTCCATTTTTTTATTATTTTTGTGGCACACGAAATTTCTAGCAGTCGTTTAGCGTAAAATCGTCTTATACTAATTTAATGTGAAATTATTTTGTATCATTTATTACTACTTACATATTAGGCGATCCTTTTAGATCGAAAGTAACTCTTTTATCTTGAACTAAATTGTGGAGCCATGCGCCATGCGTGCAGTCTCCCAAAGCGGAAAAATGTTCCTGATATCTAACTTCTAGAAAGATATTTCTATCAAACAAATATAAATTATATATTTTTAAGGTAATTCTAGGTTGTAAATTTTGAATTAGTCATTAGATAAGATATTTTAGATGCGGTAACATGTTACATTGTGATTGAGAATATAGATTGATATTTTAGCAGTTTAAGGTATGTACAGTACAGTAGTATATGTTAATGTAACCATATTATGCTCAATCATGCATTTCCCTCGAGCGGAGGGGCTCCTAATCATCCTCTTTTTCTCCTTACATTTATATTAAAAAAAATGCTCTATCATGCATTTCTACCACACAAGGAAGGGTGACACAAGATAATATTTCTCTTGAATAATTAAGAGGGAACAAAATCCAGATATGGGACAAAAATTTATGTCGATGCAGATAGAAGCAGAAGTTAGTTACAACTTACAATGACCAACAATAGAAGTAGTCCAACAAATTCAATGAAGCAGTTATAACTTATAATGTAATTAAGGGTCATAAATTTTCTTATCGTCAAGGATCAAAAATGATATCCAAAGTAGAAAGATTAAAATAAATGAGGATAAAATGAAATACTATGGCCCAAGAATTTGATATGTTCTAGTGCTACAAATATACTGTGTGTGGAAGTTCCCTCAAAGGGGAACCTAAGAGATGGATTGTAATTCGAACCGGAAAAACTCGAATAACCCAAATTTGAAGATCAAAGATCGTATTGGCTACAACTTGAATTGGTATTGTCAATTTGTCAGAGCTAAACCCAAACATGACTATTTGACACCTCTAAGAACAAAAGGTATTTATAAATTATATAAAATTATAACTTATAAGGCACCAATTAATATATAAAAAATAAAGTTGAATAAGGAAAAAAATTCATCCCAAGCACATTTGTTACAGTCCATTTTCTCCAGTTGATACTAAGATTCTCTCCATACAAGAGAAGAAAAACCATTATTTAAGCATCTTATACATATAAGTGAGATCGTTAAATTAAAATTGATCTAGTCTAGTCAAGCCTGGTAAAAAGCAATAAGTAGATAGTGCACAAGGGAGCACCATGAGGATGGTTTTTACTTGTCCAAAACGCAGTAAAAGTAGAACAAAACACGGAATTTTTAAGTTGGTCTGGCTGCTCAGTGTACACTGAGTGTCCGTCAATGTACAAAATAAAATTCAAAAAGTAATTGATTTGACAAGTTATTGTTCACCATTAAATGTAAAGGGGTGGATTTACTGTCATTTATCTCTCCACTTCCCCATACTCCAACAATGTACATGTGTATACAATTAGTGAACATAAGAATTATGATATTGTACACATGTGTAAAGCGAGTTAACATTGGTAATTATACAATAGTGTTAGAATATAATATGTAAATATTTTATTATGCATTTATTTCCGTAAATATTCCCTTGTAAACCCTAGTGTGTACACTATATATTGTTAATTAATGGAATAGCCTCCTCAAGGAGATTATCACTATCTTTCATGGTAATCAGAGCTTAAACCCTAGCCACCTAATTCTCTCCCCACTCTCCTCCCTCTCACACGTGATTTTCAATTTTTTTTCTTCCCTTGCACGCCATTCATGGCCGCCGAGCAGAAATCCTCCTCTTCTTTTCATCCCGCTCTTCATCTTAACTACAAAAACGCTCTTCCAATCACTCTCAACATGGAAAAACCCCAATACAATGCTTGGGCAACCCTTTTCCGCAATACTGCTCGCGCCTACCAAGTTTTGGATCACATAGATCCTAAAACCAAGCGTCTAAGCGACATTGATGACGATCTTTGGGACCGTCTTGACTCCATTTTCCTTCAATGGATTTATGGCACTATTCACGAGGACCTAATCTATGCTATTCTTGACGAAAAGGCTACGGCAATGGTGGCTTGGGATAAAATTCGCGACCTTTTCCAAGATAACAAAGGTACTCGTATTGTTCATCTCGAAAATCAATTCGGTAACACCAAATTGCAAGATTTCTCCTCTTCCGCTGCCTATTGTCAATCTCTTAAGTCCGTTGCCGATCAACTTTCGAGTTTGAGTCATCCCGTTTCGGATGAAAGACTTGTTCTACAACTTGTTGCGGGTCTCACTGACGAATTTGACACCGTAGCAACGTTTATTCAGCAATCTTAGCCATTACCTTCGTTCCAAAATGCAAGGTCTATGATTGCGTTGGAAGAGACACGGCGGAATCATTCAAAGAAAACCGCCTCGGCCTCCAATACTGTCCTCGTCGCTGCTTCTTCTGCCCCACCAGCGAATTCTCACTCGCACTTCTTAGGCGGCCACGGTGGTGGCCGCGGTGGTGGTGGCAAGCAGCGTGGACGCGGCGGCAAACAGCAGCAACAGGGTCGCGGACGGGGTGCACTTCTTGCCGCAGTACCACTGTAACACCTCAAAAATTCACTCCGAATTTCTCGCGTTTAATTAATTTCGTTAACGTTTCACTGTTTTAACCGATGAAAATTTCACCTTGATTTGAAAATTTATAAAAATTATATTTTAATTTCATAATCATGTTGGATTGATTTTCCTATGTTTTAAATAATTTTTGTGAAATTTATTTTCAAATTTTAGATTTTATATGAATTTAAAATCGGTTTTTGAGAAAAATTACGAAATCGATAAAAATAATTTTAATTAATTTATTTATAAATTTTAAAACTCATTTCAAATTCATTGAAATCAGTTTATTATGGTAAGAACTCATTTTCGGATTTTGTAAAAGTATTTATAAGCTTATTTGACTATTTGACTAACTTTAAGGTTTTAATCTTTAAAAAATTATAAATGTTGACCAAAAGTCTTGAAAATTTATGGGGAACTACTTATGGTGTTGTGGGAAATTTCCTAGCATTTTCACCCCCTTTGCAACCCAATTAATCCATCCTCCAACTACCTTAACTTTCTTGGCATTCTTTTACCTATTTATTGAAAACTTTAGACCAAATAAATTTTACCCAAACTTTACTCATCCTAAAACTGAAGAGTGAGCTTCTCCCTTACCTTCTCTAGCTATTTTCGTGCTTTACAAAATTTTTGAGCAATTTTTGAGCTTTAGAAAATTATTTATAGCATTTTCAAGTTATTTTTAATTAATTTCCTAATTTATTCTATTAATTTCTACTCCAATTTCTAACACCTAAATCTCCCTTGAACACTTTTAGGAGGTGATACATTTGAGTTAGAGCTTGTTGAAGAGGAAGGGTCTTAGCTCTTAGTCTCTTTACATCTCTACACTATTTTCCACCGAAATTAAGGTAACTAGCTTTAATCCTAGTTTAATTTTGATTAATAATTTAATTAGAGTAAATTATCTATTATAGTATAAATAATTATATTAGTATTTGACATGAATTATGTGAATTTATGAGAATTATATATGAATTTTCGGATTTATTATGAATTAATTGCTAATTATGAATTTCTAATACATATGTGTATATTTGAGTGTAGAAATTATATTTATTGATTATATATGTATCTATGTCGAATATATGCTTATTTTGGTATGGGTATATGCTCTTTCTTGTTGAAAATTGGTTGGTGTGATTTTACTTTAATTATAATAATTAATTTGTTAATTGTGTAATTATTACCGAAAGTATTTTAGTGTTGAAAATTAAATATAATGTATGAAAAATTTTGAGCACGAAAATTTGTTAAAATTACTGATATATATTATTTAAATTAATTATTTTATAATCTTGATTAATTTACTTGACTTGTGGTGTAAATATGTTGAATTATTTATCGGTTAGTAAATTCTTTTATTCGAAAAACTATAAGTTTTAGTTTGTCCTTTTTAACCAATATAAAATTGATAATATTTAGTAAAATACTCTATATTTCGTGCTTAAATTGATTTAAAATGATTTAGATTATTATGATTGAATTTAATGTTTTAAATTCAAAATCGTTGTTTAATAAAAACCTAATTGCCGAAAACACTTTGTGTTTTTTTTTCAGAAAATTTCAGCAATTTTAAGACTAATTTCTAAAAGTTCTTTAATGTTAAATTTATTTTATAAATTTATTTATTAACGATATTTTAAGAAAAATTATTGTCTTCAAATTTCATCAACTTAAATTATGTAAGTTGATAATTTGTAAACAAATTCATTTGAATTTTATTATGACTTTTATGTCACTTTGACAAATTATATATTTTTATACCAAATATTGTTGAGTTTATATTAAGTTGGATTGGTTCCACTTATACCAATAATACAAGATTTGTGTATTTTGAGATTTAATATATGATTCAAAATATATATATTCAAACCAAATGTTGTTGGGTTAATATTATAAGTTAAATTGGTTCCACTTATGCCAATAATACAATATTTGTGTATTTTGCAAACCAAATGTTGTTGAGTTGATATTAAAGTTGGATTGGTTCCACTTATGCCAATAATACAAGATTTGTGTATTTTGGGTTTAATATATGGTTCAAATTATATATTTTCAAACCAAATATTGTAGATTTGATATCAAGTTGGATTTGTTCCACTTTATACAATAATAAAAGGTTTGTGTATTTTGGATCTAATGAAATATGCAAATTGTTTATTTTCAAACCAAATGTTGTTGAGTTGATATTAAGTTGGATTCGTTCCACTTATACCAATAAAACAGGGTTTGTATATTTTGGATTTTAAATAAAAATTTATTTGGAATCTCATATTTACTTTTACAGTTTATTTATATTGATGCTATTGTTGAGATGATTTTTCCTTTGTACTGAGCTGGGTACATAGAGATATTTTAAAATGATATTTTATTACCTTTGTACTGCGCTGGGTACATCAGTTTGTTTTATCGAGGAAAAGAAATCCTATGGGGCTGAGCTGGGTCCCTTGGTAGGAACTGTCGCTCTTGTACTGAGCAGGGTACATAGAGTTAACTTGCATGCTGAGCAGGGCACATAAGTCCGCTTTGATGTTAGTTGTCGTCCAGTGTTAAGTTGTACTGAGCAGGGTACGGCGCACTAAGCAGGGTGCGTTGGAAACTAACACTGGGAGTTATGGTCATTTCTTAGACATAGGATACCGTATGCTGAGCAGGGTGTGCGTGTCCTAATAGATCTATCATGTAGGAACCGTGGGTAGTTGTACGCTGAGCAGGGTGTACATTTATCCACTTACGTTCATTTCTCCCCTTAACATTGGTTGTTGTAATGTTGTGTTGAGTTATTATTTGGGAATGGTAATTGGATTTGGAACTTGAATCTATTTTTGATACAAATGGTTATTTTCAGTATATTATTGTTTTAAGGAGAAACTACAATTATTAACGATGTTGTGAATGTTTATTATGGTTTGGGATCGCTATAGTCGATGTTAATTTCTGTAACTAGCTTATTTGATCTTGATTAACCTGGGA
Source organism: Patellifolia procumbens (assembly GCA_947645195.1). Lineage (NCBI taxonomy): Eukaryota > Viridiplantae > Streptophyta > Magnoliopsida > Caryophyllales > Amaranthaceae > Patellifolia > Patellifolia procumbens. The sequence goes on from CANSGD010000429.1 coordinate 1,540,916, forward strand.
AGACTGCTAGTTGCTCCCCACTGATTGTGGACCCCTTATATGTATTTTGCAGGTGAAGAGAGCTATTGATGCGGGTGGTTTACGGGATAGAGTGAGAGATAGGATTATGATATTTTGTTACCATTCTCTACTAAGAATTTCGTTGTTTGATGACTTGAGTTGTAAGAGGCTCATAACCTCACAATGGATAATGCTTGAAGAATCAATCTCTATTTATGATGATTAGACAACCTTTTATTGTGGTTAGAAAGTAATACTCCGATAGACAGTATTTCCGCTACTGTCTAATATTCATTAAATTAAGCAAAATTTAGAAATCTATTATTTAAAATATCGGAGATGTTACAACCACAATATCCGCCCTATGGGTACGACTACCCTCCCTACGGTCCGTACGCCCCTTGGCAACCCTACTGGGCCTTCCCACCCAGTCTGTACCCCGCCACAACGGGCTTCTTGGCCCAGCACCCGGATACACTGGACAGCAGTTCAATCCGCCACAGCAGGCCTTCGTGGCCCCCTCCGCTGATCAGCTCACGTCAGACGTGCCCACCGAGCTTCCCCAATTATTTAATGCCATGACACTTCAACAACCGGATGAAAATTGGTACTTTGACAAGGGCGCCTCCACTCATCTCATGAATGATCCAGGTATCCTCCCTTCTATTTCTAATTGGCGTTATTTAAATTCTCATATTATGGTTGGTGATGGTAAATTAATTCCAGTTACAGGATCCGGCACTTCCACCCTCCCCTCTCCCCACCCCTCCCTAACTTTACGTAACATCCAGTATGCCCCTGCTATAGTCAAAAATCTAATCTTTGTCCGCCGGTTTACCACTGACAATCATGTTTCTGTCGAATTTGATCCTTTTGGTTTTACTGTGAAGGATTTGAGGACGGGGACGACTTTGACGAGGTGAAATAGTTCTGGAGACCTCTATCCACTTTCCGCTTCACCAACTCATACTCATTCCACTTTTGCTGCTCTCTCTTCCTCCGTTTGGCACAACCGGCTTGGTCATCCCGGCTCTGCTATCTTAGACTATCTTAGGACTCAAAAATGCATTCAATGTAATAAAGTTTCCCCCTCCCCTTTTTGTCATGCTTGTCAATTAGGAAAACATTGTCGTTTACCTTTCTCCCCGTCGACTAATGTTACTCACGCTCCTTTTTCTATTATTCATACTGATTTATGGATGTCTCCTATTGTTAGTCCTACTGGTTATCGTTATTATTTATTATGCTTGGATGACTACTCTCATTATCTATGGATTTTCCCTCTCAAATCTAAGTCTCAAGTCTTCTCCACCTTTCTTCTTTTTCTCGCTCACATTAAAAATCAATTTAACTCCACTATCAAAACGATCCAATGTGACAATGGCACTGAATATGTTAAAAATGAGTTCAAATCTTACTGTGCTCAACATGGTATCGTTTTCCGCCATTATCACTATCTTTCAAATAGCTTACATGTAAGTGTACAAATCAATTAAAGGTTCAGACAATGTACATGTGTATACATTTAGTGAACATATGAATTATGGTATTATACACTTGTGTAAATTGGTAATTGTACAATAGCTTACATGTTAGTGTACAAAAGATCATATTTGAGTGTACATATGTCAAATAATAGTATCCTTGTATTCTCTATCTTGCAAATGTTATTATATATATGTTCAAGTATCAATTATTTGACATATGTACACTCAAATATGATTTTTTGTACACTTACATGTAAGCTATTGTATAGTTACTTATGTTCACTCGCTTTACACATGTGTACAATACCATAATTCATATGTTCACTAAATGTATACACATGTATATTGTCTAAACCTATATGTTCACCCATTAAGTTTTTGTGTCAAAGTTAATTGGAACAATTTTTTTTTGAAATTGAGTACTATTATACAATGAACATTTGAAATAAATAAATGAGCATGTTTAATAATCATAGTAAATAATAAAATATATAAAAGAACATATGAAAAAGTTAATTGGACCATTTGGAGGGAAAAGTTTTAGGGAAATGAATTCAAAATGTCCAATTATGGAGGTACATTTGGGAGTTAATGTACAATGGGAGTTTTTTTTGTACACTAGCAAAAGTCCTATGTATACTGCAAACATGCTGACGTACATGATGACGTGGGCATGGAGCACCATGCTCATGGTGCTCCTCCCTGCACCATCTAATTTGCGGGTAAAAAGACAAGACCAAAAGCCAAAAAGTTTAAATTTTCCACCTGACACATATAGTGAAAAGTAGAAACTAAACTACTCCAATGCATTTTATCGGTCTAGACCAGCTCAAGACAAGATAATACTCGTTCCCTTCTTATTTGTAAACTAACAATAAAAGAAGGGTGTTACTAAATATAACCCGTATTTTATAATAAATTGTCTAAAATACCCTTACTAAAAATAACTCGTGTCCGATTTTTTATTTTTCAAAAAAAAATCAATTTCTTTTAAAAAAAATTGAATTTTCAAGGAACCGGATGGAGTTTCTGGTACCGTGTACCGGAAACTCTACCCGGTTCCGTGGAAAACGGATAATTCACGGAACCGGATGGACTTTTCGGTTCCGTGAAAATTCAATTTTTAAAAAAGAATTCATAAACAAATTTTTTTTTAAAGATTTTCCCGGAACCGGATGGAATTTTCAGTACCGGGTACCGAAAACTCCATCCGGTTCCGTCAAAATTCAATTTTTAAAAAGAATTTTTTTTTGAATTTTTTTAAAAGGAAGTGAGTAAAGGTAGAGGGGGTAATATAGACTTTTCTACCACATATTCATACGTATACGGGCTGTGAGCTGGTAAATACGGATTGTGTTTAACGCACACTAAAAGAATCATAAATTATTGTCTATAATTTCTATACTTAAGTCTACCATTTTCAAAACAACAAAAAATATGCTCCTTCTGTCTGTAACACCCCCAAAATCCCCTTTTATTTGATAAAGCACCCAACCCTTAAAACAATAATTCAGAGGTGTTACCGCCGCGGTGAAACGCAAGGCATAATTAAACAACTTAAATATTCAATAATCAAATGCAGCAGAAGAAAAAATAACACTCCTTTAAAACTCTACAATTTTTGGGAATCTCACAGACCCCTCAACTTCAATCCAAAACAAATGATAGAAATAGTAACGGTTTCCACCGTTAATATGCAAAATGCATTTACTGAAAACTTAGAAAAGTGTTCGAGAAAAGTCCCCTAGCCCAATGCATGCTTTGTTGATCATGTACCTGTCAGCTTAGAATTTGCTCGCCAAATAGGGTCATCACAGGGCCAAGCCAGCACAAACATACAACACAAACAAGTCAGCTAGACAGGATACATACGTAGCACAATACACCTTTGCACAAAAAGAACTCGTGGAAACATAGGGACAAACATGAAAGCGTGGGAATTGTGGAAGGATTAGTATGAGTATATGACCATTATATTGAAAATTGACAACCAAGTTAGGCTTAGTTTAATAGAAAGGAGTGAGCATTTTTCCTTAAGGTTGGGGGTTTAATCTCTATTAGGGTAATTTGAGAGTATGATTTCTTTTATCATTTCCCATCTCTCAAACTTTCTAGCCCATCAGAACCCGTTCGAGCCACTTTTTCTTACCAAAAGAAATATTAAAAATTAATAGGGGTATAATGGGTAGAAAAAAATATAGGTAAATGATAAAAATCAGAAGAAAAGTTGAAACCATACTACTTACTAACATCATATATATCACATTTCAAATAAGAAATTAGCAATTAAATTGTGGCAGTCAGGAAAATTACATAGAATTGTGTTAATTCGTGTATCTATGACATTAGTATATGGATATTTAAGATAACACAAAATATTAAAAGAGGCGGTCTAATTTTAATTATTGTAGAAGGATTGATACGACTTGGTGGACCGCCTAATTTTAAATGTCGAAACCCAATAGAAAGAAAATGATGATTCACCTTTTTTGAATAAAGTGATGGGCTTTTTGAATAAAGTGATTGGTTTAAGTTAGTCTAATTTTAATATAAAGTTAGACCACCTCTTTTAATAACTTTTGTCCCTTTTACTTTATCCTAACACTATACATTTCTCTTTAAAATATTGGGGTTGGATCGTTACCTAATTTTAATCTAAAGTAGGCGGTCTTTACAAGGCAAGCTGTTAAGATAAAATAGTAAGGTTTTAATCTAAAAGTGCAATGTTTTGAATCTCGACATCATACACATCTAAGTTAAAATCTTACTTCATCTGTCCCATATTAGTAGCAACACTTTTCATATATGGTTGTCCCATATTAATTGTTACACCACCATTTATCATATATCACCCAACTAATATACCCCATTCATTCATTAATTTATGTGAAAAACATTAAGATATTACTCCCATATTCTATTAACTTCCTGAAAGTATCACATCATTCTCTATCACATCAACTTTTACAATAAATTAATACTACCTCCGTTTCACAATAGATGCAACATTTCCATATTGTGCATTATTCACAGTTTAGACTTTGATTGGCTTTGGCGATTTACAGTTTTGGAAAAACATAATCATGTGGGATCTTGTTAGATTCGTCTTAATATGTATTTTTTTAATATCCTCTTTTTATAATTTTTACTTATTGATAATTAAAGATATTAATGTTTAAAATAATGCATTGACAAGCGTGAAAAGTACAAATGATGCATCTATTGTGAAACGGAGGAAGCATAACATACATCCTACTCTTTTACAATAAAAATATACGCACAAACCAAACTAATATTGCAATTAATATGAAACGGGGAGATTAATTTTATTCTAAAATATTTTAATATTATGATTGTCTATGGATAGTGATACTTCTATCATTTAATTTGAGACCAGTGAAATACCAAACAATCCACATATTTGACGAAGAATGTGGCTCAAGTTAAAGCGAAGATTGTGGCTCAAGACGTTAATAAAAGGAGGGGAAATCAGAACCGAGAGTAAACAAACACACCAAAAAAAAAGAGAGAGCATAAAACAAAAATGGAAGAAGCAATGAAAGCAATGGCAAGTGTAAAACCAGAAGAAATATCAAATGATTTCCGCCCATTTTTAGTAATCTACAAAGACGGCACAATTCAAAGATTCGTCGGCACTCAATCAGTGCCACCATCAAGGGACCCACTTACTGCTGTTGAATCCCATGACGTGGTCATTGACCAAGAAACCGGTGTGTGGGTCCGACTCTACAAACCCAACACAGCTGTCAGTAACGGGCAGCAGCAGAACAAACTGCCCGTGTTAGTTTACTTTCATGGTGGAGGATTCTGTGTGGAAACAGCAGCATCACCTGTGTACCACACTTACCTTAACATGTTAGCTTATAAGGCTAATGTGATGGTTGTGTCTGTTGATTATAGGCTAGCACCCGAGCACCCTTTACCGGCCGCTTACGACGACTCGTGGGCGGCCGTTAAGTGGGTTGACAAGGGGGATGGACATTGTTGGATTAGTGATCATGCTGATTTGAGTAGAGTGTTTTTGGGTGGTGATAGTGCTGGTGCTAATATAGCTCATCATATTGCGAAGCGAGTTGGAAAGGAAAAGGGGAAGGGGATTTTTAAGGTGGATTTGAAGGGTGTTGTTTTGATACATCCCTTTTTTTGGGGTAAGGAACGTATTGGAACTGAACTGAATAAGATTGCTGTTACTCCTGGGGGAGGGATGGCGGAGAGGTTGTGGATGTTTGTGTGTCCGGGATCGAGTGGGGCGGATGATCCCTTGATAAACCCGGGAATGGATACCGAGTTGGGGGGTTTAGGTGGGGAGAAGGTGATGGTTTGTGTGGCGGAGCAGGATATGCTTAGGGATAGGGGGTTTCATTATAAGGAGGCTTTGGTTAAGAGTGGTTGTAAGGCTAGTGTTGAAGTGGTGGAGACCTTAGGGGAGAATCATGTTTTTCACTTGCTTAATCCGAATTCGCCGAATGTTGAGCCCTTCATGAACAAGGTTGTTGCCTTCCTTAACTCTGATTGAATTGAGGTCTGCTGTTTTTAGTTGCAGCTTAGCTAAATGCAATAATGAGTATTGAGTAGTATGTGAGGAATGATGTTATTGTAATGTGACTTCATTGCTGGCTAGAATAATCAAATATATTTTACTTATTTCATTAGTATAATGTAATCTTTCATCTTTATAAACGAGTTACTTCTATGATGGTTGGCTTCTTATAGTACTAGATAAAGCAATACTGCTGCAGGCCTGCAGTAGTTAAAGTGTATGCAAAAATGGATTGTTACTAATAATCTAATACACCTATAATTGACAATGACTTCTACCTGATATGGGAGTAGTTAGTACTACAAAAAGAGACCTGAACATAGAGATTACGTGATAAGATAATCTCCTTAAACACTAGAGTAATGAGCTATGTTTTAGCATTATGTCATGGCATCAGCAATTATGTGCAGCAGCTGACAGACCTCCTATTTATGACTGAAAATAAGCTTGTGCTGGAGCTGCTAATTACTTGAACTGCATAATCAGAGAACACACATTATCACTCAACTCTCAGCAGAAGTCTTGCATTCGAATTATCAGTTTTGTTGGCCAGTGGCAGATGCAGAAGTGACAAAGAGTAAAACTCTGGAAAATCGACTGATATGACTGAGAGAATCGTCCTACGATCTCTAATAGGTTAACTATTAAGAGAGCTCCTAGGATAGAAATAAGCTGACATCTCATAATAGACAATTATGCTAAAACACTAATATAATTACATATGACCTTATGCAGCTTATTTTACTAGATGAATTAACCAACAATTAAAGACATCTTTCAGACATGTCAAAGGTGCAACCTTAAGCAGATTACGAACTCAGGAAGTTTACAGTGCGACTGTGCTAGTATAAGAAGTGAAGATCATTTCAGAAATTGAATTCATTTTCATCATTGACAACCCACAAGATACAGCTCCGATGCTGTCATGCAGATATAGAAATGAAAGTCGAGTTTTTTAAATGAGCTCAACAAGTACAGCATTATCGGTCTTATTGGAGTAGGTCAGTCTGGTGTACCACATGAAGGCAGCCTTCTGATTACATAAGGCTAGACACCCAAGTACCATTGAACACACATGAGAAGAATATAGAAACTAGTTCCTTGTGTTCCAGGAGCTTTTATTAAAGGCAGATCTATTTTGCAACATTTTGAACTTGCCATGAGATCCTTAAGCACTATGGAAAGAAACAGATCCTTCTTAAATTTACCATGAAATTGATTTAGATAAGGTACTTTGGATCCATCACATAGGGCTCTGAGTTCTGTCAAGGTTTCTCAGGTCATACAGTTTTCTGTGTTCCTTCTAGATCTCATATTGTGTTTGCATCCCTGATGGCTATTAATAATTTGAAATGGCAAGAAAGGGTTGTGACTTGTGACAAGGAGTCCCGGTCATAATTGTCATATGTCTCACGTACAGTGTCTCTTCTAATGCAAGAGGATCCCTTTTAATTAAAACTATGTTGCGTTCAAAACTAACCACTTGAACGTTGTTGATGATCTCGAGTACTATTTTAGTAGATAAGAGTAGAAAAAATGTTAATGGTAGGGTTGAACCTGAGGGTAGGTCAGGTGAGGTGATGCCTAGGGCCCAATGCTAGAGGGACCATAATGAGGTGAAACATCTAGCTATAAGAATTATTCCACATATGTAGCCTGGCTGCTAGTTTAGTTGGAATTAGATGTCATTTACGTAGATGTTTCTTGGTGATCAGAAAATTGAGAAAAGAGTATAACATTTGAATACACTCTTGTTTAGCAAGAGAGGAAAAAGATAAAAGGTGATCAACTAATCATATGAATGTAGTATATGAAGGCAAATCAATAAATTCTAGATAAGATGAAATCTGATCAAGAGATTTTAACAAACATAGATGGAATTGCCATCATCCCTATTAATCTATAAATTGATAGCAAAAACGTTAGAAATTAGTTTTTATTTTTTATATATTTTTTTTAATAAGATACAAGAAAAACTTGGGAGACCCTTCTCTACAACTGTTGATCGTCAAAGACATCATACGAGCGAGATTTTGTTGTAAGATGATGTCCTTACTTGAATAGGTAGTCAGCAACCCGATTAGCTTCTCGGAATATATTGGAGATAGAGGTAGTCCAGAATTGCGAGAGAAGATCACGAATATCATCGATGAGTGTCTGGATGCACCACGGGGTGCTATATACTTCCTCTGTTTTATAATACTCGCACCATTTCTATCTTTCACACTATTCACACATGTCCACTTAAATTAATATTGAGACTTATATGTAGGAAAAAATATAGTCATGTGGGATCTTGTTAGATTCGTCTCAATGTATAGATTATTAAAATCTAATTTGCATAATTTTTTATTGTGTATAATTAAAGATATTTAACATCTAAATTGTGCATTGGGTTGTGTAAACTAGTTCAATGGTGCGAGTATTAAAAAACGGAGGAAGTGTGCCTTTAAGAATGTTGATGACGAGCAGGTTGTCTCCTTCAATCATGATCTCTGGGAATCCCATCTGCAAGGCTTGTAAGGTAGTGTTTATGATCTCCATATCTTTAATGATAATTTTCAATGCATCACTTGCCTTTGACAATAATTCTTATATTTTTGCAACAATTCTTCTATTAGCAAAAATTCATCGTAATCACATCCTCTCTACACCACTTGATCTCACCTCCTTTATTTTATGCCCCTTTTCTCTCTCTTGTTAATTCTTGATAACATGCAATAAGACATGGCAAAACGGTCGATTAGATCGATTTTGGGTCGGTTAGATTCGGGTTCAGGTCGGGTCAGTTTCGGTTGCGGATTGACTAACCCTTGACCATGACCCAAAGAATTCGGTTTCGGGTCTGTCGGGCGGTCAAGGTCGCCTATTAAGTTTCTATTTTTGGCATGAATTCTTTTATATTTTATTTATATTATATGTAAAAATAAATATTTGTTGTTTACGCAAATGATATGCGTATATAATACGAACTAATATGACTGATATTACAAGTGGTCAAAATTAAAGTACAAAACTATGATATATCTTCTATTTTGCCCAAGATGCTATAAAATTCAATTATAAACCTGGAAAATCATCGGTCAGGTCGGTTTTCGGTCAGGTCGGGTTTGACTCAGTTTTCCCGTTTTTTCGTATTCGGTTATGTTCGGGTTCCAGATCGTGATTTCGTGTTCGCAGCCTATTTTGTCGGGTCGTTTTTGCCAGGCCTACATGCGATCTACACCATTTGATCTCACCTCCTTGATCCTTGTGCCCGAATTATCATTGCGTGAGACAAAGAAGTAACAAAACAAGTAACAGTCATAAATTTATCACCCTCATGAGTCATGACTTATCAAGTGTCAATTTGTCAACGAAGTTTATGGTTCAAGTTAAAACTAGACTTTTATAGACAAGAGTGGAAGATCAGTCTGTTTTACATAAACTGAAAAACAAACAAAAAGAGAGCAGAAAAAATGGAAGAAGCAATGAAGGCAATGGCAACTGTCAATGCAGAAGATATAGCCATTGATTTTCGACCAATGTTAGTGATCTACAAAGATGGCACAGTACAGAGATTCCTTGGCACTCAATGTGTGCCACCGTCAACAGACGCAGTCACAGGGGTGGAGTCCCAAGACGTGGTGATCTGCCTTGCAGAAGAAGGCGAAGTATGGGTGCGACTATACAAGCCCACAGCTTGTGCTGAAGGGACGCAGCGGCTGCCACTGCTGGTGTACTTCCACGGCGGAGCCTTCTGCGTCGAAACAGCATCATCAGTTGTGTACCACAATTACCTCAACACTTTAGCCTGTAATGCAAATGTGATAGTGGTGTCTGTTGATTATAGGAAAGCCCCTGAGTACCCTCTACCGGTGGCTTACGAGGACTCATGGGAGGCATTTAGGTGGGTCGAAAATGGGGATGGACATCCTTGGATTAGTGACCATGCTGATCTGACAAGGGTGTTCTTGGGTGGTGATAGTGCTGGTGCTAACATAGCTCATCATATTGCCAAGCGAGTCGGAAAGGGAAAGGGTAAAGGAAAGGTGAATTTGAAAGGTGTTCTTCTGATTCACCCTTATTTCTGGGGTGAAGAAAAGATTGGATCCGAGTTGAGTAAAATTGTCAACACTCCAGGAGCAGAGATGGTGGAAAAACTGTGGACATTTGTTTGTCCGGGATCGAGTGGGGCGGATGATCCACTGATAAACCCGGCAATGGATCCGGAGTTGGGAGATTTAGGTGGGGAGAAGGTAATGGTCTGTGTAGCAGAGCAGGATATGCTCAAGGATAGGGGTTTCCACTACAAGGAGGCTCTGATCAACAGCAGCTGCACGGCAAGGGTTGAATTTGTAGAGACCTTGGGAGAGGGTCATGTTTTCCACTTGCTTAATCCCACCTCGCCCAACGTCAGCCCCTTCATGAACCAGGTTGTTGCCTTCCTCAACTCTTCCTGAACTGAACTCTGAACTGAGCTCAGCAGCTTAGCTAATGGAATAATGAGTAGTACTCTATATGATCAATGATACTGTTGTACTGTACCTTCATTGGCTAGAATTACCTAAAGTTTTACTTTTTCATTAGAATGTATGCATTCATCAATATAATCAAGTTACTTCATCAATATAATCAAGTTACGTCTATGCTGATCGGCTGTCTATGATTTCACCCCTCCCTTTACAGTACTAGATAAAAGCAATACTAGTGCAGTAGCAAAGTAGCATAACTTGGCTGGTACTAATATTCTTAGAGTCATAATTTACAATAACTTTCACCTGATATGATAGTACTACAAAAAGAGACCTAAACATAGATAATACACAATAAGATAATCTCCTAGGAAAAAAAAAAGGAGCAGTGCTATAATTTAGCATCATGCCATGGTATCAACAAATATGTGCAGCAGTTGACAAACCCCCTATTTATGACTGAACTTAAGCTTGTACTTGGGCTTCTATATACATCAACTGCATAGTTCAGAAGACACACGTTCAGTCTCACCAAAAGTCTTCCATTTGAATTTCCAGTTTTGTCGGCTATTAGTAGATGCATCAATGACAGACTGATATGATTGCAAGATCTTCCTATGATCTTTAAAGGGTCATACTAGTAACTCTGTACCTGTATGTTGTACACCTATGATTAGAGTATCAGCAATAGACCAATTCATCTGATGCAGACTCAATCAACGGCCTTTGAAAGAGTAGAAGTTAACTTCAAAGTGATATCCCCGTAGGGTTCCTCCTGTTGAACATCAATTAATCCATGATCCTTCAAAACCTGTAATCAGCAGAAACAATTGAAAGAACTGTAGGTTATTACTAAAGCATTTCAAGTTAATTTTCAAAATGTACACAGCAATCAACTGCACAATTTGATGGCAGAAGAATACTTTTCCTTGGCATTGTGGTAGCAGCAAGACTCCAACCCTCCACCGTCCATCTATAAGGCTTTAAGGAAACATTAGAAGAAACACTGTATGACTTACCAGGGTTTCATAAAACATCCGTGCACATAATTTCCTTCGTCTTCCTTCCAAGATGGCGTTCAAATTTATTGAGTCTTCAGCACCGTCTGGGAACTTGGATAGCGGAGAATGGTTCTTCAGATATTGAGCCACTGCCCTGCAACCAGAAAACAGGAATTAAACCTTGCATTGTCAACACTAACATGCTAATGAAGACAATCCGATTTAATAAAACAGGCCTAACCTTGTCCTTGCAGACATGGTATCTCCTGTACGAGCCCCTTGAGAATCTGGTACAGCAAGCTGATGTTATCCACAGTTCTTTGTTGTGTATTTAAATGATGATAACTAACTACGAAATTATCACTGACATAGTAGCACATGCAACTTACCAGAGGGGCTGCCATTATCTTGTTCCAAAAAAGAGAGCTCCTACAATAAAATAAAAATTGCAAGATCTCAGCAATAATAGGCAATAACACCAATTGATCCTGTGTGCAACTTATCTTACTAGATGAATCAACCAACAATTAAAGACATCTCTTAGACATGTCAAAGATGAAATTTTTTTAAATTAGGAACTAGGAAAATTTGCAGTGCAAATATAAGACGTGAAGAACATTTATGAAGTTGTTAAGAGAACTCTACTACAAGTACAGCATTGACGTCCTTATTGTAATTGGTCAGTCTGGCGTCAGCCAGACTACCACATGAAGCCAGCCTTCTGAGACCATAAGGCTAGACACTGAAGTACTCATCAAACTCACATGATGAAGAAGATACAAACTAGTTCCTTAGGTTCTAGAATGAAAGAGGACCTATTTCGCCACATTTTTAAATTGCCAGGAACATAGGGAAGGAAACAGATCTTTCTTAGATGTGCTATGAAAGTTGATTTAGATAATCTGAGCTCTTCACGTCAGAGTGTGGATCTAGTAATGTGTTTGCATCCTTGATGGTTATTGATAATCTGGAGGGCTACTTCAATAGGAAGAAAGGGTTTGAGACTAGGAGGCCTCTTCCCCAATTGTCATTTGTCTTAGAGTGTCTTTCAATGAGGGACTTGGAAGGAGTGAGTGAGCTCTCTTTTCACCAAAACTATGTACCCTTCAAAATTAACCACTCATATTTTACTTATGATCTTGAGTTGCTTTGAATCCAATATTATCTCAATATGGATATGGGCAGGGATGCGATCTTAAAATAGATATTAGTGTCAAAGGAGTGTCTACAGTTGCTTAACTCTTATAACAGTGGCTGATGATTATCAGCTTGTTGAGGCTGCGGCAAAAATGAAAAAACAGGGAACCGGGCACTTGTTCAATGCTAGGACAGTGCAATCAATCAACTCATTCCTAATTCCGTAGTCTTAGAAATCTGATTGGCAAGTAAAATGAAGCTGTATCGAGCAATGTTGATCATTACAAAATTTATTACGTAGTGTGCTTAGTTATTAGGAGATTGAAATATAGTGTATTTAGCTATTACTACTGTTTTCGGGCATGCATGATGTTACCAAGTAGTTATGTTGGCACTTGATGGTGTTTTATACGGGTGAGCTAGACTGGGTAGCTCTTCCTAGAAGGCACAGTGAGCCTAGTTCATTCTGGTAAAGATATGTCCTCATATTCCCTTATGCTCTAGCTTTCCTCCCCGTTCCGCACTTCCGAACAAGTCCAGCTGTCTCTACTTCAGTCATCAACTGTGGCTGTTTTTCTTTTTTCTTTATTCATTTTAGAATCTTTCAGAATAGGTGCAGAAGGTCACAGTTAAGAAAACTTACATCAGATTCCATAGAATTTCTCCATTCGGGGATGTCTGACAGTGCAGTACCTAACTCCTCAGTCCTCTCCTCAAAATCCAAAATTGGTGTTTCCATCTCGAAGCCGGTAGAGTGGGTAAACATACCCACATCTGATTGAGTATCTATAGTTCCAATTCGAGGCTCGGAAACTGAACTTGGAATTCTGAGGGATGTGGAAGCCTCTGCAGTCCCATAGGACTTTGGAGACAATAATGGTGTGGAGAAAGGAAAAATTTCCTCAGTGTTGTGTCCAGGGTCATGATCTGCAGATCGGAGACGCTCAGTTTCCTCACCAATATTAGGAGCATGTGCACTAGATCCTGCAACCGTAGACGCCAATTGAGCTTCTTCTGTCACGAGCAATGTGGGGTTTGAGGAAATAAAGTCCTCACTTGAAAGATTTATGAGATTGGCAGACATTCCTGCAACACAATTAGTCTTATTATCACATATTCTTGAAGGGGAGTAATACTATCAAATGATATAACTCTACTCAAGAGTCCACTAACCAGATATCACTGGCTGTGAGAAGAGCTCTTCATTCTTCTTCTTCTTCTCCCTGAACCTCCATAATTCTAAGGCAGAACAAGGCAACTTCTTCTTTTTCTTCACTAAGTCAGAACAATCATCTAGCATTTTTTTTATAGCACTGCAACACAAACTAAATCATATGAATATAACTCCAAGCAAAATGGGGAAAGAAGAGGTACTTTAATAGAATTATAAAATGGATTATCATACACATTAGTCAATACTAGAGACTCGTCAAAGTTCTGCTTTCTCTTTCTCTTTCTTCGTTGAGGCTGAGGCTGAGGCTGAGGCTGAGGCTGAGGATTCTCAGGAGAAGGACTTGGACGGAGAGACAATGCAGTAGGTGAAACATTTACTGTAAAATGGAAATAAAGTCATCATTTTTGAGCGACTCATACATATACGCCATAAAATCTTTCAGAAAGATATATTTTCTCACCAAAAGAACCAGAAACCCCATGAGCATCTGTAGTAGGAGATGAAGGCCCTTCAAGCTGCAGCGGTCGATTTGAATGTTCTGCAGTTGATGTATGTAATGACAATGGTGTACCAATTACATTCTCTACGGTGTCTTTTGGGGGAGATATGTTTGGTTTAGGATCAACATTTTCATTGTGTGGACGCAGGATTGGGCTATGTAGGTGGACATCACTGTCTTGGTTATCACGCAGGACTTCATAAGGCGGAAGGCTGGCACCCTCAGACATCCCATGTATTTCTTCAGTTTGGTTGAGATCCTCAGTGTGCATGGGGCTACTTACAGGAGCAGTCATTTCAGGGGGATTGCTGCAATCATGAGAGGATTAGTAAGTGTTGAATTTGCACAACTAGGTAATATATACTCCTGTAAACCACAATAGAGTTTTGACATCAGTAAGAAGCATACTCTATCTGCATTGGTTCACCCTCCATTTGCCCGGAGTGCGACGAGTCTGGAATGATCTCCTGCAAAATTCATTTCTTTCAAGTTAATAACCTTTGAGAATTTCAAAGAAAAAGGAAACCAAGAAACAATCGGTGATAGAATAACTTTGCCAGGTTTATAATCATGATATTTCATATGCTGAAAAACAATGGCAGGTCTAATATATTTATTGAGAAAAAACACATTTGAAAAAATAATTGGGGAAAATAGCTAATTCTAAAGAGAAAAAAAAACAGAAGTACTAATTTTATCAGGAAAATTTTCTTGAACTCCAAAAACAATTATAGGCAAAGCGATTTCTCTCCTTGCTGCTTCTTAAAAAGCATATCGCAAAGTGTTTGGAGGATTTCAAGAGATAATATACGGCCTTTTCTGTTTATTGAAGCTGCAATATGTAAAAATTACTTATCATTGTTATAAACCTGTAGTTACATGTGAAAGAAGAGAAAAGAAACATATTACATCATCAAATGTAATCCTGACATACAGTTCTGTTTCAGTTGGATATTGATCTGTAAAAACAACAGTCAGAGAGCATCAGTACATAGAACAATAATGAAGATGACAAAACACTAGCAATGCAGACAAGCCACCTTTGAGTGTTATTTCTTCTAGGGTCCTAAGGTGATCATCCTGGGAACTGCATAAGCAAAGTCATAAGCAAGTAGTTATTCACAGATGAATATCAAGTGCACATAAGTGAACCTGAAGACAAAATACCAGCAACTCACCCATTAATAATGGAAAAGTCTTCATCTAAGTCTATAGCATCAAGGGCATAAGTCTCCGGCAAAGTGACCGCATTAAATTGAGCCTGGTTAGCGTTTTCAGGCAAATTGACATCAACATGTCGGAAGGCATTCCTCAAACTCACCCAAAGAACATTACAGTCATGGTGAAGGTAATCAACTTGCTTCGAATATATCCGAACAACGCCTAACAGAAGATGTCCAGACATTCTGAGAGCAATTGGGACTTCTGGACAGATAATTCTCTCTGGAAAACAGTAATAATACACAACATAAACATTATCACTTAGATTGAACTCTGTATACATTGAGCACAATACAAAATTTGGATGTGGGACAGTCAAAGAACATGATACAAGAAATGAAATTAAAGTATAAAGTCCTAAAGAATTCACCCACTCGTTTCAAATTCACCATTTGTGAACCAAATTAATGTTAAGAATGTACAAAAATTGATACCTTAGACTAAAAAACACTCTACTGATACAGATTTGTTCCATAATAGGTCCCATTCTTCTACCCTTTTCCCGGGGGTCAATAAATATTCCTAGCTATTATGAAATTCGTCCCAATACATTGACATCATTACTTGTAATGAACTCCATAAATACTAAGCACAATATGAAATTTAGATGTAGGACACTCAAAGAACATAATATAAGAAATAAAATTTTAGTATAAAGTTCTAAAATTTCGCCCATCCATTTCAAATTCACCATTTGGGAACTAAGTAAATGTTAAGAATTAATCAAAAATGATAACTTGGACTAAAAAGAACTCTAGTGATACAACTTTGTACCATAAGGTCCCATTCTTCTACCCATTCTCACAAGTCGATGACTATTCATATTTCATAGCTATTACAAACTTCGACCAATACACTAACATTATTACTTGTAAATAAACTCATTATGAAATTTGGATGTGGGGTAGTAAAAAAAACATGATACAATCGAAATTTTAATATAAATTCCTAAAATTTCACCTACCCATTTCAAATTGGCCAATTAGGAACCAAATAAATGTTAAGAATTAATCAAAAATGACATCTTGGACTAAAAACAACTATAGTGAATACATCTTTGTCCCCCATTATTGTACCTTTCCGGGTAATCGATGACTATTCATAGCTATTACAAACTTCGACCCAATGCTTTATTTCCGTCCTAGTTAATCTTGATCCGACATAAACACATTAAAAAACATCCAAGCCAGCAATTTAACTCATCATTACAAAAGTAAGAACTGAGCATACAAAAGAAGCAATCTAATTAAACAAATGTATACAAGATTGAATTTTTAAAGTACAGAAATATAAACTAAAATGAAATAGTCCAAAAAGATAAATACTTTATAAAAATGAAAAGAAAACTAACCAACGGTGGAGGGAATATCAGTGGAAGCATAATGAGATTTCTTGAGTTTGTGTTGAAGATGAGCAGCACACCATACAGTACCCAACGGGCCTTTTCGGGCCAGAAATGTATGTGAATAAAACATTATTATAAAATTATATAAATATTGGTGTTGTTGATGTTCGCCGGAAAAGTGGAGTGGTGGTGGTTGTAGCGGCGGAGGTAGGGTTTTAGGGAGGGAAGTTGAACTTGAAATGGAAGGGAAATGAGGCACTTCAATGCACAGTTTTTGTTTATTTTTGTTTATATTTATTGTTGTTCTTGTATAAGGAGGGAAAGTGTGCTCGAGAATTTTCGTTTCCCGCGCGCTTCTTTTTTTTATTATTACGAAATGACCCTTCTCTTAGCTACTCTTTTTCTTTTTCAAAAACATTTGCAACACTAGATTTCTATGCACGCGATGTGTGCGATAATAATTTTATTATGAAATTTAATAACTTACAGTAGATAATTTTATGGATAGTCGCGTCTTACTACTTAAACTTTTTATATTTTTCGAAACTCTCACCTTAATGATTTTTTAAAAAAAAATTCACCTACCATTTACAATTTTATTAAAAACTCCCACTACTTAACGGTTTTTGTCAAATTTTATTAACAAAAAACCGTTAATTGGGTCCCACATATATATTTTATTAACAAAATAGAACTTGAAATAGTTGCAATTCTTTCCAAATAGTTGTAATTCGTTCTAAATTTGCTCTAAATTTGTTGAGGATATGCCCTTAAATTGATCAGATTGACTTCAATTTCAGCGTAAACTAATAATAAAGTGCATATGTGGGGCCCACTTCATGATTTTGTTAACGAAATTTAACAAAAATCATTAAGTGGTGAGAGTTTCTAATAAAAAATTGGGAATGATAGGTAGAAATTTAAAAGAAAAATTCATTAAGGTGGGAGTTTATAAAAGCGTGAAAAAATTAGGTGGTTTTGAACAAAAAAAATCCTAATTTTATTTGCATACGATGTGTGTTTTGGCTACTGTAACATGATAAAATATGAAGGTACACAACATATTTGATTTTCAAGCTAAATTCATTTTGGCTCATTTTTCTTTGAAAACATCTCTTACTCCCCACCATCAACTACAACTTTTGTTATATAGTACCCGGTAAGGTATTTTTTGCTCATTGTCCAAATAAGAAAATATTCAAAAGTACTTAAAAATACTTTATCATATTTCTCACTCATGCTAAAATACTTTATCAGGATCAATTTAATCAAATGTGTCTTCACTCATGAACAATCAATTACTCATGTATTTCAAAAAAAAAAAAAAATTCAAAAGCATATAAAAGTATAGCAAATTGGGTGTCTATCTATAGATCTCAATAAATTATAATCGTTGATATTTTTTAATTGCTTTTTACTTTGTAGGTTTTTAGATATTTTAGTTAGAAGTTTTGAACATCTTTTATTAAAAATCTGATAGCTAAATTTGAAAATAAAACTTAATTACTTAATAAACTCATTGATTTATTTTATTTATTTTTCCTTTTTTTTGGTGTCCACCCCCACCTCTTCACTTATATAATAGAGATTTAGAGGTTAGATCAAGTTAAAAAGCTATTTTAAAAAATATGGGTGTTTGGCTTGGTAGCTTTCAATGTAGCGGTTAGAGGTAGAGGTAGTTTTTGGATAGATTTTCTGTAACTTAGATTTATAATGAATTGAATTTTAACCTAATTTGGAGAAAAAAAGGGAAAGAGAAAATTAAGTGAGTTGGACTGAGATGATATCAACTGAAGCGAATTTCAATTAATTCATTCTAAGACAACATGGATGATCTGACGAATCGTACCAAAATTAAACGTATAATTAGTCATATTATATGCGTATTGGTCAGGGTGCGTAAACCGTTAGGCCACAAAGGTCGTCGCCTAAGGCCTACAAACAGTCTAAAATATGTTAGATAACAGATGAACAAGGAAATCGAATACACCACTTCAAGGCACGAAAACTGCACTTTTCTAATAGTTTGATTTCGCACCTCTACGATCATCGGGTTAACACATAACAACTAATGAGATACAATGAAGAGAACAATTTAATGTGATGAGCTTCAAAGCAAATCAAGCAATAAACTTATGTGCATAAAGTTCTATGCATAACACTAACAACATAAGTTTTCAAGAGAGCAAGTTAGTGTGTAGACAACAAAATCTATTTTTCCTTCATAACCTTTCATATGAGAAGCAATGAAGAGTTATAACCACCTTAACTCCCAATAAGTTATGCCAAATGTCCTCCTAAACATGAATTATAACCACCCAAAATTAGAAGAAAGGCAATCATCATTAAAACACAACAGATAGAAATTGTTTACGCAAAACCGTTAAAAAGGCAGACGTTGCAAACAATAATTGTGTACATAGTAAGGGTTCACAAAAAAATAAAATAACATTGTGTTATGCTCTAAAATCATATTAAGGTACGTGGTCAAAGTTGTGCTAGTAATAGCAATTATGTTTATTTTGCAAATTGTATTATAGTACTTTTCTAGTTTTTATATGTTAGATTTTGATTTTGAAAAAATTCAAACACAATCATAACGAACAAACTTTAAGTGGTTTTATGTGAAGGAAAAAAAAAATTATGCATAATTGGCCAATGCACCAAACTAAAGCGTTCCTAAGTAATACTTGCATCATATACCAACCCTCAAAAATTTGCAACGACTTCAACCAATAAATTTAGAACTTCATTGATTAATCCAAACCATCCCATAATCACCAACACAACTAGTAACTAGAGCTATAAAATGAGAAAAAATAAATCAAGTTATATAAACTATGCAAAATATTTAGGATGATTTGCAATTTGCGTTCCATAATGAAGATTATCAATATGCCAAGATAAACCGATAACATAAAATACTATCGCTCAGTCTCCAATCTTTTCTTGAACAAAATTAAGGATGATAGTCCGAGAACGAATTTGATCATCTGATATACAAAATCAATATAAGGAGTAGATTTCGTTCGTCGAGGACAAGATGGGGGAAAGGTGGAAGAGGGGGGACGAGGTTGATGCGTAGGTTGAGGAAGGGTAAGATAAGGTTGGGGGAGCACGATCGAGTTGTGGGTGAGAGGGAACGAGGTTGATGCGTAAGTTGATGAACTAAAAAATTATAAGGAAGGGGGTGGAAGAGAGAGGATGATCAAACAAAGGAGGGTTCACATGCCTCAAAAATGTATAGCCAAACACCATCTTGCACATGATAGGAGTTTCGTTCGCTTCATTCTCCTTTTTCCTATCTTGTTTAATTTCTTTTATTCTGTATTGAGACAAACAAGTTTAAAGTATAAACAAGTAATGAGTTAGGATAACTCAAAGTAAGTTAAATAAAATACACCCTTCATAGCTTCATCATAATAAGACCATGTTCTTCTGGACTAGATTAATTGCAATTAAGTCCAGTTCAACTTCATTTAGCTCAGTTCCAGTTAAACTTAATTCAAAACAACAAAGTTTAAAATGTTGACTTTCGTATCTATCTTTAATTTCACACCTGATGTAATTAGTTATTTATCTTGGAAAGAAAGCTCCTAAGACACTTTTTTTTAGTTTACTAGGGGAATAATTAAGAATTTATATCCTTGAGAAAAATTAATAAGTTAGATTACGGATTTTTTTCTTGCTAATGCTAAGAGTTTGTAAAATTTCATACTTGTGTTGTTTTCAAACCTAATTACTTTGATACCGTTCACATAGGATCGGTAATGAGTCCGTTTTTCGCCGTATCAGCTCAAAGCCACTACTTGTGGCCTGTTCTCCCCAACTTATTTCCAGTTCAGTTCAGTTTAGCTTCAATCAGTTCAGTTCAGTTCAGTTCAGTTCAGCTCCAATCAGTTCAGTTCAGTTCAATTCAGTTTAGTTCAATTCAATTCAGTTCAGTTCAATTCAGCTTAGTTTAGCTCCATTCTTGTATAACCATTTTGTTAAATATTATTATTATGTTGGTCTAATTTATTTTACTAATTACTCTTATTATTATTATTTATTTATTTTATATCATTATTATTAAGTATTGTCATTATTATATCTATATATTATTTTGTTTATTATAGCTTTACTCATTACTATTACTATCATCATTAGGGAGGAACATAATTTAGGTCAAAAGCATAAACCAATCAAATCACGTCAAAACGATTTATGATGCAATTTTGCACGGTACGACCCAATCATTATTTTATTACTAAATATTATTATATTATTAAATCTAGTTATCAAAATAGTAATACTACCTCTGTTTTTTATTAGATGCATCACTTTGACCAAAAAACTCTCACATTTTTGGTCAAAGTGTTGCATCTAAAAAAGAACGGAGGTAGTATTAATTTACTTCTTAGATATTATTGTTATCATATAATCATCATCAAGTATTAATATATTAATACAAAGACTATAAAATAATTGTTATTAATTATGATTATAATCATTAATCATTATTATTACTGATAATTATTTATGATTATTAATATTATTTATTTATAACTATCATTTAAAAATATCCAAAATACTATTATTATTATTCATTATTATTACTTATTATTATAATTTTTATTTAATATTCATATTATTATTGTCTAAATATTATTTATATATTTATTGAATTCAATTCAATTCAGTTCAGTTCAGTTCAGCTGAATTATGCCGAAGAGAACAGACCCTTGGAGTAGCCGTTTTATAGACAAAACCGTTATTCCAAGCAGCGAGTTCAGTACCAAAGTCGCTACTTGGAGTAGTGGTTATGCTTACAAAATCGCTACTCCAAGTAGCGATGTAAGACTTTATAAAACAAACAATCTGCTTTCAGAACACAATAATATAACGCACATTGCAACTTTAAAAACATACAGCCCAAGTCGCTACTTGGAGTAGCGATTTTATAGACAAGACCGCGACTCCAAATAGCGACTTTGGTATTGAAATCGCTACTTTGAGTAGCGGTTTTGTCTATAACTTTGGACAGATAAAAAAAGTTAGGTTCGTTCTCATCCGATCCTACGTGGATGTTATCAAGGTAATTCTGTTTGAAAACGGACGCAAATAGGAAAAGAAAAATTGACTGGAATAATCTCAACTATGTCCGTTCCGTTTAAAATAATCCCAACTACGAGTTATTCTAGAATAATCCAAACTATTAGGGGATACATTCCTAAATAATCCAACCTTTATTTTTATTGCATTTAATAATCCATTTTGGGACTACTATACATAGTAGATATAATAATTTGGATTATTTTGAGAAGGTACTCCCAATAGTTTGGATTATTATGGAATAACACATAGTTGGAGTTATTTTGAGCAGAACGATCATAATTGGAATTATTTTAGTCAATTTAATTTTGCAAACTTTCAACATTATTCAATAAAAAAGTACTCCACCCGTTTCTAAATAAGTGGAATATAGAAAAAGTGAGGGAAATCAAGGAAGTTAGAGAGAGAAAGTAGGGGACCACTATTAAAAACAGAAATGGTACTTTAACTAAATAAACAATTGGATATATATTGCTTGAGTAAGAGTAATCATGTAATTTTATCATTTAAAATGTTCTTGGTGTCACTTATTGTGACATTTCAATATTAGGAAAATGTGTCACTTATTTAGAAACGGAGGAAATAAGTTTTGTTTACTTTTGCACAGTCTCCAATATGTACTTTGACCTTTAATATCTTCAATTTCACATTGATAAAAAATATAAAAAGTTGATATTGTGAAAATATATATCATGACGAATCTAACTAGATTCCACATATATATATATTTTTGTATATATTAACATGAATTATAATATGGAACGGAGGGAATATAAATTAAATTATGACCAAAAATAGAAAATATCCCACGCCCTCAAACATGTTGTGACCTAAAACGTGGTGGCCTATAGAGCCACAAGAAGCACCAATCATCAAATTCAAGTACTTCACTTCACTTGTTACAAGACTTACAACTTACAAGTCTTTTGCAACCCATTTTCTCCACACAAGACTATCAAAAAAACCAAAATTAAAGTACTTCTTCATTATTTCAATTGTAACAATTACAGGGAGCTTAGACTGTGCAACAATGGAGAGAGCAATGTTGCTCCGCTCCATCTCATCTTCAACCTCCATTGTTTCCACTCGTCTTCTTCCTCGCACTCGTCGTTTCTCTCTCTTCCATCGCCAACACTCCTCAAACCCTAATTTCTCACTTCCAAACCCCGTTTCTCTTCTTCGTTACCACTCCATTTTACGCCCTATTTCCACCTTATCACTTCCTCTTCCTCCTCCTTCTTCTCCCATCCATTTTAATGGCCGCCGTTCATTCTCTTCTCTCTCTCCTCAAGCTATTGCCACTTCTCAGTCCGACTCAGGTTTGTACTCGTTTTTATTAAATTCCAGTTTCATTTTGTTGTATGATTAATTTTATTTGATTAAAGTATAGTATTGATGTTGTAGGAGTTGGAAAGAATGATATTGATGTTGCGGATAAGCTTGGATTTGATAAAGTGTCGGAGGAGTTTATTGATGAGTGTAAATCTAAAGCTGTTCTTTATAAGCATAGGAAAACTGGTGCGCAAGTTATGTCTGTTTCTAATGATGATGAGAATAAGGTTTTTGGTATTGTTCTTCGAACTCCTCCGTAAGTTGTTCATAACTCTACGCTTATTTTATCTTATCTTATCTTATCTTATCTTATACTACTATATAGTATGTTTATTGTTGGACGGTAATTTATGAAACTGTGTTTCTTTTTGTTTGAACTGTTATGATATTTGTTTCTACTGTTTATTCCTCTGAATTAGGGTGATGCTGAATCGGGGGGCTGTGGCGGTGTGGGTGGTGGTGCGGCGAGGGGTTTAGGGGTGTGGGTCGTACACGACTGTCCCGTTCAATTTAGGGGCCCTGAGAGAAAACTGAAAGATGAGCCTTTAAAACGATTACTTAACCCAAATATCATGAACAGTTTTTATTAATAAACCATTAAAATTATTTTATCAAATTTCAAACATGCTAATAAAGTTGGACTTTTGGCTTATTGAAGTTTGAACGTAAATACGAAAACAGAATTACAAAACTTTAAGCACGAAAACAATGTCGAGCTGCAAGATAAGAAAGTAAATAGAAAAAGTCGTTGATACTTGATCAAACTTAAAGAATAAGGATAAAAAAGAGATGATATTGAGGCCTAAACCTAAAAATCACCATTACAAAAGGCTTGGGTAGTTTAGAAGTTAAAAAAATAAGGGAAAGAAAATATTGGAAACAAGATTCGAACTTTCTCTCCCCATTTTTTGGTGACAATTAACATGCTACATGCACTACACTACCACTGTGCCAAAGGGGAGTTTGTATCTAATTGCTGTAATCACTTTTATATAGAACTGTAAAACTGGGGGGCCCTTTTTACGCACAATATTATGGGGGCCCTGTGCAAGTATTCTTCTTGCTCCCCCAATCCCCATGGGCCGGCCTTGAGGTTGTAGAACTCTTGTTCTTGGTCCTCTTTGTAGTTCTGTTTGGTTGAATGCTATACCCTTGCTCAGTATTATATTACTTTGATGCTACACTATTTCATAGGTTTTTGACACTATTAGTTAAACATTTGAATTTTAGTGACAATTCTACTACTAGTATTTAACCTTAAGTGTAAAGTTTAGGAACTGTATTCAAGCATTTAGAGCTTGGGGTCACACTTTTGTGATTCCTTCGAAGAGTTCAAACATGACTTTTAGTCCAACTCCCCTTGCTATATGAGAGCAATTGAGATTGTATTCACGGTTCAGTTTTTGATCTGGATTGAGCCTCAAGCCCTAGAATTTATCGAGTGTAGCTCTTAAGATTTACATGGAGAGATGTACTTTTGAATTCCATTGGAAATTTGAATACACGAGGGCTGAGGCTTCAAAACTGAATCTCTCTTGGTCTTAGTTTTGTTTCAGTTACCGACGGCTGTAATAAAATAAATTTGAACAGCTTCATGTGTGATTCTCATGTATAGAGTCAGTCGGTAAGTACTCAGTTGTTCAGCATGTTGAGTATTTGGTGTTGTTAATTATTGCTCTCCAGCTTACTTATGATATCTATTGTCTCTTGCTGTTGAAATCTTTCTCCCTCATTTGTAATGGAGTGAATCCTAAACTTTTTTGCTTTAGTCAATCCTTTAATTCACAGTGCGACATGGTTGATATGAGGGCCATTGCTGCGTCACCTACCTTATCCTGAATTATGATTGTCATTGCAGGAATGATTCCACTGGGATTCCACACATATTAGAACATAGTGTGCTGTGTGGCTCCAGAAAGTACCCTCTGAAGGAACCTTTTGTTGAACTTTTGAAAGGGAGCTTACATACCTTTCTGAATGCGTTTACATATCCTGATAGGACTTGCTATCCTGTTGCATCTACTAATACTAAGGTATTTGCTGTATCTGGACTTCAAAGTTTCTTATTTGATAGACAAATGAGTTTAATTTATATCTATATTTTTTGTCAAACAGGATTTTTATAATTTGGTGGATGTTTACTTGGATGCGGTGTTCTTTCCCAAGTGTGTGGAGGACAAATGGACTTTCCAACAGGAAGGATGGCATTATGAGCTTAATGATCCTTCAGAACCGATATCTTTTAAAGGTTATTAGTTAATTTTTTAATTTTACTTCTTAGTTCTTAACAGTAACATTTTTTAGATTATTTTGCTATCATGGTATACTATCATGGGTCCTATGTCTGTGACTGCAGGAGCATAGTGCTAACTGCTATGCAACTTCTAATTCTCTTCATGTTGATCAATTTTGATTGCGGATTTCAGGTGTTGTCTTTAATGAAATGAAGGGAGTCTATTCTCAGCCAGATAATGTTCTAGGGCGTGCAGCTCAACAGGCATGTCCTTGATCGGGTTTATTATTCCAAATATAACATATTAGTAACTTTGTTAGTTTAGAAGGACGTCAAGAAATTTAATTTGTATTGTCAAATATTATAATTCAAACAAAAGGTTAATTCACAACATTGAGATCTCACAGACTCACACTAAGAGAGTAATAAGTTGTTAAAATATTCACACAATAACTTCACCAGAGTGTATATTTTTTAATAAGTACTTCATCCGTTTCGCAACACTCGTAACATTTCTTGTTTGCACATTATCCAATGCAATACTTTAAACCTTAATATCTCTAATTATTGATAGGTAAAAATTATAAAAAGTTATTATGGTTATAGTATGCATTAAGACGAATCAAATAAGACTCCACTTGACTATATTTTTTCTTATACACTTGAAAAAAAAAATAAAAGATTGATAGATGAATAGTGGTTACTATGCTAACGAAGCAAGTATTGAGAAACAGAGAAAGTATGTTTTTTTGTTGGCACCTGGCACTTGGGTTCAATTCTCTTCGCTTCAAATTTCTGAACTATCTGAATAATGTTTAACTTATGTGAGCTTCTTTTACCAAACTTCCTAGACCTTACATGATTATCTTACATTCGACAGTAGATTAATCGAACGTATTAGAATGTTGAACTATCATACACCCATCACAATTTTTTAAAATAAGGTTTAGAAGTTCAAATTTCATAACAACAGAAGGTATGGTGTTTAAGTTGTAATGTAAGATTTTATATATTTATTTATTTTGCAAGTAACTATCTTGAAGGTGTCAGATGTCTGGTTTGTGTTTGAGTCAAAGATATTACTTGAGACACAAATCTGACTCTAGACTTATGACTTACATAGTTCAAGTAATATTCGAGGAGATTTTCCTTTGTGGGAGAGGTTTACAAGGAGAGTGGGTGTTGAATACCAATGTTTAAGTATCTTCTAATAGCTGATCAATTTTTTGTTTGCCGAACCATGCTTATGTTGTGTCTATCATTTCTAGGCACTTTTTCCAGACAACACCTATGGTGTAGATAGTGGTGGAGACCCTCAAGTCATCCCCAAGCTTACTTTTGAAGAATTCAAGGTATGTGACACTTAAGGGTGGTTTTACTGACCCTCAATACTGTTTTGTGAGTTTAGACCTTTTTTTTGGTATGGAAGATGGAAAGGAAATGGAATGAAAATGGTTAAGGATGGAAATGTTAATGACTAATATCAAGGTTATCACTTGTTTGGTATAAACATAGTAAGGGAAACACTAACTTTATTTCCCTTTTTTGTTGTTTGGTATAAGAAAGAAAACACCAACCTTAAGTTTTCAGCCTCCCTAGGGGTTGGATGTAGTGACAAATTTCCAAATTTCATCAGCAAAATTACTAATGTAGTAAAAAATTCATGCAAATAATGATTGCGTTCCATTTTCAACCTTGCACCATTTCCGCTGTTAAAAAAATACCATAACAAAGGCGGTGGTCGTGTGTTTTAATGCATCTTTCCTCTCTCCCTATCATATTTTCGTGGTGGCCGGAGACGCACGCGTCTCCTATCTCTCCCTCTCATATTTGTGCGATGGCTGCATCTCTCCCCTCTCTCTTACATCTGGGTTGTGGTGGTTGTGTGAGTGGGTTTGGTGGTGTGGGGAAAGGTGAGGGTGGGTTTCGAGTGGGTGAAGGTGGATTTGTGGCAGCGTCTGTAAGACTGTGGTGGTGGTTGTGCGGGGAAGGGTGAGGCCTGATGGTGGGTGGTTTCAAGGGAGTGGTGCACAGACTTGGCAAGGCTGACCCAAACCGGTAAACACTGCCCCAAAACAGACCCGACGCGAGATTACCCGACACGATATTGACCCAAATAATATTTGTCCGAAAGTCTATATTTTAATTTATAGTTTTATGGGTATACTCTTTTAATTTTCAATAAAATTATCCCATGTTTTTAGGTGACAAGACCCTAATTATATAAGAAGAAAAAGACAGTACTAGAAAATCAACCACAAATACATACATGAAAGAAAACAACACAATTGGAACACATAAAACAGAGTGAACGGTAACAATATTTTGATTTTTATATACAACCATTGCAAATGTATTGACCTGTCTAGGACCTGACTTGAAACAGGCCCGATCTTAATAGACCCGACCCGAAATTCAATTTGATCGGAAACAACTTGACCCAAACCCAACCATAACGTTTGCCACCTCTAGTGGTGCTGCATTTGACGCAGTGGTTGGGGTGGTTGTGTGGTGGTGGAGTGAGATGGGTGGTTGTGTGGTCAAGGGGGTTTCCCTTTACTCTCTTTGTAAGTGAAGGAGGTGGAGGGGGTGGTGGAGTTGGGGATGAGCGTAGAGAGATTCAGGGAAAAGGAGGTAAAGGGAATGACAACCTCTCAACCAACAACTTGAAAGAGAACAAATTCCCTTTCTTATAACCCCTAATCCAAATGCAGATCCTTCTTTCTCAATCTATAGCATTCCACCATAGGTACCATAAGCCTTATTACCTCAGCAATATTGAAAGAGAAAACAGGATACTATTGCTTCTTAAGGAGGGGGCTGCTAGCAAAAACCAGGGCGATCCCGCTTAAAATGAAATCCTTATCTTTAATATTTGTAAATTCAAAGTTGAATCATCCTTTAACATGCAGAAAATTTGAATTAGCCATATGGTATAGTGAGTAATATTTCTTTCATTGAAGCCGATGATTTAAAGACAGCTATAAGATTATAATCAACTGTTAAATTTGGACTTCTGTTCTCACATTCTCAAACTGCACGTCTCCTTTGTACATTAGATTATTTGCTAATTTGACGTTTATAAACAGGACTTCCATCGAAGATTTTACCATCCTAGCAATGCTAGGATATGGTTTTATGGAGATGATGATCCAAATGAGCGTCTTCGCCTCTTGAGTGGTATGATTTGCTTTTCTTGGCACTTAGTCAAAATATTTTGGATTTTAACGCACAGTTGAAGGCGTTATATTTGATAGATCCCTTTTGTCCATAAGTTTCACTTATTCTGACATTCACCTTATTAATTTTTATTGCAGAATATCTAGATTTGTTTGAGGCGAGCTCAGCTCCTAATGAATCAAAAATTCATCCACAAAGACTATTCTCAGAACCTGTCAGGATTATAGAAAAATATCCTGCTGGTGATGGTGATGATTTGAAGAAAAAGCACATGGTTTGTCTTAATTGGTTGCTGTCTGATAAGCCTCTGGATTTGGAGACTGAGCTCGCAATTTCATTTATGGATCACCTTTTGTTGGGAACCCCGGCTTCTCCTTTAAGGAAAATCTTGATGGAGAGTGGCCTAGGAGAAGCTATTATTGGAGGTGGCATCGATGATGACCTTTTGCAGCCTCAGTTTAGCATTGGATTAAAGGGTGTTCTTGAGGATGACATTCAAAAAGTAGAAGAAGTAGTGATAACAACACTTAAAAAACTGATGGAAGAAGGTTTTGATTCAGATGCTATCGAGGCATCGATGAATACTATCGAATTCTCTCTAAGGGAAAATAACACTGGCTCTTTCCCACGCGGCCTGTCCTTGATGCTTCGGTCTATGGCAAGATATTGACTTTTCTCTGGGTGTTTTGAACTATAATCACCCCCAACCTCCCTGGAAAAAATTGTTTAAGCTCATGACTCACTCTTGCTTTTTTTTTTTTTAATCGCGGTGCAGGGAAAGTGGATATATGATATGGACCCCTTTCAGCCATTGAGGTGGGAGAAACCACTAATGAAGCTTAAGGAAAGAATAGCAGAAGAAGGCTCCAAAGCTGTGTTCTCTCCTTTAATGGAAAAGTATATTCTTAACAATTCTCATCGTGTAACCGTTGAAATGCAGGTGAGTATTCCAAGTCTTTTCTCTTTTTGGATATATTGCTGTAAAAAATAAATTTTCACATGACTAAAACATAAAACATTGTTACTGTCAGCCTGATCCGGAGAAAGCTGCTCGTGATGAGGCCGCTGAAACAGAATCTTTGGAGAAGCTCAAGGCAAGCATGACAGAGGAAGATTTGGCGGAGTTGGTTCGTGCTACCCAAGAGTTGCGCTTAAAGCAGGAAACTCCAGACCCACCTGAAGCTTTGCGAAGTGTTCCAAGTCTCTCTCTGCATGACATTCCGAAAAAACCTACTCATATTCCCACTGAGGTTAAGCCTCCTCCTTTTCTTTTCTTTTCCTGTGGTTGGGGGGGGGGGGTTATCATGTCTTTGGGCCTGTTTTCTTCGGCTGGAAACAGCCAAACCAAATTGGAGCGAATTGAAAGGAATAGTGAAAGGTGAAAGTAAAAGTATTATGTTGAGCCGAACCAAACTGAACTAAACATAACTGACTGAAGTGAAAATTTTGTATTGGCAAAACCTTTCTGAGAGATGTGTTTTGCAGATTGGGGATATCAACGGTGTCACCGTTCTGCAGCATGACCTATTTACAAACGATGTCATTTATGCTGAAGTTGTTTTTGATTTGAGTTGCCTGAAACAAGAGCTTCTCCCATTAATACCTTTATTTTGGTAAGATTTTATATGGTGGTAAATTGGCAATCTTGGTGAACTTTCTGCTGTCTCTTGTTAAATTCATTGTCCAATCGTTAATTGCTTTTTTGATGCACTGCTTGTGCACAAGGTTCTTGCTTCAACAGTCCTGTATTTTAATTCTTCCCCATACTCTGTGCAGTCAATCATTATTGGAGATGGGTACCAAAGATATGGATTTTGTGCAACTTAATCAATTGATAGGGAGGAGAACAGGAGGCATATCTGTTTACCCTTTTACATCATCTGTGAGGGATAGTAATGACCCGTGTACTCGGCTGATTGTCCGAGGTAAAGCAATGGCTGAACGTGTTGAAGACCTTTGCAATCTGGTACGGCACCCTGTAAAAAACTCTGTCACCCATACTTCAGAAATGTAGGGCAAGAGTAAGTAGTTAAACTTAAAATAAAACACTCTTAAACCTTTGAGAATATTGGTCTGGAACCACTGGGTTTTTCCTTTCCTTCTTTGTGTTATATTTAGGCATAGTAAGGTTAAGTGTAACCTTTAAGTTGTGTCATCAGGATTAACATATCTAAACTGTTTCGTTTTTCCCCCTCAAAATTTTACTAATTTGATCACATGTATCTTCTAGATGAGTTGTGTCCTTCAGGAGGTTCAATTCACTGATCAACAGCGCTTCAAGCAATTTGTCTCCCAGAGTAAAGCAAGAATGGAGGTATGTATTACAATTCTTCTTTTATCTAATTGTTGATATAGTGGTCAGCCAATCTTTAATGATATTTGAATTAGCTAGTTTACTTAAAAATTTTGTTTCCAGAACCGATTAAGGGGCAGTGGTCACGGAATTGCAGCTGCAAGGATGGATGCAAAGTTGAATACTGCTGGTTGGATTGCTGAGCAAATGGGTGGTATCAGGTAGGATTTTGTCTTCTTTTCACATCTTTGTGGTTAAATTCTCTCTTATTGCATATCTTTTCCTCCAATGCAAAGTTAGATGCTGCGGTTTGTTGCAGCTTGCAATATATTTGATTTTATTATTTGACATAAAAGTATGAATGAATTTTTTGTTGTTGTTTATCTCTAGTTATCTTGAGTTTCTGAGAGCTTTAGAGGAGAGAGTTGATCAGGACTGGGAAGGAATCTCGCTCTCTCTGGAGGAAATTCGCAAATCCTTACTTTCACGGAAACATTGCTTGGTAAATTTGACTGCTGATGGGAAAAACATCACAAACTCAGAAAAGCATATCGGCAAATTTCTTGACTCACTTCCCGAAGTCCCTTCTGGATCAAATACGTGGAATACTCAACTTACTTTGCAAAATGAAGCCATTGTGATACCCACTCAAGTAATTTGCATATTGTTCCTTTCTTTTTTTTTTTCCTGTCTTTTTCAGGGCAATTATTTTCTAGGTTTATGCTGTCACTCTGATGAACAAATCCGTTTGCTCTTCCTTAGGTTAACTATGTTGGAAAAGCAGCTAATATATATGGAGGTGGTTATAAGCTTAACGGAAGTGCTTATGTCATTTCGAAATATATCAGTAATACCTGGTTGTGGGATCGTGTACGAGTGAGTGGTGGTGCTTATGGAGGCTTTTGTGACTTCGATACTCAATCAGGTGACTAAATATGCTGTAAGCACGGGTCCATTTGTCAGTTGTAGCTTATTGCACTTTTCGCTTATGATGCTGTCGTCTCATGATTTACAGGGGTTTTCACATTTTTGTCCTATCGAGATCCAAATTTATTGAAAACGCTTGATGTTTACGATGGAACGGGTGATTTCCTCCGTGGGCTGGAATTGGATAATGATGCTCTCACCAAAGCAATCATTGGAACCATTGGTGATGTTGACTCATATCAACTGCCTGATGCCAAAGGTTATAGTAGGTAATAGCCAATTCTTTTTCTGGAGTAGAAAATGGTTCCTCATAGATCGAGATGAGTACACGTTCATTCTGCTTAAAGCATATGTACAAAATTAGAAAAGGAGAAAGCCAGTATTTTGATTGCACCTTGTAAGGTCTGCG
The DNA here is from genome assembly GCA_947645195.1 of Patellifolia procumbens. Lineage (NCBI taxonomy): Eukaryota > Viridiplantae > Streptophyta > Magnoliopsida > Caryophyllales > Amaranthaceae > Patellifolia > Patellifolia procumbens. The sequence goes on from CANSGD010000429.1 coordinate 1,573,263, forward strand.
ATAATTTAGTTTAAAGTTGAATATCACTTAGAAGTTCTCTCACACAAAATTATCCCTGAGCATGCTCCTGCTCCTGCTCCTGCTCAGTGGCAGCACTTGTTTTAAACAACAAAACGAGGGAAATAAAAAGAAAAATAGATTCATCCCTAACATGTATTATAGTTCAAGCCGCTGATACCTCCATATTATCTTTTCCTTTTCTTTGGTTTTCCTCAATTTTTAAAGAGTCCTGTGTTTTTAGTGGCACTTGTGCGTTTATGGGTGCGTCTGGTAATAGGTTATAAATGTGTCTCAGATAAAAATAGATTATCTTTGGGTCTGACCGTTCATTTTATAAATATAATGATCAATTGTGGTTTACTTTTCCAGTTTGTTACGTTACTTATTGGGAGTCACAAATGAAGAACGAGAGGTCAGACGTGAGCAGATATTATCAACAAGGTAACATTTTGTCAAGATTATCTTTAGTAGTATGCAGTTTCCTCCCATCACTCTCTCTTGTTGCCTCTTTCTCTATCTCTGGGGTTGTTAAGAACTGGAAATTGCAACAGCAAAGGCATAATTTTACAAGAGCTCTTAATATGTGCAGTTTCAAGGACTTCAAGGACTTTGCAGAGGCAGTTGATGTAGTCAAAGAAAGGGGAATTGTGGTTGCTGTGGCATCTCCAGAAGATGTAGATGCTGCAAAGAAGTTGATTCCTGACTTTTTCCAAGTGAAGAAATTGTTGTAGGGCTCTGGTGATCAGAAACACTAGACAAGCTCGCAACCTGAGTTCTTGTGCCCTGATTTTTTGTGGTATGAGATCATTTTGACGATGACAGTTGATCATAGAAGAGTAATTTTATGAACAAGTCCATACGAACACAATGAGTATTAATTATTTGTACTGTACAGTTACTCGGTCCTTGTCGTTGCTGTCACACTTGGAGATTGAAAATCAATAAATGAAAATGCATTTATTTATTATGATATTTGCGGCTCCCTTTTGATAATTGCAAAATTCAGATTTGCTTTGAGATGCTCTTTGGTGGGAGATGTCTTCAATTTCAGGATGGATATAGTTTACTGAAGAGCGTGTAAAGTCCTGGCTGAGGAGATTTGAAGACTTCATTGCAGTAGGCCAAGCAAATTGCAGTGGATGCATGGCAACGACATGTGGCTGACGTGATTCCTACTAAAAGTTATGACGCAAGTTTTCAGGAAAGGAAAAAAATAGAAATAAATGGGTAGGTAAATGTGGATCCCAATTTAAAACAAAAAGTACAGAAAATTTCTTTGTCCAAAGGTATAGCAATTGATACGAGACATCCCAAGTAGGGATATGCAGCAGTTGTTTTGCAAAGGGTCAAGTTACACATGGACTCATGGTGAGTACCATGCGCACGATGAACACTATTCAATGAACATCACCCAACGAACAATGAACGTCACCCAATAAATATCAGTTGGACATCACTCAATGAACATCAACCAATGAACATCAGTTACATATTATCCAATGAACATCTATTAAAAGAACAATAAGTTCAAACACAAAGAACAATAATCAGATCTCCAAAATTGATTTGACATGAAAATTTGAAAATGTCAACTAATAAACATCTGTTTATGTTAAATGAACACGAAGTTCACTCAAATGAACAATAAAGTAAATCAAAAGAATATTTACAATTTTTAAATATGATTCAAACTTGGGAAATTTCGAAATATATAACCATAAAGCAATGTATATTAAGTTCAATTAAAGCAGTTAAAATAACATCTATTTCAATTAAAAGAATATCAAATCAAATCAAAAGGATATTTACAATTTTTAAATATGATTAAAACTTTTGAATTTCGAAATATATAACCTTGACGCAACGAATATCAAGTTCAGTTAAAAGAACATTTATTTCAATTAAAAGAAACATCAAATCAAATCAAAAGAACATTTTTACAATTATTGGAAATTTGAAAATTTTCATGTCAAATTTAAGAATTGAACTAATGTTCTCTTGATTTAACTTATTTTCTTTGTACACAAACTAATGTTCATTGGGTGTGACTTTTTGAATTTTCAAAAATTTGAAACTTTTCATATCAAATCAATTTTGGTGATGTTCATTGTTCATTGGGTGATGTTCATTAGTTGAAGTCCAACCGATGTTCATTGGGTGATGTTTATTGTTCATTGGCTGATGTTCATTGAATGATGTTTATTGTTCATTGGGAGATGTTCATTGGAGATCCGTGCGCATAGGGCTCTTCCTAAGTCCATGTATAGTATAGAATTTGCAGGTGTTTTGGGATGGAGAGGATACATTTCTTGAGGTATCCAAATGGTTACCTTCGCTTGCTTCTCCATAAAATTCTACTCACCATATTCTTTTTAACTATCCATAATTGCAGCTAGAACATTTTCAGCATGTTTGGATACAAAACTTAGGAAGAGAAGGGAAGAAAAGATATTCTTCCGCTTGGATAAACCAGAAGAGGGAAGGGGAGCGAGCAGGTAACTTATAGGGCTGTAAGTCCGTAACTAATTTGTGTCGTGGTATTGATGGAAAAACTGACCCGATAAGTGGAAAATACATTACGATGATGCATTTGCTTAACAGAGCTGGTAGGTGGACGGATTTGCCTGTGTTCTTATAGAGCCGTAATTTATTGGTGGTGTTGTGGTATCCATGAAAAACTGACCCCATCAGTGAAAAAGACATTATGATGCTGTACTGTTTGATAGAGCCAGTAGGAGGACCATTCGCCCCTGTTCTTAAGGGCCGTCACTAATTAGTGTTGTGGTATACATGGAAAAACTGGCATGATGCTAGTCGAGCTGAACTCTACTTTCAGAATTACAGAAATTGTACTCGAACTGTGCAAAAAGAAACAGGAGAATAACTGAATAAGGAGCATTTAGGTCCGGAGAGGGCTCGTTCTGAAGGAAGAAGGCGAGCAGCGGCTCGTTCACGCATTCTGGTGGCCACCCACTTTGCCCCAAAAAAATATAGAAACAAGCTAACTAGACATATATTGAACTTGATCCAGTAAACCTTTGCTTGGCTCTGAGTTTAAGTCAACCAGGAGCGGGAACCATAAATAAGCCACCCAAGTAGAGCTTCCTGGGTTAAGCTCAAAACAGCCAATTTTCAGCTTAATCTTCGAGATCTACCACAGTAAAATCAACTAATCTTAATACACAAGTTGTAGCCATCCTTCTATATAGTTCAAAAACCTCTCTTGTTTCGTCAAAACTAAAAGGTGGCATCAGAGAGAAAAGGAGGCAAAATTTCATTTGGTAAAAATCTTACAACCGTTACATGTTATACAAAGGTTATAGGCCTCAAGTGATTTACCTGATTTTTTGTTAACCTTCTAGGGGATCTAATTGCTTACTTGACTTTTAATCTCCCTTTTGAGCTCGTGTTAAGGCATTGAAATATAGGAGAGTATCTATGACAGCGAATAATTACTATAAGAACAAAGGAGTTAGCAGCCAAGAATAGGAGGCTCGCAATCCAGAGAGGGAAGTATACATTCTTTCCCTTGAATTCCAATAAGTAACCCCACATTAGCCAGTGAAGTTGAGTTCCCATCCAAACCAAAATACAGGAGAAGCCTTCCCATTTCATTTTCATTTTGCTCCATGGCAACACCACGGGTATCAAGCTAAAGAACCACACAAAATATTGCGCCGTAATTACCTGGTGAAGAGAAGGAAGACAAAATTTGTAACAAGGATATCTTATGCTCCCTCCGTCTATTATTAGTTGAAAAACTTTGACTTTCACATTTGTAACAAGGATATCTCGAAAATACACATGAAAACATTGTTTTTATGTAGTAGTGGAAGAAAAACGGGGTCGAAGTGAGGTGTTACAACTAATAAAAGACGGAAGGAGTAAATGAAATCACAGAGTGGAAAACAAAAAAAAAAAGGTTAAGGAGAGTAGAGAATCACAAACCTTATTGAATGCGACAAATGCCACTGTCTGCACAAGAAAGCAGAAGGGAAGATCCAAGGCAAAGCTGCACATAAAAACCAGCTGCACAGCAAACTGTGGCAGGAAAGAGACAAGCTTTTCTAGTATTGAAAATTCCTGCTCGTAATGGAGGTATATGTGGTAGAAATAGATGGAAAAATTGTGCCTCGGATCAGTTCGAGTGAGATGGTAAAGCAGTGCCTCATGAAGAAATTCCCACCCATAAAAATTATAAAAGAGAGCTGTAAAACCAAGGAAGACAGAACCTGATACCAACGCGAACAGGATTCTAGTGCCGGAGAAAAGGCTCACAAGCACAGTCCACAAAGACTTTGGGCCTGTATCACCTAATGATTGAGGTGATTTTCCTTGATCAGAGTTCCATTTCACAAGCACGGGCTTCTGACCAGATTGGATAAACCTTGGATCAAGTGCTATTACGATGGGAAGTGCATATATAATGGGATATATTCTGAAGTGAACAATAAGTCCATACCAAATTGCAGCCTGGTAGACATGCCCTGTTAAGAGAATAAAGGACATGAAATCACAGACATATCACTATATCAGTAACATAATTTCGGGGTCAGATATTCTGAAAGTACATCAGAAGTTTGTTCAAACACTCTGATTGTCAATTTACATGTAGGTATATAAATGTATATAAGTGTGTATCTATTTATGCACGCGCGCCAGCAGGGGTGTATATATATACTACCTCGGTTTCTTAGTCAAATCTGTGGCTGACAATATAGTGAATCACAGATCTCAAAGTGGGCCTAAAAACATGGGGGGAGTATTTATATCTTTCGTGCATTATGTAGATATGCGAAACTGCAAACACGAATTGAAACAAATCGCATTAACATGTAGTGAACAAGTACAACTCAATAAGTTCAGTCACATTACAAGCAAATACACAGTGGGAGAGGAAATACTTGAACCTGGTAGTCTGGAACCTATCATACACATAGCATCATAAACCTCAACACCGTACCACTAAGCGGAGCCCTGAATTGAAGAGTGTTTCGTGAGCAATGCACACTACATATGCAATCCTTCAATAGAATATAAATCGAGTAGAAATCTCATGCAGGAGACCTTGACACACTAAATATGAAATTCTTAGGATATCACTTGCTAGCAGCGGCTAGATTTATTTTTTACAACACTGGTAGGATAAATTGTCCAACGTATGTCTCGCAAGTGGGAGGATGAACGAGTGTCATAAGCTGATTTCCTTTAACAACATTTACAAACGATTTTGTACCAAACGGGTAAAGAAAGCCATGACAGGGCGCATCTCGAGCCTATTCAGAAAATAATCAGTAAGATGCCACTAGCTAGTAGCTACTGCTAACAATCCTGACTCCTGATCGATGTTTTATTTGTGACTTTACTTCAATATTGCGCTGAGTCATGAAGTTGTGGAGAGATGAAAATGCTCGTGTAACTCACCGCACAGAAGAAGCAAAAAGGAAATGACAACCAGAAAGCAATATATAAAATACCAAATCAGAATAATACCCCTCATAATACAAGTAATGATCCACAAGATCACTGCACAAACAATAGGCTCACAGTTCCCACGAGTTCCTATGGTAAAGGTAAATGGATTGAAAAGCCACGCCATCACGGAGTAAGTGCAGATATTCTCTGGTACTGCACGTAGCTTCAAAATGGTACGAATAAAATAGCCAACTAGCAGATCTGCAAAGTAATCACATTGCAACTCAGATGATGACATAAACTTGTAAACCTCATATTTCCTAGTATACTACCCCCATTTGCAATCAGCAAGACCTCTATACATACGGTAATGCAAAGAACTTGGAACATCATAGTAAACCTTGACAAAATTTGAAACTTGTCCGAAGATAAAGGCCAAAAATTCTGGTCAAAATCATAAGAATTTTGCTTTTTCTCAGATTTGTCGATCTCTATTATCATGAAGAGGAGGGGGACACCCAAAAAAACAATCTACGATTATACCCTTAGATAAGATTCAAAATAATTAAATTTCCACAATTATTAAAAAGAAAAAGAAAAATGTATACAATTCATTGCAGAATGGTAATGCAGTTTCTCCATAATTCTTGGCAGTCTATTTTTTCCACTACAGTTTCTCCTTTCTACAATTAAGTGCAAATATGATTTTGCACACATCGGCGTGCATATAAGACTAGTAAAGCATTAAAGGGAAGCGCAAAGACGAGATGTTTGACAAATTCTCAATCTAATTGTTAATAAAACAGATGCAAACTATAATACTCTCTTCTAGAACTGGTGTGAAGACTTCTTCATACCTGCAGCTGAGAATAAAAATTTCCCCCAAGAGTGATGAAAAACCGCATTCGGTATGAGTATAAAAGCGAGCAACGGCGAATAACGATAGGTAGTCCTTTTGAAAGGAGATTCACCAGATGACATTAAAGCAGCAGCATCAGAAAACACAAGATAATCAACATCAGTGTATCTAACTTCCATTTTTGAGTCTTGCCAGTCTCCATAGATGATTAAAAGTACTCGTAAAATAGTTGAAACAATGATCACTGTACGAAACTTAATCATCATCAATGAATGCTGCAATGAATGAAAATCTAGTTGGATTAAGCTGCAATTAGATATTGAAATGGCCTATAACTCTACACATTCAAATTAAACACTAATCAATTTCATCCACATAGTACAATTCTTAAAGCTGAATTTAGGAATCAAATTCTAAGCATATTAGGTCAAAACTCTGAATCAAAAAGAGATGAAAACAATCTTACCTCAAATCTAGGGCAAAAGAATTGTGTCTTTGAATTTTTTGGCAGCTTTTGAATTCAATCAAGCATCGTCAAAGGGAAATCATACTGTAGAATGTGAATTCAAATTGAAATTTCAATCTGTCATCTCTCATCACCATCTACGATTCGTGAGGTCTGCAAATAAGTTTTAAAATTTCAGAGTACAGCTAGTCAGCAAGTATTTGGCTAAGCAGTCAGCTAAAACACAATGCAAAATTTGGGTGTTCAACTTTCGATCTAGATCGGAAAAATGGCCCGGACTAGACCAGTTCGGTCCGGACCGAGACCGGACCGTTCTTTTTTCAGTCTGATCTTTGGTCCGTAAATTTTAAAAATTCGGTCTTTGATTCGGTCCAGTCTAAACACGAAATTTTTCCGGTCAAGACCGGTTAGACTTTTTTATTTTAAAATATATTGAAACTTGAAAGTCAATCTAGAATTTTAGATTACGGGTCTCACATACTTTTAGATTTTCAAACTTGAAACATAAAACAATTTTTTATTTAATGTAATTGTGAAATTTGAATGGTTTATGGAAGTATATAATTGACATAGGAAAAAAAACACAACTAAAACGAATTTTCGATCTAATCGGTCCGGTTTCGGTCCGGTCTCAAGACCGGTTTTAATTCGGTCTGGACTTCGGGCCTTATTTTCCATGAATTTCGGTCCCCATGACCGGTCCTGTCCGAGACCGATAAACACCCCTAGCAAAATTACATTTTTTTTTGAAACTCGTCTCTAGAGTTAAAATATGGCTAACTTCGGAAAATTTGTGAGAAATCACCTACTTAGGGCTGGCGACGAACTGAACGGTTCGTGAACAGTTCGAGTTCAGTTCGTCAAAAGTTCGGTCTGAGTTTGGTTTGTTTGTTAACAAGTCGACCTCGAGCTAAAATAAAAAGTTCGAATACCTAAACGAGTTGAACTCGAACTATATTGCATTCGGCTCATTAGCTCACAAACAGTTCGAATTTCAAAAATAATGTGCAAAAATAAATGAAGAACATGTAGCCTAGCTTTGTACTTATATTTTGTTGACTTCGAAGTATGTACGGGATAAATTTCATTGTCACTTTAAATTAAAATATCATTACGTGTGGGTTTATTTAGTTGACATTCTTATCAAGCTTATTAGGCTCGAATAAAAGTTCAGTTTGTGTTTATTGAGACAAACTCGAAGTTGAACTCGAGTTTTAATTTCAACATTCGAACCGAGCTCGAGCTCATTTTATAGTTCGAATCGAACTCGAGCCGGAACTTGATCTTTGTAAATTTAGGTGTTATTGAGCCGAGCCCTGCTATGATTCGGCTCGGCTCGGCTCGTGGCCAGCCCTACACCTATTATATAAGTACTTTTCGTAAAGAGTAACTTTTAATTTTTTTTGCATTTAATAACTTAAAATAATATTTTTTGCAAAATCTGATTCTAAGACTTTTAAAAGTTGCTTTGAAAACAATGGTTCTCACAAAAATTTCACAAATATAACTTTCTTTCTTTTTAAATGAAAGGTACATACGTATGTTAAAGACGTCCGATCCATATGGTTGCTTCTTGTTCCTTTGTCCGATCTTATGCAATATAAGTGTTTAGAAATTACCGATCCCGTTATAGGCTTGTGGCGATTTTGGTGTTGGTGGTTGACTTTGACGGGTTGTGCTGGTGGTGATGTACTTTGGTGGTAGCGGTACTCATGAGGGAGGTTGGACCACATGGACAACATTTTATAAGAAAGGGTATATAGGTGGTATTTGACCACGTTGTAAATACAAAGCTTGATGGCTTGTTCTCTCAGACTTATTTTCAGTTCATTTGATTTTTTCATTTAATACACTTAATTTCTATTTTTTTGGCAGCTAGGATCAAGAAGATAACATGCCTTTTCTAGCTCTAGTGGATAGGTCATAAGCCATAGCAACATTTGATCTATTCACCTTAGTACAGATAAGATAGTCACACTTGTTGATCTACAACCTGCGATTGTCCAAGATAGTGGCTATCTATGATGGAGTAGTAGAAACAGGACATGAAAGTGCAGTTACCAAGACCGTACCGCACAGTCCGTTTTAATATGGATCTTTCTTGATAGTTGAAGCCCTTTTTGGATGGCAGCTACCATAGCCTTTGCTTCAGTTTGGAGAGTGGAATTAGCATAGATTCTCTTTGCGCCAATCAAACAATGATTTATATCCTCACTTGCCCAACCAATAGCCGCACCCCCAATGATTTGTTTCACTTTTTCCTTGGGAGTCCATGAGCTTAATTTCTAGTTAGTTCAATTTAATTTACTTAAAATCCGATCAGTTCAATTTAATTCTTCTTTGCTCAATACTTTTACTCTTTTCAATCCAGCTAAGCTTAATTCAATTGTTTTCAGATAAAGAGGCACAATAATAAATACTTCCTCCACTTTTTTACTTGCATCATTTTTCATTTTTGGAAGTTGCAAATTACTTGTATCATTTTTTTTTAGGAAAATATATCCTCTCTACCTCTCTCCACTCATAAGAGTCCCCTTTTTATCCTCTCTCTATATCTCTCATCTCCTTAATTCTTATGCACATCTCTATTATATAAGTGAAGAGGTGGGGGTGGACACCAAAAAGAAAAAAAGGAAAAAAAAAGAAATTAATGAGTTTATTAAATAATTAAGTTATATTTTCAAATTTAGCAATCAAATTTTTAATAAAAGATGTTCAAAATTTCTAACTAAAATATCTAAAAACCTACAAAGCAAAAAAAATAAAAAAATATCAACGATTATATTTTCTTGAGATCTATAAATAGACACCGACTTTGCTATACTTTTGAAATTTTTTATTTTGAAATATATGAGTAGTTGATTGTTCATGAGTGAAGACACATTTGATTAAATTGATCATGATAAAGTATTTTAGCACAAGTGAGAAATATGATAAAGTATTGTCAAGTACTTTTGAATTTTTTCTCATTTGGACAATGAGCAAAAAATACCTTACGGGTACTATATAACAAGAGTTGTAGTTGATGGTGGGGAGTAACGGATGTTTTCAAAGAAAAATGAGCCAAAATGACTTTAGCTTGAAAATAAAATATGTTATGTACCTTCATATTTTATCATGTTACAGTAGCCAAAACACACATCGTATGCAAATAAAATTAGGATTGTTTTGTTCAAAACCACCTAAAATTTTCATGTATTTAGAAACTCCCACCTTAATGAATTTTTCTTTTAAATTTCCACCTATAATTCCCAATTTTATTAGAAACTCCCACCACTTAATGATTTTTGTTAAATTCCGTTAACAAAATCGTGAAATGGGCCCCACATATGCATTGTATTATTAGTTTATGTTGAAATTGAAGTCAATTTCATCAATTTAAAGGCAAATCCTTAATGAATTTAGAGCAAATTTGGAACGAATTACAACTATTTGGAAAGAATTGCAACTATTTCAAGTTCCGTTTCATTAACAAAATATATATGTGGGACCCACTTAACGTTTTTTTGTTAATGAAATTTGACAAAAATCGTTAAGTGGTGGAAGTTTTTAATAAAATTGTAAATGGTAGGTGGAATCTAAAAAAAAAAATCATTAAGGTGGGAGTTTCTAAAAACATGAAAAGTTTAAGTGGTAAGATGCGACTATACATAAAATTATCTACCGTAGATTATAAAATTTCATAATAAAATTGTTGTCGCACGTATCGCGTGCATAGAAATCTAGTTTTTAATAATACAACAAACCGTAAAACATCAGCTAATAAACAAGACACATAAATAGACATAACAGAAAAGGAAGATTCAAAATTTAAACAGCAGGAAATGGGCGCTTAAAAACACAGAACAGAAGCCACTACCACACTCAGGCTACAGTTGCAACTCGGACGCGCATCCATTGTTTAGTCCTATAATTTATATTCTGGGTAACATCGTGTGAAAGTAAAGAAGAACAAACACATACATAAATACAAGTTCTTGAATCTCAATATCTCATCATATTTCCTCTCTTGTTGATCTCCTCTTCTAAAATCGAAGATGGTAACAGTAGCAGCAAGCTATGAAGAAAAGAGAAAACAAAGATTGGAAGAAAACAAAAAGAGAATGGAACAACTCAATCTCCATAAACTCTCTCTAGCTCTTAAATCTTCCCCCGTTAAACACAATACTTCTTCTCCTGTATACACATTTGTTTCACTTATTAAGATTTCTACTTTTAATCACTTGTTTTTTTTTTTTTTTAAAATTGTGTGTTCCATTTTGATTAATTTCCATGGTTCCAGGTGAAAAGAATAAAGGCCAGATTAGGTGATTTGGGTGCTCATTCTCCTATTCGCCGCTCGTCTCGTATGGCTGATAAACCCCTCCCTAATTACAAAGAGGTTTTCTTTCTCATTCCCCATTATATATTTATTATGTTACGGGCTGCATATAAGAAGCTAAAAATTAAACCTTTATTACACTGATTGACGCCGTGATTATTACATTAGATTTTTATAGTACCCTTTTGTTTTGTTTGTTTGAATCCCAAAAATCCCTCCTTTTTATCTTGTTTGTCTGTTTGATTATACTTTTGCAGCACACAATGGAGTCTTTAGGGGGATTAAGAAGGTCAGTTGATTGCTATTTTCTTCCTTTTTTTTCGGGTTTTTGATGGTTTGATATTTACATATTTCCCTTGTATTGATGCTACTAGAGTGTACAAGAGAAGGGATCTTTTGAATCGAGTCTACGCCTCCGATGAGCATAGATTATATGCTATTGAGAGAGCTGAAAAACTCGAGTCCAGCTTAGGTTCTGAGCTCCCTGCTTTTGTCAAACCAATGCTTCAATCTCATGTTACTGGAGGATTTTGGTTGGTCCGTTCTTAATCTCCTTGTTCCTTTGTTGGTCCAAGATTTTACTTATGTTATATGTAGATGATGTTTGTGTTTGTCCCTTAATTATTGCACATGATCCCTACCTTTTGACGCCGCTCTTGGTGAAAATTGGCATAAACAGATAACAAGCTTTGTTCTTTTTGAACTATTACTAGAATAGACATGCCAATTTGCTATGCCCTTGAAAAAATTTGGGATATCCACTTTTGGAGCAAATTGGCATAAACCGATAACAAGTCTTGTTCTTTTTGAACTACTACTAGATTAATAGACATGCCAAGTTTGCTATGCCCTTGATCAACTTCTTCAACTCAAAAAAACAAAACGAAACGGAAGAATATGTGGAATATTTAACTTATTTCCCTGTATCCTGCCTTGGTTTTCTCCTACAGAGTTTTCCTCTCCCATTTTGCAAGACCTATCTTCCTGAACAAGATGAAATGTTCACTCTAGTTGATGAAGACGGAGATGAATGGCAAGCCAAATATCTAGCTCGAAAGAATGGGCTTAGCGGTGGGTGGAGAGGTTTCTCTATGGATCATGAACTAGTTGATGGGGATGCCCTTATTTTTCAGCTCATTGAACCAACTATATTTAAGGTAACCTCTTTTAACTTTAGTTCTTGTAGTAGCTATTGCAATCTATTTCATTGCCTAGCATAATACCTAATAGGAAGTTTTTAGTATTTGGGAGTCGTTTATTAGAACCTTACTAAGATCTCTCATCTTTTTCTTGTATACAATCTCCATAATTTTAAACGAGTTGTGTACGAATAATTGGTGGTTAACTTGTACCCGGGATATTATCATGAAATTTCTCTTGCAATATTACATATAAACACGATTTGTTACTATAATGTATAACCATTACTAAATTAATTGATCTTTTTATTATCTTTAGTTAATATTAACAATAGGGAGGCACCCACCTAGTTTCTTATAGAAGGTTTTTGAGTTGCACGGTTGCTTCTGTTTGCTCAATGACTTCATTTGTTTTGAGTACGTACCACAAGTAACTTCCACATCATTTCATAGGTCTATATTATCCGTGTAAATTCTGAAGAAGATGAAGAGGAGGGTAGTGATGAGAATGATAAAGCTGTTGCAAGTGAGGGAAAGAAAGGCAGCAGAACAAGATAGTAGCAGGTAATTCTTATGGAGAATCATTGTTTCGTGAAAATATTCCAGACACAGATTGTTCTCTCATGAATTCTATCATTTGTGGGATTCACTCTTCGTGTTGTGCTGATGCTGGTGTTTCCTCTATATTTTTGGGGGCTAAGGCATCTCTAAATTTCTGTTCTCTATTGTTGCTTTTAGCTATCTGTTTACATTTTATGTTGCTTTGCCTTCAGTAGCTGATCAGTCCAGTGCAAAGTAGTATGTACTAACTACGTCTCAGTCTAAAATGCATGGTCCTGTTGTGAGTCGATTTTATGAACAATTAATAGGTGACTATTGGCCTGGGGACGGGGAGGTAAAGGTGGCACAAGGAAGGGAGGTAAAATTCGGTAGTCCGGATCACACTTTCTTAAACACATTAGTTGGTTAAATTAATGTCTGCAAAGGGAAGAGAAATGCATGGAACTATGGAATTGCACTCGGTTTTTGCTGGGCATAATCTTGTAAAGGCAAGCTTACAATAAATTATTGACTGGGTGACTTTTCTATATCAAGGGATGTCTCTTTATGATATATGAGTAACTTCCAATGCTACAATATAAATAGTGAATCTGCCTTATCCAGGACTTGCTAATTTTCCAAACATCGGATTAATGTAACAAGTTGAAGATCGGCAGAATTGTATATCTCCCTTTTTACACAATTAATCAACAGTAGAACACGTCTGTTATAATCTATGAAGGAACATAACTAGAGGGGCGTTCATTATCTGTACTTGATTATACCCTACTCTCATTTATACCATACCCATATTTACGTGACTTGATATAACCCGACACCAAACTTTAAAGTGCCCATTGAGTTATTTATCACAATAAGCATACTAGCACATAAATCTGAGCATGGCTCTTAATTGGACGGATGACTCATCTAAAAATGAGTAAAACCAAGTTGCTTGAGTTTGGTGATCTGTTCACCATCTCTAGATGGAAGGAGAGATCATAAGATGAGAAATTATGGGAAAGTATTTGTCGTGTTTGGCCGTTGATCTTGGTGAGACTGCAGTACTAAATTATTATCAGTTCATGGGTACATTAGCATATTTATTTCTGAAGTTTGAGTGTTTTTGGCAGGGCCGGGCAAAAGGTTGCTGATGATGCTGTGATTCCTAGCTTCCAGTTTTTTGCTGCTAAGAGCATGAGTCCATTGGTATACAAGCTTGTGAAGAGTATCTATCTCTTCCATTTTGAAATTGGCAAGCCCCGGACTCATGTTGTAGCTGAGCTAGAGATTGATATGCTCCCTATTTTGACTTGTGAATATGACATCTTTTAAGCAATAGTAGTATGAAGTAGATTTTCTACATTCCCCTCCAAAAAAAAAGTAGATGCTCTACACATTTTGCATCAATTGCGGATAGAGTCGAAAGAAAATGGTAGACATCTGCCATATAACCATCTAAACCACTGGTTCTCAGAAATACAAGATGGAGAATTCAAAATTTTGCTACCATCAACTTAAATACTTTCTCTCTTCTTGAATGCTGATTTTTAGCCAAAGTTGACTTGAAGGAACACTTGTTGCAAGTTTTAACTTGTAAGGAACACTACCAAACAAATTGGTTTTCTTTTTTTGAACTTAAAATTGATCATCATTGACATGATCTTTTGATAGTTTGCCACATCGTATGCATGGGCTAAATCATTGGGTATGTGAATATACTTTATATATATATACTTCTTCCGTTTCCCAAAAGATGTTACACTTTTTTTCACGTATATCAAGGGAGCGATTTAATGGTGTAAACGAGCAAATATTTCGACGAAATTTTAGAACACGACATATGCAATCTCATTTTTGGTTGTATTAAAATTTCGTCGAAAAATTTGCTCGTTTACACCTTCAGATCACTCCCTTGATACGCGTGAAAAAAAAAGTGTAACATTTTTAGTGAAACGGAGGTAGTATTTGCATCTCCCTTAACCGAAAATGAGAAATGGAAAAAAAGAAGAGCAGAGAATACAAGAAGCTTATGTGTTTCGTAGTGACATTTTGGCATTTATTAGACTTGAAGAAAATTAAATCAATTTTTATATAAATTCCTCCCTTTTTGCCGCAAACACTCCAATATACCCGTAAGTATTACCAAAATTACACAAAATACCAGAGTGAACTGTAAACCATAGACTATAGTGATGAAGTGGGAAGATTCTATTTCCTAATACCCTTTCCTACTCCTAGTAGATTTAATTAATTTTAATGTATTTGATGAAGTAATAGAATAACTGTGTTCTTTCAAGTTTCAACTCTATAATTTGACATTTGAATTCCTTAGTTCTGGAGTGAAATAAAGTGAGAGAGAAAAACATAAGAATGCTTTAATGAAAAACACCAAGCACTGGATTTCTGGTCCAAAAGAATGTCGATTAAACGAGGGCCATCTTCCATCGTGCAATTCATGCAAATTAATAACATTATTATACATTTATACTTGTAGTAGAATGAAGAAATGCTCCAGGTAATTCAAGTAGTTGTTCTCAAGCTGAGTTTGAATTTGATTCTGTTATAGTATTAGTATCTTATAGATACAACTGAAGCACCTGTGACATAAATGACTTATTCTATGATCCTATAAACCTTCTATAAAAATTACAATGAAAACCAACACCAATATATTAGAGTTTTATTCCATTTCTGGACAAAGGCAAAGCTGCAGCAGGGATTGAGGATCATGTACATCAGTTTTACATAAATACAAGAGAAAGATAAGGAAGCAATATACATGCACACAGATGTAGAAGCAGCAGAGGTCACTTTAATCCCCTTGCCCTTAAAATCATTCTGGCTAGCATCCCCTGTCAAACAGTCAGATTTCATACACGCATGTTGACCTGCAGCCAGAAATGAGCTGGAAAAGGTATGGCTCTGCGGTATTAAGGTGCATCATACAACGATCTCATATGTAACCAGCTTGGCGTATAGTGTATAATGTATATGGCTACCAATTCTCACATTTTTGAAGTAGCTTGACTGAAGGTTGGGTCAATGCAAACCACCACCTAAAGCATCATCATCATTTAAACAGCAAATAGAAATTCAGCAACTGGACTTTCAAGGGAGCAAATTAAGCAATGAGACAGTGGTGCTAAAGACGGTACGTAGTAAGAGTTTACACACTCTCTTCGACTAACCAAAACATAAAGGTAATCAACACTACAATATGTCAAGGTTTCACTTTCTAGTATGAGGTATCCTAATAATAAAGCCATATACAGCAGGATACCTACTGCTGGCAGAGGCGGAGACAGCACACACCACCATGGTGCACGTGCACCAGCATAAATTTGGAAAAAAAATCATTCCCTCCTTACTCAGCAGCAGTAGAAGCCATTGAAGATGAGGAGATAGAGGAAGGCTAGCAGTAGCAGCACATAAATTGGGTTGAGAATGGGGGTTTTAGACACAGAATGGAAGGACTAAACTTGTGGGAGACAAGGAAGAGAATGAATACCGTCTCGATTACTTTCGGTTTTTACTGTTGGAAATTTGGTCCAAATATTTGCAGAGAACAAATTTCAGGCTTACCATCTCATTTGATCTTCTGTTGCATGTTTATTTTCTCTGTAATTATTTGATTCTTTGTGATCAAAGTTGGGAGGACATTGTTTCATCTGAGCTTTCGACTTTGATTGAGGATTTTTGGAGATGTATTATATGTGGTGCGTAAGCCTGCATTAGTACATGTTAATTGAAGGCTGAAGCTATGTCCTGTGAAGGATTTTTGTTTTGACCCAATTATTGGGGAGGGAGGTGAAATTGGGTTGGAATTTTAGAAGGAAATGAGATCAGCAGGGAGACAAAGGTGAAAAAGGAAATTGAGGGTTAACAAAATTCTCATGGGTATGGGCTTGGGTCTTAGGTGTATAATGGGTGGATAAATTAGAAAAATAATTATTTAGTTCTATATGCATGTTTTTCAAGTGTTTGTCATATATTTGACTAAATAGTCTTATGAAAATTAGCAAGATGTGTTGAATCAATTGAAGGTTCTTCATAATAAATGATAACAAGAAAATGACACTCTTTAGTAGTATTGGAATATAACTCATGTCCTTATGTCATTTTATTGAAAATCAGCTATCATCTATAGTTTATCTTACCAAACACTTTTACAGAAACAGTTAATACAAACAGTTGATCAAATCAACTAATTTTTCCAGGTAGTCAACCGATTTAATATATCACCTATCTGTTATCTGTTATTATCCGCTGAGCACCAAATAAGGACGTAGTCGTCTTTTTCTTCTTCTAACATTCTAATATTGGGGTAAGCCTAGTGTAAACTTGTTTTATTTTCTTCCGGTGTGTCTAGTGGGGGATCGCCCTTATTTCTTCCGGTGTGTCTAGTGGGGATCGCCCTAGTTAAAATTTTGTTCCTGTGTTGTTTTTAAAAAAATATTCCTTTTTTGTTTACTTTTGGAATGAAATTTATAAGGAAGTACTCTTGATAAAAAAAAATCGATTCTAATATGTAATCGGTAATTGGTGGTGAACCACCATCTAAAAAATCCTGGATCCGCCCCTGACTGCTGGTACCTTTGAATCCTTGACATATACAGCAATTCTTCAGTCACGATAGATTCATAAAAATAGGCCAATGTGACCAAGTAGGCAGTCGTATTGCTGTATGATTTCAAATACCTCAATATAGAAAGAGAAACCTGAGGGTATTTCACCAAACAAATGGTACATCAATGAAAAGCCCCTATAGTAAGGAACAAGAGCAAAGAAAAAGGTTCCACACCTTGCCTATACTTTTACCAGAATGGAGATATTCAACAGCATCAGAGACAGATTGAAGCCCCAAAAACCTTCTTGGGTCCATGTTAACCTGCATCACAATAGCAGTACAAAAAAAATCTTATGCACATTGGAAACAGATAAGGATCAAGGAACTGAATCATGCGGCCGGATATAGGGAAGGTTAAGAATGAAAGAAAAACTTGCTTAGGTGTTCTAATCTGAAGATGGGAACTGGAGGAAACAACTGGCGATGAACTTGCCTAAAAACAGCCTAAAGTTCAAAATCTTCACTAATCTGAAATTTCAGATACAGATGCAGTATTGATGTAATGCAGGATGACTGGTGAGGCAGTGACCTCTTACTCTTAAAAATGACAGGAAGAAATTTTAAGCTAAGATTATTTTGAAAGAACATTCAACCTACTACATATTTAAAAAGAGAAAATAGCTGGACAGAACCTAAAAAGATAAACCTGAGATAAAGAAAGCAAATTCGTTGCAATTATTGGGACAGTTTATTTCAATACCTTTAGAATCCCTGAAGAGTAGAGGTTAAACAACTTGTCGAGGTGTTGTTGCCACAGACGACTATATTGTACAAGGAAGAAACCAGCCTAAAAAACAGGTGAAGCACATTTATTAAGCACATAATGTACTCAGTAAACATAGTAATCATGTAAGCAAATTAGCCAACTCAATTATAAATGCAGATTAATCATAAACGAGTATTGGCTTTTTTCATTGGATAGAGCTTTCGTTCCGATGATGAAATTTAGGAAGCTACTTCTTTTTTGTCCATTGAAGGGCTAAGGATAAGTTTAAACCACGTTGATCTCATCAGGAATTCAGGATCATGCAGGCATCTTGGATGAGGGAGGTAGATGACTCCATCACCTTGTAGAATATAAGTGTACTAGTAACTGCGTGGAATTTACTATTAGAAAAATACAAGTTGTACATGCCTAATACCGTATTACGCAACTCTTCCGTGTCGCGATCTGATTAGGTCTGTAAATAGAAAGTTCATATAAGGAAATTACTAATTAGTGTTTTACATAAAGAATTTAACGTATTGATATATTATTTCTATATTTGAAAAAGGTATACTTCCTCCGTATCAAATTAGAAGCTACACTTTTTTTTTTGGACTCCAATGCAACTTTTTAATGTGAGAGATAGAGAGGAAAAGCCATGTGGTAGGAGAGAGATAGAGAGAAGGAAAAACCATATAAAGAAGTGTAGCATCTAATAAGAAATTTCCTTATTTGGAAAGTGTAGCAACTAAAAAAACGAAGGAAGTACAATTTTCCCATTTTATTATTGTAAAAAACATCCAAGAAGTGTCTTTACTTGCTTCTACACTTGCATAATTTTAGTACAGTATTACAGTACTATGTTGACAACTTTCAACGTTTTTGAATCTTTTTCAATCAACTTTTACAATAGACTGAAATTTTTTGTTTCAATTTCATTTCCACAACCAAATTATATGACTCTAAGTCTTTTACTTACCCATGATAGTGTCGATAGGTGCTGATAGTGTGCTGTCACCTAAAAGTTATTTTACATTAAGGTTTAGTCCTATTATCCTATACTACCGCCATCCTTTTATGTCCTACCCATTTACTGTAGCTCCAAACTCCAAAGACCAAGATATGTAAGCGAGATGGTGTTGCATTTGTGGTTAGCGCAAGGAGAAGGTGGAGAT
Organism: Patellifolia procumbens; assembly: GCA_947645195.1. Lineage (NCBI taxonomy): Eukaryota > Viridiplantae > Streptophyta > Magnoliopsida > Caryophyllales > Amaranthaceae > Patellifolia > Patellifolia procumbens. Next base: position 1,592,514 of record CANSGD010000429.1, read on the forward strand.
AGAGTGTTCTATGTGGGGTTTGAGTAAGAAGATGGTGAATAGAGAGAGAATAGCATGTGGGGTAAGAACTAAGAACAATGTGCACATCAAACTTTTATTACCGCTTCCAATTTATTTGGAAGTCTAAAGTTCTGAAACTGGCTCATAATGATGCCCCAGTGCCAAGCAAAACCACCACTATCAGAAAACACTAATGATGTCCATCCTGCTGTTAAGTTCTATATATAAGCTGCCGGTGTACTAAAATAGCTGAGACTAGTAGAGAGGCTTTGCTATATAGCAAGCTAGAGGTCCCCAGAGTCCTCTTAACGGAGTCTTGGACCTTGCCATCACCCATTACACCCATTACAGAGTCTTTCAGAGTAGCAGTCTTGGGTTTGAGTTATAGAGCAGAAAATTGTGCAGCATTTTACTAATATTACTGCCTTTTGTAGTTGTTAAAAAGCATCATGAAATCTTTCTTGAATATGGTGATTATGGTTAATAGTTAAGATTTTTCCCTTCAAGAGTAAGCAGAATTCCACAATTTTGGGGTTACATAGCAGATTTCTGTAATTGGCCACTACTTGTATAAAAAGGAAGGAACAAACAGAAATAGTATTTCCAAGAATAATAGGAATGAAGCAAACATACCACAGTTTGACTTTTGGCTAGAAGCTTCTCACACAATCCAGGATAATTTGATGGCTTCCATCCATGTTCTCCTTGATACTAAACATAAACAAAGCAAGAGAAAAGCTGCATTATCTTGTGTCTCTATCATATAAAGTGCACTAGTTACTAGTTGAGCAAGCATATTCAGCTAAAAAGGCTTATGGTGCAGAAGTTCTGTGATATGTTGCATATATAAGTATAAAACATATTGCTGTAGTTAAGGTCCAGGCAGCTTTAGACTTGTATATCTTCCATCCATGCTGATAATAGGATAATCAACTCATGACATGCATTAGCCTTATTATCTTCTTGGCTCTTCTACTAGTGTTTGACTTTATGATGGTTACTCAGACTTTGCTGTTGAAGTGTCCGGTTGTCGGACTCGGACATTTCATAGAAAAATGTCAAGTTTTGGTATGAAATGAGGTATCGAAGTGTCAAGTCGTGTCTAACACAATAAGAGTTCGACAGACGTACGTAAGGAAATTAGAAATGTGGAAGAAATATAGACCTTCAGTCTTGGCCTTGACAATGAAATATTTCGACAGACGAGAAACTCTTGGGTGGACCTGGTCCACACTAAAAATAGTGTAGACCACCTAACTTTTGATTGCTAAACCTTAACTTTTAATTACAAAATCTTAACCTTTGAAACAAACCTTAACTTTTCATTCATAACACGTAATTTTTTATTACAAAACCTTAACTTTTGATTGTTAAACCTTAACTTTTAATTACAAAATCTTAACTTTTGGGCTGTCTATTTTACATGATAAATTTGACTATATCTCCAGATGAATTTTCGTCTTCGTTTATAGAAATCACCCTAGCATATTGCTGATTTCAAATTTGTCATATTGAGACGAATCTATCTTGATTGGAATAGCAGATTAATGGGATATGTCTTCCTGATCCCCAGAACAACAAAAGGCTACTAAGAAGGAAGTTTCTAGACCAATGTCTCCAACAAGCTGATCTGACTGATCTCTAAGCAGCTGCTATTACCTACTGGGGTTTGTTACGCTATTTTGGCCACATTGAGTCCCTTAGCAAAATGCTATTGCCGGAGAGAGGTAATTAACAATAATACTCTATTGGATCTTTTTTCCTATACCCACTCTGACTAAAAAGACCGAAAGATAAAACAGTTAAGTGATACTCCGTCAACTCACAAGTCAGCTCTACCAAAGAATGTGTTTAATAAAACCGTTAATGTCATTGGTAAAATGACCATCATTCCTTGATTAATTGGTTTTCAATGCAAAATGGCCCAAACTTACCTTTATCAAATAATCAATAATCACTATTACTAATCATTCATATACCAAGACAATAATGTTTGTCTGTTTTATATACCAATACAACACCTAGCAAATCATCAATATGTGTGAACAACCTTAAAAGTCACTTATCTTGGAATAGAGGAAGTATACTACTTCATTTTACATACATCACAAACATTGAATAGCAAGTAATAAGTGGCAAGTAGGAAACAGCATATACAGCTTGGATCAGGCCATTATGAGATAGCATACCTGAGATATCATTCCAATCACCACAAGCCGGCCATAAATCGCTAGGGCATTCAAGCACATATTAAACATTTCGCCACCAACTGACTCGTAGATAATATCAACTCCTTTGGGAAATTCCTTCTTTAAAACCTGCAATAATAAACATTTTTTTTCTATGATTAATGCAAAATAACAGACGTATTGTATAATTGAGCAGTCTTATACAAAGCATCATACCTTCACTGATGAGTAAAAAGCAACAGCCATAAATGTAGAGTATGATGGCTAAAGGATCAAGTGCATCTAGACAAGTCATAGGTGAGCGACTAAGTTTTGTTGAACTATACGATGACAAGAAAAAATCCAGATCTAAAGGATAACGCTGTAGATTTTAACACATTAAGATACCAGGTTATTTAATCAGACAAAGATCTGCAGTTGCACTTGTACCCTGCTGGCCTGACTACTCAAGTTTACTTAGTTGATGTGCTAGGCACGGTTGGCAAAAGCTGACCCGACTCGGTTAAGTTTTTCGATCCAATTATATAATTGGGTTGGCCCAACATGATATGCTAATTAAATGAGTTAGGTTCAGGTTGAATTTTACAACCCGAACATAGCCTGCTTTGACCCATATATCTATGAAAGTTCCAAAAAACTAATGTTAATAAATATTAAAATTGGTCAAGAAACATAAGAACGTCTAAAGATGGATAATAATTATCATATTTATAAGAAAGAAAAAAAAATCAAAACATATTTATTTCATGGAGAACTGAATTTCTGATTATTTTAAATTGTAATTAACTAAGATATATTTTTTTTGAATAATCGAAGATAAATGGGTTGATTGGATTAAGTGGGTGACCTATTTATTAAATGGGTTGGGTTAGGGCTGAACTTTTCAACTTAACAAATGGGCTAGGTTTGCATTGAACATTTTCAAACAATTTAATATTTGACCGAACACGAACCTGAGCCTTCAAAATGTTAGATACTACGCATATGTTCAAAGAAAAAAGGAAGGAACTAGAACTTACTGATTTTACATCTTCTCTTTTATAATTTATTACGCGATCAGCTCCTAGTTTTTTCAAAAGCATGGCCTTATCAGAACCTCCGCAAGTTGCTACAACTCTGTTTCCAGCCAATTTCGCCAGCTGCAGATTATATACAAGATGATAAGCAAAATTATAAAGAAAATAGAGAAAAAAACAGTATCCGCTACCTTAAACTTTGTTTACCAAATAACTGGCAGAAAAAAAAGGAGCACACGAGGGGGTCCTGATCAGACAAACAGCTCAAAGTGAAGAGCTTACCAATAAACACCCTTAGGCCTGGTTTATTTTTTAAATTTTCACCTAATCCCATCTAGGCTACTCATTAATACATTAGTGATTTGTCTATTACGAACACATAGAGGACCTACCAAAACATACGGGACTCATAACATAGTTCTCATATCAACGAGTGAACTGAATGAAAGAGGCTGTTATGTGCCAAGATGGGCCTGCCATCCATTCACATAATTCGCTATTTAATTCGCCTTTTGAATTCGCAATTCGACTAAAATGGGCCAAAAATAGCCCAAAACGACCACAATTCGCTTATTTCAATTCGTAATTCGCAAGGTGTTTAGAGAATTATGTAGCAGTGCTGCCATCAAATGAGTCTACGAGAGGCGAAGTAAGAAAGGGAAACAACTAGCTCAAGGGAATCAGCAGCAATCCCAAGGCCCAACTGCATAATGATGAGGTGGCAGAAGAGTTGTTAGTGGTAGGCAATAATAGTGGGGAATCTTTTATATGTAATACATAGGAAATGCAAGAGAGATTAATTATGAAAATTATTGTGATCACATTTTACTTTTGGGAGTGACTAGCTACTCCAAAAGTCTAGAAGTTTTGTGCCTCAAGCTTCAAGGTATCAATATATCCCTTTTTTCTCTCTTCTCTAATTACTCCTTATTCTCCTACTGTTTTCATCTAATCTATAACAGAGGGGCATAAGCATCCATTAAAACAAATTCATACTTGAGGGTTTTTCTGGAGCAAATATCCCCAATCAAGTTCTGGTGGGCACAAACATTAAGAATAAAGGGACTAAAAATAGCATATTGAACGTAAATGGATCTGCAAGATATTTTTTTGCGGGATATAAATCTGCATAGTGAATAGCAATTTGGAAGATCCCTACAGAGAGCGTGAAATTCACTATAAGTGGCAGCTGCTTCTGTCATTACAGTAGTACTCCAGAAGAACATATGGGAATGTAGTAATGTACTGTATGAGATGACAGAGACATACAGTCATCCTGTCCAGAAAAGAGCTAAATTTTGAAATAATGCCATACATGAAGGAAGGGATTACTATTCCATAGTTAAATGGTGCAAACATTTCTAGATACTCAAAAACAATGGAAACAAGGGACAAACAAGCGAAGGCAAGTAGTTAGATACATCCACACGAAGAAACGAATGCAAACATCCATTAGAAAATGACTTTAAAAATGCTAAGTTTCCTATCGAGTCTATCACAATAACTTCTACTTCATGATGTTGGGCTCTCAATATCCTCATTCAGCATCAAAAGGAAATGATCATACATTGGAGACTCCATGATCACCACAGATTAGGACAATGAGGGAAAGAAAACAATGTCCAGCCAAGCAAAATAGAAAAGAAAAGTACGAGGGAAATTACATCATCAACTTCATACTGATGTCCTTGGATATGATGTTCGATGAAATTATAATCCATGAAATTACCAGAGCGAAGCGGACACTAGAAAGTAGAAAGAATAATCACAACTATGGGTGCAGTGGCCTGAAAGGAAAGAAAGACACCTGTACAGCAAACTGTCCTGTCCCCCCAGCAGCGGCAGTGACCAGAACTGTTTTTCCTGAACCCATTTGTGCTGCCTATAATTTTCACAAAGGGGATTACAAAGGTTCAGAAAAGACAGTTATGTAGACATACATAACTAGATATGGAACTATATTCTGCTTACAGAAGATGATTTTAGGACGTAAAGCTTTAGAAAAGACAGCTATGTATGAAACATTGAACCTTTTCAAGAGCTATTGAGGCTGTAAGTCCAGAAGTAAGCATTGCTACAACTTCTGGATCAGGTCTAGCCACAGGAAGTATATATTTGGAAGGAACCTGAAGGGAATAGAAAAGAGATCACAGCAACATAATATTAGCACAGTCTATAGGCAAGTACTAATACAAAGTAATAGAAGAAAACTCTAAAGTAAAAAATCAATGCAGAATACTGCATACAGTCATGAATTCAGCATAACTTCCAAAAGTCATCACTGCAGCAGGGGTGCCAACTTTCAAGGCATCCACGGAATCACCAACTGCAGCAATTATACCGACAGCCTGCATAAAAATGACCGAACACAGTTTTATACCCAAAAAAAACCCAATTCTAGATGGACATGCAATACAAAGCACTCAAGTAACTGTAATGAATCGACCTTAATGTAAGAAAAAGGGAAGGGTAAAATTGGAAATTAGTTAAGTGTGTGTTGTTCCAATCAAAAGGAAGAAATAAGAGTGACGTGGGATATATATAGGAGGTCACTATTTTGTGTGGACTCATTCATGAAAAAGTTGAGGATTAATTAGTGTATTGTAGGTTAGCCTTGGGAGTGACAACTACTCAAAAGTTGAGTGTTGGTGAGTAAAACCAAATGTAGGTGTATTTTATGCTTTCAATACAACATTCTCCATTCTTCCTATTTTCGGCATCTTATTCTGCTGTGCTAATGAAAGGACAGGATGTCATATAAGGATACGTGGTTGATGTTTCTTCAGCGATAAGAGCCAACTTAGTCACCCAAAAGCGCTACACTTCATAATGCAGAATTTATTTACATGCCACCAAGGGGGGTTTAGTGAACAAGCAAAGGGCCGAATACAAGCATTGCAGGTAAAGAACTTAAACAAGCCAGCATTTTATTTAGTGTCCAGGCAGACAACACTCATTGGCTATATAATCTTCAGCAAATAAAAAGGTGTTACAACTAGTTCAGAATATTTTCACACCTCAAAACCAGCATCAAAGGGAAGATTTCCAGCGAGATCGTCACTGTTAGAACTAAAATAGCGGCCCGAACTGAAATTTACCTATTCAAAACAAATTAGTATAAGAAACACAGCAAAGTGGGAGCAAACCAACAGCTGTTTAAGGAAGCAAATTAATATTAAGTAACCATTGATGGTACTGAGACATATTGGACCAAATAGGTTACTTATCTTGATTGATGAAGTGGCAAAGGCAAAAGATAATTAGTACACATGCCTGTGCAAGGCCATTAACATGTGATGTGATGTTTCGTTCATTGGTATAACACAGTCCCCATTTTGCACTGCTATCCAATTCCCAACAGACATGCCCATTTGTATTATGATTCTCTTTGGCTTTCTAGGTTCAAATTATATATAATTGGCATGGACATCAGAAAATGACGATCATGCTGTAGGATGTTTCGATAAAAAAAAGGATGCACAAAACACACAGACAGCATGAGTTCTTAATCAATAATTAAGAGGTTGTACAGGCCTTTTAATTTATAGTGAAGGCATTGCATCCTGTACATAGAATTTTCCTAAGCCGTCTCTTCCCAAGGGGGAAAAACTATTCCCAAGACCTGAAAAAGCCTAGCCTTGATATTTACACATTGTAGAAGTACTAATAGTGTTTTCTTCTCATTTGATTACTCCACAAGATTACTACGCATGGCTTTCTTATAACAACTAGAGCCTCGGAAATTGAGAGAAAGCGACTGGCAGGTCCGAAGAGGGATCAAATGGCTGGAAACCACTAAAGTTGCCTGATGGGAGATTCTAACAAAATGAGTCCTTGCTTGGCATCGCTCATATTTTCTAACAAAAAGACCCCCACAAAGCCAACTCACTCTCTAAGATTGCCAGTTTAAATTTTATCCACCTCCAGTAAGATTGAGCCAATATTTCCATGAAGCCACATATCTAAAGCTGCAAAAACAAGGATCCATCAGGTTCGCTTAGGCCCTTTTCCACAAACTAAATCAAGCCGGACATTCTTAATCTTCTTGGAGAGAGATTTAGATCTCCCACCCCCCTCAACCAAACAAAAATAACAGCGAATTCGGTTTCCCCTTGCTCCAACAAGCTAGGTAGTTACGCTTCTAACTATCCTTATTTTGTCTCATAGCACTCATTGTTGCTCCTTGAACAGAGGAAATCTCCAGCTTAAAGATGCTACAGTACGTAAATTAGAAAATAAGCTGCATAGGCAAGGAAGACGGTTCTGCAACTTGCAACTAAACAATTTTTATTTCACCTAGGCCAGTCAGTGTCTATTTTAATTCAAGAAGTTCTTTGGGAGACAGTGTACGGATCCCCCACTACAGCATGGCTGAACTCTGAAACAGCATATTGCAGCAGGAAAAAAAAATGAATTTGATCTCCATAGGGTGTGAAAGACAAAAGGAAGAACATGAAACCATACAAATGACAAACTTACATCACTAGCATTGACACCAGCATACAATATCTTCACGAGAACATGATTTCGTTTGATAGGCAGGTCCAAAGGGGTGCGCTGTATCCTTGTAGCAGCACGAAAATTATGGTTCAAGGTGTGAACAACTCTGAGAAAAACAAAACATCAAGCAAATGTTAGAGTAGCATATGCTTTCCAAGCAAGGAGAGGAAGAATTAAATGAAAGATGTTTATCAATGCAAATATTTACAATCCTTTGGTTTTTAGCAGCTTGATGCAATGCATTTTCACACATGTTCAGCAAGGACTTTGAAGCCTCAAGGAACAAGGAGACGCTATCTGTTTTTTTTTTCTTTTTGTTAAGTAGCAAATAATTAGATTAGAAAGATACCAAGAGAGTGTCGCCACTTACAAAAGGAGGGCTAATGACAAAAGACTCAAGTCCCAGAGCAATTCATCTACATACTAAAGAGAGCCAAATGATGCTCAGTTACTAGAACTTGACTCCAGATATACAAAAGTCTCAAAAAATGGAAATTGAAAGCTTCAGGAGAGGAAGTCAAACCCTCAAGATCCGTTGGTTTCTTTTCTTCCAAACCTCCACAAATTGCCAACCCAAGCATCTTCCAAACATCCACAAGCCAACCTTTTGTCACCGTGCTTCTATAGTCAACAAGAGCCTCTTTCACGAACAAGGTTGGACCCAAATCAACCCACCCAAAGATAAAGATAAGTGCCAAAGAGGAAGAACCCAAGGCATGGAGACCCTATTTGAGCTACCTGGCGGCATGGTATCCTAAATTTCTTAATTCGTAAATTGATTGGAGAAATGGAATATATGTTGCAAACCTAAATAGGATTCAAGGCATTCTTCTAGATGTGACAAGAAAGAGAGCCAATCACATCAACATAAACAACATCAGAGCCTGAGCAGCAATAAGAAGGGATCCACTCCTACCCGTTACGATCTCTCAAGCATAGGGTTCGGTTCGACCTCAGCAGGAGCACAACTATGGCATTTGACTGCTCAATTCTTAGCAAGGAAGCGTCCTGCATCCTCGTTCCTATTTAACAAAATCAAACCGGATTGGTACTGTGTAACCCTGCTTACAACCTATGCGTGCAGCACATATTATAGCTAGATGTCACACATATTCATTTATCCTAGATGCTTTTCCGGCAGTCTGGCACAGATTCATTTGTATTTCTAGGCAAGGCTTCACGGAACACATACGTTCCACTTGTGCCGCATATTTTCTCTCTCTTACTACAATCAGATTAAAAAGAAATCATCATGGCATCAAAAGCTCCATGTTATACTTACCTAACTTGGTTCCTACCATTTGATTTCTCGACTTATACATCCAAGAATTCTGCAGGTAAACCTTAGATCAAAAGTCATTGGACTAGAAGCAATCATCACTGCAAGGCAGCGGTAGTGGTACAAATCTGTGTGTGACAATAGCAGAGGAGTTCAACAGTATCTAGGATTCATCAAAAACATCAGGCGTGGCCATGTGGTTTTGGCAGCATCAGTTTGGTGTTAGAAACATCTCAGACACACCCAAATGTTACCTGTCAAGCAATTTTTGGCACTAAAGCACTGTAGCACAAGGTGGTAAAATTTACAGACAAATGCAGTTACATACAGCAGTATAAAATAAGGGAGCACGAAGAAAAGAGAAATATGATGATCCATGACACACATAGAGAACTAACATTAAACAGTTCCTCACATTTTCTCAAAGCTCTGAGGTAATTTCAGATCCAAAGGATAGGTAAGCATTGTTCTTCTCGTCAATTTCGACAAAGGAACTCGATATTTTGCTTCCTCGGCGGGGGTTGGCCAGTATTCAAGCCCTCTACGATTTGTTATCCATAAACAAGATCCAGCTTTAGTCTCATCTGTGATAAGCTCTAAAGTGCCTAGGTATTTGGTGAAATGTATGTCAGCATCAGCATGCCTAAACACATTTAAGAGCTGCGGCAAATGAGAAATTTCAAGATCATATCTGAGAAGAATAGCTTTACCTTTTACCACCATTTCCATAGGTATGAAGCCCCCGATTGAGGCTAACATTTTAGGATCCACCTTTGCCCCTATATCAGTTTCAACAAACTGCACATACATAAGACATTAGCACCTGCAATCTCAAAGGCCAGTTGATTGCTTGTATTAAAATTTCTTCCCACATAGAAAAACAAATATTCAAGGACTAGAAACCTTCATGAGGATGGAATTTCTAGTGATACATCATCCCTTTCAAACCACAACACCTTCCCCTCATACAAATGATACTTTAGTTCCTTCATTTGTATAGTAGGGTGGTCCAAAGAAAAGGCTATTTAAGCTTTTATGGGACAGAAGAAGCTAGGCTCCACTTTTAAAAACCATCATTTACACCCCCCACCCCATCCCAAAAAAGAAGGCCGTGACATGTAAACCCATATGAGTTTGTAATTGGTATCAAGACTTAATGAACAAGCAAATTAAACTAGCAGAGTGCATAGAGATTACTAAACATAACAATGTTACATTGTATCATATGAAGCATTGCAGACAGGCATCTTACTTCTGGGCAGAGTACATTCACACGAATGCCTTGACGTTTGTATGGAAGAAGAGATCTGGTAAAAAGAACCACACCACCTGTGTATATTTCAAGGAAAAATTATATAATCAGTCCTCTAGGTTTGACACAAACATGAAAGGCTACAATGTAACAAAGATTACCCAGATCAATCAGCCATGTCCACTGATACTACCAACAATAAGAGCTGAAGGCTTCAATCATTACCTCCATTTCTATAGTGAGTTTAGAAAAATAGGTTGTTTTATTATAAATTTTATTCTCCAACTTGAATGCAAATCTCTATATTAGAAGTTCAATTGTACTCTTACATTAGAGCTCTTCCTAGTTTCCATTTTAATCTATTTCAAACCTTCTCCTTTCAGAAACCAAAAATAAAAATTAAAAAGGAAAGAATGAGACAAAGGAAAAGGAACTTTAATCAAAAAATTACTCCTCCCATTAATTCGACTACCGAAACAAATTCCAGTAATAAATTCTCAAGAAAACATACTAGAACACCGATGTGGCTTTCCACTCCCTCAAATCAATAATTATGACTTCTATCGGAATTTTTTATCCAAAATACAAGTCAATGTGCAATATGGCAACATTGAATACCACTGTCCTATTGTCACCATACACTTTACAGTATAGCATTAAGGAAACTTTTTCATAATATTAATACAGTTTCTAATTCCACTGTACAATGTCACTTCAATATTCACATAAATGCAAGCGGATGAATAGCCTGTGGGTACTCAGTGGAATTTTGCATAATACTAATGGTGCAGCCATGCAGGTAGATTATTAGGGTAATTTGGTAATTAGACTCTTAGTGGGCTTGTAAAGATAGATTTTGTATCTCTATATGTATAACATGCCAGGCAACCTAAACAGGTTAGCCAATTATTTCCAATACTCGTACATGGTATCCTAGGTTTAGAATTTTTTTCCGCTACGCTCAAACCCTAAACCTAAACACACCGGCTCCTCTCATGGCCACCGGACCACCGTCCATCTCCGCCGTCAGCACCGGCGCCGGCAGCCCCTCCACGCCTGTACATACACCGCGTGTGGAGGCGTCTTCCCGGCAACAGTCTTTGTTCGCTGCTTCACCCGCCCAGGCGCAGCAACCGCAACCGGTTAACTTGCCCACCGCAAGCCTGCGTGCTGCAGCCGGCCGTGGTGGCGCCACCTGGCTGCACCACCAGTCATCTCGGCAGCCACCAACAGCCTCTTCAATGGTGGATCACACCACACTGGTACAAACCCTAGTTTTCCACCCGGGTTTGGCGCGCCTTCCATGCCCTATGCGTCCCCTACGCATACATCGTCTGCCTTGTTTCCGTCTTCAATGGCGCATCATCCTCCCTTTTCGGTTCCTCCTCCGCAATCGATTGCACATCAATTCAATAATCATGACATCACGCATTTTGTGACCATCAAGTTAACTACTGCCGAGGATTTTCTTGTCTGGAAAACTCAGGTTACGTGTTTCTTGTTAACACATCAGTTACTTGGTATTGTTGATGGTATATACCTTCTTCTACTTGTGTTGATCATCTTGGCAATTCCACACCTAATCCGCAATTTTACGAGTATTTACGTTTGATTCAACAAATTAAATTGTGGTTGTATGCTACGTTGTCACGTGATGTTATGCTAGATGTACATGAGTTACATACTTCTGTTGAAATTTGGAATCGTTTGATGTCTAGATTTTTACATGCTACTATGGCTAGGTCTATGGAATTAAAAAGTCGATTGAGTCATATGAAAAAGCCCGAACAGCAGACTATGGAGGTTTTTCTACGTGAAATTAAGATTATTGTTGACTCTTTAGCTGCTATTCAGTGTCCTGTCTCTTAGTATGATCTTGTTTAGTATACCTTGACTGCATTGGATCAAGATCGTGATTATGATGCTCTTGTCACTACCTTGTTACAATTTCAAACGTCCTTGACGTTTGATGATCTTCGCCCCAAGCTACTTCAGCATGAGCAACGCATTAAGGCTAAGCGTGCATATGATGAGACCTCTACTACTCATCAGGCTTTAGTAGCTGTTCAGTGTGACTCTTCAGGTTCACAACCGTCTTCTTCAGGTGGTTCGAATTCTAAGGGTCAAGGAGGTGGTAAGAACAAGAATCGGAACAATAACCGTAACAAAGGTGGTCGTGGCAACAATGGAGGACGCGGCAATGGAGGACAGGGTGGTCGTGGAAATGCAGGCCGCGCTAATGGTATGGGTAATTTTCAAGATGTTTCTTATGTTGATTATTCTTGTGCCAATTATATTGCTAATGATTTATCTTCAGCAGGAAGTAATCTATCTAAGGGCAATTTAGCCACCACTCCTTCTTCAGATACTTGTGGTCTTTGTTGGTATCCAGGTCACCAGACAGCCTATTGTCCTCAGCGTTTTAATCATAGCTTTGTGCCTTCTTCTCCTGATGGTGTCACACGTGCCCTAGCTGCACTGTCTGTTGGTGGTGAAACAAACGACTCCGTTTGGTATCCAGATTCTGGAGCCGCATCTCACATGACCTCACAGGATGGTAAGCTATCTAACGCTCTTCTTTACACTGGTTCGAGTTCTGTTGTTGGTGGTGATGGCACACGACTTCCCATTAATAAACTTGGTAATTTGATTCTGTCTTCCTCTAGTCGCCCCCTTCGCCTCACGAAGGTGTGTCATGTTCCCCTGTTAAAACATAATTTGATGTCTGTTCAAAAGTTATGTCATGATAATTCTTGCATAGTCTGTTTTGACGAGTCTTTTGTTTGTGTTAAGGACAAGACCACGGGGGCAGTTCTGTTGCGGGGAATCAGTAGGAATGGTGTCTACCCTCTTCAGCCTCACATCCTAGAGTCAGAGTCGTCTTCTCGAGTTTGTTCAGAGTCTTCCCGAGTCTGCCCAGAGTCTGTTCCTGCCCTCATAGCAACCAAGGACTCTGGAGTTGTTTGGCATACTCGCCTTGGTCATCGTTCTGCTAGAGTTTTAGGAAGTTTACGTTCACAAAACTTTTTTCATGTAATTCTAAGTTTCATGACGATTGTGTTCATTGCAAATTAGGAAAGACACATCGTTTGCCTTTTGAGTCTGTGACTCATCGTGCCCCCTATCCCTTATATTTGATACATAGTGATCTTTGGCAATCGCCCGTCAAATCTAATCAGTTTTTTCAGTATTATGTGGTTTTTGTTGATGATTATTCACGTTTTTCATGGCTATATCCACTTAAACTGAAATCTGATGTCTATTCGACCTTCTTAACTTTTCAAAAACTTGTTGAGAACTTGTTTAATTCCAAAATTAAATTTTTCCAAAGTGATGGTGGACGTGAAATTGATAACACTCCTTTACTACAACATTTTTGTGATTCGTGAATTTATTTTCGAAAGTCTTGTGCTCAGACTCAAGCGCAGAATGGTGTTGCAGAAAGGAAACATCGAACCATTATTGAGATGGCCCGCACTATGCTTATTCAATCTGAATTGCCACCTCGATATTGGGTTGATGCGTGTTATACGGCGGTTTATACGATAAATCTTCTTCCCAGTTCGGCATTGCAGGGTTCATCCCCGTTTGCTAAACTTTTTCATCGTCCCCCTCCTATGAGTTTTTGAAATGTTTTGGTTGTGTCTGTTTTCCGTTGTTTTTAGATCCTAAAATCGATAAATTACAGGCTATGTCGATTCAATGTGTTTTTATTGGCTATGCATCAAATTATAAGGGTTATCGATGTCTTGATCCTGTTTCTCGCAAAGTTTATACAAGTCGTCATGTGTTGTTTAGTGAACGTAAATTTCCTTATCGTTCTCTTGTGTCTAGCACACCCATTGGTTCGTCTATAGATGAGTCTCTTGACCCCTTAATCTTGTTTCCGAGTCTTCCTGTGTCTAGTGGTCCCGTGTTGACTTCAAATGTGTCCTTGAGTCCTACATCCCCCGAGCCTGCAGCATCACGGGAGCACATGCAGGATGCCTGCACGCACGAGGGACGTCAGCCCTCCATCAGCCCGCGGGCATTCCTCCCCGCGCCCGCAGCCAGCACCATCCTCCCCCCCATAGTTGTTGCCTGCCCGCAGGAACACGGGGCTCCCGCAGCTCCACGACCCTGCGCCCGCAGCTCCCGGCACTCACCCGCTGGCAGTTGGTGCCAGCCCGGATCATCCCGGTCTCCCTCTTGCTCTCCTTCCTCGTCTTTTATCCCTCCCCTCGATGTTCCCCTTGAGTCATCCCCGTCTCCTATTGTCCCTCCCCCTAGGCGTCCTAGGAAGTCGTCTAAGTGTGTCGATCCTACTAATGTTCATACCATGACCACGCGTCTAAAAGACGGAATCATTTCAACTAGGAATTTATTGGATTTAAAAACCGATGTTGTTGAGTCTGAACCGTCTAATTTTAAGCAAGCGTCTAAAGATTCGCAACAAGCCATGCGTGATGAGTATGAAGCATTAATTAAGAATGATACATGGGAACTTGTGCCTCGCAACAACAATAGAAACGCTCTTGGTTGTAAGTGGGTGTATAAGATTAAATATAATTTTGACGGTTTCGTGGAGCGGTTTAAGGGCAGACTTGTTGTTTTTGGTAATCATCCGCACGCAGATATTGACTACTTTGAAACCTTTAGTCCTGTAATTAAGCCTACTACTGTTCGCTTAGTTCTTACTCTTGCTGCTACTTTTAAATGGCCTATTCGTCAACTCGATGTTAAAAATGCTTTCCTTCATGGTTTCCTCAATGAGGAAGTCTATATGCGTCAGCCTCCTGGTTTTGAACACCCTTCTCAACCACATCATGTTTGTCGGTTACGAAAATCCATTTATGGTTTGAAGAGGAGCTTGGTTCTCTCGTTTCAGCAACTTTCTTCTCTCTATTGGTTTCAAGTGCAGCAGTTGTGACACCTCTATGTTCACTCTCCAACACAGTAGTCATATTATCATTCTCTTGCTATATGTTGATGATATTGTGCTTACAGGTAGTAGTTCCTCTTTGCTTCAGAAATTTATCAGTGTTCTCTCTGCCCAGTTTGCTATGAAGGATTTGGGTGATTTGTATTATTTCTTAGGCATTCAGGTTTTACGTACTCCTCAGGGTTTGCTTTTGTCTCAAAACAAATATGTAGGTGATCTTCTTCAGAAATTTCATCTTCATACTGTCAAACTCGTACGTACTCCTGTTGTCTCTGTTGTCTCTCGTGTCACTCTTTCTCTATTAGATGGTGAACTTCTTGCTGATCCCATAGATTATCGTAGTATGGTTGGTGCATTGCAATATTTGACTATGACTCGTCCTGATATTGCCTATGCTGTTAATTCAGTTTCTCAATTTACGCATGCGCCTCGTACTACTCACCTTCATGTTGTGAAAAGAATTTTCAGGTATCTGCAGGGAACTTCTGGGAACTTCTGATTATGGGCTATTTCTTCATAGTACTGGATCTCGTACTGTGACTGTTGCCTATTCTGATGCTGATTGGGCCGGGTATCCTGACACTCGGCGTTCTACTACTAGTTATGCTGTCTTCCTAGGGAAGAATTTGATCTCCTGACGTTCTAAGAAGCAACCTACTGTTTCGAAGTCTTCTACTGAAGCTGAGTATCGTGTTGTTGCCTACACTGCGGCCGAAATAATTTGGATTCGTCAATTGTTGGCTGATTTAGGGTATTTTCATCGTCGGCCTACCATTCTCTATTGTGACAATGTTTCTGCTATGTATCTTACTGCCAATCCTGTTCATCATGATCGTAGTAAGCATATTGATGTTGATTATCATTTTGTTCGTGAGATGGTTGCTAAAGGTGGACTTCAGGTCAATCACGTTCCGACACAATTGCAGGTTGCTGATATTTTTACTAAAGGTCTTTCTTCTGAGTTGTTTTGTAAACATCGTTCCAATCTATCCGTGATTCCTCCCCGTAAAGATTGAGGAGGTGTATTATGGTAATTTGGTAATTAGACTCTTAATAGGCTTGTAAAGATAGATTTTGTATCTCTATATATATAACATGCCAGGCAACCTAAACAGGTTAGCCAATTATTTCCAATACTCGTACATAGATATCTAAAATAAGAGGGGCGATGTTTCTGTTGAACAACAGCTAGTTCATCAAGAGAATAGTCAGTTGCCAAAGAAGACAGTCATAACTGCTCACAAAATTAAAAACGGCAGCTATATACTTTTAGAAATTGCAAGGCGTTAGGAAGTGACTATGCAGTTATTATTTCATCCAAAGCATCCCTCCCCCCTTTCAAATGACTTACGTAAATTATACACCCCAATGCAGCTAATAGCACAACAATACTCTTCACCAATTAAAAAGTTCTAAGTTGCATTGTCCATAGCAAGGAAAAGAAAACAGATACCAAAAGCCTCCGGTAAACCAAACCGTATGAGGTAAACCCAGATTCAATTGTTGATACAGTTATAGACAGAAGCAACCTCATACATGAAAAGCAAACCTTTGGAAGCAGTGTATGCTGGATCTCCAAATAATGGATAAAGCCCAGCAGAAGATCCCATATTGATGATTACACCTGCTCGCTTGGAACCTTGCATAGCTTGAATCTGAACAGAATTAGAATGCTAAGAAGTACTCAACATACAGTATAATCAGCAATGAATAAAGACTTCCAGAAAGAAAGGCGAGAAATCACATTGAAAACATTCAAACATCGTAGCAAAAGGCTAGGAATATAGGATTGTCATGCAAGCCCCAGAACATTCATGAGGTCAGAAGCTAGACCACAAGCATAACATCAATCAAAGAAGCAAGTGATTCACTTTCACAATTTCAAAATCAACTCTTTTGGCAAATTCCAATAGCAACTTTCAGATGTCACTTATCCAATATGCCATGAGGTAAAGTTAAATGTTCACAGATAAATATGAAGTGAAAGAATAATGATACACAGACTATAAACGACAATTTTTCAGAAACTATGCATCCTGGAAATATCTGATATATCATAAATTGTCCAACAACAATGCATCCAAACTTCTGCCAGTGAGTCCAATTAACATTTCCATAAAAAGGTGATGACCTCTCTTATAACAACCTCTATGGCTCTATTATGTACCCCAAAATCCGAATATTAAATTTCTTGTGAGCTTTAGCCACTAAATATACAATCCGAAATTTTTATTTATTCAATTTTCAGTAGAGAAATGCAATTTTCCGCAATTGGGTTTATACTGATACATATTAAGAGAGATACTTGTCTTATACTGTTTCTTGTGGTTCCTGCTAAGCAACCTTCAAAACATCCTCTTCACATATACATTCAACTTCAATTAGACATTTAAATTCTAGAGTCCCAAAGCGGAGGGGTTTTACTTCAGTAGCTTGGGTAGAATGAAAAACTAATGACAAAATGAAGTAGTAAGTCTGTCCGCAGGAGTAGGAGTATGATACACGGAATTATAGGGATGCTTCTGACTTTCCCTTGCTCTATCATGACTTTTCCTCACTCAATCTGTTATCACAGCACTTGGATTAACAACTTGGATGAACTACCAGGATATTCAGAAGATGGCGGCAAGAATTTGTAATGAGGAGTCGTGTACAAGCTTCAGTGTTTTTTTTAATGAAAGAATATTTCATAGAGCCATCCTGCATCTAAAATAAACATCAGATTGATCCAATACATATTTAACATAAAAATCAGAATCCCACTCCCAAGAAACTCTTTAATGACACGTCTACCTATCCTTCATATTCTCGTATTTCCATGAAGCAGCCTTCTTCAAGGGGATCCGACAATCTGTTGTAATTTCCTCGTGTTGCAAATTAATCTGATTTCGTTGATAGAAATTGATACTCGTTGCAAAGCCATAATGGAACAAGGAACAAATAATCCTTAACAACTCTCTGCAATTGCGAGAGACTATACTACCCATTAACACATAGGAGAAAGTTACCACACATATGGAGACATTGTTAATATGAAGTGGATAACAAGCACCAAAATACTAAACATTAGGCGAAAACAACCAAAAGTGGGATTCACCATGGATATTAGCCCCTAGAAGGATAAAACCGATGGTTTGTCAAGGATACAGTTTTGGGGAAAAAAAGAGAGAGAAACAAATGCAAGCTTATCTTAGTTACGAACATCGAGACTGGCACACTTGAGGTCTCTTGTGTTTGCAGTCACCAATTGTGGCATTCTTTTCTTCCTTCTCATCAATGAATCAGTCAGTTCTGATGTGCGTTTAAGACCAAACTAGAGCCCCACGAACTGACATATGTCCTTCCACTACATTATGTACCCACTCATGCACACATATAAAAAATCTCAAGATGTCACTAAGATTATTTCCAACCAAGCATGTGTAACTATGGAGTGCACCTTGTTCATAAAAGAAAGGTGCATCTCGTTTGTATAGGAAGTACATCAAGTTCTCTCTTAGGTATCATATATTCATATACACCTTCAGGGACAGCAAAGTCCTTGATGTGCTTGGAAACTGTTCGCCTTACACGTCCTCTTCACATATGACCCCCCGCCCCAAAATTCCCCGCTTCCACCAGAAGAATGACCTTGTGTTCTCTTATCCTCAGTTCCTCACTCTCAATAGTATTGTTAACACACATACTCGCATGACTTGCTGTTGGGTGACAAATGCGCATGTACTGGCCCCACATATCATAACTTGTCCAATACATTTTATCCTCACTCTTGCGCACATAGGGAAACATCTCAAGAGGTCACCCAAACCAGGGATGCTTCCAACAACTAAACACGCTTAGCTATTGATTGTCTTTTCATATAAGCTACCTAAGAGGAAGCTGCAACCTTGCTGGTATAAGCAATACAAGAAATCCTCTTAAGCAACTGTGGGCATAATACTGAAATCCAGAAGTAGCACATGACAGGAACCTAACAGAAAAAGGTATACCTAAGTAGAATAGAGTAATAATTTACTGCAAGTTATCATCAAAGTTAAAAATAGTTCATCAATTTAAGTCACAAAATCTGTATGGATGCAAGATGAGAAGCATACCGCTAAAAGAGTACATTCAATGACGGCCATTAAGTTCACATTTACTGTGCGTCTCCATTTACCAGAGCCATCAGTTTGGTCCTCGTGCAATGGTACTGAACTAGTGATTCCAGCACTGTTGATGCAGATATCTAGCCCACCATAAGTTGCTAAATGCTTTGCGAAAGCAGAAGACACCTCTCCTTACCAAAGACGAGAATTTTATACGAGTGTATATAGAGGACAAAAATGACAATACATCAGTTATTATCACTTTATCACCACCTCAATAGCAAGGACGGTTTTTATATGATATAAACTTAAGAAAAATGCATCATAGAACCAATATACATGCCTTTTTGAGGCAAAGTTACCCTTGATTAGAGGACCAAAATAATATGCATGTGAACCCCCTTCCCCAAGTAATGTATGCAAGTGTATTTTATACCTGTAATGATAACTTAAAGAATCATTAAAATTTTGGAAACTGGACCAAAGGACCTTTGATTGGGTATGATCGTGTGCTTTGGGCTCGTAAAGGATTCTTTATCCTTTTTTCCCATTAATAGATGCCACATATCTCATAAACGTAAGTTCCTCATTGACTTTGGGACGAGTTAAAAGTGTAGTTGTTTAGTTAAAGTAATACAACTGGAAGTAGATGGGGGGGGCATAAAGTGTAGGAAAGAGAGAGAAGAAGGGTTGGCGTAAGGGAAAGTGAAAAGGGGGGGGTGATATTTGAACCTTAAATAATTAATTAGAAGGGAAAGGGATATATCTTGTGGACTTGTCAGAGTAGCAAGAAGGAACTTTATTTTGGGAAAGACGGGGTAAGAGTTACCTGCGTCGGTGACATCACATCTTATGAACGTTGCACAAGGAAATTTCAGATTCTTATGAAACTTAGCAATCTGTTTCTCAATGAGGGCTGTCACTTCCTTCCCTCTTTCCTGGGAGTAATCAACTACAGTAATGAATACACCTCTCTCCGCCAAAGCTAAGCACAAAGCTTTACCTGTGACAGCATCCCAGAATATAGGAAAAAAACTTGTTGAGACTCCACCAACTTAAGAAAAGAACAGAATAATACATAATAGCCAAAACCAAATAGATGCCTTCCATTCGATGGTCTCTCTACTTGTTTGTCTGTAAACATATAGATCCTCCTTCCGGGGAAACTTTAGTAGTCCTCTATAAACATTTAAATATAAATCACATTCTGCAGGTTGACTCTCTAGCAAAACCTCCATGTTCTTTTAGTTAACACAAGGCAAGCGAGGAAGGGGGCTCGAGTTACTAGTTACACCACAAACAAGTTATATGGCAAGAAGCAAAAACCCTATGAGGATGACCGGTGAAGATTCTTAGAAAAAAACATGTTCCATAGAGATAGAAAAGAAAACTGTCGTGTGGAATGGCCAATATGTCAACATAAGCCAAGAGGCAGATCTTTACATATACTAGAGGTTGCCACATGCTTACAAAAAAGTCTAAGTTCCATAACAACTATCTCCGAGTTATCGAAAAATATGTAAACTATTCTCTGTAATTTCAAAAGTAGGCATGCTATTTGGGACAAAGGGTGCATGGAAATTATTGCATTACTCAAAAGTGTATGTTTATCTTTTCACCCCCAACCTTGTAAGATAATGTAAATGGTTTTCTAGCAAGCGTAGGAAAACAGCCTCCTTTATCAGTTTAGACCGGCCAGGATAAGGGTGCAGTCAAGCAAACCACCCCATACCTCAATAACAGTTGAACCCTCCTTATTGACACCCCCTATGTACCACCTTTTTAGTATATAACTCTATTATCTATCAAAGTTAAATATTAGAAGATTTGGAGACATTATCAAATAGACTAAGCTTTTGTATTAAAATTCACAAGTTTCCCCTAATGGACAAGGAACAAGGTCTGGTTAGTAAAGAGAAAATGCCTAATGCTATCTTGAATGGGAAAACAAACTTAACACATCTAAGCGTAATGCTAAAACAATAGTCCTTTATTATTTTGTGTAAGCAAAGAGCGCCTTGCAGGCCATTGGTATAGAGTACAACTCTACAAGGTAACAGATGAAGAAAATGGGATTGAAGTTTATAAGCAATATTGAACATCTTCAGCAACAATCTTTTGCTTTTATCCAATAAACTCCTTAGATACACATTCCAACAACCAATGTGAGCACAAACGATTAAATAATTTTACGAAGAAGAAAAAAGAAGTGTTTCCTAGCAAAGCTGTATTATCTTAGCTATTATGCACACGATATTCCATAAACCTGACACGATAGCTTTTATTACCATTCCCTGGATAGTTACTTTCGACGAAATGTAGGGGTTACATCATATTCGAAATGAAATATGATAGCCTTCCTAATGACTCGTGCATGTCAGGACATAATTCTATGCTCTTACAGGTTTTACCGGCAATGTGCAAACTGTTGATTGGACGTTTTTACAACATAATCCATGTCAACAATTGATATTGGCCCCAATGGCATTGACTTTTAAGTGGTTGAATTGATTCAAGAATTACTCCCTTTTGTCCCAAAAATATTGGGCAGAATTGAGAGGTTAAACCTCCAAAATTGTTTGATTTACTATTCAAACATATTCCTACTAGATTCATCTGAAAAAGTATTTTCATAAGAACAACTTTATACATTTTCTGATTTTCACACATAGGTGATAATCAACAGTGATGGTCAAAATTAGCAAAGTTTTACCTCAAAGTTCAAATGTGGCTAATTATTTAATAACCGGGGGAGTAACACATGAAGGGTCACATTATGCACACTTTTCTTTTTTTCGTCAAGATTGGGTTGGTCTTCAGTTTACTTCCATACAAGCTCGAAAAAATTGCATTGGATTGATTCCCAAGCGTTGAGAAGGAAGGACGCTTTCACAGACGAAAGTAACTCCTTTCTTCCGTTGTTCTAAAAGTGAAAAGAAATTTTTCCAGCTAGTAGACCAGCCCAAAACAATTGGCTGGATTTGCAGACTCTCACATCTACTCTTCACCTTAATAGGACAAACTATTGAATCTCCCAAAAAAGGTATAAAAGGGAGCCATATCAAGAATCAAATATACAATACATCATCATCCCTCATTCTATGACCATCCCTTCAACCTCCACATACTTCTTGATCACCTCATCCTGTCCTCTCTATCCTTTTTCCAAATTTCAATGCTTTCATAAGCGAGTTCATTTATCCTACACCCACGTCTACCATTTGCTCATTTGCAAGTTGGAACACTCCTACAGTAGTATAAATTTTGCTCATTTCGAGTTTCTCAATTGAGCAATGAGCCAAAAAATAAATAGCCCTTAGCGGATGTAAGATAAATAATTGTATTCATAAGCAACCCAAGAGCTGTTCTCTCAAATCTATATACTTCTATATTAAAAAGCGTAAGCACAACTTATAATCCGCCACGTGTTAGTCTCCCTTCTTTTCAACATTATTTTATCTATCTTATTCTCATAAAAAAAGTGCAAATTGTCTATAATAAGATTTGACCCCGCGACCTTGTGTATGGAACATAAATGCTCTAACCACTGATCCACTACACCATTGTTGCTTCTTTAATCAACACTATAATGTGTTTTTTATTATAAAAAAAAAATATTATAATTGCATTTATGTACAAAACTATTAATTTATACTTCCTCCGTTTTTTTTACTTACATCATTTTCCCCTTTTGGAAGTTGCAAATTACTTACATCATTCCCTTTTATGGCAATACTTTCTCTCTACTTCTCTCTCCAATCACATAGGTCCCATTTTTCCACTCTCTCTATCTCTCTCCTCTCCTTAATTCTTGCGCCTAACCCCAATAATGCAAATATAAAAAAAGGAGAAAGTACCTTTTTACTAACATCCTTCTCCACCAAATTTTACTTGTAAGTGTCAAATTATAATACAGATAAATCCCAAAGCATCGTCTGTGTCTAAATACTAGTTTACTGAATTAGTGCTTGATTTTCAAAAACCCTATCCCAAAAAAACATAATAATTTCGAGGATTACTACCTCCGTCCAGATTTAATTGCGGCTTTACAAGTTCGAATCACACTATCAATTGTAATGGTACATGAATTAAGCGAAGATGTCAGGTTTATCTATAAATAGCAGTAAATGACAATGAATAGAATAGATGATTACCAATCCCAGAAGCTCCGCCAGTGATCAGCGCTGAGAGACCTGGTTTCAGCTCCATTTATTTGCCGGCGAACTTGTTCCCCGTCTTCTCCACCGTCAATGGCTGTTCGTAATCTGTCTGAGTTCTGGATGGATAAAACCCCACGTGTTACAAGCGCTTAGCTCGCACATCCGTTACATGGTCCCATGATTAAATACCGTTTACTTTACACGAATTAGGCGCGCGCGACTGTTCTATGCTGTTGGTTCACAATCACTTCACATGCTGATGTCACTAACTAGCAATTTTTCTTGTGGAAAATTTGTCAAAAAAAAAAAAGTTCAAGTCTATGTTCTCGTTAATATATTTTAATGAAATTTAGTAAAAATAAGTTTAGTTCATAATTATTGAGTTAGGTTAGGTAAATATAAATTTAGTTTACTATTAATAAGTCTAGTTTGAATCACAAATATTTTAAAATTTTTATTATACATCCGGATGTATCTTCTATTTTTTTTGCTCAAATAGCCTTGGATTTGTGATGCATAATTTTCAAATATTTGATGTGCACTCCGGTTTGTGGTATCATTATTGAGTTATTTTAAGGCTTACACTTGAGAGAAGACTTTCCTAAACTATTCTTATATTCTATTAGGGAAAAAATCAGTCTGGTAATAATAAGTTCAATTCAATAACAACTAGCCTTGTATGCACGTTAAGCGTGCCACGAATTTTCGGAACGATCGAAGTTTTCGGTCTCAAACAAAATTATACATTAGCGTGCAAATTGGATTTATTTGACCCTCCAATTTGGAAGTGAAATAACTACCCTGTTCTACCTTATTTTTCTATCTTTTGGAGCAAGTCTGTAATTTTTTTATTATTAAAATTTTTTAATGGTTTATCCTCTTTCCTTATAGAATAGAAATTTAGCAAAAGAAGGGAGTATGATTTTAATTTCGTGTGGAATCAATTTTTATGAAAAAATGTCATCTCTTTAATCTATGTGCACAGAATGCGTGCTAATATGTAAGGATTTTGGAGAAATTATATTGTAATTTTTCGAGTGAAGTGTATATATGTCTTTCTTGTTTTTAACAAATAATCGGCAAATTTTAGTTATTTAACTTTTTTTAGGGATGTAATTGTAATGTCAATAAAATTTAAAGAGAAAACCAATTTGAAAATACATAAAAGAAAATGAGTAATAAGTTTTAGAGAATTGATTAGCAATAATGATTTGAAATTAAAATGCCAAAAAAGAAGAAAAAAAACTACAAAAAGATTAATGGAAGATGTCACTTAGTGCGAGAAAGGGAGAGACATTAGGAGAGTGAAAATGAAAGAACGATTATAAAAAGAAATGCTTGGTGCTTTATCACCCAAAAGAAATTAGTTTGATATAAACGCTTACAATTGAAAATAAAAAATGTAAAAAAAAAACTTAACTTAATTAATTACTAGATATACACATGATTCTTGCAAAATCTTCTAGAAAATAAAATTAATTAAAAAATTACATCTAATAACCTAAAATGTAACAAGAAAAAAAATCAATAAACTGTTAAACAACATCTTTATATTGTGACACCGAACCAAAATAAAACAATGGGAAAAGTAAGAAATAAATTTATGGTTGTATAAATGCAAAAATGATTTATATTCTATAAGGAATAGGGGGGACACCAAAAATAAAAAATAAAAAAATACAAAATACAAAACAATAAATGCTCACACTTTTTAAAAAAACTGCTACCACAAAAAATGCAAAAAAAAAGGGGGGGTTTCATTTTCTTCTAAAAGAATAAAATATTAAAGGGACACCAAAAATAAGAAAATATAAATAATAACTGCTCCAGAGAAAATTGCATTAAAGGGGATTTCACTTCAAAAAAGATAAAAAAAAACTATCGTAGGGGGAAAATTGCAGTGGCTTACAGAGAGACTGCTATCATATCCAACTCCACAATTTGTAATCCCGCATATAGTAGCAAAAGGATGGGAAAATGAAAGTAAAATCGAATAAAATTGCAGTGCCATATAGAGTGATTGCTATAGTTTCCAACTCCATACCACATAGTAGCAAAAGGATAGAAAAATGATATTAAAATCGAATAAAATTGCAGTGGCTTATAAAGTGAGTGCTATCTCCCACGCATAAAGCACAGGGATAGGAAAATGAAATTTAAATCGAAAAAATTACAGTGGGTTATATAGTGACTGCTATTGTTTCCAACTCCACAATCGTCGCCAAATTAAAATTTTGTTTCATTTTTTACCTTCAAACAACTGATACACAAAAGAACAAACTAATGTAATCGGTATGTTGACTATGTTCTCCATATTTGAACACCTAATTCACCTAAAAGTGTCCAATAAATCAATGGATATCTTAGCACCTGCCCATGTCAAAGTTATTACCAAATACCGGTTGAAGATTATTACCAAACTCAACAATTCGGAGACGATGATGATGCTTATGAAGATGAAACGGACCAAGGTGGAAAAGGTAAATATAAGAAACTAAAATAAAGGTGGGGACATGATGAGGAAATAGCATTGGTCTCTGAATACCTTAATTTTGGTGGTGATCTATTAGTGGGAACGGATCAGTCAAAGGAAAAGCTTTGAAAGAAATCAAGCACATCTACGATGTTGAAGTGGTAAAAAAAAAATCACTCATCCACCCAAGGACCATGAAGTCAATTAAAGCGCATTGGAGAACCATCAACCGACTCATGACTTTGTGGGTATCGTAACTCGGTGAAGCCGAGCGAATGAAATCAAGTGGAATGGCTATTACGGATGTAGAGGCTAATGCTCATGAACTGTACCAACAAAAAGAAAAAGGTAAAGCTTTCAAATTGTACCATTGTTGGATGGGAATGAGACATCTTTCAAGATGGCAACCCGGTAACGATTCTACTGTTGTGAGTCAACCAAGTTCAAAAAGGTCAAGTGATGAAGTTGGATCAGTTCGTCCGGATGGTGTGAAGAAGGCTAAGGCACAAAGAAAAATGAAAGAGTAGCTACAAGTTTAGATGATTTCAACAGCACTTTAAGTGAAATGCAAGGTGAACAAATACACTAAGGAAAAATATAGCAGAAATGATGGATTACCAAAAGCAGCGAGATGAGAAGAAAATGAGGTTCAAGATGTATCAATTGTTGATGACCAAACCATCTCTTGATGCGGGTGAGTTCGAATACTATGAGAAGCTAAAAGAAGAGTTTATGAAGTAGTTTAGTTATAAGGTTTTTTTATTTAGTACTCTTCTTTCGTAATTCTAGTATTTACTATCCTAGTTTGTATTGTTTTAATATTTGTTAATATTATTTCAAAATTATATATGTTATTTTATTAATATTTATTAATATTTGTTAATATTGTTTCAATATTATTTATATTATTGTTTTACTATTTTTTATATTGTTTCAATATTTTTTATATTATTGTTTTAATATTTATATATATTGTTTTAATATTTACGTAATATCTTAATCAATGTAATCAATACAACTTCAATACTATGTATACAATCTTATCTTTACAATCTATTGAGAATCTTATCTTCTGAAAAGTGGATTGCAATTAAATCTTTGAGAATCTTATCTTCTGAAAAGTGGATTGCAATCTTATCTTCTGAGAATATTATCTTCTGAAAATCTTATATTTTGGGATTGTGTAGTCCTTTCTTATCTTATAAGATTGCACTCTTATCATCAAATGTCTATAAAAGATGAATTGGTTGAATGATAACATCACAACATACCACCATCCTTCTTTCTACAAAAGATATCATTCTTCTTCCTTCAAACCACTTCATTCTTCTTTTCTTCTTGCAACAAAAGGAAACATGAACTTGAATTACAATTCTTCAAGTTCAAGTGATGACCAGTTTGATGATATGGTCAATAACATGATTTTACACAACGCGTATCTTGAACAACAAGAAGACTACGTAATTCAACAAGTTGTTCAAACAGTTGTTGCACCAATCGTAGAAGCCACTCAAAGAAGATTTCCAAAAAAAAATCATTCCAAGAGACCGTGCTGATGCAAATCAAAGGTTAATGAACGATTACTTTGTTGATCGTCCTATATATACCAAAGACATATTCCGACGTAGATTTCATATGCATCGTCCTCTTTTCTTTCGAATTGTGGACGCAGTCGCTGCGCAAGAGCCATACTTTCAACAACGACCAGACGCAACTGGGAAGCTAGGTGCCTCCACTCTTCAGAACTGCACAGCAACATTGAGGTGTCTAGCATATGGATCAGCATCTGACGCAGTCGACGAGTACATCAAAATTGTCGAATCAACAGCAAGGGAGTGCCTTTTGCACTTTGTGCGAGGAATTCGAAAAGCTTTTACGACCGAGTACTTAAGGAGGCCTACAATAACTGACTTGCAACACCTCTTACGTGACGGGGAAAGGCGGGGTTTTCCTGGAATGATGGGCAGTATAGATTGCATGCATTGGCAATGGAAAAACTGCCCACGAGCATGGAAAGGGTTGTATCAAGGTAGGTCCAAATTTGCAACAGTAATTCTAGAAGTCGTGGCCTCTGGAGACTTGTGGATATGTCATGCATTTTTTGGGACACCGGGAACTTGCAATGATATCAATGTATTGGCACGCTCTCTGGTGTTTGATGATCTTTATCAAGGAAGAGCTCCTGAGGTCACATTTAATGTGAATGGTAATACCTATAATAGGGGATATTACCTAACAGATGGGATCTACCCTAAATGGGCAGTGTTCATGCCAGCAATTTGACTCCCACTGTCTCCCGTCGATGAGTTGTTCATCAAACGTCAAGAATCAATTCGAAAAGACGTCGAATGTGCATTTGGGGTTTTACAAGCACGCTTTGCAATAATACAAAGGCCATCCCTCATTTGGGATGAACACTTAACGTGGGAAATAATGCTGGCGTGTATCATTCTTCACAAGATGATTGTCGAGGATGAACGGGATACATATCTAAATTATCAAGACCCATCAGACTTCGAGCAAGAAAATGCCTCGATTGCTAGTACTTTGTCTAGCCATAGGCTTGAAACATATTCTATTCAACCTGGTCGCTACAATGATATAGGGATGCGACAATATTTGCAAAGAAGAGTTGATGCGTGGGATAGAGATGTTCACAACTCCTTACAAAAGGACTTGGCTCAACACATTTAGCAATATTGTCGCCAATCAACCAATCAACCAATGATGAGTGAATTATTGTTCGTAATATTAAGTTTAGTCATTGTTGTAAGAAATCTCAATTATGTTTGTTGCATTAATATATGTTTTACTCTTATCTATGACATTAATGGAGAAATTATCGTCTTAATAGCGTAATTAGCAATTTATGAAGCATAATTAGAAAATACCGAATTAATTAGCGTTTTTAGTAATAAACGTATTAATTGTTTTAGTAAAAATCATCAAATTAAGTAGCTTAATTAAAAGGCGAGCATAAATTAACGATTTATCATTTTAATAGCGTGATGAGCAATTTACGTATAGCGTAATTAGCAACTACCAAATTAATTAGTGTTTTTAATAATAAACGTATTATTTGTTTAGTAAAAAATATCAAATTATGTAGCTTAATTAAAAGGCGAGTGTAAATTAACGATTTAATTAATGTAATTATTTAGTGATTAATTATGAAATTAATTAGTATAATTACGATTTTTTATTTAATTACAAAGAAATCATGTTAAATATGGAGTATATAAAATATTGGTGGGGTATAGGAAAGTAGGAGAGGGAAAAAGATGGTGGGGTATAGGAAATAGGAGAGAGAAGATAGATGGGGAGGTAGATGAGTGGAGGTATATGTTCCAAATTTGAGAAGGTAAAATGAAAGGTAGTGGAAAGTGAGATGGACAAATAAGGTGAGGAGAGAGAAGAAATGTGATGCCTTATGGATGGAGATGCTCTTAGGAAGTGATACCAAATTGGAGCAATAGCAAGGAGAGACACAAATCATGAAAGTGAAGCAATGATAACGACACAAAGTGTCCAAGAAGTCCATGATAATTGCTACTCACCTTCACGGTGACTTGTCACACATCACAGTGGTTGATTGCCATGATTATTGAATTCTTACTCCATTTATGTGATTTTGTGTAATCCAATTACAGAAAATTAAGAAAGAGAGAATGATGAGAAATGCAAAAAAGAACAATTTGTTTGAGAGGAGAGATAACCGACATATTTCAGATAGTGGTATGGAACACTGGAAGTAACTTGCATATGATATGGAACCATTGAAGTCGTGGAGAAAGATTAAAAAAAATTAAACTTTCTTCATTGTAGGAGGTAGTTGAATGTATGTATTTTTTTTTCTATTTTCGGTGTCCCCACCTGTTCTCTTATAGAATAAAGATAGGAACATTAACTTCCTTAATTCATTTAATTCTACTTATTTTTTTTTCTTATTCTTAGTGTTCACTCCTTCCTCTTCCACTATACAGATTAACTATAAGAACTTTGACTTCCTTAAAATTTTATTTTATTTTATTTATTCTTATTTTTGGTGTCCACCCCCTTTTTTTCCCCTATAGCATAGAGATAATCAGTTAAGTAACAACAAAAATAAGTTCTATCTCAATCTTCATTTCCAATATATCCTAAACTACAAAAACAAATTTATTTTATCTTTTAAAAAGAAAACTAGTATTTAGACTCAGGCGATGCTCTTGGGGTTTACATGCATTATACTTTAGTATATTAAGACAACTAAATTTTGTTGTGTATAAAGATGTTATTAAAAAGTTATAAATTAGTTGTTTTATTCAAAAATGCAATTAAAATGTTGTAACTTAATTATTGTTTTTCATTGAAAACATATAATATCATTATTAGTATTGATAAAAGGGGCAACAATAATGTAGTGGCACAATGGTTATAACATTTATCTTTCATACTCGAGGTTGCAAGGTCGAAGTTTCTCATGGACAATTTGCACTTTTTTTATGAGAATAACGTTGATAAAGTTATTGAAAAGAAGGGAGAGTGACACGTGGCGGATTGCAATATGTGCTTACGCTTTTTAATAAGTAAATAACATTCATATCCTCTAAAAAAACTCAATAATAATATCTACTTGTATATCTTATGCAGACACAATAATAATTATTTTCTGCCTTAATATGTTCAGATACGTACTAATGATTTGGCAAAATGATCAATAATGAACTTGTCCGGTAAATCATTTTATTCTTTAATTTTTTCTTTTATTTAGACCTCATAAATCATTATATTTTGTATATATTTATTTGTTTTTTCGCCAACTGGTCTGATTCGAGTTTAAACCGGTTTTACCGGCCCGATCCTGATCCAAATTATAACTGGCCCACTATCTGATTTTTAAAATTTTAATTTTTCGGGTTTCGATCCGCTCCGGTCTAATTTCAAACCTTTAAATACCCCTGGGGTGTTTGTTTAATGGGAATTGGAGGTGGGATTGGGATTTATAACCCCACTAGCTTCTAACCCGTGCAATGCACGGGGGATTATTTTTGTGCATTATTTTCAACTAAATTGAATTACTTAAAATAGATTTAACTCAATCGAACTTAATGTGTATGGTAATTTGATCGAGCATGCTAATACATTTATTTTACCTCAACTTGATTGAATTTCAATTAGTTTGGATGATTTTTGGTATTTTATTAATTCGAGCCGACTTCAAATGTTTCTATCTAATAATTTTTTGTTGCATAATTGAATTAGATGATTTTTTTTATATGTCCAACTCGAGTGGGACTTTAGTGTTAAGCAACATTGTTTTCTTAGTTAACTCTATTAGTTTAGAAGTGTAAAACTCAATTGACCTCATATGTTACTTAGGGTCCATTCTTTTCAACTTATTTCCAGTCCTTATAATTTCGGATAAGTTCAGATAAGGTCGTATAAGGTCCAATAAGTTCAGATAAGTTGAAAAGAACGAACCCTTAGCATTAGATTTACGTAAGCGTCATTGGATCTAAATTAAAGTAGTCAATTCAATTCAAATCGTTCCAGTTCAATTCAATTTAGTTTAGTTCAACCCATTTATGCCAAATAAAGCATGCCTTGATTAAGTAAAATATAAGATTTTTTGCAATTTTGAAAAAACGTATCATAAGTTGATCTTGATTCAAAGAAATTTTCGAAATGAAATTAACGTTGCATATATAATTTTATGAGACGTGAAATGAAAGTTATGATTAATTTTATAATTTCATATTGATAGTATTTTTAGATAAGGAATGTAATCTTTAATTTATATTTAATTATTCTTTTATTATTGTGTATAAAAAAATAAATTATTAATTTTATATACATAATAATGATGTGAAGCGATGTGGTGTCTCCTTTCGGTATGACTTTATTATCTAAATATAGATTTGTAAGAAATCCCATTTTTGTTACGTGGGAATGAGATTATGAGGGGGGTTTGAGAGTTGGATTAAAATGGCTCTACTCCCATCAAAATAATACCTAGAGGCAGATATTATGGATGAGAATTGAGTAAAATGACCAATTTGCCATTAATGAAAAGGAAGGAAGGGTTTAGTAAGGTTTTTTTTAATAACTTTCTTATTTTTTTTCTTTTATTCCCAACTTAGGCTATGTTCTCTTCGTCTGATTTTTTTTATCTGGTCTGATCTGATCTGAACTTTTCTGATCTGATCTGTTCTGAACTTTCTTATCTGGTCTGAATTCTTCTGATCTGATCTGATCAGAAATTTTCTAATCTGAACTTATTATAGTTGTTTTTTGTTCTTATTATTTTCTGATTTGATCTGAACTTTTCTGATTTGATCTAATTTTTTCTGATCTGATCTGATCTGACCTGAATTTATCTGACCTGATTTGATCATTTCAGAAATAAGCATTAGAGTGTTTAAATAAGTTGAAAAGAACATAGCCTTAATCCTATCCTCTAACAAACATGGACATGGGATTATTTTCATGAACTCTCATTTTACAATTCTCAATGAGAAGGTAAAAGGTACACCTTGGTGTACGTACCTCTACGTACACCAAATGAGTATGAGCTGGTCAAAATGAGTACGAAGCAAAATGAGTATGAGTTGACCAAAATGAGTACGAAGCAAAATGAGTATGAGTTGGCCAAAATGAGTATAAGTTGGTCAAAAATCAAAATGAGTATGAATATTAAAAAATGAGTACAAAGCCAGATGAGTATGAATATTCCAAATGAGTACGAATTACCTTATGAAGCCAAATGAATATGAGCTAGCTTAATGAGAATTTTTCAAATGAGTATGAGTTTTTCTTCTCAAACGTAGATTCTTATTTCAATCAATCTATACAATATCCAAATGAGTATAAGTTTTCAAAATGAATATGCGTTACCTAAATGAATATAAAGTCAAATAAGTAGTCAAATGAGTATGAGTTGGATTGAGTTTTCTATTAAAAATTTTAATTATGATATTTCTTGATATTAAAAAAATAAGCTTACTCATTTATTAAACATACTTAAATGTCCGAATAATTATGAAAGTTATTCAAATAAGTATGAACTAGGTTGGAAAGATGAGTCAAGCCCCCAACCTCCCATAAGCTGAGAAGCGCCTCTGACCACTGAGGTAAAGCTTCTTTTGTGATAATGTCTGAAATCGCAAACTATATTCTAATACCCGGATGTACCTACCGCAAGGTACACAATAATCCACGATTCCCAATCTCATCTCCTAATAGTCAAACTCTAATTCCCACGTACTAAACGCCACGTAAATTCACTTAAGATAAGTTCACTTGGTATAACAAATTGATTTTACTAACCTAACCTTACATAACAAACCGCCCTCAAACACAAACCCCCAAATCTTCATCTCCTCCCTCCTTCCCCCGAAAACTAAAGAAAACCGACCAATCCCCCCATCACGAAACGCTGAAATTCGCTCAGCAAAACCCTACACCACTTTCTTCATCAAAAACCAATCAATAACTCATCATCTCTATCTAATTTCTTGGGTTTTATCAACTCCAATTCAGGCTGAGAAGATCTATCTCATAAAGTTCTGACCTATCAGTGAGGTTCGAGCCCAGTCCAAATTTCGGTACCTATTTTTATCTTCTTATTTCTCCATTTCCTTCTTTTTTAGAATTTATGTCAAGTAAAATTAGGTCTGAATGAAATAAGCTTGTGAATTTGGGGTTTGTTGCTGGTATTTTCATATGATTGGTCAATTGAGAGCATCGGTTTGGGATATGATTCATTAACCAATATTCATTACTGGGTTATTAATCGATTTAATTAATAATTTGCGTCGATCAATTGTGAGATTATATGACTGTATATTTTCAAAGTTTGGTAAATATTGTTGTGTTCTTTCAATAATTTGCATCTTTCTTTCTTTTATTTTTCGGTGGAAAGGAAAAAAAAGTATAGATTAGTTCAAACCATAGAGTATATTACATTCTGAATCGTTCCAACAAATACTAGGGGGTTGGGGGGTAGATGCTAGTTACATTGACGGGCGAATTATCCTTTCTAAACATTTTTGCTAGCGTATCCGCAAGTTTTTTCATATCCCTTGGACAATACTGGAAGGAGACGTCGATAAACCTAGCCAGCAAGTTATTATAGGAGTGGAAATTTATGCAGAAGCTCAACTGATATCGTGCAATTTGACATGATCACTATGTTTTGTAGCTTCATGAGTATTATGGGTTGCTTTAGACCTTCCATGATTGCTATGATTTCTACCTGCATGTATCACGAGCATAATTTTTTCTTGCAGAACCCCTTCAACCAAAACCCCTTGTGATCTCTAATAATTCCGGCTAACCCTGTAGGGCTGTAGGTTGTCATTTGTCCAGGAAGGAGGTGTCATTGTGTATTAGAATGAGGATATGGGGTAGCAGGCTGAGCATTGAAAAATAAGTGTGAAGTTCTTGGCTAATTGGAATTGTTGGGCTTGTGATTTGCTTGATTAATGAGAACCGTAGTCCGTAGCATTAATTTTTGTTTGGTTGGTTCCAAAGCTGCTAGGTTCCTAGCTTTCCAGAGATGGAAACATGTGGTTGCAAAGAGATAACCTCAGAGACGCGTGAGTCATGACTCGTGTCCGAGGTTAGATTTCAGCCAAGTGTTAAAACTTAAAATCCACAGTCTGATCGAGGGTCCATACATCAGTGGGAAGAGTGCAGCTTCTAAGGATGTGCCTTGAGTTATGTTGGATTGGGGGGGTTGGGGGTTGGGCAAGAGGC
This sequence comes from Patellifolia procumbens, assembly GCA_947645195.1. Classification (NCBI taxonomy): domain Eukaryota; kingdom Viridiplantae; phylum Streptophyta; class Magnoliopsida; order Caryophyllales; family Amaranthaceae; genus Patellifolia; species Patellifolia procumbens. The sequence continues at coordinate 1,627,128 of CANSGD010000429.1, forward strand.
AATCAATAATAAGCTTCGTCCTAAGCATAACTATGTATGTGGGGGGGGGGGGTCTATCAAGCAACACAAGAAAATTCGGTTCACACTTCACTCTCCAGAGCCAGTCCAAACTATAATTTGCATCTTTCAATAGTTTATGAATGATTAAAGGACTCTGTATCTCATTGTTAGTGGTCCCTTTTGCCCCAAAAATAGTTTCAGAAATATTGATGTGTTTCAGATTCATTTTTCTTTATTCGAGATGGGAGTAAGGCGTGACATTAGATTTATTGACACTCACCAGAGCAATAGTTTCCAAATGGCAAATATCAGAATTCTAATATTCGACAATCAAGTCCCTGAAAATGTTGGATTAGTGGGCATGAGTACATGACCACATGGCACATGCTGAGCCTCCTGCCCCTGCCCCCCGAATTCTTCCAGCCGTTTAATGAAAAAACGTAGGTACTAGCTGCAAGAGTCTTGAGTGCTGATAAATATGTTTGGGTGATGGGTAAATGTAATTTCAAAGGATTGTTTTTGATTCCTTGCTTTAATTTCCATGCATTACATACTAATGGTACAGTATACATGAACTTATTCCTCTTATATATCCTACTTCATAGAATCGAGTCAGAGTGCATTTCATCAACATTGCATTTGATTACAGTTCTATAGCAATGCACTGGTATGGGGTTCATCTCGATAGTCAATTTATGAGTTGCTTTTGATCTTAGTTGCAGGAGAGTTACTTTTGGCTAGCTCATGGATTGCAGAAAATTCCAACAACTGCAGGTTATCATACGATCGCCTGAGCTGCAAATCCCAAATCTAGCCCTAACCCTAAACTCGAAGCAAACATGGGGCGATGTGAAGAGGTCACTTGGCCTGTTACCCTTGCCCTCTTTGTTCTTGTCATTCAATGGGAAAAAGCTAGACGATTCCTCTAGCATCGGATCTTCCGGCATTGCCCCGTTCTCAACCGTGAATCTGCACTTGAAGCTCGTGGGCGGCGGTGGTGATGGAGGCGCAACTGGTGCGGAATCAAGGGATTGCTACTTGAAGATGTACGCCGAAAAGAAGCCGGATAAGGCGGACCCAAATGAGAAACGACTTTCCAAGTGGACAACCTGCGCCCTTTCTTTTGAACCCTTGAAGCCACCTTGTGTTATCGACCACCTGGGCAACGTCTTCAACAAGGAGGCTCTTGTCAAGGCGCTTCTGGCTAAGAATTTGCCAAAACCTTTTTCCTCCTATATCAAGGGTTTGAAGGATTTGATTTCTATTCATTTGTCTTCTGGTTCTGGTTCTGGTTCTTTCCAATGCCCAATCTCAGGTTTTGAATTTAATGGCAATTACAGATTTTTTGCTTTGAGCAAGTGTGGACATGTTTTGAGTGCTAAGGCATTCAAGGAGGTCAAATCTTCCGCTTGTCTTGTCTGTCATCAGGAATTTGAAGAAGCAGATAAGATTGTCATCAATGGCAATGATGATGAGGTTGCCATTTTGAGAGACAGAATGCTTCAGTTGAAGGAGAAGGAGAAGCAGAAAAAGGCTAGTAAGCAGCTCAAGAAGCCCAAATCCAAACAGCTCTGTTCCGATGTCGCCTCCTTGGATTCAGATTCTTCCTCCTTCATTCCTCCTGCCCTGAGTGGCACCAAACACGCTATTGATCATGTCAACTCCAAGCTTCCTTCTTCTCTTGCTGCTCTTCCCAAAGCCAAAGATGCTTCAGCCAAGAGATTTAAAGCTGTTGATATTGCACCCCCTAATGCGGATAAGAAAGTTTATGCTTCCATTTTCACTTCTTCTAAAAAAACTGATTTCAAAGAGACCTATTGTTGCAGATCTCTGCCTTTAGGTCGAAATTGATTTCTTCACTTGCCCTTGCAGCAGGAGTCTCTTTTTTATCAACATTTTCATGTACCATGTCACTTACATCAAATTTTGGGTATAAGATGCTTATTCTACTTTTTTAACCCTGAGTATAAGATATTAAGATGCTTATCCTACTTCTTTAATGTTCGGTATAAAGATACTCATCTTTTACCCGTGTACGATAATAGTTGATCATGTAGTAGCTTGTACCAATGTATTCTTTTACACCATTTTTTATCTTGAGAATGTGTTTTCCTGAGCTAACAATAGCCCTTGAATGTTGTACCCAAAGGTTTGGCACGTTTGTTGACGCACACTTTCAAGCTATAATATCTACAATTGTGTTTACGTAAAAGTTATAAAATGTTGATATATGGAAACTACAGATTGGGCCGAATTTAAAAATATATTTTTCCTAATATATAAATAGTAGAAGGAAGTTAAAGTGCTGAAAATGTATAGCGTCGAAAGTCAATATGATACAACTAAATAATAAGGGAAGAAGGGGTAGACGTCAAAGACGAAAAAGGGAAAAAATATCCTAAATGGTCTACTAATTTTACAATTAACCGTTTCACAAAATAAATCTTTAATCGTTTTCAAACTATCACCGTCATTTGACCCTAAACCGTAATAAATGCCTACGTACCTTGAATGTTAAGAGTGAAAGACACATCAGCTGAATGGAATATTTCTCCCACTTTGATTCCATGAGGTTTTGGATAGGTTCGGCAATACGAATGGTAAAAAAGGGGCGTCCGTAAAAAATTTAAGCATAGAAATCTTTTTCTTCTTGTAGTGCATTTTATACTAATTAGGCGTTATCGCCAACTTATTCTCAGCGCATCTTCAATAAGTTCCGCTCTATTCATTATTTAACCATTTTGTTAACATTATTATTATATTTAATGTGATTATTAGTGTTGATCTAGTTAATTTTACTAATTACTCTTGTTATTTTTATATTGCTATGTATTATTTTGTTTTTTAGTACCTTCGTTCCATATTTATTGCAAGCTTTTACTTTTACACTATTCACAAGCTCCCCTTTTACATTCTTTTGTGATTTATACATAAGGATATTTATAACCATGTGAGATCTTATTAGATTCGTCTCGATACATGCTTAAGTAATATCAACTTCTTATAATATTTACTTAGATGTTAATGTTAAAGTAATGCATTGGGAGGCGTAAAACTCTCTGTGTTGAATACATATGGAACGATGGTATTATATTTTTACTCATTCCTATTAGGCTATTACTATTAGTGTTGAGCATGATTTTAGATTTTTCGATTTTACCCAAACCGCATCACATAAAACAGTTCGATGCGGTGCGACTTAACCATATTTTATCTCAATACGAGTATTTTATTTTGAAATTGTTGTTTACAGGCTGGTGGTTTGTGGTGCAACTTGGTTTAAAAGCACAAAGCAACATACCAAAAATTCCCATCAGTCCTTACTCCTTTTTTTGTTTTTTATGAACCAAATCCAAGGAAACGATTGAGACATCCCTATTTTAGGGATTGATCAATGTCTACAACTAAAGTACAATAAAACACATAAAAAAGAAAAAGAAAAGAAAACTAAACTAAAAAAAACTAGTCTAAACAACCAAGCTTCCACAGGAAGCGAAACGAAGCTTCACAAAGAAGCTTTAGAACAAAAAATCAGTCATCAACGTTTACAATCGGCGGCGTTCACCAAGGTCAGACACGTCTTCATGTCGGCTTTAATTGTCGAGCACACAAGGCGAAGAATCAATGGACAACAAGATCCTTCTTCAGGTGTCAAAAGCCCATATTTGGAATTTCACTGCTCCGGTCTTCATCGAGGCTTCGAGTAGCAATTTCGACGGTTGGTATCACCAGCGTGGCGGTGCTCAAGGTTCAAGGAACCGACGGCTAAGCATCGATGTTTACTTCTTACTCATTAGTCCTTATTCCTTATTCCTTACTCCTTACTCTCTAGCGTGTGAAGCATAAAATTGTTTGCAAACATATGTAAATTTTAGGAAAAAATTGTGAAAACTCACCTATTAAACACATTTTTTAAAGATAATTTCCCCCCCCCAAATAACGACTTATTAAAACATTTTTTTTTGCAAAACAACACCACTTAAAGCATTGTTGCTAACTCAGTTCACAAATAAGTTAAATAAGTCCACTTATTACAGAAAAACCTTAACTCAATCGAGTAGATCCTATGTGATTAATTGTTTTTGATTCTAGGTTATTTCATGCCAAGTTTTTCATAACATGCTCAGAAGTCAGATGAACAACCGATATTGTTAAAATTATTTTGTTTTTTTTTTGTTATAAAATGTAAACATGTGTAAATGATGACTACTTATCTCTATTATATAAGTGAACAGGTGGGGGTGGGCACCAAAAAGAAAAAAAGGAAAAATAAATAAAATAAATCAATGAGTTTATTAAGTAATTAAGTTTTATTTCCAAATTTAGCCATTAGATTTTTAATAAAAGATGTTCAAAACTTCTAACTAAAATATCTAAAAACCTACAAAATAAAAACAATAAAAAAATATCAATGATTATATTTTCTTGAGATCTATAGATAGACACCCACTTTGCTATACTTTTATATACTTTTGAATTTTTTTATTTTGAAACACATGAGTAATTGATTGTTTATGAGTGAAGGCACATTTGATCAAATTGATCCATATAAAGTATTTTATCATGAGTGAGAAATATGATAAAGTATTTTCAAGTACTTTTGAATTTTTTCTCATTTGGACAATGAGCAAAAAATACCTTATCGGATACTATATAACAAAAGTTGTAGTTGATGGTGGGGAGTAAGGGATGTTTTCAAAGAAAAATGAGCCAAAATGAATTTAGGTTGAAAATAAAATATGTTGTGTACCTTCATATTTTATCATGTTACAGTAGCCAAAACATACATCGTATGTAAACAAAATTAGGATTTTTTTGTTCAAAACCACCTAAAATTCTCACGTTTTAAGAAACTCCCACCTTAATGAATTTTTGTTTTATATTTCCACCTATCATTCCCAATTTTATTGGAAACTCCACTTAATGATTTTTGTTAAATTCCGTTAACAAAACCGTGAAGTGGACCCTACATATGCATTTTATTATTAGTTTACGCTGAAATTGAAGTCAATTTCATCACTTTATTTAGAGCAAATTTGGAACGAATTACAACTATTTGAAAAGAATTGCAACTATTTCAAGTTCCATTTTGTTAACAAAATGTACATGTGAGACCCAGTTAACGGTTTTTTGTTAATGAAATTTTGACAAAAACATTAAGTGGTGAGAGTTTTTAATTAAATTGTAAATGGTAGGTGGAATTTTTTTTAAAAAAACATTAAGGTGGGAGTTTCTAAAAATATGAAAAGTTTAAGTGGTAAGATGCAGCTATCCATAAAATTATCTACTGTAGATTATAAAATTTCATGATAAAATTGTTGTCGCACGCATCGCGTGCATAAAAATCTAGTGTACTATATGAACATGCACACCATGCACGACAAATTCTTCCTCCTTTCTATGTACCTAGCTTAACCTATTATTGACTTTAAATTATGTAAATAGTAAATTCTCCTAATATAAATATAAAATATATTAATATAACATTTACATCAAACAGTAAAATCAATATAATGCACTTAATTTTTCTCTCTTCTTATTTCTCATCTTTCACAACAATTTTTTGACAATCTTTTTCAAAAAAAATAATGTAGAAAATGCTTGAGTACATGCCGGGCACGGAACCGCCAAAAAGTCATCCCTCCACTCCCCCACCAAAAGCCCAAAACTAAAACCCAAAACAATAGGAAAATACAGAAAAACAAAATAAATCCTGAAAATCAAATATTCCCAAAGTTTATCTGAAAAATCGTGATTATACTTTTGCATTACCCCTCTTTTATTCTCTCATCCGAGTCGTCGTTGTCGCGTGGCTGTTACAGTGATTGTTCGTGCCCTAGATTATAGATGGAGCATCAAATTCAGGAGTAACACTAAATTCATAATCATAAACCCTAATTTCCGTGTATAATATAATGTTTCCATGGAATATCGCCAAATCGGCGGAGGCAATTCTGTCTCGTTTCGCCATCAAAAGGTTATGTAAATTCCTCCTCAAGAAGAAATTAGGTCAATTTATACTTGGTGATATCGATCTTGATCAACTTGATGTTCAGCTTTCTGCTGGTCTTATTCAGCTCACTGATCTCGCTATTAATGTTGATTACCTTAATCAAAAGGTATATTCATCGATTCTTCACTGTTTTGCTCGTTTTTTTGTTGAATTTTAGTTTCAATTTTTTTGTAACGTGAATGACCTGTGGCATTGATTATTGTTAACATAGTTGTCGCGGTATAGCATTCGCAAGACCAATCGAAACTTATGAAGGATTATGAGCTTGGGGTAGGGTTGTGATGAGACAGAATTGCGTTGGTTCACGAGAATATGAGTAGCAGAATAGTGGTTTCGTCGTACTGGATTCTTCCATTTTTGGCAGAAGTAATGCTTATTATTAGCATAGTTGTCACGGTATTAAATTCCCAAGACCACTCAGAACTCATGAGGGCTTACGAGTTTGTGGTAGGCTTGTGATGAGACGGAAGTGCGTTGGTTCACGAGAATATGAGTGGCAGAATAGTGGTTTCGTCGTAGTGGATTCTTCCATTTTTTGGCAGAAGTAATGCTTATTATTAACATAGTTGTCGCAGTATTAAATTCCCAAGACCACTCGGAACTCACGAGGGATTACGAGTTTGTGGTAGGCTTGTGAATTGTGATGAGACGAAAGTGCATTGGTTCACGAGAAAATGAGTGGCAGAATAGTGGTTTCGTCGTAGTGGATTCTTCTATTTTTTGGTAGAAGTGATGATTATTATTAACATAGTTGTCGCGGTAGAAAATTCCTAAGACCAATCAAAACTCATGAGGGATTACGAGCTTGGGGTAGGGTTGTGAAGAGACAGAATTGCGTTCTTCACGAGAATATGAGTAGCAGAATAGTGGTTTCGTCGTACTGGATTCTTCTATTTTTTGGTAGAAGTGATGCTTATTATTAACATAGTTGTCGCGGTATAAATTCCTAAGACCACTCGAAATTCATGAGGGCTAACGAGCTTGGGGTAGGCTTTTGATGAGACCGAATTTGTGTTGCTTCACGAGAATATGAGTAGCAGAATAGTGGTTTCGTCGTGCTGGATTCTTCTATTTTTTGGTAGAAGTAATGCTTATTATTAACATAGTTGTCGCGGTATGAAATTCCTAGGACCAATCGAAACTCATGAGGGATTACGAGTTTGTGGTAGGCTTGTGATGAGACGGAAGTGCGTTGGTTCACGAGAATATGAGTAGCAGAATAGTAGTTTCGTCGTACTGGGTTCTTCTATTTTTTGGTTGAAGTAATGATTATTATTAACATAGTTGTCGCGGTATAAAATTCCTAGGACCACTCGGAACTCATGAGGGGTTACGAGTTTGGGGTAGGCTTGTGATGAGACCGAATTAAGTTGCTTTATGAAAAGATGAGTAGCAGAATAGTGGTTTCTTTGTTTTGCAATCTTCTATTTCTTTGGTAGAAGTAATTATTATAAACATAGTTGTCGCGGACTCGCTGTATGAAATTACTAAGACCACTCAGAACTCATGAGGGCTAACGAGCTTGGGGTAGGCTTGTGATGAGACTGAATTGCGTTGCTTTTTGAAAAGATGAGTAGCAGAATAGTGGTTTCTTCGTTCTGTAATCTTCTATTTTTTTGCTAGAAGTAATGCTTATTATTAACATAGTTGTCGCGGTTCGAAATTACTAAGACCACTCAGAACTCTTGAGGGCTAACGAGCTTGGGGTAGGCTTGTGATGAGACCGAATTGTGTTGCTTTATGAAAAGATGAGTAGCAGAATAGTGGTTTCTTTGTTCTGGAATCTTCTATTTTTTGGTGGAAGTAATGCTTATTATTAACATTGTCGTCGTGGTATAAAATTGCTAAGACCACTCAGAACTCTTGAGGGCTTACGAGCTTGGGGGGTAGGCTTGTGATGAGAATTACCAGTGTTTTCGAATTTGCGTTGTTTTATGAAAAGATGAGTAGTAGAATAGTGGTTTCTTCGTTCTCGATTCTTCTATTCTTTGATAGAACTTATGCTTATACTTTGATTTTTACATGTTGAACTGAAGTAATGGCAGAGTATAGTTTGTTTTTAGGGGGATTTGGTCAAGTGAATGCACTGTTCTCAAGGATGCTTATTTGTTTGTATAATTTGTTAGTTAGTAGGAAAAATTGGGTTGAACTACCTAGTAATTTATACCACCTTAATGGGATAACTATCTCATAATATTGTTTTTCATGTAACTATTAGGACCAAAAATAGTCAAAAGTAAGATAATAATAGGTCAAGAAGGGCAGTTTCACTCATTGCAAACCTTCTTAAGCTGCTTCATTTGCTCCTGCATATTCACGACTGATAGTGCTCTGGCAGTGATCGCAGTGGCGAGTTGGACAGCAACATCCAATTACGAACAACACAAAAGTTGACCCTTTTTTATGCTACCGTCCTGGAATGGGTTCTTCCTCTATCTTTGTGTTCTTTTCACCTCACTTTTGTTTTGGCAACAATAACGGAAACATGATCTTCTATTATTGCTGAGGTGGCCCATGAATCCGTGTCCTCCTGTACTGCCCCCTTTAATTTTTCTACTGACGCTGTGACCACCTCCACGACGTTTCCTCACCCCATTTTGCCATAATCACAATCGAAACCCCCTCCCTTCTCCCTCCTCTGTTGCCCAATCACCCCAATCACCCCTCACATTCGTTTCCCTCCTTCTCCTCATAAAGGTTTACTCTTTTGTGTCCTCCCATTAAAAACAAACAAAAAGAAATTTTTTGATTGAAGCTGTAGTAAACTATAATTATGATCTAATCTCATTTTGGTTCTTTGTATGGAAGAAAATAGCAGATTCAGCTGATTAAAACTTTGTTTTTACATAGTGCTTTCGATTGAAAATAAAATTTAGTTCATCAATTGCAAAGACCTTTCTTTTTCACAGTCATAGTCCCATAGCACCACCACCGTCGATTCTATTGCCAACACCCGCTCGTTGCATCGACACAAAACGAGGCAGTGACGGCCTGACAGGGTATAGAAGAGAGACAGAGAGATAGTGGAGGAGAGGTGGTGAGTAGTGGTGGGGCAATGACATCAGTGATGACAAGAGGGGGTTTCATTAGGATCAGGGAAGGAAGGGATGTTTGCATTTTAGAACGCCTTAATATGAAGGTTAATGAATTCTTTAAATGTGTTTTATGGTAGCTTCTTGCCTTCTTCAAAACCAATGAATATATGAGGTTTTTCTATTAGAATAGTAATACAATCGCTAGTTTTTCTTTCAAAAGATGATGTATTATAGGCAGTTCCCAGAATCCCTTTTAATACAACAAGGCTTGTCTCACTTTTAACATGCTGTTACATTGTTGTTTGTATGATTAGTGTGTTTTCTGGTAGCTAAAGCTTCTTTATTTATTTCAGTTGGCACAAGCATCAGTATTTAGGGTCAGAGAAGGATCAATCCGCTCGCTGTTAGTAAAATTTCCTTGGAATGGTAAAGGTTGCGAGGTGGAGGTGGATGAGCTTGAGCTTGTGCTTTTTGCATGCTGCGATGGTAGTGCACATGAGGTAGCTAAAAACCATGCCTCGAAGGAAGATTGTCGTGTAAGCAATGACTTGCGAAAGGGTGAACATGATATGATCTACAAGTCCGCTGCTGCTTCTGTCAATGTTCATGAAGGAGTCAAGATAGTTGCTAAAATGGTGAAATGGTTACTAACGAGCTTCTCTATCAGGATAAAGAATATGATTGTTGCATTTGATGTCGTGGTAGAAAGGGATAACGAGAAAGAGGGGCCTCATGAGGCATTGGTATTGCGTGTCGCAGAAATTGAATGTGGAGCGTGTATTTCTGAAGATAGAAATGAAACTGATGGTGCCAATGCTGAAAATTTTCTGGGGATAAGCCACCTGATGAACTTTCTGAAATTTCAAGGAGCTGCTGTTGAACTTCTTCAGATGAACAGAGGTGACAATCAAACATATGCTACTCCTCAGCTTGCAGCTCTCAATTGCTGTCTGCCTAACACTTCAAAATCTCTGTTGACTGGGGAAAGAGGTGGTTTTTGTGGCACTTTAAAGCTGTCTATTCCCTGGAAGAATGGCTCTTTGGATACTCACAAAATGGATGCAGAAATAAACGTGGAATCTTTGATCGCAAAATTGCAACCCAGCACCCTAAAGTGGATACTAGCGACCTGGGAGTTGCTTGAGAACTATGAGAATAACGAGTTTGATAATGTCAATAACATGGCTGTGGACCCAATTTTATCCGATTCAATTTCTCACGGCGGTCTATCAGATTTACCATCTTCCGTACTTTCGGAGGAATACCTTACACAAGATTTTACAAGTTCAGTTAATTTCAACGGAAGGGAAGATATGGTTACAGATGTGCTTCTGAAAGAGTCATGTTTCATTTTGGATTGGGTGCCCTTTTCTACTGTAAACTGCGAGAATGAGGGAATTGAAGAAGCTGATTTAGGAGCCAGGTTCTCTTACTTTTTATGTTTATGTTGGGTTCTAACTTTTAGCTTAAACGAGGGAAATTTTATGCCGACGAATTCTACACATATAACTTTGTCTTGTAATTTGAACCTTTTTTGCCATCATAAATGATGGTAGCTGCTCTCGTTTGCACAAGTATACTGGGTAATTAATTACACTTTTTATTACTTGGTTCCCGATCAAGTTTTCTTTTTTGCTTTCTGCAGTGTAGATCAATTTTTCGAATGTTTCGATGAGATGAGGAGTTCTCAATTCATATTGGGCAGCAGTGGAATGTGGAATTGGACGTGCTCTGTTTTTAGTGCGATATCTGCTGCATCGAATCTCGCTTCTGGATCTGTGTATGTTTCTGCTGGTATGCTCGTTTCCTCAGCATGTCTTTAACTTGTTAGCTGTTTCCTTTGGCATACTCTGCATCTTAAAAATCTGAAGATCTTGCAGATTCATTTCATACTCTTTCGTCCTTCAAACACATAGCATAAACTAACATAGTTGGAGATATTTCTTGTTTTGTGCTGAATTTAGTGATCACCTGAAAGGTTTTAAATAAAAGCAATTGTCGATAATCACCATGGAGATGTCAGCCTCAGTTGCATAAAGTTAGGTTTTAACTATGTTTGCCGACCTGGTATAGTTATCGTTTTTGTTTAAGAATGAATTGTTAGAGACAGTTAGCCCTCTAATGAAACTCCGAAAAAAAGATATAGCATGTCAGATCGCCGCTGAAAGAGAACCCCTGGAGATGTTATGGAAGGATTCTGTGCTAATAATAGTCGTGCAGTTTAGAAAATTTGCTCTTGGGTAGTGATGAATTTATGAACTTGTTCTGCTGTCTACATGTGGTGGTTACCTTTTCCTTTTAATCTTTTTAGATGAGTAGAAGAATCATATGAATGAGAAAATAAGTACCTGTTTTTATAAATGACTATCCTTGAATGGAGTTTGTATTGGAAAGTATTTTGCACTACTTTTTGCGTGTTAGAACTACTTTTTGAAAACACCAAGTGCTAAATATGTGACTAGGGTTATACCATCTTGATCTTAAGGCCATTACAAGCTTCTAATTGCACTTTCCTTTGGTCTTTCTGAGCTGCTGAGTGTTTCCTCTGCTAGTCACTTGAATTTCAGTACTGCTATGTTGAAAAAAATATCTTTTGCACAAGTGTTATGCTAGATAATTAGCATGCTTTAGTGCTGTAAAAATTTCCCCTATTCTCTGCACAGAGCAGCACCACGTGGAAACAAATCTCAAGATAACTCTTGTTGGGCTGTCAACGATTATTTCCTTTTCTGACGAAGATCAGTTGTCTCAGAACAAGTCAGTTGATGAGCAAGCTGATATTGATTTTGATGTTAATCATCTTGACTTGAGATGGCAAGACATTCTCATAGATGTCCTGGTAAATACTTGTGCTTGAAGTTTTGGTCTCTTTTGCTTGTGGTTTCAAGATTTATGGTCACTGAACTTAGCACATCTGGTAAAGTAAACAGGTATATCCCCACGAGTGGAAATTGGAAGCAACTGTCAAGAGCATCGCGCTAAATGAGTACTTTAGTCGAAACGGGAATTTTGTAGATTCTAATTTGCATGGTTATGAGAAAGGTTCAAGTGGTCAGACTGTTATGGTTCGAGCTTTGCAAGATGAGGTTCTAGGTGTTCTTCCCTCAAGCTGCTTGTTTGCTGAATCATCAAGCATGGAAGTAGCTGATGCATCTAAGGTTGGGAATAATGTAGTGAAGGTTTCCCTCTTTGAAACCTATGGAGTAAGTCGTTGTCTTTTAAGTTCAAGATCCCTTGATGGTCAGGTTACTAGGTGCATTTCGTTTTCGTTAAAGTTTCCACCTTTCATCTTGTGGTTAAACTTCGACTTGGTAAAAACAGCATTGGATTTTTCAAGGGATCTTGTAAATTCTGCCAAAAAGGATATACCTGGGGCTGATTATTCTTCTGCAGCCTTTGAAGAGAAGCATACAACTTATCCTCGTTCTAATGTCACATCTTCATCGGGGAAGGGAAGCTTAGGAGGAAACATATTTCTTCCTCATGCTAGAATAATATTATGTTTTCCTTTCAAAAATGGCAGAGGTTTTAGAAGCTATATCTCTTGTGATCAATTTATTGCTCTTGATTTCTCTTCACCATCCAATTATGGGAAGTTGGAAGCTGAAGAGTCTCTTGTTCAAGAAAGTACTTCTTGGAAGAAATATTCTCCATCACCTTCTCACTCCGTGCATCTGAATGTTGTTAATTTTGACCTCTACCATATTTCTAGTGGCGTGCATGAGGATTTGGGTAGGTCGACTGAGTTGAAAACTCAGAGATATAGTTCTTGCAAAATTCTGTCCTCTGGGAATGGAACTCGATGGATTGCTTTGATTAGTATGCTTTGGCATGAAGATGCAAAAACGGGTGCTCGGATTATGAAGATTGCAAAGATTTTAGCAACATCGGATGGGTCAGCAAGTAAAATGTCATCTGCAACAAGTGGTTATGATTTTGCTGCTATATCAAATAGGGAAGATAAGGGAGATCTATCTTTGCAAAAACAGAAGGAGCTGATACTGAGCTCCAAATTCTGTCTACATATTTGTGCACCAATCATGGTGGTAACTCTCTGCAGGTCTCAGTATTTATGTTTTTTTCACCTTTTGAATCAGGCCATGGATGCAATATCCAGTGCAGGTGGTGATTATGACATCAGAGAAACACAGGTAAACCAAACATCAGTCCTTCTTGAATGTGGTCTTGCGGAAATAAATATTGAACTGGAGCAAGGGGATCGCCCTAAAAGCTCATTGGAGGGAGAACTTCCAGGTTCATGGAACAATTTAAGACTGGAAATACAAAATCTTCGTTTGCTTTCTGTTTCTGATGTTGGAAATATTAGTGGTGCTAGTTTTCTTTGGATATCCCACATGGAAGGGAAAGTGTGGGGTTCCATTACATCGGTGGCAGATCAGTATATTCTTCTAATCTCTTGTTGCAATAGTTCGAACAGGCGTGGAGATGGAGACGGTTCAAATGTTTTATCCTGCAGCCATGCCGGCACTGATTTTGTGCACATGTCTGACCCCCAGAGCTTCCATAACTTTATGTCGATAATTTGGAAATGTGGGACTATTGTTGCACCAGGAGGCCGGTTAGATTGGCTGGATAAGATACTTGCTTTCTTTAGCTTGCCATCTCCTGAAACAGGTCAAGTAGCTGACTCTGAGTGGAAGAAAGGAGATCCTCAGAGGGTTTCCTTTGTTCTAAAATTTATTGATATAGGATTGAGTTATGAGCCATACTTTTGGGAGCTAGGAATCAATGGAGAATGTCTCAGTCCTAAGTCTCGTATTTCTGTTACTGATAACCAAGGTGATCCTAATATTGCCTGTCTACTGGCTGCCTCATCTTTGTCACTCTCAAGTACAACGATAGCAGGTAGTCTAGACAATGATTATCATATCAGACTGCGAGATGTGGGTCTTCTTCTTCATGTCGTGCCAAAGCAGGAGAAAGCCATGTGTGAATACAGTGTTGTTCATTTACACAAACTTGGCTATGTCAAAGTTGCTGGGACGACTCTGGTTGATGCAATCTTGAAAATAAAATCAGAAGATGACATTTACTGGGAGTTGAATTGTTCTGAATCTCATATTGTTCTCAGTACTTGCCATGATACAACGCTTGGTCTAATACGCTTGGCATCTCAAATACAGCAGCTTTTTGCCCCGGACATGGAGGAGTCGCTTGTACACTTGCAGAACAGATGGAATTCTGTAAAAGAGGTGCAGGGAGAGGATCATACTAAAGGAGTATCAGAAATTAGAAATGATTCTTCTCCAGGGTCACTGCAGGTGCAGCAACTTGGTTCAGAGTCAAAGGTTGATTCTGGGTTGGTCGGCTTAATAGGAGAAATATCGGAAGACGCCTTTCTGTTTTCTGGAAAAACCATGAATGCATTTTACGGGTCAGAACTTAGTGTAGTTGAGAGGAATGATAGAGATCTTTGTCATGAAGGATACCCCTTTGCTTATCCTGGTCCTGAAAATTTTATGGAAGATTGTGATCCGTCAGCTCTGCAGAAATCAGAGATTATGGAAGGCTTTTGCCTTTCAGGTTTAAAATCCTTGTCAGAACTAACAATAAACAGCCATTTTTCTGAAGGTAATTCTCTGTCAAATTTGGCGAGCAGGGATTATGTGGATCTTCAAAGAGGAAAAAGTGGATGGTATGAGAGTACCTCCTTGAAAATTCTTGAAAATTATGTTCCAGATCGAAGTGGTCAATCACACTCAAAACAGCTGGGCGAAGGGCAGGAACATGAAGAGGAAGACAATGGTTGCCAAAGATTCAAAGGACGTTTATTGCTAAAAAATGTGGACATTAAATGGCGTATGTATGCTGGTTCTGACTGGCATGACGTGGGGAAAACAGTCCGGCATTCTGGAGACAGCTATGGAAGGGATGGAACTGTATGTCTAGAGCTTGCACTATCTAACTTGAGTATTCATTGTGACATCTTTCCGGATGGGAACCTGTGTGTATCTAGGCTTTGTCTTTCTATCCAAGATCTCCACCTTTACGACAAAAGCAGAAATGCTCCCTGGAAATTGGTATGACCTATGCGTTCCTTTTCAGACCACTGCTGTGTTGTTCATCTGAAGTAGCATAGTTAGTGACAATTCTTCTTTTCTATTCTACAAGATGCTAGGATATTATAATTCTAAGGAACGGCCTAGACGATCTTTTTCGAAGGCCTTCAAACTTGACTTGGAAGCTGTTAGACCAGATCCCATGACTCCTTTGGAAGAGTATCGGTATGTAATTCTTCTTTGGTCAATGGAACTCTTTTTGATGCAATCACTAGAGACCCTTTCCATCTGCAATGCTTCTTTTTTTCGTCCTTTATTGTTTTGTTTTTGTTTTTTATTTACTAGCCTTCCTGTTCCCGAAATAATGTCAAGGTGATGATGGCACTATGCACTTGAAGTGCTCGCCAAACGGGAAAAGATCATTTTCATTTTCTGACTGTTCAATTTTACGTGGTGGTTGTTGCGATACTTTATTGGGAGTCTTTAGATTAGGGTTAGCTAAAAGGATAATCATTACATCATTAGATGTCTCAGGTCTTGTTAACAGCTATCCCATCCTAAAATAACTGCCTTTCATGGTTATGCACATGGATTAAAGAGTTGTTAGTTATTGCATTGGTATTGGAAATCAGCAGTTGTTATTGCTTTGGCATTTTCTTACAGAAGACAAATATTGTGGAATAAGAAAAGTTAGGTTTATGGTCAGATGACATGGGATGGTACAATTGTTTTATTTACATTGAGGCAAAAGCTGATTTACTGATTTTGATATTGGAGGAAGTGTAAGAAAGCCATTAGCGCAATTGTTGTACAATGCACTTTCTCTCTTTCTGCCAATTGTTTACTAAAAATCATGATTGTCATCTAAAAGCCTTTTTTAATTTAGTTTTTTATGCTCTATGTTGCACTTATTTTTTGGCTTCCTTCATTGTTTTTGAATCCCACCACTGGGTAGAGTTTGGGAGGTCAAGGCTTGAAGATTAGTTTAGGCTTTTTTTAAATAATGTCTGTATTATTTAGACTTTTTGCTAGTTAGTTATCCACCTGTAGCCTATTTTGTGCTGACTGCAGGCAGTGCTTCTTCCATCTATTTCCCTTGTGATTGCACCGACATTTAACAATCAGCTGGATCTGCAGGTTACGTATAGCGATTCTTCCAATATTATTGCATCTTCATCAGAGCCAGGTTGATTTTCTTATCTCCTTCTTTGGGAGTAAGTTTCAGCCAGATGACCTCTCACAGAGTGATGCACAAGATTCAGGCTCATCAGATGTAACCTTAACTAAGGATAGCAAGTTGAAAGATCCCGGCCATGTTGATGAGGCATTGCTTCCCTTTTTTCAGGCAAGTATCTAGTAATTGTGTTTTTATCGCTATCCCAAACTTCTGATTCCTTCCCTTATTCACTTTTTTTGAACAGGACATGTAAAAATATACTTTATTATATGGGGATCAGAAAACACGTTGGGTGTATGGGTTTTGTTATGTAAAAAATAGGAGGTATATTGATTAAAAGTCAAGGATGATTAAAAGTCATTGATTTGGTGTTCTATTGTTAACCGTTGCAGCAGTCTCCAGTAAAATTATTTGTGTGCAAATAGTTCACCATGGGAAGCTATTTGACTAATTAGAAAAAGTGTAGTTCTTATGGCAAGGGTCTAATGATTTAGATTGTTGCGTTTTACGTAATTTGGATGAGTATTCTTGGCTTCTTGCCAATCCACTCGTAGCTGTACCCATCAATGGGTCACTTTGGCTTCTTACATCTTATTCCCTACTGCTCTCATGACTTGCTCTATGAAATATATTCTTTA
This sequence comes from Patellifolia procumbens, assembly GCA_947645195.1. Lineage (NCBI taxonomy): Eukaryota > Viridiplantae > Streptophyta > Magnoliopsida > Caryophyllales > Amaranthaceae > Patellifolia > Patellifolia procumbens. The sequence goes on from CANSGD010000429.1 coordinate 1,644,011, forward strand.
AGGGCTCTCAGATTGTAGTAGGTAGTCCTCAGCCCTTTCAGACCCTGTACTGGTCTGGGCTATTTTGAAATTTTGCTCTTCTTGCTGGCATTAAATGGGTGTGCAATATTGACATTTTTGGTACAAGTGTGTATTATGTTGTCTTCACTTACTGAAGATTTTCGTCTGGTGAGATTAATGTCATTTATTTTACTACAGAAGTTTGACATCTGGCCTATCTTACTTCGAGTTGACTACCGTCCTAGCCGTGTTGATCTTGCAGCGTTAAGTGGAGGGAAGTATGTGGAACTTGTAAACCTTGTTCCTTGGAAGGTAATCTATTGCTGTGTTTAGTGGTGTTGATACAAATGGTATCAAGTGGCTTTGTTGATGCAATAATTTGAGTTTTTTGCACAAAATCTTGAAATTGATAAACAAACATATGGATGTAGATTTAAGAAGGGAATGGGGGAGAATTTGCGATGTTGTTCAAAAGAATTTTTTTGGCTCCTTTATGGTTCTATAATACTCACCTGAAATTATGGTTCATTCATTTGATTATGTGATGATTGTGATCCAATATCTGTTGCACACCTACTGTGTTTGTTGCTAGGGTTGTATAAATTGTGAAATTGATGACAATATAATTGATTGTAAGAGGAACCTTTTTAAATTCTTGATCAGGGTGTTGAGCTACATCTAAAGCATGTTCAGGCTGCTGGCGTTTATGGCTGGGGAAATGTATGTGAAATAACAATTGGGGAATGGCTGGAAGATATTTCTCAAAATCAGGTTTTTTTATTTATTTATATTCACAAGACAATTGTCACAATTGTAATCTAATCTGGCATTTTGATTTGTATCCTCGAGTCTTCAATGTAAATTAATGAAGTTGTCTTTCTAAATTGTAGATTCATAAGCTATTGCAAGGCCTCCCTACCGTCAGATCATTGGTTTCTGTTGGTTCTGGTGCTGCAAAGTTGGTTTCTTTGCCCGTGAAAAGTTATAGAAAGGACCACCGATTAGTGAAGGGTTTACAACGAGGTATCTAGCTTTTAGAGCTTGTCTTATTTTGCTTTGGATTCTTTCGTGACCTGTTAGCAGCTCTCTTGTGGTTTTTTTATTGGCTTTCCTTTCAATATTCTATGAAACCCATGGTTCATCGATGAGTGAACAGTGGAGAAAATTGCTGGTTTTGTGAAAGAACATTGTAGTGTGGCTACATAATTAGATTCTTGGTCAATTTGATTGTGAAATGAATCCACTTATGCTGGTGTAGCCATGTAGGACATTGTTTATTCCTACCATACTGCTCTTGAGCTGATGTGCATATTCCAAGAGGGTGTTTACGGGATATTAGATACCTACCTCACTCTCTAAATTTAATTTTGGACTTCGCCGGTTACAGAAATGAGTAACTTGTGTTGGTTATGGACTTGATTAAGCTGAATGAAGAGAGCCTATAATTCTTTTGTATTTGTTGTTGGAAAAGCTACCGTTTAAAAACACAGAAGCTTTAGGACAGTTTTAATGTGATGAAGTTTAACAGATTACAGCAGCCGTATATTAAATATTTGAAAGGCCCGTTTTGGTCAGAGCTTTGGTGTTAGTATTTTTTGGTAAGTAACATAAATTAGAGTAGAGACTAGAACGACTCCCCTTGTTTTGTAGCTCCTTTCACAAAAGAGGGTAATGTTAAAAAGCTCCGAGCTATCCAGGATTAATTTGTCTACAAACTCGAAGATCGTCAAGTGGCGCTTAGTTACTAAAAACTTGACTCCAGAAATACAAAATTCTCAAAAAATGGAACTTGGAAGGTTCACGAGAGGAAGTGAAACCCTCAAAATTCATTGGTGTCATTCTTTCCAAGTGCACCAACAAATTACCAACAGAGTCGCCTGTTGGCGAGCCAACCCTTCTTTTCCAGGCAGCAAGAGTGTCTTTCACTAATAATGTTGGACCCAACTACCATAACAAGGCTCAAGTTAAGTGCCAAAGAGAAAAAACCAAAGGACAAAAGAGGAGGAGATGAAAGAATCCCACTTCCTTGAGGCACAAACTGAAAAGCTTCCTCTCTTGAGAATCCTCCAAGTTCCATTTATTGAGAATAAGCTAGGTTTTTTTCTAAATTTTTATGGCAAGGCTGAATAGACAAGCTTTATTAGGAGCTTTTATTTCTAAATCAAGAGCACAGATTTGGCAGTCATATATTTTTTAAGGCTGATTTTTTTTTTTTAAAATATAATCTCATTTATAAGTATGAGATTATATCAAGGTAAGAAGAATAATCCTCTGGCTGTCCTCACATAGGGCCTCCACCCAGAGGCCCATTACAAGCCATAACCCCCAATCCCCCCTCCCCCCAAATCCCAAGCAAATGTTTGGGAGGTAAGAATTGATCCCTAGACTAAGCTAGAGAAGATGGGAAGACTCACCACTTGAGCCAATCCCAATTCTTTCAAGACTGAATATATCTCATCATTCCAATATATGGCTTATAAATTGCCTATTTAATGGCTAAGCAATTATTTTTTTCAATTATTAGTCATTTTAACTTTATAATATAAGCAATATCTAGATCGTACATGTTCGTAGAATCGTATTCTTGATTCGATTTTACGATCAGATTCTAAAACCACTTTACAATTCAAAGTAGAATCCTGATTTTAACAACCTTGGTTGCTGTGACTTCAAAATATTCCCCTCCATATAAACCTGTGAAACAACATAGTGGCATTCTGAAAGCTTTGAGATTGAATGTTCTTTCCAATCATTAGGAAGTCTCATAAAGATAACATTCCAATGCTTATCATTACCATTCTAAATTAGCACATAGGAAATACAAGCCTTTTTAGATAATGGAAATTTGAATTGAGAGCTTTTAGAGATTGATCCCCACACCAAATATCATGCTAAGACAGAACTTTTGAACATTAATTGACTTTAATCAAAGAAAGGACTTCAAGTTATGCAACCCACTTGAAATCTTAACAAATTTGGAAATTGAGCTTCTAGGGATTGATATTTGATCCCCACACCGAATATCATGTCAAAAGAAGAATTCTTGAACCACTGTTAACCTCAAACCAAATAAAGTGCTTAGAATCTATTTACCCACTTGGTATCAGGTTGATGTGGTTTATGGAATGATCCAAATGCATACTTAACATTGAATTATTATAATTTGATACCTTTAGGCTTTAGGCCACCCTGGGAGATTTGAAGGGGGGGTTCCTTGTGAGGAGGGGTGTCTGTTTTGTAAAACCTTGTCCCATCAACTTTTTCTTATTCTAAGAATAGAACTATCCATCACACTTGGCAGAATTTCCATCCACCACCACCAAACTGAATACAGTCTGCTGATGGTGCTCGTTTCAAGTTTTGATGGTCAAAGAAATTGCTAAAAAATAAAGTTCGAGGGACTAGCGTTCACCGGGGATTCGAAAGGAATTTGGTTAATTTTTTATGGGAAAATTTGCTTCCTTAGGTGGTGAAGCTGTTGCCTGAAATCACGTGGAAAGGAGGAAGCAAAGCCGTTCAAGGGGATCGGGAGGAAGGAGGGGATGCCATAGAAGAGGGAAAGGAACGTGGGGCAAGTGTCGGGATGGGGAAGGTGGATGAGTGGAAGGGGGTGTGGACCGTGTGGTGGTGACGGCTAGGTGGTGGTTGGCATTGGGAGGGGAGGAAAAGTGGGTGGGAAAGGTGGATGAGTGGTAGGGACTAGGGAGTGTGATGGTGGCGGTTAGGTGGTGATTGGGATGGGGAGGAAAGGAAGGTGGGGTGGGTAATGGGTTATCAAGTATGGGATGAGGAGGTTAGGGGGTGGGTTGCTAAGTTACTTAATCAAGGATTCATATATCCTTCCTGGTATCTTCTCCTTTTCCCTGGCTTGTGACTTGGTGTGCATTTTCTTTGGTTGCAACCTTTGTTCTATATAGATAGTATATTCTTTTTTTGTGCAAATTATAATATAAAGGGTAAGTTTTTGCATTAGTGATATTGTAATTTTTGTTTGTGTAATTAATACACTGTGAGACCAAAAACTTATCCACGGGATAGGAGACCCATCTGTTTTTTATGCTTAAACATTATGTAATAGTGGAAATACTGCATCTGTGAATATGGACGATGAAAAAGAACTTGTGAAGTAGACTCTGAAAATTGCGTGTTAAAATTTGATAATATGATATCCATCCTCATTTTAAGTTCTGGCTGCAATAGCAAATCATTGTTGTGTTTGACATTGAAATAATTTAAGATTTTGACATTGCCTGTTGATTGTTGGCGGCTGGTTTATTTTGTTTATACATGAGCCCTATATTATTTCAATACCATGCTGAGGGGCCATTGGGTTTTGTGGCCTTCAAGAAAGGGAAACGGAATTGTGTTCCTTGTTTCCTCTTTGAGGTTTGGTTCACTTTCTTTTTTGCTTTTTTTCTCTACAACTGTTGAATAGATTTGGCCCCAAGGTCTTGGGATGTGCATTTCCCCCAACTCAGGTTTTAGGTCACATAAAACCATATCCTTACACCATTAGCTCCTTTGTTGCTCCCCGAGAGGCCGAGACCACCTATCCATTAGTGCTGCCGCCTGCACCACCATTGCTCCTGAGGCTATTCCACACCCTCTAGGTTATCATGACCATCGGCATAGTTGCAGTATTCTTCCTTCTCCACTGGGTCCACACTACACCACTCTCACTCTCTGACAATCTCCTTCACAACCCTTTTAAATGAAATCTACCATAACCACCATCACCTTTTAAACTGTAATTATCATAACAACAGTCAGATCTACCACCATCCGTAACCATAACCGGACCATGCAGATCTACAAGTCACTGTATATCGACTCTTAGCCACAATCCATGGTAGCAACCAGCTGCGACCTGCAATCTGCCATAATTACCAGCAATGAGTCGACAACTTACCACTATTCAGATCAGAGAAGAAAAACTATATTTTACCTTGGCCAAAAATCACCTCAAATACTGTTTTAAATAATAATGTGAAGAAATGAGAGGAGGAATGCTGCAACTGCGGTGACAGTCAATTGGTCATGATTGGCTAGAGGGTAAGGTAGAAATTGTGGTTGGAGAGAAAGACTACTAATCAGATCAGAAAAAAAGAAAAGACTAGATTTTACCTCGGCCAAAAATCACGTCAAGTACTGTTTTAGATAATACTGTGAAGAAATGAGAGGAGGAATGCTGCAACTGCGGTGACAGTCAATTGGTCATGATTGGCTAGAGGGGAAGGTAGAAATTGTGGTTGGAGAGAAAGAAAGAGGACAACGAGCATTGAAGGATAGAGGAGCATGATGATGGTTGTGATGGAGAGGTAGAAGGGGCTGAAGTTGTTTGCCTTTCTTTATATATATGAAACCCCTTAAACATGGGATTGTTTTTATGTGTGTGTATGTGCATACATGCGCATTATGTTTGTACCTAAACAAGAACTATCTTGCTTGACATTTGGCAGGAACTGTGGCGTTCCTCAGGAGTATCTCAATTGAAGCTCTTGGACTTGGTGTGCATTTAGCCGCAGGGGCTCACGAGATTTTGCTTCATGCAGAATGCATCCTTACTAGCATTCAGCCATCTTTACCCCACCCTATCAGAAGCAAGCTCAAGACAAACATGGGATCTGATCAGCCAGAAGATGCTCAACATGGACTTCGACAGGTAAATTCTTGTGTACTGTGCGACATGATTGCTTTTTTTTGTTCATTTATTGCGTTGTTTTTCTCACAAATTTCAACGTGTACAATTTCTATGCAATTTCAAGTTTTCAACTATGTTAAACTCTTTCAACAAGAACAAAGCCTTGTTCCCAAAATGATTTGGGGTCGACTAACATGAAATCTTTCGAGAAGCTATGTTTAACTCTTTCGAGATGTCTAGATGCAGAAATCTTTGTGATGGTTTTGTTGTTGTGGCCTGTAAGGGATCAATCATTTACAGTGTTCTTGGAACTTGGGAGTCTTCTTTTATTTGCCTTTTCTTTTATCACTTCTACTCTCTTCATTCCTAATCAAGCCTTTGCCATTTTTCCGCTTTGATTGTACTAGAATAATATAATCTCATTTCCATTGGTTATAATGTTTTGGATTAAGGATCAATCAAGAAACAATTATACCGCGTTTATTGGAGAGGTATAGTTGCATATATTTTCTCACCTCTCCCTCCGTGGGAGCTATCAAAAGCTTTGGTCTAATGTTGCTATTGATGTTACTCTCCATAGTGCATCTATGTTGTTTTGAAATGTTGGCAAACTTTTATGGATATATAAGTGGTACTTATGAGAGGTGTCTTAGTGCTCCCTTCGTCCCTTTTCATATGTGTTCCTTTCTCGTCCATCCCTATATATATGCAATATACTCACTTTTAGCGAATTTCAATCACGTTTTAAAACTACTAAACCCTCTCAGTTACCACTTGCCCACCCCTTAATTACTGTGACACGCCTAATTAATCAAACCCACCCCTTAATTACTGTGACACGCCTAATTAATCAAACCCACCCCTTAATTACTGTGACACGCCTAATTAATCAAACCCACCCTTAATTACCCCCCCCTGACAACACTTCCTCTCCACTCCCTTCTGGGTATTACCCTCATCTTCTCATCCCTTTAGCTCCACCCTGCTCCCCCTTTTGTTCTCTAGCACTTCTCCTCTCCCTTTTTCCTCTCCCCTTTTCCTTCTCCGCTACCTTTGCTTCCTCTCCTTCGGCACTCCCCCACCCCCTTGAATTGATAAAGTCTATGTTGCTCCGACACCCTGCTTCCCCCGGAGTATCGCGAGTCGACTCGACACGACGCGCGACACGACTCGCGACACGCCTGGGTGGAGGTGTCGACACGCGTACCGGAGAAGGATCGACGGTGAAGATGCGTACTGGAGTAGGCTAGCCCAGAAGAAGAAGTCGTTAATAAAAACCCAAAGATAGATTCTTTTCCGAAGTAAAACTCAAATCATAGCTTACCTGGTTATAATTGATTAAAAACCCCAATTAATTTCACTGAATTGAACCCTAAATTAAAACCCCAATTTCGAAAAGAAACCCTAAATTGCGTCTGAGGAGTTGAAGGCCGCTTGGGTTACTGAAGCAGCGTTGTCTTTGCTTTTCTCTCCTCTTTCTCTTCCTCTTTCTCTCTCTTATTTTCATTTTCCTTGTCTTTTTTTTTGAATGACTAGACACTGACACACATAATAAAAGACTATTAACTGTTGACTATTAAGCTTGCTTTCTCTTCTTTTTTTTGAATATTTTTTTTGGGGTGGACAGCTGTAACACTCTTTCCTATTCTCTTTTTTTGTTCTTTTCTACTTCTGTACTTGTACTTTCAGTAATAGAAGTTAGACTTACAATTCCAACATAATAAAATAAGTAATATTATATGCCTGCATTCTATTGGTTTTCAATATTAGAACTTATCATTGTTATTACTATTTATATGTTATTTATTTTTTGGTGAAAAGTGTCGATCTTTTCCCGACACTTTTTATGATAGCCGTATCTAAAACATTAGTCAAGACTCTATTGACCGTATCCCCGTATCCGCTAATTTTTGGGAGTAGAGTGTCGGATCCTTCGATCCCTACTTGGATAAGACACCCAAACCCGAGTCTGTGCAACATAGGATAAAGTAGATGGTTTGGTTGATGAAGTAGATGGAGAGCAGTCGGTGAGGTTGCTGTTCGAAGGGGAGCAACAATATGAGACGAAAGGCATCTTTGATGAGGCCTCCGGAGAATTTCTGTGCGAGTGATGAATTTTAAGAGATGGGGGTTGTGATGGTGCTGGCGTGGTCAGCCTTCACGGGTAGGAAAGAGAAATGAAGGATGAGGATATGTTGAAGGGGCAGTTGGGATGTCTTCTCCGCTAAGGGGGGATAATGGAAGGTTTTATGGTGGTAAGGTGGCCCCTTGAACATGGTTGGCAGTGACTCAGGCGGGGGGGGGGGGGTGAAATATTGCAAATCAATGAGATTGTTTGACATCTAACATCTCAAATGAACAATTTATGTTTTTGTTCATGTGAGCTGTCTCTATAATCTTCATCCCTCATTTTGTGTGTGGTGGTGTGTTTGTGTTTGTGGGTGGGGGGGGGGGGAATACTGATGGGTCAGGAGAGCATAGGAAATTGCCAATGCAAATCAATTCTATCACATAGAATTGCCTTGTTAAGCGTGTATAGAGTCTATTGCAAATAAATAGGGATGAAGGGAGGATTAGTTATTGGAAAGTAGGGTTGAGGATTTGATTGGGATTTTCGCTTGCTCCTTTGGACGTTCACGAGGGCTTGTGTTATATAAACGGAAATTGTTGTGCTCTGAGTGAGAAAAGAGGATTATGTGTCAAATATCTTTTGAAACATACCACATTAGGTGGCTTTAAAAAGCGTATATGAAGTCTTCTGGAAATAATTAAGGATGAAGGGTTCAATTAGGAATTTCTTTCATTTCTTGGGAAGTTCACAAGGGAATGAAACTTGCGTGTTCTATGTTGTCCACCTCGTGTATCATTGAAAGCCTATATATATGGACAGCGTTCTGCTCTGATTGAGAAAATAGGGCGAGAAAATAGAATCATGTGTCAGTTAACTTGATGCATCTTAAACTTTGGCCTTATTAAAATAATGAGCTACGCCGCTACGCATTTGACTTTGTTAGTAAAATCTAAAAAAGTAGCTATACAAGTGCAAAGAGCTCTTACAGGCTTTAAGTTCCTACAGTTGGAAGATGACTGTATTTAAGACCCTTTCTTGAAATGGCAATTGCAAGCGGTTGCTGATAATCTCAGATTTTTTCTAGTGCCATTACAGTATATACTCTTATATTTGTGGCATTTGTCGTTCTTTTTCCTTGCAAAGTTGCAACCCATTATAGCTCAATAGTCGAGGGCAGAATGCTAGATTGTCTAACATATTAACATTTAAAGGGTTCTACTAATCTGGCTAATGTTTATGATTGTAACAGGCTTATGAGAGTCTTAGTGATGGCCTGGGGAAGACTGCCTCCGCATTGTTACATGCACCCATTAAAACATATCAGCGTGGTGGTGGTGCTGGTTCTGCTTTTGTGAGTGCAGTCAGGGGAGCTCCTGCTGCTGCTATAGCTCCTGCTTCAGCTGCTGCACAAGCTCTGCGTTGTGCGCTTCTTGGCGTCAGAAACAGGTTTAATACTCTTCTAGTTTCCCGAACTTCCCCTAGGCTATTGTTGACAATTCCCAAGAATTTATCCCTGCTTGTTTTATGTGCAGCCTTGATCCTGAACACAAGGAAGAATCCCTGAACAAGTACCTGGGGCCATCTCGATCCTGGGAGAAGAGTTGAACTTATCGGTGTATATTCTGAAGCTACATGGTGGACCCTTTTGGCAGCAGAAGATAATCTCACTCAGCTATATCAGTCTTCCTCAAGCCTTCAGTGTCAGCTGAGTCAACAATGGCTTCTTTGGATCATTGTGCAATTTCTATATCACGTGAGTTTTGGAATATTAGTTTTGCATTTTATCTTTTGACTTGTCGACTTAGGTCTTCAGCATAATCCTAATCTTTGATTTAAGATTTCTGCTTCACAATTTTCTTGTCATGTCATCTTCGCTAGATTTCTTAAACGTAGCTTGGCTTTTCAGCATTTGAACGATCATGGTCCAATATTGTTATTGTGCAATGCTTTTCTTTCAGGTGTAGACTTGGCCAGTACAGATTCTTACACCATTGGACACGGAATAGCTAGAGATAGTCATTGTACAAATTGTAAATAGTCATTTGTTGGTGGCTAAATTCTTAGGGAGCAAGAAGAGCCTTGTAAATTAGTTCATTAAGTTGTGTTGCTTCTTGATTTTTTTATTCTTTAGAAGCTGCCTTCGTCAAGCCTGAATGTGGTTTCTATTTGATGTACATAGTTTGTGGTTTCTATTTGATGTACATAGTTTGTGGTTTCTATTTGATGTACGTAGTTTGCTTAATATATAAACCGAGCAGGTGTACAGTGATTTGTTTAATGCATTTCCAAGTTTGTTCGGAATCGTGTTCCTAGTATCAATGGTATTATGGTGAAATAAGGAGAATTGGTTTAGATTGGGCTAAATTTCTTGAATTCAAAGCAAATCATTGTTTACAAGAGTTTCTACTTTAAGGAATTTTGTTAAATTCAAACCCTCAACTCCCCAGGCCAAAGGCTTGTTAGCTTGTGTTCTAGTCAGTTGTGGACAATATGTTTAGCTTGCATTTTACTATTCCGTCCAGTTTAGTTTAGTTCAATTCAATTGTTCATCATTTCTTTTACAATTCAGCTTAGCTTAGCTCATATGTTGAAGAGAACAAAGCCTTAATCTGGATAATTTGTGAACTAGATATATATGCTGCATGGCTTCTAGGCTTGGATTTGGGTGTGTATTTATTCCACTTCTCTTTGGAATGTTTCAAAAGAAAGTAGTCAGATTATTTTGTATAAGAATCTATCCTGCAGTATTCTCTTTGAAAAGTTGATCATTTGTCCATTCCTTAAAGAAAAGACTTTATCATTTGTCTTCATTAACATATCCGAAATTCATTTTTGTAGCGACTAATAGAAAATTGTTTTGGTTGTTCATGGCTTCCGACAAACTGATCTTGCACTCGCCCATATGGTCCGTTAACTCCATTTTATGGGTAACGGTAGAAGACCACAGTTTCCATATCTGGACATAGTTGCAGATGATACGATGTCTGGACGAAGTTTGTGAAGGGGTTTTTAATGAGGTACAAGAAACACTTATGAGGCTCTTGTCGTAAGGGTGAGAAAGGTTACATATAACGCTGCTAATGTTAGCTATACGAATTCTAGGCTCAATGTTTGCTGCATATTTATTACAGGCTTTCTAGCTGTCATACAGACATCTCCTCTTATCCTCAAGAGTCGATGAGTTACACTGCAACCACAAAGGCTACAAAAACACGAGGAAAAGTTGCAGCCGTCGTTCATCTATGTGGTGTACCAGACCCAAAATGAAATACATTCATATCTGAATGGCAGCCGGACATTTCGCTAAAACATGCTCATCGTCTCTTTGACCTTTGTGGCTTTGTCTGTTTTCATTCTTCTCCTGGCTAGGTTCATCAGATCTTACCATGATTTAATTACAAATGATCCCCTCCAGAAAACCAAGAAAAAGTTATAAGCATATACTAAATGGCCTATCACAGAGGTTGAGCATTGAATCATAAAATTGGGGTGTTTAGCAGCTTGTTTAAGAGCCTGTAATTTATTTTTGAAATTGGTTGTTTATTTAATGATGAAAAACAATTAATTGTTTTGTTAGCTTATCATTTCGATATTTTACAATGAGATCAAATTTGAAGTGTACGAATATTTTGTTATACTCTTCATTTTCTTAAATTCTTCTCACTTTTCGTTTACATCCGTCATTTTAAATTTCACATACTTCTTTTTTATTCCTTCTTTGATAAACTTTTCTCATTTTTTATCCTCCATTTCCTTACAATATGGGATCATTGTTTTCACTTTAACCTCAAAAGTAAGTAAAAGGCACATGAAGTGGCCCTTTTTATCTTATTCTCCATGATTATCGGAGTTATAGTAATTGGGTAGAACTTAAGAAAACGAATGAAGAAATATATCAAATAATTTGCAAAATTTATTAAAAGAGGCTGCCTAACTTTATATTATAATTATACTAACTTAAGCCCATCACTTTATTCAAATAACCCATCACTTTATTCCAAATTGTGCTTCATTCTGATTCTTCTATTGGGCTTGAGTTGTTGCCTAATTTTAAATTAAAATTGGGCGATCTCTTATAAAACCAACTCAATAATTTAATGCATCAGTTTACTTATCTTCCAATTTTGCAATGAGATATTGAAACATATGAAAAGTTTGCTATATTCTACCAAATAATTCGATATTTATTTAACATATCTCTCGATTTTCACCAACTTTAGGTGTCATGCCGTTTGATTTGGCTTAATATCATTTTTCAATTATAAATCACCAATTAATATTATCAAACTGTTGGTTTATTATAAGATGATCTTAGGTTAAGTCTTATAGTCAAACAGACCTAATAGGCCAATTAGAAGCCCAACACGCTAAGCAACCCAGACATATTGATTCTTTTAACTTTTTAACCTAAAATCTTAAATTTTGTGTTTGTAACTTTTCAACCTAAAACCTTAGCAACCACCACATATGGAGGGCCCTTTGATGTGTCCCAACTATATACTACCTCCGTTCCAAATGTATTACAACCTTTGACATTTTGCACTATTCATACACTATCTATTGACCTTCTTTTGTGATTTATACATAAGGATAAATATAGTCATGGGCGGATGTAGTGTGAACAAAGGGTAGACATATGTCTACTCATTTCTTTTGTAAAAAAAAACTGAAATACTTGCTTCAATTAAATATTTTTATAAAAAAAAAGCTATTAACATCAACTAGCACTCAAAAAGCAAACTTGAAGATTTTTGACAGAGTAGAAGGCGATCTTACCCTAAATTTTTAATAATAATGTAAGTAATATTTTTTATGTTACAATTTGTATAATACATTCGGCTACATGGCGAATGCTCTCTTTATATTCCTGTACTTGATAAATTAATAATAATTCTTACGGCAATTTTTTTAATCTATTGTTTAATTTATTTTCAGTTCTTAATTTTCATTATATCGTACTTATATTTTATCAATTTAGTCATTTTCAACTGTATGTTTTAATTTTTTTTGTATTTTATACTACTTTTAAGTGTGCACACCTAGGGATGGCAATGGATCCTAAACCGGCTCCAGATCCGCGGACCCAGATTCGTTTATTAGGATTTGGGTCTTCAAATTGTAGATCCGTCGGATCTGGGCCAGATCTTGATCTCTCTCCCAAAAACGGATCTGGATTTGGATCTCAGGCTTAAGATCCATATCCAACCCGGTGGATCCGTAACTTTTATCCCCAAATATTTTTTTTTGTGCAATATTTTACTAATGTTAATATGTTAATTGTTAGAGAAGTAGTCAGTAACCCTAATAGAGAAGCAATGACTCTCAGGCTCTCAACTCCTCTCTCCACTCCAATAGTAATCAACTCCTCAATCTCACTCGTTATCCAACCCACCGTCGTTGGTGCTTCCACCTGATTTATCCACGGCACGCCACCATGTTCTCACTTTTGAAATTGGAAATAAGCTAAGCAGTCATTAACGTTAAACATTGAATGCTTTTGAATGTTAGAAATTGGAATGGTGCCATCTGGATAGCTAAAATACTTGATTTGTGATTCTTATTCTTATAAGCTATTCTTGATGTCAAAAGGTAGCTAAATACTATTGGTAGTTTAATAACCGAAGATAGTTGCAGCAACAATGCTTTTAATAGATGAAATGGTGCATAATTGATACTTTTAACGTTATAATAAATTAGGAATTTGACAAGGTTTTAAAAAAAACTGGAAAAATATTGAAGAATCGGATCCAGATCCGCAGTTCTGATGGATCTAGGTCTAGGTCTTATTTTTCAAGATCCAGTCCGGATCTGGATCCAAGGCTAAGGAAACGGATTTGGTACAACCAAGAACTGCCCCAGATCCGATCCATTAACATCCCTATGCAGTATGCACACCCTATAGTAGAATCCTAGATCCGCCACTGAATATATTCATGTGGGATCTTGTTAGATTCGTCTCGATATATGCTTAATTAATATCAACTTTTTATAATTTTTACTTAAATAAAATTAGCGATATTAGCGTTTAAAGTAGTGCGTTGGGAGGCGTAAAACTCCCTATATTGCAATACATATGGAACGGAGGTAGTACATCACTAGCATCCCGTTACTATTGAAAGGGGCTCTAATGTCCTAGGGTTTCAAAATGCACTAAAATCAAGTAATGCAGAAGATAGAATGAGAGGGGAAAAGGTGAGTTTGTATTGCAAGGGAAAATAGTACAACTTTCAGTAGTTGCCCCACTCCATCTCCCACGCTGCCATTACAATTTACAATACTAATTCTCATCAATATTCATCGTGACTACTCTCTTCTACTTAGCTCTATTTATAGATAAATTTACCGTAAAACTTCTACTAACTTTCTAGTCCCTAAGTTATTATAAACTACTTGAAGTATCCTTATCGTAGTTATATTCATTCATTATAGGGACATTAGTGTTTCGTGTTACCTTCATCACTATTCAAAACTTTATGTCAATTTTATACTCAGCAAAATAAAAGGCTTGTATGTGAAGATAGTATGGGATCTCTAGTAGAGTAGAAGAAAATCACCGGGTTAATTAAGTACAGTACCAATATTATGTGCTTCGGAGGGGAATGCATGCAAGAAGGAATGTTGAGCTTGATATTAGAATCCAAATAAATTAGGTAGGTCAATTTCACACATATCCTGAGCTTAGGTACTTGAAAAAGCACCTAGACTCGCAAATTTACATTGTATATTCTTAAAGTATTGTATATGCTTGAAGTATTAACAACCGTTGCATTGTACTTTGTACAGGATTACATACTAATGAAATCTAACAATGGAATATGAATTTGTCGGAAAGGAAAAAAGTAATAGAGGGAAGAAAACAATATAAGTTGGTGCCGCAAGCCTCTGCTCTGCTTACAATAACTGACAAATTAAAGTATGGTACCCTTTCAACTCCTCTTTGCCCTTACTAGGGTTCCAAACACCCAACTCTACTGTACATCCACACAAACTTACGCCCAGCTTGCCAGGCGGCGAGTGTGGTAAACACATGGCTTGGTCTAGCGGTGTTTGGTCACGCCCAAGTGCCAGCCAGCATATTCGGGTCATTGTTTTCTGTTCAATGTCAGCAGCTTAAGTGCTTCTTCATATCATTAAGCCTTCTCACAATATCTCCAGAAGAGCCAATTCATGACCGAGCGCAACTTTTGGTGGAACCTGCCTGCATGAAACTAGAGCACGTATTATCTGGACCCGATGAAGAGCCTTTTCTCCTGTTGCTTTAATGCCACCAGGAAGATACCATCACCAACACCCACTATCACATTGAGCTATAAGCCCTGTCAGAATTATCGTCAGTCCACGACGACAACACTATCGCCTTCTCTAGTATGATATGATCTTTTCAAAGGTAGCTGCCTGCTGAGAGGCAGCTTTGACCTCCATGATAGATTTGTCACATCTTGTAAAGAACTTCTAACTGATTTCAAAGGTGCGGCTTGCAAAGGCTTGACTGACGCAACTGGCAACTTCTTAGCATTTCCAGTGTATGATAAAGATGATTGCCGTTCTGGTGACTTTACAGACTTCTGCTTCAAGTTGTCCTGTGAATCAGACATCATTTGACGGCGCTTGGATTCTACAGGGACAAGCTTCCCCTCTATTTGGTTTGTATACACAAAAGTGACCTGCATAATCAAGTAGCACAAACAATTTTCCAGTTGTAAAATTTACTCTGCTATTAAATTGAACTCTCTACCTCGAATGACACTCCTTGAAAGGCAGGCCATATGCAAGTGTGACAATTACTTTAGCATTGAAGCACTTATTTAGCAAAGCCTTAGAGCTCTAGGCCTCCTATTCAATTATTCTATGTAAAATCAGTAAAGTGAAGACAGGAATTACTAATTTGAAATTGTTTCAGGTAACTGCACTGAAGAAATATATAGGCAATTGATTCATGATAATTCAGTTGATACTTTTAGACAATGAGCCACAAGGGAATACTCCCAAAAGTTTACTAACCTCGTCGCCAGCTGCGACTTGAAATAGAATATCAGGAACCGAAGCGGGAGATGAGTGATGAGCCCAGTTGAGCAAATCCTCTTCAGTAGGAGATCCCACCTAGAGACAAGCCTCCCAAAGTATTGTTAGCAATCAAGTCTACAAAATATTGTGGTCTTCTGATAGATTATAGAATTACCTGTTTCTGTGAACTTTTCAACATATGTAAGCACCCGGAGATTTCTGCAAACCCACCAATATCAGCAGCATTATGTCCAAATTGGTCGACTTCTGTGATTGTTTCAGTCCCATTGACCTCCATTGTGCCTTCAAGCATGCCACTTTGTGTGGGATCACTATTTCTGCATCGAACACAGTTCATTTTTTCATGGATCTCAGACCTGTAAAACAAGTTGAGAGAGTTGAAATTGAAGCCAAAATGTTGTGCAGTCGTTATAGCTTAACACATCATGGGTAAAAGCAAATAAAAGGGCTCAAAATCCAAGATCAAACAGTTACTGTTCAGCATTTTCTTTTAACCTAGTTTCATATATGATTTATAAGGCAAGTTTAGGCGTTGTTTGAGGGAAACTCGAGAGATATATATCGATTGCAGTATTGCTACCAAATTAATCACTATTTAGCTTCACAATCTCACAGCATTTGCAAACTTGGCTTCAATCAACAGAAAAGCAAATATACCTCGCATTCACATGGTAGGTAAACAGATCACGTAGATCTTCCATCGAGAAACAGTTCCCCTAAAATCAAAATAATTAGTTGACTCAGCCTCAGGAACAAATGCAAAATGATGATATAGCAGTTCAGACATATTTACCTTGTCCCCATCACCTTGCTCCTGTTGAATAACTTTCTGAAGCCCTTCTTTTGACATCTGACGCTGGTATACCTTTGTACATAATAATGATTAGGAAGGGGAAAAAAGATATTACCAACTCAAGTTATAATTACATATGATGATAAGGCATAAACAATCCTCTTATTTAAAAAAAAACAAGAAATATATTCAACAGAAAACCTCTTGAGAACAATGCTGAAATCCACCAAAGGCACCTCTTCATGCATATTAACTATTCCGTACTTAAAATTAATCTAGCCTTAGACAAATCCTATGTTGTGTTATAGACCGGATTTGATGGACAAGGTAGATGATAATGTAAGGGAAGGATTAGTGATTTTAATGGTGATTTGAGAGCTTAGAAATGGAACTTGGATTGATAGGATGAATATATTACATAAACCCTAAGAATAATACAAGCTAAGGACTACACTAGAAAAGATTCATTCTCTCATTAATTTTCATGATGCCTACACTCTCTCTACATAGCTCTATTTATAGATAAGTTAACCCTAAAACCTCTAATCCTTAGATTATTATAAACTACCTAAAATACCCTTAGCCTAGTAATATCGATTCATTACATTACCGGCCCCTCAAATTCCACCTTGTCCTCAAGGTGGGAAGTAATTGGCAGTGTCTTCCCTGGTGCGGTAAGGCTGAGCAGACAACCTAGATCGATTGAAACAAATGGTCTTCTTCAGTTCAAGTTGGCGGAACGGTTGAGATGCATCAGCACAAATGAGGATGCACTGGTTGGTTAGATATTGGGTTATGGGCTTGAACGGATTAAGGCTATTGGAAGGGTCTTGCTGAGTTTTTGGGGAAGGAGAAAGTGTTGATTGTAGGAATTGGGTTAGGGAATTTGGGGTTGAACAAGTGAGGATGTTGGGTCTAAAATTGAGTGGAGTGTTGAGTTGGGGTATTGAAAAAAAGAAGTTCAGAAACCTGTTGGGCCTTAAAGCATGAGATTTGGGTGTGGTTTCTAAATCAGGAGGGTTGTGTTTGAATGGATGGATGGGGTTAATTGAACTTGGATCGGCCTTAAAATAATCAGCTTGGAGAGTTTGGACAGAGAGTATGGGTTGGTTTTGCTCAAGCATAAATGATCCTTCATTTGATAAATTGGGCTCATAATTAAGCGGCCCACTTTGTTGCCATTTCTCATTAAATTTAGTTGGGCTGCTTTGTATGGTTACCCACTCACTGAGCTCCTCATTTTGCTCTTTTACGAAAATGCCCTTACTTCCATCTTTTGAAGTTAGCTTCCTCTGTAAGCCAACACATGACTCACCAAAGCTCCTCCTACACTCTTCTTTTTCAGTCTCTCTTTCTTTAACCTTCTGGGAAGCTTCTCCCTGGTGCCACCTCCCACTGTCAATCGAATTTCCGGCACCGTTACCGGGTCCTCCACCTGACCCACTCGCACCAGCATTACCCTTCACAAATTCTCTTCTTCTACCACTCGGTTGTGCTACTGGTAACTCGCCGGGCCCACCACCAGAGCCGGAGCCGCCAGCCCCACCTTGCTCAAAAATCCTTTGATGTTGTTCCTTCGTGTTTATTCCACCATGGTTGAGGTTGTCGTCAATAAGTCTTGGACCACCAGCGGCGCCTTCATATCTGGCAGATTTTCCATAGAAATCACCTAGTTTTGGTTTTACCGGCATCACCCTCACCGGTAAACTCCTTTTCTCCACCCCGATTTCTCTCTCACCGGAAAATCGAAAATAAGTGGTGGTGATTTTCACTGCCTCCTTCTCTTTCACCACCGATTTCCCTTTTCCATTGAACCCTTCACCACCAAGCTTGCCTCGTTCCTGAGGTGTGCCATTCTCAACCCCAACTTCGGCTCTAGCAGAATCGCGTACAACACCAATATTCTTTTTTTTGGTTTCCCTTCCTCCACCATCTTTTACGGCAATACTTGAGGTTCCATTTATGACAGAGTTGGTTTCATTTTTGGTGTTGGTTACGTGAGAGGGCTGTAACTCTTCTCCCAGAGATGACTCCATTGGGATACACCCTCTTGCCGCCGAATCTTGCCACGCTTGCCCAGAAAACGCCGATGAGGAACCAAAACGAAGCACTAGCAACAGCTTCAACTCCTCCCATTGCAAAAAGGGTCGTCGCCGATGTTCCCGTTCGAACCACTGCAACGCTTCACCCTCGAGGGCAACACAGGCAGCCTTGAACTCTTCCTCTTCACTGAACCAGAAGATCTGGAGATGTTCTTCAATGTCCAGAATCCATTCCTTTGGGTTCTTTCCATCAAACAAGGGAAGTTGAAGCTCATACCGGATGTTTTGTAACCTTCTTCGGTTCGGAAACCACCGAGTTATCTCTGCAAATCCTTCCTGAACCAGACTTCGTAGCTCCTCCATTAAATTTTTTTTTTTTTTTTTTTTTTTTGAATCAGCAGTAAACTCGGGCCACCACGGACCGTACCGCTCTGATACCAAGTTGTTATAGACCGGATTTGATGGACAAGGTAGATGATAATGTAAGGGAAGGATTAGTGATTTTAATGGTGATTTGAGAGCTTAGAAATGGAACTTGGATTGATAGGATGAATATATTACATAAACCCTAAGAATAATACAAGCTAAGGACTACACTAGAAAAGATTCATTCTCTCATTAATTTTCATGATGCCTACACTCTCTCTACATAGCTCTATTTATAGATAAGTTAACCCTAAAACCTCTAATCCTTAGATTATTATAAACTACCTAAAATACCCTTAGCCTAGTAATATCGATTCATTACATGTTGTTGACTATTTGTAAAAGACAAAGAAGTGACAGTTTATTCAAACCTTTTCTTCAATGGTTCCAGTGCTCAGAAACCTGTAAATGTACACTCTCTTCTTTTGTCCATCCCTCCAAACTCTCGCAGCAGCCTACAAGCAAACATGGTGGCACAATGACCTAGAGCTTGGACCGAAAAGAATCTTAAAGAGTGAATTTGTCTGAAAGATATTTAAATATTACTTGTTTATCATTGGCAGGGTTCCAATCAGGATCAAACAAGACCAGGCGATTTCCTCCAATCAAGTTCAGCCCACAACCCCCAGCTTTACTGCTTAAGAGAAAAGCAAATTCATCCTGCAACAAATTTTCCTGCACTTGAGCAAACTGAGAGTTCTTTGTAAAAGTTCCTTATAAAAATTCTTTTTGAAGGGAATGTAGAGACCTTTGAAAGATCATTAAAACTGTTGACCAACTTCTGGCGTTTGCTAATCGACGTTGCTCCATCAAGTCTCAAATATGGGTATCTTCTCTCACGGCACAATTGAGCAAAGAGGTCAAGAGTCTGAAATCACTTTGGAAATCAGCTAAACGTGAATGCAGATATGAAGCAAACGAGGGCAACAGAACAAGCTATGCAAGGGACGCCCAAGCTCTTACAGAAGTCTCATATACAGATCATGTAGATCTATTATACCCCTTAAAAAGCATGGGCACTCTTCATCAAACCTCTGTATGTCATCACTCTGCTTCACACTTCAGTAATGATAATAGGGAGGGGAAAAAACAATAACCTGGGTGTAGTTTGAGACTAGGACTATCCTGTCGTCTGTTTTTTGACGCAACTGAGACAATAAGCGTGCTAGTACATTCATTTTCCCTGATAGCTCAATCCAAAGGCCATTACCACCAGTCCATGTTCCAGACCTGGAAGCACAATTTAGGGATCTTCAAAATCGGACGTTCGAAAATGCCAAAGAGGTAGCATGGGGGTACAAAGACTAACCTTCCAGAGAAAACTTCTGGAGGGAAAAACTCAAGCAATTCTCAAAGTCTGATATTCCTGAATGTCCAGCTTTTATTGTATCATATATGAGCTGCGGAGAGATTGGGATCTAGAATGAAAAGTGACTCAAAAAAGGAAATATCTCTTTAAAAATTAAAGAGATGGGTTAAAGAGATGGGCTTTCGATCTCCCGAATGTACAAATATTAGACTAGGTAACGATAAATCTGGTAATTCACGGACATCCTTCAAATTATACATGGCCCTAATGTTCTTAAAACTTTTACAGAGCTCCAGATGTTTTCCAATCATGAACTCAATTAAGAGAAATAGGTAGATCAATGAGGTGACCTTTCAATAACTTTGCGATTGTCCTAGAGAAGAAACCTATGGAAATGGGCTACAGTTCCATCAGATCCTATATAACCGTACAAGTAATAACCTAATAAATGCATCTTGCTGGAAATTGCATAGAGAGCCAAAATGCAGATACATTCTAAATATTTAAGCAAGTTACTTAGATGAGGACTGCAAACCATATCCTATCATTTGCATAATTACTTCTATTTTTAAATAAGGGACATACCATTTGCTCATGATGCACCGGTGAGAAGAATTGAAGAGTGGAGGAGTAATCAAATTGTGAGGGGTAGGGGAAGACCTAAGATGACTTGGATGAAGGCAATTGAAAGATATGAGGCTACTTGGGATTGAGGAGAGCATGACGTTGGATAGAAGTGGGTGGAGGGGTAGTATCCATGTGGAGGAAGGGGTGTGATTACTGCATTTATTTGTTTTTCCCAATTGTGTTGGTATTAAAACCTTTTGTTGAAAACCTCCTTTAAAACTTTTTGGTGTAAACCTTGTTTTCAAAAAAAAATTAAAAATTCTTAAAATTTAAACCCTTTTAAAAACTTTTTATCACTCTTGTCGATGTCATTTCCTTTGGCAACGGTTTCAGTTGACGATTCATGTTAGCCGACCCCAAATCACTTTGGGAATAAGGCTTAGTTGTTGTTATTGTTGTTGTTGGACATACCAAGGCTACCCTTTAACAAATTAATTAATTATTACCTTTGGATGATTGCAGAGCTTCTTGAGGGCTGTAATATATGCTAAAACTTTAGATCGCTTTGTTACATCACTAATAACCCGTTTCACCTGATGTTATCAAAGAAAAAATCATTATTTAATTACACCATTGCTGAGACATGTTGTGATAGCGTAATTGACAAAGGCAAAGAGAACGCCCACATTTTTTGATTGTATGAAATGATTGTACAGTTCCGACTGCAGAGGAGTGAGTTTGCAACAAACAACTTGAACTATCTGCAATTTCCAGATACCAAACATGAATATTGTACTTTGCTAACAAACTCTAAAAATCCATGTATTAACTACCCAAGACTTTCCTTTCCAATTCACAAAGCAAAATTATTGGCTGACATAAACCTGGGGGTAAACAAGAAGAATACTTTAGGCATATGATGATGCCCAAGATCTGTCTATATGATTATATTTATACTTGGAAATTAAACTAAGGAAGTTGATTCATATTTGGAAATAATAGAAGGATTGATATTTTGAGCGAAAAAAATGGGTCCTACAAATAAGGATGGCATCTCTAGCCACACTTGGTGTAAGACTAGGTTGATCAAAGTGATCAAACTCTTGTTGCTCACATTAGAGAACCCACTTGACTACCAAAACCAAGAGAGTGATGATAATATTGAACAGTGAGGAGAGACATGGAGTGGGAGGGATGACCTGGTCTAGGTAATGACCAAATCATATTATGGGGCTAGCACAAAAACACAACACAGCATTAACTTGTTGTTATGTTAACACTTGTAACTTTGCAACTATTGAAAATTTAATTTTGCAACTTACAAAAATACACACCAAGTTTTATGATTTTGAAATCTCTATAAATAGGCATCCAAGTTGATTTACTTTTAATACACGTCTACAGCGAAATTAAGTATATGGTATGGCATGAGGATATCAAAAGCTAGTTGGTCACCAATTTGGTCATTGCGATGTGGAAGAGATAGAATAGAATGCAAAAGGATAACCAACATTATCCTTGATAAAAATGTGCATCGTATTAGCTAAAAACCTCGCCAGAGTCATGGGGTTATTAGAATCTGTGAACCAAAGAAAATACTATATACAAACACCTCAAAATACAAAATAGAAAAGACTGCATTCTTCAAATGAAATTCCCTACAAGTGAAGCATAAATAGAAACTTCACATCAAAGCACAATCAAGTAACATAACGTTCAACATATTTGAAACACGGTGACTATAACTGTTTTACCTTTGGTGGTAGGTGATTGGACAACAATGCATTAGTTCTCCTCAATATAAACTGGGAGGAAGGCAAAAAAAAAAGAAAAGTTAGCACTTGATGAGAGGAGATAGTAAAGGTTCCAAAAATTCACTGTGATTATATTTACTTTATTATATACCAAAAGCATTCAGTACAAAGCATAGTAGCACGCTACCAGCCAAGCTACATCCTCCAAAAGCATGAATGGTGTCATTTAACCCTTAGACTTGCCCTCCTTTTAACAATTGGCCTCATCTTTTCACCACATAACATGTACTTAGGTAAAATCTAAGATTGCAGAAATCATGAATGAAACAGAAGGTGTAACAGAGAGTGTAGCTTGCTACTCCACAAATTGGAAACCTAATAAGGGGATTTTTTTTAGTAGAAAAGGCATACCTGATTTACTATGGCACTCAATTCCTCTGAACGTGAAAGTCCAACCTTTTTCTCCTCATCAGTGGCTGTGGGTTCTCTTCCATTCAGAATAGGCGCCTTATTGCAAATCACAACTCAAATTACAATCAGAGATATTATCATCTCAGACAACAGGAACATATAAAATCAAGCTTGAGATAGCTCCCTTCATGAGTGAAAGTAGCTATTAGCATCATGGATAGGGGCGAGGCATATGCACAAGGATGTAACAATTAGTGTCTTCTAAGAGCTGAACCATACAACGGAAAAATAATAATTTTCTTCATATTGAAGAAACCACATAGAAATTATGGTCAATGCCGGTAGATTGGCTCTCATATGTAACATCATATTCACACAAACAGAGTACTAAGATGCTCAAATTTCCAAAGGAAAATTGTAGTTTATAGTTTTTATAATTTAGACTACTAGCTGTTATATATCAGAAACAAGGTACACAACTCAGTGTGACATCCAAATTAGGTGTTACACAGTTACATTGACATTTTTAAATCTGTAATGGCACTGAAAATCTTAAGTTAGATGTTCAGCAGTAACTATAAATCTATACAGCATGCTTTGGATGTAGTTCAAGGCTTCAAGCACCACTAACATATGTGGAAGAACACAAAATGCTCAACTATCAGAATAAGAATTAATCAGACCGGTCAAATTGATGATGTGCATAATATCAATCAATAGAGAAGATAGCAAGAAAATAAGCACACCTGATAATACCTCCGAAAATGTGTGGTATCACCTAGGATATCAGGATTAGTGAAATTGACCATGGCATAAAACTCTTCAAGGTCGTTCTGCAAGTGGAAGTGCAATGATGTATAAAAAGGGAGAAAAAGCTCACACATGAAATTCTAAAGATGATAAGAAGAATTGCTCACCTGCATTGGTGTACCCGACAGCAATATGCGACGCTTGCACACAAGTGAAGCCAATGCCTGATGCACAAGAAACTCGTGGGTGATTCAAGGTACCAAAAGACACAATAAGTCAATAAGACAAATTGAAGTATGAAAAAGATTACCAGAGGAGGCCAAATCTATTCATGTCCTCGTACCTTGTTTGTGATAGTCTGGTCATTTTTCAGCCTGTGAGCCTCGTCACATATAAGGAGGTCACATGATCCAGGACGGCTAAATTTGGGAGCATGCATTCTAAATGTCTCGTATGAAACAATCAAAACCTGTAACAATATCAAGTAAATAGCTGCATGGTTCCATATTTCCATCAAATTAACCAAATAATCATAGTGAGCTTCACCTGTGTTGCATTGCGTGGATCTGTGAAATTGTTGATTCCAGATATTATGTCCTCTCGGCTGCTTTCACACAAGGCAATAAGCTGAACTCTTTCTTGTACCCACTTTCTAATCTCTGCTTCCCAATTGCTCACAAGACTTGTCGGAGTAACTATAATTGCCTTCTTAACCATAGGTTTACCATCAAATCCTTGGCGGAGAAGAGTGTAAAGCAACGTGATAGATTGCAGCGTTTTCCCCAAACTGCACAAAAGGTACTTACAGATATAATGACACCCTGTATGGATTCTCACAACGTACAGTTCTGTACACAGTAAGAAAAGATGATTACCCCATATCATCAGCCAAAATGCATCCGAAGATATTGGCAGCTGTATGTAACCCAGACACACATCTGAACATAAACTGGACACCTTCTCTGTTTACAATTACTTTCAAAAGTCAGACTGCAGGAGAGGCTAAATGTATCAATCTCACTAGTTTTAGCAAGCACCAAAGAGACAGTAGGTTTCAAATGTGTATACTGCAACTGGGAAGTTCTCTTATGTAGAAAGAAAGAAAGATTACACAATTAGGCTCTGTTTGGTTGGGCGGAAAATCAATTTCCATAGAAAACAATTTTCCATGAAAACCATTTTCCAAGGGAAAACTAAATTTTAGATCAACTTTCCACTGTTTGTTCCTTATATAAAAGTTAAAGAGGGAAAATAAGAATGGAAAATAAATGGAAGGATAGATGGGAGAAAGGAAAGATAAAGGTGGGGAAGTTGGGAGGAAATGTGTTTTCCCAATGTAGAAAGGAAAATGTTATCCACTCAATGAAAAACTATTTTCAATCACGAGAAAAACTATTTTCCACCCTTTACAAACCAAAAAAAGGAAAGTAAGGAAACTAGTTTTTGGAGAAAGTGTTTTCCCTCCAACCAAATGGAGCCTTAGAGGGAGGGAATCATTCTTGAGCTACTTTCTCAATTGACAAGCATTCTCAACCACATTTGTATCAGGTACCATCCCATCTGTGCCAAGTTGTCAATAATTGAGGTTGAAGTGTTCCAGTGGCTTCATTACACACATATAGACTTGTAAATACTGATGAGAGAGAAAAAAATTACCTTTGATGAGGTCGAAGGAAACGAACAAGCAAGGGATCAACAGCTATAGGCGTCAAGTCATTCCCTCCATCCTCAGATTCTTCGGGTTGCCAAAGAACCAATGGCTCAATCTCAGGAGGTAATATCAAGACTTCCTCATGATCATCTTCATCGTCAACAACTGAAAGTTGCTCATTCAGTAATGAAGACACGGGAGAGCTTGTGGGGCGCCATGGGACAAATCGTTTGCGAGCCCAAAGACGCCGAAGTAGGTCAGCATTAGAGTTACTATACCCCTTAGAGAATGGTGGTTTAAAAGGTTTTCTTGCGACAGCTGCCCCATCTGGTACTGAAAGAACTCGTGGAAGCAACGATTGTCGTCTCGCAATGAAGTTTCCTCTTTTATTCATACACCAAACAAAACAGACAAACAAAATGAATTCTTCAGAATTGCACATTTATGACAGTAGTAACTCGGAAGAGCTATACAACTTTTCTGGACACTCAACTGACTAAAAATTAGCCGAATAGCAACAATTTAAGTTAGATTTGTACGAAAACAGGCAGCAAAGATCCGCAACTCTGATCGCAAAGCAGGAGATACTCAAAAGCAAATACATATCGCAATTAAGACCTTAAAACATAGAAAGGTTTCAATAAATTGAACTTAATTACAATTTTTCGGGATATTCAACTGACTGAAGTTAGCCGAATTGCTACTAATGAAGTTAGGTAAGTAAGAAAACAGACGGCAAAGATCAGCAACTCAGATTGCAAAGCAGTAGATTCTCAAAAGCAAATGCATATAGCAATTAAGACCTTAAAACATAGAAATGTTTCAATAAATTGAACCTAATTACAATTTTTCTGGATATTCGACTGAAATTAGCAGAATTGCTACAATTGAAGTTAGGTTAAAAAGAAAACAGACACCGACGATCGGAAACTTTGATCGCAAAGGAGAAAACACTCAGAAGCAAATACATATCGCAATTAAGACCTTGAAACATAGAAACATATCAATAAATTGAGCTTAATTACAAATTTTCTGAACACTCAACTGACTAAAATTAGCCGAATTGCTACAATTGAGTTAGGTTAGTAAGAAAACATTCACCGAAGATCAGAAACTCTGATCACAAAGCAGAAAACAGTCAGAAGCAAATATATATCGCAATTAAGACCTTGAAAGTTGAAACATAGAAACTTATCAATAAATTGAGCTTAATTACAAATTTTCTGAACACTCGACTGACTAAAATTAGCCGAATTGCTACAATTGAGTTAGGTTAGTAAGAAAACATTCAGCGAAGATCGGAAACACTGATTTCAAAGCAGAAATTACTCAGAAACAAATACATATCGTAATTAAGACCTTAAAACATAAAAAAGTTCCAATAAATTGAACTTAATTACAAATTTTGTGGATATTCAACTGATTAAAGTTAGCCAAACAGCTACAACAAAAGTTAGGTTAGTAAGAAAACATTCAGCGAAAATCCGAAACTCTGATCGCAAAGCATAAAACACTCAAAATCAATAACACGTCGCAATTAAGACATTAAAACGTAGAAAGTTTATCAATAAATTGAGCTTATAATTAAGAAATTTGAAGATGAGAATTTGAGAAATACCTAACTAGGGCAGCGACATTTTGAGACTTGATATCATCGTCGTTATTGGTGCCACAATCGACATGGATTTCACCATTTTCGTCGGCAGAGTATTGCTCGTTATCGTCGTTATCTAAAAAATCAACATCTGAGTCGGAGGCGTCGGAAACTACACATACCAATTCGTCTTCGTCTTCCATGAGAGGAACGATACACTGTCTCTGACAGTCACAGGAAGAAACTCGAGAGCGCGGGGAACTATAAGAGGAAGAAATGCGAGTAGTAATCGTACTCGGTACACTACTGCTCCTTCCTAAATCTGGCGGCAAAAAGGAAGAACGAACAAAAATTGAAATTTTATAATATTGCGGGTCTGTTTTGTTCGCCGTAAAATAGTTAAAATGAACTGAAATGAAATAAAATAAACTGAACCGAACTGAATAGTGATATGTGAGAGCAAAAGAATTGTCCAGAGCCGAACTAAACTAAACTAAACTGAACTCAATTGAAAATAAACTGGGGAAAACAGGGCCTACCTCTACGTTTCTAAGTTGTATTAACTTTTGGCACTATTCATTTGTCTCCATATGTAATTTTTGTGTATTATTTTTTATAATTTTTACCTATCTCTAATGATGGATATATCGTTTGCATGGGCAAACGTGCAAGGAATTTGCCACTTTGGCTACAACTTAAAAAAGGAGTAAGTATTTCAAGATCGAAATAATTCGAGATGTTCCTAAACATGTTCTTCCAAGCTTATTTTCAAGAAGTATAAGTTATATTTACTTGAGTTCAAATCTGGACAATGGTTTTACACTCACATTTTACTATTTCTTTCAGTTCAGTTTATTTTAGTTCAATTCAGTTCAGTTCAAGTTAATTTAATTTAATTCAATTGTTTTCAGCCAAATAGAATATAACCTTAAAAGAGATAGTAAGTGAGTGTGGAATTTGTGTCAGAAGCTCATAGTGTGTGATGTGTTTACTATTTTACAAAATGACCCATTTATAGGTAAGGTTAAGTATATATAGTGAATTTTTTTCACAATAGTTCTCATTCTACCGTCTACATATGTTAAAGCTGGGACTCGAGAAAGCTGATAATAAGTGAATTAGAGATTTTGTGGGACAAAAATAAATCTAACAATTTAGTGATGAATGTTGCGTTGGATGCGTAATGAACCAAGACTGCTAATTGACTAAAGGATGTCGGTAGTCGCTAGTTGGCGGCGTTGATTAAGGAACTGCTTATTCAATTAACGAGTCTATCCTAAAATAACGTGACCGTGGAGTGAAACTATTTTCAAAGAAAGGTGATATGGAAACCTTGTTGGTCGGGCATATTTTGAGAAAAAAATTTAAAACAAATATGACTTGTCTGATTAAATTTGTTAGTCGTGCTGACTCATTTAAGTTAAAAGTTCATGAACTATTTTAATAAAAAAATCATACATTTTTGTGTCATTTTGTTATTTTGATGTATTACCATGTAAAGATAACCCTTTTCGGGGCGATTGGTATGCGGGGATGGGAGTTTGAGGATTAACAGGTGGGATGGGGAGTGGAATACCTTGTTTGGCAAGTGATAGCTTAAAAGCCCTTACTATTTCCACCTATCTGCCAAAAACCTATTAAAAACCTTCAATTTGTTGAAAATCATAAAAATTGAAAAAACGATACATATGGTGAAAACAATTTAAAACACAAATTTGTTGGAAACCGTGAAAACTTGAAAATGTGTACATATAAGATTTACAGGAGTACATAGTACCATTAAAGGGCTACGCAACACCAAAGTTGCCAATATATACAAAAATGTCATTAATAAAATACGTGTACCATATATATCACCATGAAACACAATGTAAAAAAGGGTACATAGGAGGCATAAAGGGGTACGCTTATTTCATTAATGACATATTTGTAAATAGCGACAACTTTAATGTAAAAACACACGCACCCTTTAATAGTAATATGTACCCAATAAATCTTACACTACCTCTCTATCCAATTAGTTGCAACACTTTCTATATTAGGAAATTTCTAAATAGTTGCAACACTTTCCTTTTTGGTGAAAGTTTTTTCTCCATCTCTTCAATATATGGACCCAATTTATTTTTCTCTCTACCTCTCTCGCATCCAAAAAATTGCCTAGAAATTCATGAAAACAAGTGTATTGTAACTAATTGTTTACGAAGGTAATATGTACCTTTTTAAATTAATTTTTCTCGATTTCCAACAAATTTGTGATTTTTAGTGTATCCTGACTCACACACGCTAAACTGGGTGGCACACCCACACATACCTTGCTATAAATTAAATTGCGTGATAAAAATTAATATATTCTTTAATTCTTGTTTGACGAGCAAAAAAGGAGGATTTATATTCTATAATTCTTGTTTGATTTTTTAAAAAAATTTGTACGACTAAAATTTGATAATACTCTTTAAGTCTTATTTGACGACAAACAAATTTCTTTTTCACCACATTTTCGGCAGGTGTAACATTGGCCCAGTTCTTGGAAAAGGGGATACAAAAATCGAACTCATAACAAGCACGGACGACGAGTAGACGACAATCTTACCAGTTACCAGTTAACAGACTTACCACCCCGCCCAAGCTCTCATCTAAACACAATATTTATTCAATACCTTATAGTTTTTTAATATATCATTCAGGGCCGTCTCGTACAATTTAGAGGCCCCTGTGTGAAATTAAATATGAGGCTTGGTAAAAAAATGTCATTATATTGATATGAAAATCAAACTTTCATATAATTAACAGAATTTGTTTTTTTCCAAACAAAATTCAACACATATTACATAGAAATTCTATTTGAAAATCGTAAATGAGTATTCTGGGGTTTGGTTTTGCGAATTGAAAAGGCAGTAAATTTGAGTTGATTGAGGAGATGACACATGCTTCAAATGTAGTATTTACTCATGATCTCACGTGTCAATAGATGCAGTAATTAGTTTTTTTTTTTACTTTGAGCGAAAAACTAGTAAAATTAGGCCTAAAATTTTGGGGTCTGTGCGGTTGCTCACTCTGCACATGGCCTTAGACGGGCCTGATAGCATTTCCATGCACTCGACATTGTTGAGAAAAACAAGGTATTTCAAATCATAAAATATCATCATTACAATGTTATCGAGCAAATCATCCTTACAGATTTGATTACAAATTTACAATTTACTCTCAGCAATTCCGTAAGTAGTTCACCCAAGTTCGCAAATCCGACTACAAGACCTTTTGTCAATTCAAGCTTTACTCCTCGTTCAATGATCTTTAGTAATCTTAATTGATCAGATCCTGCACCAAGACACATTATTCTTTTCATATAGCAACAACATAAAAGACCAAGAAACTGAAAAAGTATATGTTAGGCTTGCTCTTTCTTTGGATTAGCCGCTGCATCTTGATACAACACTTTTGGATAGGTGTTGATTATCTTTATTATTATTCAGCCAAATATTGATTCATGGGCCTCGAAAAAAAAGTATTTATTCCGGACCAACAACTTGGATAGGTGTTGATTACATTGTTGTTCACGGGCCAAATGACTTTAAATTGCTTTTTGTGATATTTTGATTGTTTGATTAGTAACGAGTATTTCTAGAGTCTTAACTAATTTCGGTTAATTATAGTCATCTTATGAGATTGAGTTGAAAGCTTACTGAATAGTAACACCTTGTCGATTCTTCAAACTTTTAGGGATACCACCCTTAAACTTGTTGTTTTGAAGATATCTGTCATCATAAGTGTAGTTTAATAAGCAAAATTAAAGTTGAAGGGGGGAGTGCATTACTTAATCCTTGTGCATCCGTGTCTATTATGTGCATGGTACACAAAAACAATTTATGGCTAACTTGGAGGTCTCCCCTATTTCGAACTTTTGCTCATCTTGCGTTTTTCAAATAAACAATAAGTAAAAAAATTGTCACGGATGTGCCATACTCATAATATATTCGGATGTATAATAAAAGATGTACTAGAAAATGGGCTCTAATTCAAATATAGATGGTGGAATATATACATCTCACGAATATTTGGAAGTTTGGATAATGATTCGGGGACTGATCCTTCGAATTGATTATTCTCCAAATGCCTGAGAATCAATATATACGTTTATACACATATGAAGATTTATTATAATTGAGAACTTAAAAGATAAATGACATGCATGCGATTAAGCAAGCTTACAAGGTCTGTAACATCTTCATGGAGCTCATATCTGGAAGTGAGCCTGAGAGTTTGTTATGTCCAAGCCACCTAGCGCAAGAATTAGATTGCAAGGTCTTCAATAATGACTCATAACGTACCATAATGGCGAACTAGTACAAGTATTTTAATGGGGTCAAATAGCATAAAGAAAATGTTATGATATTCATTATTTTATTTTAGAAATTGGAGAAAATCCAAATTTAAGTGGGATTAAATGACACCACACTCAACAATGTAGCTCTGCTGCTAACAAGAATCAAAAGACGAATGGCATGCATCTTCTGAAATTCTTGCGAAAAGCAAACTCATCTCCATATTAATAAAGGAGAAATGGTATAATGTGGGTTGTGGTGATACATGAATAATGACTAAGTGATCATTATAATACACGTTGGTGTAACTTGAGTATGAGTATGGTATAAAAATTATCCTTTTGCTCAGTTACAAGGTTTCGAGTGAGCAATTGAGAAAAATAGTTGTTATAGCTATACTGCACTTAGTCACTTTTAGTACATCCGTATGTACGATAAAAGTTACATTGTACGTAGTAACGATTACCAAGATCCACTCTTATACCAAGAGGGCGGAGATTCCCTTTTCTTTCAAGCGGAGACACAATTATGTCCCTACTCCTGAATGCACAAGTTTGTTGCATGATCACGAATAAATATATATCATGCTTAAAATCATGATGTATTTAGGCCAATAGACTAGCTAGCCAGTTTTTATTTTCACTTACAGGTGAACAATGGCAGTTAGATTTCCTATACTCCTTGATAATGATCCGGTGAGCCCCAATCCTGTCAAGTTCCTACAACGTCAACCAAAAAATGAATCGAATGTTCTTTCTTGTAACTATCTTGCCACAAAAGTTGTATAACACCTTAATTCTTCAAATATACATAAGGAGACCATAGGATGAAAGGAAAGGCAAACCAACAATATATATATATACTTATATGGAGGTAGTAGAACTTATAACTAGAAAGAGGTACAAAACATAAGTCATGTTCTTTTAGTAATATGAAATAAGTTGAATTGAAAACTAAAATCTATGTCGAAAAGAATAGGGTCATGACTTCCTTGATCATAACTAGTCGAGTAGATAAGAGGAGAGAATCAGATATGTTAATAAATATTTAAGAGAGGAACTAACATAGAAGCAACACGAGCAAGGTCTTTTGACTGAGAACATGTAACTCCGGACCATGAATTTTGTTGAGGTAAGCAAGGATCTCCATACCAATCACTTGGCGGGTTGTTCAAGCTACGATCTAAATCATCCATTGCCGCCACTGCCATGCATGTTGTTAGAATTAAGATTAAATTTATGGACAAAATGATATGATAATTCGCAGGAAGTACAAAATTCTAGGAAATAGAAACATATGAAGTTGTTTGGTCAACAAAATCATAAAATTTTTGAACTTTTTTTAAAGTTTTATTTCCCACAAAATAGAAGAAGTTGCTTATTTAGGTCCCTTCTAGTAAGCTGAACAACCTCCTATGATTACCCAAATATAATTTTAAGAATTTCTGTTATATGAAAAAAACTTATAGAAAATCATTATTTTCTATATACAACCAAACAACCACTTAAGAAAAAACCGGAGAAAAAGTGATACCAAGTATTACCATCCATGGAAGCCGTCCTCCCGCCGAGGGGAACAAGCTGAAACATCTCGGCAGCATTAATCACCGGACCGACGGGGGTGTCATTGTCAGGGACAAGTGTGATACGAGTTTGACCGGAGAGAGGCCATTGATTTGCATAGACATTAACCCCAGTAGTAGTGACATTGAGCTTGTTATAAAAATTCTCACCATTTATCAAGACATTAAACACTCTCCAACTATAAGGGCTTGGAGTTCTGTTATCTTGAAAGTATAAAGAGATGTGGTAGTTGCTTTCATACAACGGCATTGGTGGCCATTGTAACTGTATGCTTTTTCCTCGACTCGTTGTGATCGCTGAACTTAATGCTTTGCTTGGTGGCATATTCCAAAAATCCGATGGTGTCACATTAGATTGGCATTTCACAATGGGGTTTGAATCTTTGAATTGTTGCCACATCCGGTGAAACTGGTCATCTGGATAACTAGTCTCCAAATTATCAATTAACTACATGCTAAAAATATATATATTTGTGAAGCATATATAAATTTATACGCTTCAATACTTATGCATAAACCGTAAACATACAATTAACTTGGAGTATCAGCCAAGTATATTTCTTAACACAATCCTAAACTAGCTACTTCCTCCATTTCACAAAGATAGTTACATTGTAGTATTGTACTGGTCACATATCTCAATGCAGAACATTAGACATTGATATCTCTAATTATGTACTTCCTCCGTTTCTTTTTAATTGCAACATTTGCCAAAAATGGAAATATCAAATTAATTGCAACAAATGTTTTCTTTCCTTTTTTACAAGTCATTTCTCTCTATCTCTCTCTTTATCACATGCCCCACTTTCTCTCTCTATCCCTTTCATACTCACACCAAAGTTTTGCCTAGGAGTCCACCCACTTGAGTTTGTTGCAATTAAAAAGAAACGGAGGAAGTATGTGATAAAATTATAAAAAAGTTGATACATGAATGATGCATATCAAGACGAATCTAACAATATCTCACATGACTATATTTTTCTTACATATAAATCTCAAAACGATCGTCAAAATGGGATATGTAAAAAGTGTCAAACACAAATCAAGGTGTATAAATCTTTGTAAAACGGGGATAGTATGTTTTAAATTTAGACTCTCCAAATTAAGGTTTAATTTCAATACTTAATTAGACTAGAATTGAGATGGAAAGTTGATCAGGACATAATAGGCACTAATTTGGTGTATGGTTGAGAACTTGAGATAGTATTCACGTTTGATAAGCAACACAAAAACAACACTAACAATGAGTGAAGTGGGATTGACATGCATCATAGATTAAGGTAATTAAGAAATAATGAACAAGTGGTAGTTCATAGAAAACATCTCCTAGCGTTGTAAATTCTATTTAGTACAACCAAATCCTTTTCCACCGATCAAATATTTTCAAAAGAAATTTTCTTTTTTCATGTCCTCACCCCTATTTTCTCGGTGTTGTAAGAGGGTTGTATAGTCACATAGCGCAACAATTATATGATAATTGATAAATTTTTCTGGGACTACAATCATATTGATTGTGTACATACCTGATAAAATTGGCTTGACCATCATCGCCATCACCATAGCCAAAGATATGGCGAGCAACCGTGGTAAGTGCATACTTTTGAAGGTCTACAGCTTTATAAAGAGAGTCATCTAGGGACATGACTTCTATGGCCGATATGAAGGGGCTCGAACCGCCATCAGTATACTTATTACGAGCAAGGCAAACAGAAAGAACCTTACTTTGTGCAGCCATTACAAGCTCGTAGTACGAAGCTCGAGCTTTGACATAATCTTCAGTCGTATTGACGGTACTCCATCGAGTTCCGTCAATAATTTGATCGAACACGGGTGGATCATTTTTCCCGTCGAAATTGCCATAGTAGTAAGTAGTCCTAATCAGGTATTTGGCTCCTTTAGTCACTTGGAAGGTGTAACAACTTTTGCGAGCTGACTTATCTGGGAAGAACCTTAATTTTGATAGGATAGGAAATACTTGACTAGTATTATTCTTTATGCTTGTTGCATTTCCAGTTGAGATGAAACCTTGGTCTGGTATGTATTTTAAACCACTAATGTCTATGCTCTTTGTGGATCCACAACTTACTAAGAATCCTGCAACAAACAAAGGTAAGTTCGTAAAATTTTCACATGAGTATTATGGACAATGGCAATGTGCATATGATTAGGTTCATGCACAACACATGTACGCATAAATCGAATTCCTGTGAAGTCCAGTTTGGCTCGAGCTCGAAATTTTGGGCACGGCGGGCTCGAGCTCGAAAATTTGTGCTCGGCTCAGCTCGAGATTACCAGAAGAGACTCGACTCGAGAAAGACTTTAAAAAGGCTCGAGCTCGAGATTACCAAAAGAGACTCGACTTAAGGCTCGACTCGAGAAAGACTCTAAAAGCGCCCGTCTCCAGAATGAATCGTATATGATTTTGAGTTCAAAGCTCAAAGTTGATTCTTAACAAACTTAATTTCTTTAAAATTGGCTATAGAAGAAAAAATCATATTTAAATTTTAAAAAGTTGAGCTAAAAATTCAAGAGATAAATATAGTAATAAAAAAAAAGCGAGCATGGGTGCCAGTTTTAGAGACGAACTTAAAGAGGCTTAACCTAAAAGGCCAACAAGAAACTTATAAGTTGAGTTTTGGGTCTTTTGACCGAATCGAATTCGAATTTTTTGGAGTCATCCCATCTCAATAACACCCCTGTGCATGCATGAGTGGAAGGGCGTGTATCTATGACAGACGCCCTTCCACGTTTGCGCGGATTGTGCACATATTTGATTATTAAGTGCATTGTGAATGCAATCACCATACATGCATTGATAGAAAAACAATACTTCCAAGGATATATGAAATGTTCATAAAATCGTACCTAATTAGATTTATTGATTATAAAAGTGATAATTCAATATTAATAATGACCTTTTTTGCAAAAAAATTTAATTACCTTTAGGAGCTGGAACATCATCTGCATGTATTAATGATAATGGGATGCTAACTACCCATAAGACAAAGATGGAGATTGACATTATTATTCTTTTGCGCCAATAAAGTTCTTCAAAGAAGATGGAGGAGCTATTAGGGGAAAATAGCTACGCCTAAAATAAGGGAGTCAATGGTGGAAATGTAGTGAGGAGCTAAGAAATTGCATGATTTTTGGTGAAAGGAATGACACGTATAAAAATGTCATTAAAGATAAATTATCACTTCAATCACAAAAAAATCATCAAACTCCAATTACAAAATATTCTTAATTAAAAATTTGATAGCATACCCTTAAAAAAATCAAAATGATATCCTATTCATTGGAATGGTATTAAATACTTCCTCCGTTTTTTTATACTCGCATTATTGAGGTTAGGCACAAGAATTAAGGAGAGGAGAGAGATAGAGAGAGTGGAAAAAAGGGGACCCATGTGATTGGAGAGAGGTGGAGAGAAAGTATTGCCATAAAAAGAAATAATGCAAGTAATTTGCAACTTCCAAAAGTGGGAAATGATGCAAGTAAAAAAAAACGGAGGAAGTATTGTACTAGTGGAGTATGATTTTTCATAGCATCTCCCATCTTCATTGGGGCTCTAGAATATGTGATATACTTTGGAGTAGTACTTTATCATTACCGTCACTTTTCATAGTCTCATGCCAATATCGACAGTGCTCGTACGCATCCCCATTCCCACACTCGTGACTTTCTTCAACAAATCTTCGTTACCGTCTATCTATTACCATTCATTACCATTTAAAAAGTGGTATTATAGAAGTGTTTGGCAAATAACTTGTAGGTGACTTTTTTATTGGCTTTGTTTTTGGTCAGACGGTTGAATAAAGTGTTCGATAATTCACTTTTACAGTGACTGAAAAGCCGGCTTTGCAGCCAAAATCCAAAAGCTGCTTTACCAACTCATTTGGGTGGCTTTTGGTTTTTGCTTCCAATTTGTACCAAATAACCTACAATAACAACCACTTTTCCAAAAACTTTTTTAACAATCAATAATTATTTAACTAGTAAAATAAATCAATAAAGACAATCGATCAAACCAACCGGTATATAAAGCCACCCGCCCCTCGCCAAATACCCAATAAAAATAAGGAAAAATTGTCAAGAATAAGCCAACCTTTGGCCGGTCTTCTTTTAATAAGTTAATCTTTTAAAAATCCTGGAATAAGCCATGTTTTGCATCATTTAAAATTTTAACAGGTTGGTTAAAAATCTTACCTGGTACTCTAGGTTTGCATCCGGTTACTTATGACCGTTGGAGGATAAGTTCTTTCTTCTGTTATCTTCCCTCATTTCAATGCTTCACTCTTAAGCTCTTTCTTCCTAAGCTCTTTCTTCCTCCTCTGTTTCTCCTTCATCCCGTTTTTTCACAAAAAAAAACTTCTCAAGCTCAAAATCTTGCTGCATGTCTGGTAAAGCTTCTTATGGGCCCACTAATTCAGCTCAATCTTCAAGATCGCTCCATCCTATAGAGTTTTGCAAGTGTGGTAATGTTGCATTTGTTAGGACGGTGAAAAATGGTCCTAATGTTGGGACTAAGTTCTATGGATGTCCCAATTGGCCTGTAAGTATGTTAAAATTTACAAATTTATGATTTTTTTGTTAAATTTCAGTTTTATTGATTCTATGGTGCTAATTTACACAAAAACTCAAAGTGTGGATTTTTTGTATCAATTGATGAGAAGGGGGATGTTGAAGATATGCAATATCAGCTTCTGGAGAAGGATAAAAAAATTGCTGAGTTGGAGATGATTCACAAATTCAAAGAAGACAAAATTAGGGATTTGAATAAAAAAACAGGAATTTGCAAGGGGAGGTGAAGAACTTGAAGGATGAGCTTGTGCAGTTAAGGATGACAGCCTTAAAAGCATCACCTACTGTTTTTTTGTTTCAATGGTTTTATTGGTACTTGTCTATTATGTGAAGTAGATTGGATGTTGTGAGGAGGTTGAACTATGTATTTTTGGGAGTTTTGAAGCTTTGGCAGTTGGTGGATTAGTGAAGTTGGTGGATTGTTGGTTTTTGCTAGATGAAAGTGCATATGTAATTGAACATGAATGGGGTTGGAACCCTTTGTTTAATGTAGTTAATTGATTATCTTTTGGGACTATTCCATAGGCTACCTGATTATATGTTTCCAAGCTTGCAGTTTTGAAAGTTCATACATTGCAAATGCTAATCTGTGTACGCACATTAACACATAAAGTACAGTATCAAATCAGGATCAAAATTCTTACATAAGATTATTGTTGCATAACATAGCACCATGTTGTATAACTTAGCAAATCATGTTCAAAGTACACAAGCCTTACTACCAAATCCTTACATAAGACTTTACTAAATGACGTTCAAATTACATCAAAGAAAACTAAACTACTAAATCCACTGAAAAGTTACTGTTTACTTCAAATATTACAGAAAAGAGGATAAATTGCACTAGATACAACAAATCCTATTGAGTGGGGTTTATAACTAAGGATGATTGGCTTGATTGTGTATTCATCATTCCTGTTCCTCTTCCCCTTGGCCTTCCCCTTGCCCTTCCTCTTCCAGATCCATGATTAACCTGTTAGCAAAACATTAGAGTTAGGATTCCTCTAAAAGCTCAAAAAAGGAACCTGTAATTTTTTACAGTAAATGAAGAGACATACATTAGTGATGTTATTTCCATCAGTTGGTATGAATACAACAACTCCAATAGAACCTGTAAAATTTTCATGATGTATCCAAACATCAGTTAGTAGTTCAGGGCATAAAAAAAATTTACAAAATTTGCACCTGACACTTATGTACCTGTTGTGCACCTCTGCCCCTTCCTCTTCCAGCCCCTGCTGCTCTCCCCCTGCCTCTGCCCATGCCAGCACCTGCTGTTCTTCCTCCCCTAGCACCAACTCCACCTATAATCATTCTACCACCTCTTCCAAGCAGTGTAGGTTGAGTAGTAACATCATGATGAGTTGTTGGAGGTTGTTATGGTTGAGTGGGGTTAGCTGTATCCTTTCTTGGCCTGCCTCTTGCTTTCTTAGGTGGAGGTGGTTGTGGTTGAGCAGTGTCTTTCTTGGACAACCTCTTTTGTTATGGTCCCTTTCACCACACAACTTGCATGTCATTTGCATGCCATGCCTAGTCAAGTGCCCTGGCCTCTTAGGGTCTTCATGAGGATCTCTAATTCTATTCTTTCTTGGCCTCCCTGGACCTATTTTAATAGGAGGAGGATCCAAGCTACAATCTACCCTAGGCCAGTGCCTCTCCCCCTCAATTGGTGGTATGGTGTTTCCATAAGCTCTTAGATAAACCTCTCTCTTGTAACAATCATCCACAAACTCTTCAGCATTTCTATTAAGGAAAAACATACAAGCTATTGCATGACCACATGGGACACCCAATAAATCCCACTTCCTACAAG
Source organism: Patellifolia procumbens (assembly GCA_947645195.1). Classification (NCBI taxonomy): domain Eukaryota; kingdom Viridiplantae; phylum Streptophyta; class Magnoliopsida; order Caryophyllales; family Amaranthaceae; genus Patellifolia; species Patellifolia procumbens. Next base: position 1,683,346 of record CANSGD010000429.1, read on the forward strand.
TACAAGATCTACTGTTCAAGTCCACAATCAACTGATCTAGGTTGTACTTGACATTGAAAATCATCTCTGAAGATGGCATGACTTCACATAAAGCAGCCTTATCTTTCTGTTTTTCAAGCATGGCTTGTATTCTAGGGCATAGCAGTGTAGAACACTTCTCCATTTCTTGTCTCTTAATGCAAACCCTTTGCAACAAAGCCACCCTTATGTCCTCCATCATGTACAACAGATGCTTAGTCCTAACATTAATTATATATCCATTAAAAGTCTCTGCCATATTGTTGGTAATGGCATCAGACTTTACAGATGGATCCATAAATGCCCTACAAAAACATCTTGGATTATACCCTCTAAAAGCTTCAGCAGCAGCAACATTCACTTCAGTCATTTCATCTAGTGCATCATTGAAGTCAGCCATGCTGTAGGCCTTGGCTATCCTCCAAAAATGCAATTTCATCTCATCACCTCTGTAGTTTTTATGCCAATGTGCAAAAACATGTCTAACACAGTGACGATGTTCTGCCTTAGGCAACACTTTAGCTACAACACTCAATATAGCCTATGCAAGTTCAGTAGTGTATTAGTGTGTATTATTATGCAAGGCATGCTACTTAATTTTTGTGTATCATAATGTATTAGTGTGTATTATTATGCAAGGCATGCTACTTAATTTCTGTGTATCATAATGTATTAGTGTGTATTATTATATGAGTATGTATATGTATAAGATGAAACAGTAGTATATTAGAATGTTTAACAAAGTATTTAGGGCAAAAGGTTGAGATAAAACATACCTGATGCTCATCAGATACTATGGCCAATCCAGTTCCATCACCAAGTTCAAGACATGATTGAAGATGAATGAAGAACCACTCCCATGACAGTAAGTTCTCTCCTTCAACTACTGCCCATGCTATGGGGTACATTTGCTCATTTGCATCTCTTCCCACAGCTGCAAGAATCTGCCCCCCTAAGAAAGTCTTCAAGAAGGCAGCATCTACACATATAATTCTTCTACAACCCTCTTTACACCCTTTCATTAACCCTTCAAAGCAATTAAAAAATCTCTGAAATATGGGAGGACTTGAGCCCCTACTGCCATCCACTACCAAATCTATAACAGTTGAAGGACTTGCTTCCTTCAATACAACTATGTATCTTCCAACCTTCTTGTAATGATCTTGCATTGAACCATGCAATAGCTTGTGTGCATGGTATTTGACTTTGTATGCAAATGGTCTCAGTACAATAGCCTTATATGCCCTCTAATAGTCTCTATGATCTCCTTGGCTGGCCAATGTGGCCTTGCTTTGAATACTTCCAACATCTCTTTAGCCACCCACTTAGTTTTCAACTGCCTATTCTTCTTCATATTCCTCTGACACCTATGCTCACCTTTCACACTTTTCACAATGAAGCTAGCTTTCTGTGAATGCCAAGAAGAATACAAATAAAATGGACACCCTTCCAAACACCTAACCCCTAATTCCTGCCTCCTACTTTTATTGCTGACCACCACACTCACATTTCTCCCTTGTATAATAGCATACTTAGCCACAGCTTTCTTGAAATCCTCCCTTGTTGCAAACCTCAACCCCACTCTCCACTGAAATGTAGCAAAATCAGTATCAGTCCCCACTAACAACCCTCTTGTAGACTTTCTACTGCCCTCACACTCATCACCACTAACTGGTGGTGTTTCAGCATCATCCTCTGTCTCATAGTACTCACTCTTATACCCATCTAAACTCTTTTCACCCTGTACCACAGGCTCTTTCAATTTGCCCTGTTGTGCAGAAAGTTTGCCCACAGCTGCCTCCTTTTGTAATTGTTCAAAGATCTCAATGAGCCTAGAAGTACAGGTTTTCACTCTCTCCCTAGCAATATGATACTCTTTCATCACTATTCTCAGAGTCATAGAATAGAACATCATTTTTTAGATCATGAACCTCCTTATCATCAACTATAAATTCCTCATCTAACTCTTCATCACTATTCTCAGTTTGTATCTCAACATTCCTACCTACAAACTCAGCATCAGGCTCATAAATAGGGTCATCAGGATCATCACTTGACTCACTGAACAAGTCACTATACCTAAGTGGACTTTCTGGCCTAGGGTCAACCCACTCATATGATCTTAAGAAATCAGAGGTCAGGTTTTCCTCATAAACAGGCTGATTTTGTTCCAACTGTTGAGGGTTTGAAAGAGAACCTGGTATTTTGTTTGTCTGGACAGGATGAAAAAGAATAGGTTGTGAAGTTTAAGATGGAACTAGCTTATCTAGGGCAAGATTTTTAAGAGGAGTTTGTGAACTTGAAGGAGGAAAAGGCTTATCTGGTGCAGGTTCTGTCTGAACAGTCTTTGCACTTAAAGATTATATGCAAATGTGTGATGTGGTTTCGGTGTTGATGATGCGGCAAGTTGTGATGCATCAAATTGGACTGATGTGGCAACAGGTGGCTGAGGTGGAGAGTGTCCCAGGAATTCAACCTCTTTTAACCTAGAACTACTTCTGCTAGGAAACTGATTTTGTTTGAGTTAGACCCTTTTTGGTGTGAGTTTGTGGGGTCTACTATTTTGTGCTGGATTCTTTTCAATATGTGTTATGGGCTGTGGAATGTGTGTTATGGGCTGAGGTATATCTTCTATAAGTGGGCCAGATTCATGTTGCACATACAAGTCCACTGATCTATTCTTCATTGCTAACTCACCCATTGCAAGAACCTGACAATCATCTTCAACCTTCCTAAGACCCTGTGATAAACCCAACCCTAGAACTAGATAGTATACACACTTAATTGAGGAGTAGTTGATCAGTCCGTTTTAGTGCATACTTATAGCTCATTTTAGGTCCCATTGCATGTAGCTTTAGAGCATTTAGAGTTAGGTTTGCATGGTTTTTCCCTTATTTGGATTTCAATTATACTTCACAAGTGTTTGGTTGTTTTTGATGTATTTCAAGAGAATTGGCGCGTGTTGGAGTACTTTTGTGATCTAGGGACTTGGGATGTGTTCAAGGTGCGTGGCTCGTACTTCGGAGCGGCTCAAGTGAATCAAGTTTGGAGGAAGTGAAGGAAGAAGGCCACCACGGCCGTGGCACATTTACCACGGTCGTGGGCACCTGTGGCATGCAAAGCAGTAGCATGAGGAAAGAAGACTGATTCGATGAAATCAGGTCACCACGGTCGTGGTGCCTGATCTTCACAGAATCAGTGAATGTTTTGTATAGTTACTGTTTGGGCGTTTTTAGGGCACCACGACCGTGGTGACCTGCTTTCGGGCGTTGACCCGTTTTGTCCGTCAAACTTTAATGAGGCTTATTAATTAGTTTCTTAGCTTAGACTCGACATTACTTCATACTTAGTTTCTAATTAACTCTCTCTTAGCCCTAAAACTCTCTCAAACACTAGTTTACTCCTTTGATTCATTATTGAAGATCGAATTCATCAATTAATTTAAGTAATTTCTCTTCTATCTCTTTCCCTTAATTTTATTGCTTTGTTTATGATGTTTACTTTATTGAATTTCAATTGCTTAGAATCCATGATTAGTGAGTAGTTTCTAATCTAGGGTTTGGGCGAAAGTATGAATTAAGGGCTTAATGTAGATTATCTATGCTTTTTATGATTCAATTGTTTGTCTATGCATTGAATGTGGTGTTTTGACACCCTAGGATAGATCTTGATCACGTTTATACTAGCGCACTTAGGGTTTTTATTGTTCTTAATCGAACTCTAATCCCTTTTGTCATTCCCATGTTTCGACTTGATTTCTAGACCAAGGGATTGGGTAGGAATTAAGGGGATCCTTTAATTAGGGGTTTTCCGAACTTAATGAATTTATTAATCAACGGACCAAAGACCATCGAAAGAGGATTTGGTTGGTTGATTAATCGATTACTCTTGAGGACCATTCGAGAGAGGACTCAAGTATATTAGAGGGGAACTTAACCTTGTATTGACTCCGTTGTGAATCACCATAGTGTCGATTATCGTTGTCTAGCCCACGTTCATACGAGTAGCCCGAACTCTAGTGTTTTCCTTATCATATTAATCCACCTATTTAATTCTTAGTCGGTATTCATTAGCTAGTCAATTAGTCGGTTACTTACTCAATCTTAAACCCCCAAAAACCCTTCACTTAGGTAGTTTTGGACTTAGTGGACTATAGTCAATCCCGATTTCCTTGTGGTTCGACCCTTGACTTGCCATTACTACGTGCTTAGTAGTTGCTCGTTAGGTTTATAAATTGTGTTTGCTAAGCGGTTCTTAGTGCCTTAACGACACGCTAAAAACCTCTTATCAGTAGTTCCCACATTTCTTTGCCATTTCCAGAATTTCTCAAAAACACAATTCATCAGGTAGACACTGAAATGTTCTCCCTTCACCCCCTAAATATATCCTTTCCCCTGTTTTAGCAACACTAATCTTACCACCATGCCAATATCTAAGTGTAACATTGTCAAATATACTAGAAGCCATTGCCACCTGATAAACATAGTAAAGACACAAACTTTAACCAACCAAGCAAATAATTCAAACAAAAAACCAACAAATCAAACCATACATGCAAGAATTCAGTCAAAACATGGGAAGAAATTCAATAACAACATCAACATCAAACCAAACCCAGATTTCTCATATACCAAACCCATAATTTACAAACCCAGATTACACTTTCAAAATTTACGAAAATAAAGAACAGAGAAATGAATCTTACCTCAGTGCAGAATTAATCCAACAATTTCGATTTTGCTTCCTTCAATCCACCTTGTTTGCTTCAGAGGGTTGAAGATGGGTTTCAAAAAACACGAAGATGGAGAGAGAGAAATGTTGGAGAGAAAGACTTCTGGTGGAAGATGAAAAGGATAAAGTAGCTTTTAAAAAAAAGGTTACAAAAAGTTTACAAGTTCAGCAGGTTTCAAGTTAACCAACCTGTTAAAATTTTAAATGATGCAAAACATGACTTATTCCAGGATTTTTAAAAGATTAACTTATTAAAAGAAGACCGGCCAAAGATTGGCTTATTCTTGACAATTTTTACTACTTCCTCTGTAACGAAAATAATGCACCATTTGCACTTTTGACACTATTTACAGTTTTAAATTTAATCACAATTTGTGATTTATACATAAGGGAAAATATAGTCATGTGGGTCTTGTTGGATTCGTCTCAACTTGTAATTTTTTATGATATAATGTTTATACTTTTTACAAATAAATAATTAGAAATATTAATCTTTAAAGTTTTATTTTGATATGCGTGCCTAAACTAAATGGTGCATTTATTTTGTTACGGAGGAAGTAAAAATAAAACAGAGATAACAAGTTAACAAAGCACGATCGTCAAAACAAAGTTAAGAAATGCACTCTGGTTGAAATCATACTCCTTCCTCCCTACCAACTCCAGACAAACTGACCAATAACATCCTAATACTATGATCCAGAAATTAACCAAACAATTAGGTTTACATTATAATCTCGAATTGCTACCATCTTCCATGTTTATTCTCTGCTAAATTCTCCATCTTTGCACAAAATCCAATCCGATGAGTCCTGGAGTTTCTAGCACTAGGGTTTTAAAACCATCAATTGATAATGAAAATGCAGGAAATTCAAGGAAGAGATGGTCGAATTTAATGCCATTTTTCATAGCCCTTGTTGTAATTGCAGAGATTTCTTTTTTGGGTCGTCTTGATATGGCTAAAAATGCCGCCTTGGTTAACTCGTGGGCAGATTCGCTGTTGCGCCAATCGTCTCCGGCCTCTTTTCTGGGCGGTAATGTTGAATTTGCTAGCCGCGGTTCGGCGTCGAATGTGGATGATCCAAATGATAGCTGCGAGAGATGGTTAGCTAAGGAAGATGCTGTGATTTATTCTAGAGATTTTGAGAAAGATCCTATCTTGATTGCTGGTGGTGAGCAGGTTGGGGTTTCAACTTTTTTGTATCAAATTGTTAATTATATTTCAGTTGTTTGTTGTTTCTGCTTAGGGTTTAGGTGTATGGAAATTATGTTTTTTGTTTTTATTTATTAAGTGCTGAGATATAAGATGAATTGAAGTGATAGAAGATGAAAGGAGTAAATGATAAATACAATCCTTAGGGTTATATATAAGAGCCTAAAAGGCGAAACTTTTAACTAACATTCGAACACTAATGAGACCAATTGACGCTTGATTGTGGCATACATTCACAAATTAAAGGGCTGTATGTTTTATTAAGTGCTGAAATATGGTCAATTGAACTGATAGAAGATGAAAACCGAGTTATTAAATGGAGAATACCTTTTACGAATTCGTTTACTGTGATTTATAAATCAATGCAAAATGGAAACTTTGGAGAATGGTTATATTGGGTTTAGTGCTAACTGAGGAGAATAGGAAAAAGGGACCGCAACTTTGTGGCCTTAAAAAAGGCGAGGCCCTGTTTCAGCAGTGGAGCTGGGGGGGGGGAGTGGGTTAGGGGGATGATTCCCGTGTATTTTAGTTACTTTTGAGGACAATGACTAGAAATGGGTCCATGTTGTGGGGGTATTGGAGGATAAACGAGGAAAAAGCAATTGTTAAATAAGACATAAAGTAAAAGTGGATAAAACTTGATAGGGAAGTGTGTACAACTTAAGAAAAGGGAGGGAGTACAAGACTACAACTGATGAAGATATGGTGAGAGCATCTTCACCACGAAGTAATTTTAGTTATATGTGCACATTCATTATTTTTTAGAAATCCAGTCGTGGAAAATTGTTCAATTTCTTGTGGTTTTCCTCATTGAACAACGAAAAACTTGACTAACTTCCAAGTTTTACATTTCTATAACTTCCTTTGGTTTTGTAGATTTTCTCATTAAGAAAGTTTCTATAGAAAGTTCAAGTAACAAGTTTTGCTGGGTAAAGCCGGCTCTAAGCATTAGTATGCGTATCGGAGTAGGGAGGGGGGGTTGTAGGCCTTGTAGCTCAGTTGGTAGAGTTCCACTCTTGCAAATGGGTTGTTCGGTTACGGGTTGTTTTTTTTAGAGAGGCGAGCCATAGAGATCCTACTTTAAAGAAAAATTTATTCGTTTTAGGGAGGAAGTGGTTTTTTTAAGCCTCTTTCAATTGGATCAAAGTTTTCTGGTGATCTTTGGGTGACAGACCTAGTTTATAGCTAGTAGACCAGGGTTGATGCCTTGTTGCTGTCATTTATTATCGTCAAGGTGGCATAAAGCCGCTGCACATCTGCCACGCACTACCAACAGCTAGGGATCTTCTCCGTTGGATTTCTGCTTCAATTTAAGTTTGTGGTTGCTTTTAACTTTGGTATATTGCTATTTTATGGCCGGGTGCTTGCTCAGCTCTTGATTTTTGCATTGGTTTAGCTCTATCATACATGGCGTTGCTGTCTACCCTTAAGCGAGATATGGGGTTTGGAAGTACCGGGGTCCGGGGCTATGTTTTCTTTGTGCCTTAATTCTTTCTATCCTTAATCTCCAAGGAGTGATATTCATGTTGCTGGGAAGTTTAAGTTAGTTGTATGATCCTTTTGGGGCACATCATATACTTCATAGTTCATGCCATGTCTTAGGGGCTAAAAAGAACTCAAGGACTTTTGCTTTCTGTAAGGAAGCTCTACTAAACTAGACAATGGAGTTCGTATGTTTCATTAAAAGAAATTATATGTATTTTCAAGGAAGCTTTTCTAGGTTATTTTTCGGGTTCATGTTTCCTTAAGGCATTGTGTTGCATCCTCATTATTTGCTGAGTCTTGGTTTTGTTTGCTCTGCATCTTTATATGCATTGGAAATTTACTTATCATCAAAGTTTACTGCTTAGTTTAAGATGTGATTTGCCTACATATGCTGCAACCATGCTGATGGCCCACATTATTTGCTTTTTCCTTCTCATTTATATTATCTACATAGGAGTGGAATACTTGCTCGGTGGGATGTAAGTTTGGACATGATACTGGTAGGAAATCGGATGCTGCTTTTGGCTGGCCTCAAGAGCATGGAACAGCTAGTGTGCTCCGATCAATGGAATCTTCTCAATATTATGCAGAGAACAATATTGTCAATGCACGACGGTAGGTAAGAACATGTGTTTACTTGTACAGTAAGGGGGGGGATGTAATTTCAGTGTCATACTTGTTGAGAATCTAGAATTCCTTCTCTTTTGTTAATGCTGATCAGCTGAGCTCTCAATTGATACTTTTTTAAGCCTTCATGGATGCCTATATTATTAGCATTGTTGGCAGCTATGCTAAATAAATGCATGTCTTATTTTCATTCTTCAAGATATTGCTACCAATGCTGTAAGTAGTGGGATGCATCTTGATCCCTTTCTTATGTTTGGATTTCCCTGTGCAGGAAGGGCTATGACATCATCATGACAACCAGTCTGTCATCTGATGTTCCGGTAGGATATTTTTCTTGGGCAGAGTATGACATCATGGCACCTGTGCAACCAAAAACCGAGAGTGCTTTGGCTGCAGCGTTCATCTCTAATTGTGGTGCTCGCAACTTTCGTCTGCAAGCACTTGAAGGTCTGGAGAAGAGTGGAATGAAGATAGATTCTTATGGTGGTTGTCACCGTAACCGAGACGGAAGAGGTTTCTGAAATCAAGCAATTTTCTTGTGTCATGTCATGTACATGCTTGTTTTGTCCCTTTTTTTTTCTTTGACGGGCCGTTCAATCCTTTTCTTCATTAACAACGCTGCAATTGTTCTTCCTGCACTCTTATTATTTAATAAAAAGCACTTCACCTCATGGAATACAGGGCTTAGAGGTTGACCACCCCTAGGGCCCCTCTAGGCATTTTTCTTGCAATAGTTGCCCCTATTGGCAACCTTTTTGCATTATTGTCCTCTTAAATTTTGTTGGAAAAAGATAAGTTTGATTCTTACTTTTGAATCTTTAGATATTTTTTTTCAGAACTTCTTAAATTTTTAAAAATTATACAATGTGACATTGTATTCCATTTTGCGGCAATCTACTAACGCAAAAAATTAATTTGAAAGCCATATTTCAATCCTCTTTCAAAACATTTCTTGTGCTTAATTCCTAAATATTTTTGACTCCTTGAATACGTTTAGATAGGGAAAAAGGATATAAATCCCTTGGATAAAACTCATTTCAAATCTAAGGTAGGCTTCTAAAAGGTTGTTTATATGTATTTATGAAGTTAAAGAAGTACACATGCCTTACACCAGGAGTTATTCACCTCAATCTACATCATACCTTTTGAAATATTGACTGTAATTCATGTAAGGATGCCGGATTAATACCGATTTGCGCTCTGTATACTCATGCCCGTATTGATGAATCGTAGATAGTGGTTAATGTGCATATTTAAGTTAGATGACTAAAGTTCTCATATGTACCGGCCTTTTATCCAATTAATATAGATCTTACATTTCAAATATGTCACCTTCTTCCTTTATTTGTATTGCCATCTGATTTCTGAACTGTTTGTTATAATCATGTTGTTTGTTATCATTTCAGTTGACAAGGTAGAAGCATTGAAGCACTACAAATTTAGCTTGGCTTTTGAGAATTCAAATGAGGAGGACTACGTCACAGAGAAATTCTTTCAGTCTCTTGTTGCTGGTATAATCACCGAGCTTCTATCTCTGGCATTGTTTTGATGCATATATATTCGATGCTAATGGCTACTACTGCTATTGTTCTGTGATGAATCCTCTCTTTTGATGGTGATCTGTTTCTGTTTCAACTTTTGGATGCCAACTGGCAGGCCAAGTTTTGCTCATTGTACTCTACCTGAGAAGACCCCGATTTTAGGTTTCAGCTATCTGACACGATCTTCTCCTTCTGAGCCAGGGACAGGATACCACTTCCCACCTAAACCTCACTTACGTGCTATCAACCGAATTGACATCCAAGCATCTGCAATCCTTTATCCGTCCTTTGATTTTTGTTTCTTTGTCCAGAACAAGGCATCCGTAGCACCTTTTTGGTGTACTGGAAGGGGAGCTTTCATCCCTGATCTTGCCTACCAGCGAAAGATTTGTAGTATAAATTTTTTAAGTTTTTGCGGTTAGATGCTACAAGGCCCAAGGTTTTTATCCTTATCCCTTCTTTTTTGCATAAAAAAGTACTGAAGAGGGATAAGAACAAAAAGTTTGAGGCTTAGACTCAACTTTTTTTTTTTGCCCAAAACTTTTAATTCCTTCTACTTTGCCTCGGCCGTTTTGCATACTTTTCTGCGTTAAGCATCTTTTATTTTTCTCTTTCTTGAGGTTCTTCCAAACTACTTCATCTGTTTACTTCACTTCTGTTTTTCTATTTTCATCTTTTCTTAGTCATCTTTTACAAGACTTCTCTCAATTTTTTTTTGTATCCTCATATGTTGGTTTTCACGTCTTCTTGTTCCTCATGTTTGCTCTCGTCTTCACTCATTTTCACTTTATCATTTTTCTTTTTCAATCTTTTTAACTTATTACTCTACTTTTCTTGTATCAACTACCAAGGTGACAATTTCTTATGATGGTAAATGTTAGCCGTCATTTTGAGACTAAGGCTGCTTTGTTGTTGTATCCCTATTTTTACATATCCTGAGTTCCTGACATAAATTGTCTATAGTTTTTCCATTTTAATAAAAAGGTCTATCATGGATTCATAACAATACCATTAACCAAGTGGAGATAAGAAGTCGTGCCGGGCGAAAGGGGTCTAATGTTTGCTGTGTTGTTACTTATTACAATTTAAACGTTTGCTGCCTTGTAATTTACCTAGTTCACAACAAATGAGGCAAGGACATAGTGTTGAAACTTCGTGTTGCAATTGAAATTCTAAGCTGAAAGTTGTTGAAACTACTGTATTGAGAATGAATGTTAATAGACCTTGCATCCATTTGAGTAGGATAATATTATGTGAATTTTAAATATTTATTTAAAGTGGCATATGATTCACGCTGTAGGAACTAGTGAAAGATGGATGTTCTGAAACTTGGAGATGTGCAATAGTCACTTGAACTATAGTCAAAAGTGAGAACTTAGCAGGATTGCATACTTGCCTCCCAGATCTGAAGGTGTGCACCTACGTTAGCTGGTCAACGGCCTTTAGACAAGTTAATACTTTGAGATGTGGCTTGTAGACGCTATTGGGCTATGGGTGATAAGCTGATTGATAAATCAGGGCTTTGTTGGCAGCTTTTATGCAGTATTTGACCCTTGTTTTTATGTTCATTCTCCAAAATAGGAGGAGGATTTTGAATAATATACTTAGTGTAAGAAAATCATATATTTTTGTCATGAAATAATTAGAGACTGCTGTTGCTGTAGGGACGATCCCTGTTGTTGTGGGCGCACCAAATATTCAAGACTTTGCTCCTTGCCCTGGATCCGTGCTGCATATAAAGGAGCCAGAAGATATTGATTCAGTTGCCAAGACTATGAAGTATCTTGCTGAGAATTCTGATGCATACAACCAATCATTGAGGTAAAATTGGCTCTTTCTCTAATCTGTTGTTTCACAGTCCTTGAATCATTGTTGCAGAAAACTGCTTAGTGTGTTGAGTATTTGGTAAGACATTGGCTTTTGTTGGTAGATGGAAATATGAAGGCCCAAATGATTCTTTCAAGGCCCTAGTTGATATGGCTGCAGTTCATTCATCATGCCGCCTTTGCATTCACCTGGCGACTAAAATCCGTGAGAATGAAGAGAAAAGTTCAGGATTCAAAAAACGTCCCTGCAAATGCTCTCAAGGCTCAGAAACTATTTATCATGTATATGTAAGGGAAAGAGGCAGATTTGACATGGAGTCTATATTTTTAAGGTAAGCATTTCTTTTGGTCCTCAAAAAGTTGCCTCTGTTAATTAGTTTAGTGTGTTTTTGGTAACCATTACATGGGAGACAATTCTCTGTTTTTATCTCACCTTCCTTCCGTTCCTGCGAATGCTGCCTGCTCCTACCGGTGGTCTGACGAGTGGTCGAGTATTTGGTGCTGTGGTGTCTACTATGGTGATGCCACTGCACCTGATTGATGCTTGAGTTTGCTTCTACTTCAGTTCTTCTGTCTTGAGGCCTGTTTTTGAGTGAAATAAGAGGCTTGTTGGGAGCCCGCTAAAAGCATCTCGTCAGAGTTTGCCCCTGACGTGAAATATAGCAGGTCTGTGAGAAATGGGGTGGGTCAGGGCCTTTATTGGGGCCCGCCCCATTGAATAGGTCCAATGATGATGTATTTGCTAGATGAAATTGGAAAATTACAGAAATGCAAAGATAGTTTTCAGACTCTCGAGAGAGGTCTGGTTCTCGCCAAATGAACTAAGCTCTAACAAATACTAACAATAGTCTCATGTTTCTCTCTCCACTCGCATTTTTGAAGCATTTTCCCCTTTTCTTTTCTTCTCTCTTTACCTCTAACTGCCTGCTTCTATATTCCTCTACAAACCCCACACTAACAGAATTATTTGTCAATTTCCAAAGTATCCCCACTTGCTGAGTCATTACAACTTGTTAGTTGATGGGCACCATTGTTTGCTTCTCGTCTAGTGTAGAGATAGCTGATGCTTTCTAGTCTGCAAGCTGCGTTGTAAAAGAGGTTTTAGGTCAATTAGGAAATAGATTATACCAAATATCAATTTTAATATGTGAAGGCGTGTTTTTGAATATGTGATATTGTAATCACTTAGGGCCTGTTCTTTTCGACTGATTTTTCGACTGAAATCAGTTGAACTGAATTGAAAAACCAAACTGAAAGGAATAGTGAAATATGTGAGAGAAAGTATTGTGCTCAGCTAAACTGAACTGAAGTGGGGGAGAACAAACCCTTAGTTGGGTTTCGAGCTAAATGTACTCTCGTTTTTCAGAGATTTGACATGCCATATTTTTTTTTTTTTTTTTTTTTTTTTTTGTAGAAGCTCACATACATCTTTAAAAATAGCTACTAGCTCCTTGTAATCCTCAAAGTTAGCCTTTTATGATTTTCTTCCTAATGCTAAATTATGTGGCCGTTGGAGACCTCGTTTGAATGCTAATTCTTGCGAAGAGGCTAAGCTCCTTTTTATGCTCAAGATCAGTCCTTTCAAGATTATATTTTTGAACATCTAAGGCTACATAATATAGCCACTAACACGTTGATGCCTCCCAACTGGCAACAGGCTTACCTGATTCGCTAAACCCCAGCTAGCAAAAATTAAATATAACTAGAGAGAGAGAGAGAGAGTGAGGATCCTCTAAAAACCTTAAATATGCTGAAAACAGTGAAAACTTGAAAAAGGAGGTACATATAAGGTTTACGGGGTACATATTACGATTAAATGAGTACGCGTGTTTTTACATCAAAGTTGTCATTATTTACAAAATTGCTATTAATGAAATGCGTATACCCCTTTATGCCTCCGATGTACCCTTTTTACTTGGTTTTCACGGTGAAAACACCATATTCGACCTCCGTTCCAAGTTTATTGCAACATAGGGTTGGCACATTTATTAAGAAAAGCAAAAAAGTGGGCCATCTTTCCCGCTTGCATCATGTGATTAATTAGTAAGGAAGAGAGAGAAAGGTTGCACATGTGATCTTTTTGGTGATTAAAATAGAAATGTTGCAATTAATATGAAATTGCCAAATAAGGTAAAAGTTGCAATACACTTAGAACGGAGGAAGTATATAGTTTGATTTGATATGTTGAAGTAATTTCCCTTACCCGCTACAAATTCATTTCACGGATTCAAATTGATTTAAGCAATAAGGTCCTGAAATGAGGTGAAGTAATCATAGTCTAAGAAGGCCTCGTGAAAAATTCATTTATATGATGGGAATAGAATTAAGAAAAGTTGATTTTAATGATCCAACTTTCACCCCGTCTTCTTAGAACCATCTTACTTTTCGATTAACGCCAAATAAACCAACCTTTTCAACCCACCTGCTTTATCGTGCTATAACGATCGTGCTATAACGAATAATGACCTGGTAAAGCAGGTGACTAATCTTAAGTGGCAGCGCTCTTATTTTTTCTTATTTTTTGGCGCTTCTTGTATGCTTCCTACCCTCCTTTTCCCTGTTTTATTTTCATTGATTGTCCCCTCTCCCTTAATTTACTATTCACCATTCCCTTTTCCGTAATCCGTTGGTCGGTATTCGCTCTTTAGCCCACGTTGTCACAGAAATAGCTGAGGGAAGAAAGATAGGAAAAGAGACAACGAAGGGTAATAAATTAGAAGGGGGATATGTAAAAGACTAACAGCTTGTTTGGATAAAAAAGGGGAAGGAAAAGAAGGGGAGGGAAGGGAAGGGGAGGGAAGAGAAAGGGAGGGGAGGAAAGGAAAAAGAGTTTTCCTTCCAAATCTCTCCAACCAATTTCTTACAAATTGATCCTTCCATTCCCCTCCCCTCCAAATCCCTCACTCCCTTACTTGGTATCCAAACAAGGGATTTTTGCCATTTTCCTTCCCCTAACCTTCCCTTCCCTCCTATTTTGGCTATCCAAACAAGCCGTAAAGCTTCCAAAATCAAATAACAGTAACCGATAGAAAGGAACCCCAGGCGAGTTGGGCAAACTCACAACAATCATTTCAGTAAGAGGGAGAAAAAGGGGGCAAACAAAAGGTAAGAAAAAGTAATTCAAGAGGGACTTATGAAGCCCCGCTGCCAGTCTTTTTTAAGGCATTAGTAGATTCAAAATTTGTGTGCACTATTTTCTGTGATACTGACCTGAAATTCAGAGAGTTGTTATCACCATGGGGGGGTTGTAATTTTCATGGTGTTGATAAGGAGCAGGTTGAGAGGGAAATTCTTTTAGTGTAGGGGCTAGGGCTGGGAAGGTGAAGCGAAGGAGTGGTGGTAGTGCTTGGTTTTGGTGGAAAGTTTAAAGTGCAGTTGGTAGGGAGAGGTAATGGAAAGGTGGTATGTGTATTAAATGTTTTGGGAGGGAATAGAGGTCAACGATGGAAAGGTTGACAATTTTATCTGGTGATCTGCCGTTGTAGCGCAATATAAAGAAGATGGGCTGAAATGGTTGGTTTATTCCGGGTTAATTGATAAGTGGGGTCGTTCTAAAAGAGCCCGTGAAAAGTCGAACTATTAGAATCATTTCAACCTAGAAAATGTGTTCTGTAATAAATGGCAATAAGGTGTGAATATATTTTCTTATGTCCTGTGAACTTTTTAATCCCGTTGCTTTTCTTTATGCTATTCTTATTTGCAAATTTGCCGTGTAGGTCTAGCAATTTGACTATGGAGGCCTTGGAGTCTGCAGTGTTGAAGAGGTTTAGTTACATTAGACATGTGCCTATTTGGAAACCTGAAAGGCCTGAAAGTATTAGAGGAGGAGACGAGCTTAAAATTCACAGAATATATCCTCTTGGCATGACACAGAGACAAGCTTTGTACACCTTTAAATTTCAAGGTGATAGTGATTTTAGAAGTCATATAGAACAAAAGTTGTGCTCTAAGTTTGAAGTTGTATTTGTTTGAGTGGAGATGTATTCCTTCACAACTTTTAGAGGCCACTCCACGCCGAGGTGTGTGGCCGTGTCGGTGCACTTGCATTGATTGTAAAAATTAGAAATCTCACGCGATGTTATATTGATTGCCAATTTGCCAGTCGCCTAGTGATGAATGTATACTTTTGGAACTGAAGGTTAAGTTTCGGAGGAACTCATGTATAACTCCTCCGCATTAAACAACCAGACACACTATTTTGTGTGAGCTTGAAAGGGTTGCTCTCGGCTGGGTTGCAGTTGCAGTTTTTAGGAAGTTTGCGTTTTCCCTAATCACTCAGTTGTATGTTGATATCCGTTTTGGGGAGGTCTGCTTGTGAAGCAGTTTCAGTCATGTGTTCTGACTTTGGAAATTAGCTTCCTGTTGTTATGGTTTTTGAAGCTCATGTTAGAGGCTTAGACCAATGGCCTGTGGGAAAAGATCAATTTCTTTCATGTTTCTTAGATTCTTCTAGTAAAAAGCAAAAAAAAACAGCTTTCTTATTTACAAATTTCTCTAGAGGGTTTAGACTTTTGGTTACTTTTATCCTCTTTTTATTTGTAATCCCTCCAACACTCGTGAATACGAAAAACGAGAGCTTAGCAAGTAGCAACACAAGAGGTCTGCAGCGATGCCAAGCAGGACATATGCGCTGAAGCTATGATTTCAAATGTGTGATGGACTGATGGCAGCGGTACAACTACATTCAAAAGCCTATTGTAGTGCTATATTAAGTTACATTACACAACAAAATTTGTGAAAAAGAAGCTACACAACAAAATACAAAAGAGGAGTTTATACAAACAAAAATTGGAGTAAAAGTACATCCAGACAAACAATAGAGAAAGAAAAGCTAAGTGTTATTTACCAAAAAGAAGAAAAGTTGTATGTATATTTTTGGTTGACATAAAACGTATGGAAAGTAATAGTTTATGAAAAATATAAAAACTAGAGGTGTTTGGTTGATGGAAACTTGAAAAGGTCGCAAACAAGTAAAACTATATATGACAAATTTTTGCACTTTGTGAGAAACTAATAATTTTACAAATTAACACAATTTCAGACTATAACTTACTCCCATAATTTGTACCAGTACTCATCAAGTGCGTGTACACGTCCCTTACTAACAAGACAATCTTAAAGGTAAGATACTACACTCGTTAGGTTGAGTATAGTGTTCACGCTCCATATGTAGTCCTTTTCAAACAAAACACACGATTTAAAATAAAGATGGTGACAAAATGATGATTAGAAGCATTTAAACGAGCAACAGTTCAAATTCAAAAAGTAACTATCCATACCAACCTTAACACTTGTTCTTTTATTTTACGTTATTGTTCATTCACGATATATAAGATATTCGTTTACGAATATTAAATGTACATTATAAGATCAAGTTAATTAAAAAAATTGTGTTTCTATAAACATTGACATATGTTCTTTTACCTAATGTTAATGTTCATCTACGTGATTATAGATGTTCAATTATTAATATCTAATGTACATCGCAAAATCAACTCAATTTCATATTCAAGATGTTCACTTATGGATATCAACTATTATGCTTTTTAACTTTGTTTAAAAAGTTAAAAGTTTATAACACAAATGTCACATCTATAGCTCCTTTTCCACACTAAACAATCAGATCAGCATTTTACGTGAGCAGGAAACGGTTGCTCTCAGCTGTGGGTTGCAGTTTGAAGGAAGTTTGTGTTTTCACTGATCACTTGGTCTATGTTGATTTCCTCTTCAAAATGTTTCTAAAAGATTGCTCCATACTAAAAATGGTAATAGAAACCACTACTTTACTCTCGCAGAAACATTAATTGGTTCTTTTTTATTTTGTATAATCTTTTGTTACTCCATCTAACCAACAATTTAAAAAATTAAGCAAACATGAACGGGACAAACAAATGGGGACATAAAGGAGTATCAAACATTCCTTTTGGCAGCAATGGTTGGTGGAGTGAGGATCCTCTCCAGTGATTTACCCAAATTACACCAAGGGTTGGGGGTGATTTGGAGATTCCATCCCAAGTTTATCCTCTTCCATAGTGTAAAATAAAAGTAATGAACATCCATTGCAATGGAGGGGACCCTGACTCGGGTTGGTGTTGACTTGTTGGGCACTATGGCTCTTGCACGACATAGGAGGCTCAAACGCACAATTGTACAAGCAGCATTCACCTGAAAGGATGACTTATGAGTGATGAGGGACTTGCAAAAGTGAAGGGGTTCAAGTCTGCCTATTAGCACTGGCAAGAGTGTGAGACGGAAGGAGATGAGCGCGTGGACAAATCTAGTCCGAGACTTGAATTCGGACTCGAAAAACGATGTCCAATACTGTGTCAATTAATTGAATTGAACTATTTTCGTTCAAAAATAATCTGACTCGATATTTAAATTTGGACCCGAGACAGTGTGACCAAACTCGATCCAAAATATGTAATCAATTGAATTGAACATTTTTCGATTCGAAATTAACTCGACGCGATATTGAAAGAACGTCTGTATCAACCCGAGATGATATACCCAAATCGTTTTAGCCGAAATCAAAATAAATTACTCTCTCCGTCCATAAACAGAATTCCCACTTGCTTTTTGCACGGTCTCCAATGTACAACTTTGACCATTAATATAGTTATTTGTGTGTTAATAAATATTATAAGAAGTTCATATTGGAATGTACACATTAACGCGAATCTAACAAGATCCAACATGACTATTATTAAGGAAGATTTGTTAGAAACAACCTTTTAAATACATTTTTTTTGCGAGAAACAACCTTTAAAATTTTTTTTTGCGAGAAACAACCTTGTATATTTTGTTTTTTGCGAGAAACAACCTTGTATAAATTTTTTTTTGCGAGAACACACCTTGTATATTTTTTTTTTGCGAGAAACAACCTTGTATAATTTTTTTTTGCGAGAACACACCTTATCGCTCCTTTCCGGCCTTGACCAAGTCAAATTTTCTATTTGCTCTCCTTCTTTCTTATTTCCACACTTCTTTTCCCTCATTTGTTCCCCATTATATAAATCCCATGTTTTTAAAACCCAAAAAGTTATTTCTCTTTTAGCAAATTGATTAAGTAGTATTCTTAGTACTAATACATGGAATTTATATAATGGGGAACAAAAGGAGGAAAAGGAGTGTGGAAATAAGAAAGAAGGAGTGCAAATAGCAAATTTGACTTGGTCAAGGTTTGAAAAGAGTGATAAGGTGTGTTCTCGCAAAAAAAATTATACAAGGTTGTTTCTCGCAAAAAAAAATATACAAGGTTGTTTCTCGCAAAAAAAAAATTTAAAAGGTTGTTTTTGACAAATTTTCCTATTATTAATACTATATAGTAGTGAAAATTTATAGTCAAAGTTTACAAAGTTTGACTTAGAATAAAGCAAATGGGATATCTATTTGGGGGACGGAGGGAGTAGATATTAAAGGTTCATTCAACCAAACACATAATGACCCCATGTATATTAAACCTACAAAATATAAAGTTAAATTTTTTGTCCAATTCGATAATCACTTGATCAAAGTGGACCCCGCCTGAAATCGTTCGATCTGATATTGACCCGACAGTCTAAACTAATATGGACATAATTGTCTTTGCAACCGAGTCACAGATCCATAGTCGAATGGTATATATAATAGATTATCGACCCAAATAACCCGATGGCTAGGTCTAGCTTGAGTGCGAACTAGCCAGAGCTTAGCGATAAACTAGGCTGGATGTTGAGTTGAACACTTTGCAGAACGACTGGTTAATACTAGCTTTATATGCACGCGTTGCGTACTGAATCATGTAAAATATTGCATAAAAATATAAATTTAGTTTATTTAGAGTGTTTGATAATTCTTTATTCAAAATATAAAAATGTGAAAATAGTTAGTTATGGAGAGTTGTTCCTAATTAGGAATTAAAAAAGATAAATGTTTATTTTTGGGATCCCCTACTCTTCACTTATAGAATAGAGATGTTTGGTCGCACTGCTATCTTCAAATTCTATTGTAACGCTGAAATTGTAAGGTAACTTGCACAACTAGTTTTGCAAGGAAAAATAAGCATCAAACAACAAAATACAGGGACGAGAGAGAGCGTTTGTGCAGGGACGACGCCGAGCAGGACATCGGAGGAACAACTACAGCCTCAGCAAAGCAGTGACAACTGCAGCTACCTCGACATCGTCAACAACACCAACAACCAAACCACCAAAACCAAAACAAACCTCAACCTCCACTCAAACCAAGACCTCACACAAATCATACAAAACCAGAACCTAACACCACCACCACTCTCCTTCAACCCAAAATCAGAAATCTTCATCCCAATACCACCACAAACTGCCAATACCTTCTCTACAGATTGGGGAACTCGATCATCTTCAAAATTGTAGGTAAATCCTTCTCCACTGATTTTCTGATAACACGCATTAGGAAATTATGGCAACTCCAACAACAAATCCACATCATCACACTTGGAAGAGGCTTTTTCCTGGTCAAAGCCAATACACCAGAGCTTAAAATCAAGATCCTAAACAACAGACCCTGGTTTTTCAATGGCTGGTACATTGCTACACTACCTTTGACACCAGGATTCAAAGCTACAGAGGCAAGTATCACAGTGGCGCCAGTATGGGTCACAATTGAAGAGCTACCAGTTGAGCTACACAATAGAGAAATTCTAGCTAAGGTGGGAAACTCTCTTGGACAGTTGATAGGGTTTGGACAAAAACCCCTCGAAAGCAAGGTTAGAACCTCAATTTCAATGCAAATCATGATTGACTTAGCTCAGCCAGTAAAAGAAGCTATTTGGATTGGAAATTCAAAACAAAAACTGGTGTGGCATGATCTACCTATGTTTTGCTCACTCTATAATACCATTGGACACCAACAATCAGTTTGGCACTTCCGTCCTATGGAGAACAACACTGATAAGCTCGGAAAACAAACTAACACCTCCCAGGGAACACAAAACCCAACTATCAGTGAGTAGCAAAAATTGCATAAGAGGAAAAACAGAGGAAGAAAGATGGCAGAAGAGAATACAAACTCCAAACACAACTACAAAACTTCTAATTCCTTCAGTGCCCTGAACGACGACGCGGACATAACGCCGACGGAAGGTGCAACGGAGAAACAACAACAACATAGTTTGAAAAGACAAAAGTTGGTATGGCGGGAAAAACAAAAGACAAATGCTGAAT
The DNA here is from genome assembly GCA_947645195.1 of Patellifolia procumbens. Lineage (NCBI taxonomy): Eukaryota > Viridiplantae > Streptophyta > Magnoliopsida > Caryophyllales > Amaranthaceae > Patellifolia > Patellifolia procumbens. The sequence goes on from CANSGD010000429.1 coordinate 1,703,969, forward strand.
GCCTCTTAAATTCAAAATCAAATTTTTTAGTGAACTCACGTGACGAACCACGTGACTCAGAAGAGGATAACAACTTATCTCTATGGAATCCCCAACAACCAACCAACACTTGCCACGTGACGTTTCTTTCTACCAAAACACAAAACAAGAAACAGCCCCTTCTAACCCTAACTTACCTCAACCTCTCCGTCACTCCCCCTTTCACCATAACCCTAATTTCCTCTGTAACTTCAAAACCAACCCCATTGTAGTAAGACTAGTAACTCCTCTCCTTTTCCCCAATGGACACAGATCACCAACAAATACTGCAAGCTTTTTTCCAAACACGACAACCAGCCTCACAGCAACCATACCAGATCCCACCAATAGCACCACCTACTGACATTATCAAAACCAGACGCGAGAACACACCAAAATATCTTTCGTTTTTGGAGAAGCCAGTTATTACCCAACTAGAAATCAACCCAAACAACTGTCATTTCCTAATCAGAGCCCCCAACAGGTGGATTGTGGTCCAACCTTACATTATCAGGAAGTTCATTGTCAAACCAACATACGCAGACGTACCCTTCACAGAAATGGTGTACCAACTGAAGGGCGAGAAGGAGAAACACCCAATACACCTACCAAACATCGTAGATCTCCAAGGTTTATGCCCAGTGATAGCAAAAATTGTGAGGGATTGGTACAAAACATTGCCACAGGAGGAAGAAATAGTAGTAAGGGAGGATTTTATGTTCCTTATAGATCCAGCTCCGATCTTGCCTCCATTAAGGACGGACTATTTATTGACCTCCCATTTGAGCATGTTCATAGACAGCCACACCAATGCAGTGTCCCTAGCACATACAAAGAGGGTCTTCGAAGGTTTGGCAGTCTCCATAAATCCGATAAACAAACCATACATCAGACTAGAAGACTTGCACGAAGAGGAGGAAAAGGAACAGTGGGATCTCTGGACAACGAAGTTTGCCCTCCAACTGCTGAAGGAGGAGGAAACATACGATTTCTCAAAGGGAAGAGTGAGGAAGAACAAAGGAAACTCGAGCAAGGGAGGTTACTCCTAACTGAGGAACTCTCTCCCAACTGACATGTCTATACTAGCATGGAATACTAGGGGAATCTCTAGGCCCAGTTTCAAGACCAACCTACCCTATCTCCTTTAAGAACATAACCCAGATTTGGTTTTCCTCTGTGAAACAAGAACTTCCATCAGGAATGCCCTCCCAATCATTGAATCCCTTCGATGAACACTGCTTTGCTGAGCCTAGGGGTTTCTCGGGTGGCCTGCTGGTCTTGTGGAACTCCTCCAGGGTGGATTTCACCAACTTGGAGGGGGACGTCCACATGATCCATGGCGTCGTTCAGGTACATCACTCTAAACACACTTTCTTATTGTCTTGCATTTATACTAGCACTAGCTTTAAATCTAGATTAGAAACGTGGGATATTTTGAGAAATATTGCCCTTGACTCAATTTACCTTGGCTGGCACTGGGAGATTTTAATGAAATGTTATGTCAATTTGAAAAATTTGGGGGAAACCAGTTAAATTGAAAAGAATGAACCTTTAGAGATTACCTTGATGATTGTGGACTTACTGACTTGGGCTACAATGGGATCAAATTTACTTGGACTAATAAACAGAAGAAAAAACCAGTTATGGAACGCCTAGATAGAGCACTTGCCAATTCTGAGCTATTGAGCTTATGTCCAAACATGGTAGTCAACTCCATACTAGGGTTGGTTCAGACCACAGTCCACTACTCATCCACCTTCAACACCAACCAATCACTCAAAAACAACCCAAACCTTTCAAACTTGAACCTCTTTGGTACCAAGACCCTTCCTTCACGGGCCTAATCACTGATTTCTGGATCACAAACAATGACAGCCTAACAAACAAATTAAAAACTCTACCCAACTACATTCAACCTTGGGGGCTGCTAGCAGGTTTGGTAACATCTTTAAGAACAAAAGGAAGTTAATGAGCAGGATTAATGGAATCCAAAGACATCTAGACTCAGAACCCAATAATCAATTCCTCTGGGAACTAGAACTCTCCCTACAAAAGGATTTAGATAGAATCTTGGACCAAGAGGAGGAGTTTTGGAGAGTGAGATTCAGAGAGAAATGGCTCACATCAGGAGATAGGAATACCAGCTTTTTTCATAACTCTGTCATTAGGATGAGAAGGAGAAATAGGATCACCCTATTGAAAAATGAAGTAGGACTAGAGTTCAAGACTAATGCTGAAATTAAAACACACATTTGGCTTTTTTACTCCCAACTCTTCACAACTGAGAAACATTATTCTCCTAGACCTAGCAGGGACTTTGGGAACATTAATCTAGCCTTTACTCCTTCTGTGAGAGAGATAAAGAATGCTGTTTTTAGCTCCAGCCCTTGGAAAGCACCTAGGAAAAATGGTTTCCACAACTACTTTTTCCAGAAACACTGGCAGGTCATAAAATGACATTTACCACTTCTGTCACAATGTTTTTAGTAATAGGAAAATGGATCCTTCAATGAATGAGTCTATTGTCACTCTACTTCCTAAAGTAGAACACCCAGAAATAGTCAAACAATTCAGGCCTATTAGTCTATCTCCCACCATTGCCAAATTCATAACCAAAATCATAGTTAAAAGACTGAGACCTTTAACCAATAGCACCGTCTCTCCAAACCAGAATAGTTTCATCCCTAATAGAGGGACATACATCAACTACATCATTGCCTCTGAAGCTCTACACTCTATGAAAACAACTAAGAGTAAGAGGGGTTACCTTGCCATTAAGGTAGACCTAGAAAAAGCCTTTGACAGGCTGGAATGGGACTTCATCCTAGAATGCCTCATAGCCCATAAGCTGGACCAAAATACATTCCAACTCATCATGTCTTGCATCACCTCCACATCATTCACCATCAATGTCAATGGTGAACCTTGTGACATAGTCAAACCTTCCAGGGGTATTAGGCAAGGAGATCCACTATCACCATACATCTTTATCCTCTGCATGGAACATCTCTCAAAGCTCATTCACTCTGCCTGTGAGCATGGAGATTGGACCCCACTAAGCTTTGGTAAATCAAAACTCAAACTCTCTCATCTTCTCTTTGCTGATGACCTTATCCTGTTTGGAGAAGCAAGCATAACTTATGTAAACTCTATCCTTGAAACCCTATCAATCTTTAGGGAGATCTCAGGACAGAAAGTTAATCATAGTAAGAGCAAATGCTACTTTTCTAAAAATACCCCAGCCAACCAAATAGAAACACTCACTAATATAGTGGGTATCAAGGCCAGCCAAGACTTAGGAGAGTATCTAGGCTATCCACTAACTGACAAAAGACCCACCTATAGCCAGTTAGAATTCTTGACCAATAGAATGAAGGAAAAGCTAGCCACTTGGAAAACCAATTTTCTAAATAAGGCAGGCAGGTCAACACTTATCAATGCCACTATGAATTCTATGGCTCTATACCCTATGAACTGTCTAGCCTTACCTAAAAAATGCCTGGCAGAACTAGATAAGACAATGAGGAACTTCTTCTAGGGGTCAACTGAGGAGAAGAAGAAGTTACACTTGATAGGATGGGGAAAATTTTGTGCACCCAAAACACTAGGAGGCACTGGTTGTAGATCACACAGGATCCTTAATGAGATTTCCATGACTAAGCTATGTTGGAAGGTCCATTCAAATGATAATCTAGCCACTAAAATCCTAAGGGCCAAGTACTCTATCTCTACACAGGGGATCAATAGCTTGAAGAGAGGCTCCCACATTTGGCAGGACATTGGGAATGGTTGGGAAAGCTTTACTAAGTCTGCTATTTGGTCTGTAGGTAATGGAGAGCACATCTCCTTTTGGTTAGATGACTGGATTAGGAAGGGAAGTCTGAGAACCCTAATTAGTGGCCCACTAACCCCAACAGACCTCACCATGAAGGTCTCTGATTGCCTAAGAGAGGGAACTTGGAATTTTGACAACCTATCCCTGGTGCTACCCAAAGATATAGTCTCTGTTATCACTGCTCTTTTTATTCCTAATGTTGGCACTGATGAGCTCACCTACTCCCTGGCCCAAGGGCTCTTCTTTAACACCAAGACAGCTTATGCTGAGATTTGGCAACAATACCACAACCATAACACACCACAAACATCCTCCCCAATCACCACACTAGTTAGGAATACCAAGAGTTGGGACAAACTTTGCACTGCCCCTTACCACCCAAAGTAAAATTTTTCCTCTGGTCTGTTTTCTGGGATGCTCTACCTGTCAAAACCACCCTGCACAACAGAGGGATTCAAATGAACCAAAACTATCTTATTTGCCCTAGTATACCTGAAACTTGGTCCCATGTTCTGAGACACTGTCCAATAGCTCAAGAAATTTGGCAATGCTTCAACCAAATGCCAACTCAATTGAATATAGACAATGAAGAAACATGGATCATTAAGAACCTCTTCAATGATCAAGATGACACTGAAGTAAACTGGAACACGAAATTTGGAATAGGTTGCTGGGAAATCTGGAAGAAAAGAAATAGGTAGGTCTTTCAGCAAAAAAACACCAAGGTACAACAAGTGCACCATCAAATCTTGAGCCTCACAATTGAGTTTGTGAAAGCAAACACCAACTAAGGGAACGAAACATCTCTGAAAGACAGCCTAGAAATACAACCCAATCACCTCATGATCAAGGTGGATGCTTCCTCCTGCCCCAAAACACTACAAGTAGGAATAGGAGGGGTCTTGAGGAATAGCCAAAACCAGTGTCAAATGGCTTTCTACAAAAAACTGAGAAGTAGTGATGCTACCACTGCTGAATTCCAAACAATCCATGAGGCCTTAGAATGGATAGTAGAGAATAACTTGTACAATGTTCATCTGTTTTCTGACTCCAAAATATCAATGGATCATATCACTCATCATCCTGTAATTAAAGATTGATATTGCAATGTGGCTACTCTGTGCAGGGAACACCCAGGGAGGACTAGAACAAGGGAGATAGCCAAGGTTGGAAGGAGCTGCTTGGAGGATGCAGACAAGCTAGCTAGGTGGACGAGGAAGCAAAATTTTGACAGTAATGATGTTGTAATAGTGCGCTCCTCTCCATTTATAGGCAATGGTTGTAATTTAAATGTTCCTTTGCTTTTGGATAATATGCGTGGCGCTTTAGAAGCCATTAGACATCACCAAACATTTTCACCTAACAATTGCTGTAATAGTTATGTAGTTAATTAATATATGCTCCTTTCCAACCAAAAAAAAAAACAAAATACAAGAAAGTAATTTCATTCAAACCAAGATAAAGGTGAAATAAGCAGCTTGACAAACAAATCCAGAGTATGATGTGCATCATGCTTGTGAAAGCACAAATAGTCTTAAGTCAAAGAATCTATATATATATATTAAAACGCGTAATCAAGCATTGCCATCTGACACGTGTCACTCCATGTCATTTATTGCGCAGAATATGGAGAACATATCTTCCAGGGCATCGCCTGGGACAAAAAAACTAGTTTTGTGTTCAAAATACGAGAAGTGAAGAACATATCTTAAATCTACCCACACAACAAAATACTATTCACAAAACAACTGACTAGCTTTGGCTGGAGATCAATCAGATGTAATCACTGAGGTACGAAAGTTATCGACAGGGAGAGGAAAGGAAGGACTGTAAGAGCTGTCGAATGAGACTTTTGAGCACCTGTAACTGTAAAGGAGAACCGAGGTTTGAAGATGCGCGACCTGCATAGCATCCAACAAAAGAACATGCCATATTGCCTTATGATGAAAAAGAACATAAAACTATATTGAACGAACATCAACCAATATCATGTTATAGATCATGGACTCGGGTGTATAATTTGCGCCATTGTTACAGTGCCTCTGGTGACATGACAACCTAGCAGCAAGAAATGTTTATGGTTTTCGTCATCTGGGTATGTATGAGATGGCGAGACAAGTTTTCTCAAGGATTTACTATTACTCACTGTCCAGGCTATTATGCTGATATCCAGATTCGTACATTCACTTAGGCCTAGGAATCTGAGTCTTTTACAAGATTTCACCACCTCCTTTACCCCCTCCTCTGTCAAGTCTCTGCAATAACCTAGATCCAAATGTATTAATCCAGGACACATCTTCCCTATCATATCCAACATTTCATTGTTTATCCCTGAAATTTTTGCAACTAACATCTCTAAGTTGGAAATTTTCTTGTGTGTTTTTGAAACTTTCAGATGACTGCATCCATCTAGCACCAAACTCTTCACAATACCCTTGTTGCACTCTAGGATATCAGCCACATCCAGTTCTTCATCGCCTAGAAAACAATAAGACATATCAATCTTCTCTACATTGGGACATATGTTAAGAAGCCTTTTGAGACATGAAGTGCTCAAGTAAGAATTTGATGATAATATCAAGTACTTCATTGCAAAGTTCTCCATCAGGCCATCATAATTGAAATCTTCTATTCCGAGGCTTGTACATCTCATTTCAAGATGACAAAGAAGAGGGCAAATTTGTGTGAGCGTAACAAAAGCTGAATCCGATAGCTGGGGACAATTGTGGAGCTTTATTACATTCAGGTTATGGAGAAAGGAGGACAAGTACTCAATGTGCTTGTTTGTAAGGAATTTTGCTTCTTTCAAGACTAAAGTTTTCAGAGATTGATAAGATCGTAGGAGCCTTAAGATCCCAGTAAATGTACAGCCTTCACAAAATGAGAGAGAAATCTCAGTTAAAGGAATTTGTGCTTCTGTAATAGAATACAGAAGCTCATCTGACATGCCCACATGAATGAGTTTCAGAGTCTGCAAGTTTTGTAGGAAATCAGCGGAACCTTTGACTTTGAATGATTCAATCTTTTGAATAGAATGTAAGTGCAAGAACTTCAAGTGATGGCTATTGTTTGTAAGGAATGAAATACCATTTTCTGTGACATTGTGACAGTATGATACTGTCATATGCTCAAGAAATGCACAATTTGATGATAAGGACACAAGGGATTTATCTGAAATGTATAGATTATGTAGAAGATCTATCTTGCGTAAGCTTTTGAGCTTGGATGAAAAATAATCTATCCCTTGATCACTCACAGTCATGATACCTTTATTAAAGTATGGATTCCCAATCTGTAGCTCCTCCAGCTGAGGGAATGAGTTTGTGATTCTGACAAGATCGGCATCTTCCAGGGAATATGAACATTTCAGTACTTTCAGATTCTGCATTTTTGAACCCAGGACCACGAAACAAACTCTTTGCAGACTTCCATTAAAGGACATATCCAATTCTTCCAGGTCCAACCTAGATTGTGCAACTGCATGAACAACTTTATTAAGGTCCCCTGGGAAACAACTTAACTGTATCTTCTTTATGTCCAAGAATCTTTGTAGCAATCCAGAGAAGACTTTAATTGATGGACTTAAAACTTTTATGCTAACTTTGACCGAATTTGTGATCGACAAAAATCTCTTGCAAACTAAAGATATCGATTCTTGGTCGCTTTCATGATTGAGATTTTTGAAGATAATTGCCCAACATTCATCGGCAATTCTTTGCTTGCTTCTTCTGCCATTTTTCATCTGTATAAAGGTTCAGATTATTGCAGTATATGGCATATTGAAGTAGCAATACGGTAGAAGATTTGAAAGATTATATATTTGACTTGGTTTTCCTTATAATATAAATTTAGATTCTTTATTCTTTAGTGCATATTAATATTTTGTGTCAAGCTTGATCAATTCAAGAGTTCTAGAATATAGCATTACTATACTTGGAAACAGTATCAGTTACGTGGATTGGGAACACAGATCTGGACAAGGACATATTCACCCAGTGCATAATCTACCCACTACAAGTACTATTATATATATTTTGGTGATTAGAGAATGAATCATTGAATGATTGAACAAGGAAGGAGGAGAAATCTGTAAAATACTCTCTTGCCATGGCCTCTGATGCCCCCTTAGGTCTCTTACACGGGACCGACTCACTGAGTACATATAGCTCGCATATTTGATTCCACTATTTATCTTTGTCTATCTCTTCTAGTTAGATTACTCAGTTGGGCATTGGGTTAGATGGCTAAGCTAGGCAATACTGCTGGTTTTTACTCCAATGTTAGGCTACCTATTTCGTATTTGTATTTTCTTGCAAATAAGCCTGGATAAATGATAATGGTATGAAATCTGAATGTTTGGAGACTTTGGACACAGAATATGCGTCACAATTTAAGGGTGTCAACCAGATGGCTACTGGGGGTTTGTGCAAATGTAGTGGGAACAAATGAGTTTCCCCTGAAAGCATGCCTTATGAGGGACTTCGACAGGGGACAGTCACTCTTGCCTATTGGCAGCAAGAGTGCGAGATAGAAGCAGATTGGGGCTTGGGTGCGACTAGCAAGTGCTTGGCCACACATAAGGGGGCTGAGGGCATGTCGAGCAAGACTTTGTGCCTGTGGAAGCTACAATTCAAAAACTTTGATGGCACCAATACATTCAAATGCCCATATAACCGTAAAACAGATTAGTTACATCACACAACAACATTTGCAAAAAAAGAAAGAAGCACACTAAACATTCAATTTTGAAGAAAAAACTTTACCCAACAAAATACAAGGAGCTCCTTACAAACCAAGATGAAGTAAATAAAATCTAGACAACATTTCGCAAAGAAAATAAGCTATAAAATAAAGATGAAGGTGCTTTTTTGCTTGGCATAAGAAGAATGGAAAGTGGACCTTCATGGACAGTGAAAAAAACTAGAGTTGTTTGGTTAACAAAAAGGTAAGTGGAACTTCATGTAGAAACTTTTTACTTCCGATCAACCAAACAGCTTCTTTTCTTCCTAATAAAACATAACCACCTGGGTAAAGAAATTTCGTAGAAAGTATTACTTCTTATTCCAATCAAACAACCACTAATACTTTTAATAATCAACACAGTTTCAGACTACAACTTACTAGTTAGTACCAGTACTCGTCAGGTACGTAGTGCACACCCTTACTGACAAGACAACCTTGCTGCAAGAATTGTTTCTGCTTTTCTTCATCTGGGTATGTATGAGATGGTGAGATCAATTTTCTCAAGGATCGACTATTACTCACGATCCAAGCTATTATGCCGGTATCAACATTCGTACACGCACTTAGGCTTAGATATCTGAGTCTTTTACACAATTTCACCACGTCCTTTACCCCTTCTTCTGTCACCCAGTCACACTTCTCCAGATCCAAATGCACCAGTCCAGGGCACATCCTTGCTACCACTGCCAATAGTTCATCGTTTATGTCTGAACTTTTTGCTACTTGCATCTCTAAATTTGAGATTATCTTGTCTTTTTTAGAAACTTCAAGACGATGGCCTCCATTTAATACCAAAATTTTCACAAGCCCTCTGTTGCACTCTAGAATATCAGCCACATCCAGTTGTTCGTTGTGTTGAAAACAACAATATAGCTTGATCTTCTCCACTTTTGGACAAATGTTAAGAAGTCTTTTGAGACCCGAATTGCTCAAGTAAGAATTTGATGATAGTTTCAAGTACTTCATTGCATAGTTCTTCATTAGTCCATCATAATTGTATTCTTCTTTCCCAAGGCTTGTTTCTCTCATTTCAAGATGGCATAAACGAGGGCAACTTTGTGTGAGTGTAACAAAAGCTAAATCGGATAGCTCGGGACAAAAGTAGAGCTTTATTAATGTCAAGTTATGGAGAAAAGGGGACAAGTACACTATATGCTCGTTTGTAAGAAAATCAGCTTGTCTTAAAACAAGAGATTTCAGAGATTGGTGAGACTGTAAGAGCCTTAAGATCCCGGAAAAAGTGTAGCTTTTGCAATTTGAGAGTGAAATCTCAGTTAGAGGAATTCCTGCTTCTGCAACAGAATACAGAAACTCGTCTGAAATGGTCAGGTTTATGAATCTCAGAGTGTGCAACTTCCGTTGGAAGTTATTGAATCCAAATGATCCAATCTTAAAATGTGCACATAGGTGCAAGGACTTCAAGCCTTGGGTATTGTTAACAAGGAAAGAAATACCATTTTCTGTCACGTTGCGACAGTATACTACTGTAATATCCTCAAGAAAAGCACAATTTGATGACAAAGAAACAAGGGACTTATCTGAAATGTATAGATTATGCTGAAGATCTATCTTGCGTAATCTCTTGAGCTTGGATGATAAATAATCTATCGCTTCATCGGTCACATGAGTGACACCTTTATGAACGTTATAACAAGACTGACCAATCTGCAGCTCCTCCAGCTGGGGGAACGAGTTTGCGATTCTGACAAGATCATCATTTTCCACACAAGATAAACAGTTCAGTACTTTCAGATTCTGCATTTTTGAACCCAGCTCTTCTAAACAAACTGTTTGTAGACTTCCATTAAACGAAAGATCCAACTCTTCTAAGTCTAACCCAGATCGCACAACTGCAAGAACAGCTTTATTAAGGTTCCCCGGGAAGCTACTGAGCTGTATCTTTTTAAGGTTGGTGAATCTTTGCAGCAGACTAGAGAGGACTTGGATTGATGGACTTATAACTTTAATGCTAACTTTGATGATATTGGTGATTGACAGAATTCTCTTGCAAACTAAAGATATCGATTCCTGGTCGCTTTCATGATCGAGATGTTTGAAGGTCATAGCCCAACATTCTTCAGGCAATTCTTTGCTTGCTTCTTCTGACATTTTAATCTGCATATAGGTTCAGATTATTTACAGCATATGATGATGTATTGGAGTTACAGTAGCAATGTGGTAGGAAACTTGAAAGGGAATCCTGTTGACTATTTCATGTTAATGTCAAGCCTGACTATTTCATTATATAGTTATATGATATTATGCTTGAAGACAATTTCAAGACACTGATTGAGAATCCAGATCTAAATTTTTTTTTTATATCAGTTTTTCTAACCTATGCACCATGTGCATAGAATTAATCAATTAGATTCCCCTTCTATAATAAATTTGTAAAACAAAGATTAGCTAATAAAAAAGATTAGCTTTGCAATTATAATTATTTATAAAGATAATCTCCTATATTTTAGCAAGTTTGTTGTAGGAAGGGGAATCGAAGTGATTAATGTTGATATATGTCCAGTAGCTCAGCAGACCAACAGCAGCAGCTCCACAACATGCCTTGCTCACTCAAGCTCCAACTATAGAGGCTCTCACTAACCCCTTCTCCACCTCAGCTTCAACTTGTAAAGAAGCTGTTATATTTGTTGTAAAGAAGCTGTTATGTTTGTTAGGAGTTAGTTATGAGTTAGTTATGAGAATGACAGCTCATCATTCTCATAACAGATTCTATGATTTCATCATGTAACTAGCTAGTATAAATAGACCTCTTCTATTTCTAGTTTGTAATAAGAGATTAAATTCTCTCTACGGAATCTCAATAAGATTTTTCTATTTCCCTCTCTCAATCTTCTTCTTTCTAGTTCATACATTTGATGTGTTTCTAAGCTCAAGAAGAACTGAGTGTTAGAACAGGAAGTTCAACACTAGATTCAGTGATTTTGTGTGAAGTATTTCCACATAAAATCCTTTATGGTATCAGAGCAGGTTCGTATTCTCCTGCATATCACTTTATTTCATTTCAGATTTCATCAAAGATCCATAGAATTCCGCACTTATTCACTAATTGAACTGACAACAGTTCATTTTTTTGAAGAAATCTGATTATCAGAGTGTTATTTCATACATGCTTGTTTGATTGTTAGAAAAACATTGCAAACTCATAGAACAAGAAGTTCTATGATTGATTGATGAAGTTGTTGAATCAACTCATAAAACGATCTAAGAAATAGATCACTTACACAAAACCTCAAATTCTTACTTTCATAATTTCATAAAATGACTGAAAGATCACCAGAAACACAATCTCAAACCACCTTACCTACACAAGATCCTACAAGTGTTTTCTTCTTACATCCTTCAGAAAATCCTACAATTCCTCTTGTTTATGAGAAATTCAGTGGTGAAGGTTATGGTGAATGGAAAAGGAGTATGATAATAGCATTATCTGCAAAGAATAAACTCTCATTTATTGATGGAACTCTCACAAAACCAGATCAAACACACTCAACCTATCAAGCTTGGGATAGATGTAATGCTGTGATAATATCTTATATTTTGAGATCTTTAGATACTTCAATTGCTAGAAGTGTTATATATTTCTCCACAGCAAGAAAAATCTGGAAAGATTTAGAGGATAGATATGATCAAAGTTCTGGTCCTCAACTATACAATCTACAACATAAACTTCATGATATTGTTCAAGGTGAAAACTCAATAGCAGAATTTTTCACACAAATTAAGGCTATATGGGATGAGGTCAATGGAATCAATCCTATTCCCACTTGCAACTATAATGGTTGTGCTTGTAGTCTCACTCAGAAATTCTTGAAAACACAGCAAGAAGAGAGGCTAATACAGTTCCTCATGAAGCTACATAACAAGTACATCAATGTGAGATCCAATATTCTGATGATGCAGCCTCTACCAAACATTGCCATGGCATATAGGTTACTCATTCAAGAAGAAATACACAGAGAAACAAGCAATCTAGCTTTTTAGAATCCTATGGCTTTCTCAGCAAATGTCAAGAGAAATGATCAAGCAACACCAAAAGAAAACAGATTTCATCGAACTAACAAAACTCATAGCAGTTTAAGTTTTTCTAATGCTGCAGGGAAACAACTGAACAGAAGAAGCTCATACTACTGTGAAAATTGCAAAATCAGTGGACATACAAAAGATAGAATGGGAAAAGAATGGCAGCTATGGTTCAAGGGGAGGTAGAGGAAGCTCAAGAAAATGAAGAAACAGCTCATATTTCCATTGCTCAGTATAATCAACTCATGAGTATGTTGCATACCAACAACAAAAACTCTGAAGAAGAACAAGCCACTACTCCTCTAGAAAATGTGGCAGGTACATGCTTACTATCTTGTTCTAATTCAACATGGATAATTGATAGTGGAGCAACAGACCATATTTGCATCAAGCTGGAGTTGTTTGATAGTTATACAGTTTTTGACAAAGCTCCTAATGCTATCACTATAGCTGATGGAAAAAAGGCTATAGTAAAACACATAGGCAAAGTGAAATTTAATAATGGGATTGAGTTGAAGAATGTACTCCATGTACCAGGTTTTAAGTTCAATTTGATTTCAACACACAAGTTATGCTCAGATTTAACTTGTGAGATTGTTTTTACTCACAAGAAGTGTTTACTTCAGGCTCCTTCACAGAATTCCCTGGTTCTTGGTAGCTTGAATGGAGGCTTATATACAGTCAATGAAGAAACTGACTTGGGCAAAGCTTGTTTGACAACAACTCAAGAAGCTAAGTTGTGGCATCTCAGATTGGGACATGTTCCTTTTAATAAACTACATTTAAGTAAATCTAGCTTGGATGTACATGTAGGTGAAGACACTATCTGTCAAATTTGTCCTAAAGCAAGGCAAACTAGGCTGCCTTTTCCTAATAGTAGCATTAGAAGTCAAGCATGTTTTGATTTACTTCATGTTGATGTATGGGGTCCATATGGTACTAAGACATATGATGGTTACTCTTTATTCTTGACAATAGTGGATGATTTTTCCAGATTCACATGGATTTTCTTGATGAAGAATAAAAGTGTAATGCCCCGACGTCTAATTACCTGATTAAGGCACTAATAGCAGCGGAAAAAACCCTATTAGGCCGAGGCATTACTGCCGTATTCTCCGTTAGGAAAATACAAGGCAACATTCATATATTAAACTTTAATGTTAACTTGATTAAGTGATAAACAAAGTAACTTAAGAACCTTATTACATTAAGTAACAGTAACCTAATACTCTAGTAATTCTTATAGTTCACCAAAAAGAAACACACGTGGTAATAACTACTAAAACTTATATGAGTGAATCCTCGCCACTACTCGTTATCGTCTTCCCTAGCTGTACCTAAAACATAAATACAAAAACGGATGAGTCGAGAGACTCAGTAACAGACTACTCTAGCAACGTAAATTCATTTCAATTCATTTTATTTATAAAACAGGGGAGAGAGAGAATAATTAAAACATTCATGATTACAGTATAACCCATTCATTCATCATTCCCTTTTAGCAAATTCATTCTGGTTGTTGGGCAGTATTTCAGCTGGTGGGACGTCTCCCACAATGGGCCAGTGCCCCAGTAAAAGAGCCAGTGCTCATCAGTAATAACAGTAGCGGGCCAGTGCCCTAGTAATAACAGTAAACAGCTCGGTACGTGCACGACCATCAGTCAGTCAGTATATATATACAGCCAACAAACCAGTTCTTTCACTTGAATTTATCATGTTTCACCTCTTTTAATTTATACAGGCAGTATACAGTATTTTCAGTCATTCAGCTGTACCTCAGTAGGTATAATATCTCAAATTTCCATCATTCAATTATACTTTTCAATATTCCAGTATTCATGAAACATAAAATCATGCTTTAAATAATCCCGCAATTCAGGAAAATTCATAAATCATTTATTACGTCATTATACCCCTTTCTTATATTTTCAAGGGAATTGCGGGTACTAGCAGTAGTTGTTACCTTGATTTGCAGAATAATAATCCTTAGTCTTGGATATTAGTTCCTCCTGAGCTCCGAGGGCGGTTTTCTCTTTAAAATACAAAATTATATAATTAAGTTAGTGACCTTTAAATATTTAAAATCCATATGATAGGTGTTTAAATAATATAGTAAACTTATAAAATATATTTTTTTCACCTAATAAAGTTTATATTTATGAAATACTTTTAAGAAATACAAATGAATAATATATTTAATGTCTTATGCTTATTTTAGAAATCAATGATTATAACAATAGTAATAATATTAGTAAATAATAAAAATCATAATAATAATAAGGAATTCCAAAACATTTACTATATAAGGTACAAATGATAACTTAAATAATTAAATAGAAAATCTTATAAAACATACTTACCTAATTGGAGAGAACATAGTCAAAGAGAGAAAATTGACTTTAATTGCTAATAAGGAGGGAAACTAAAAACAGACTTGAGTCTGCTTCTTCAAGAGCAAGAGGGAAGCAAGGTAGCGGCAGTGGTGATGCAGGTCATGGGCTGCGATCACGGTGGTGCAGGGCGTCGATCAGGCGAGGGGTTGCGGGCTACGGTGCACGGAGCTGCTGCCGGCGTGGTGGTGGTCCGCGAATCAGCCAGGGCAGCAGCAATTTGAAGAAAAACAAAAGGGAAAGAGAAAAGAGAGAGGGGCTGCGTGCGTGAGGACGGAAGGAAGAGTGGGTGAGGGTGGCTGGGCGCCGCGTTTTGCGGTTGTTCAGGTTGGTCTGGGTGATTTCGGTGGTCGGCAGTAGGCGGCAATGGTGAGTAGTTTGTGGGTCGTGTTTTCCGGTGAGATACAAAAACAGGGGAAGGAGGGAGAAAAAGCTTTAGATTTGTAATGGAATTTGATTGAAATGGCTCCTATTTATAGTAGAGATTAGTAGGAAGTATTCAATTTGAAGTTTGATTACTCTTCCATCTATGGATAAGTATGAAGAGGTGAGGATGAGGATGAAGTTTTTGTTCCATTTAATTGGTCTGATTTTGGGGCAAGGTTAACTGAAATTCTCAATTTCATTGTTATCTAAGTGCAGCTTTGTCTTGAGCTTATCACATTACCTCCTACATGCTCCAATGGTAGAGAAGAAGAGGAATAGGAGGTGGAAGAATGAAGAAGATGACAACTTGAAATCTGATTTCTTTTTCTTTCTTTTCTTTTCTTTTTCCCTTTTCTTTTTCTTCTTTTCTTTTTGGGTTGGATGGATTTGGGTTGGGTTTGGATTTAATACTTGGATATGGATTTGAGGATGACCCATATGTTTATAAAGATTGATTTCATTTTCTTAAATAGTATTAATAATAATTAATAATTAAAATCATTTAAAAATCTAATAAATATATATTTTAATAAGGAACCTTAATACATATTTATTAAAATAAATAAGGTCATATTTAAATTAATAATCTTAATTATTTAATAATAAAATAAGGTTAAAAAATCAGGTTATTACATCCTTACCCTCTTATAAAAAGTTTCGTCCTCGAAACTGGAGCTCAGTTGAACCTCAATCATCCATGACTTATAAGAACATATTTCAAACATTGACATATAAATTCAGCATAATGTATACATATAGGTAACAACAGTACAATCACAAGACGTACATTTTCAAACATCAAAACGTCCTCTGGGAAAAGGTAAGGGTATTTCGCTCTCATTTGATCTTCTATTTCCCAGGTAGCTTCAGATGTCGAGTGGTTAGCCCACAAGACTTTCATCATTCGAATCACTTTATTTCTCAGTTGTTTCTCTCTGCGATCGAGGACTTCAATCGGTTTTTCTTCATAAGTCAGGTCATTTCGTAGCCGTAAGGGTTCATGATTAATCACGTGACTAGGGTCTGGAACATATTTCCGTGACATCGATACGTGAAATACATTGTGTACTTTGTCTAAGTCAGTCGGTAGTGCAAGTCGATATGCATCTTCATTAACTCTGTCTAGGATTTCATATGGCCCGATATATCTTGGACTTAGCTTCCCTGATTGGCCAAACCTCATGATCCCTTTTGTTGGTGAGATTTTCAGAAATACATGATCTCCAACCATAAATTCCAATGGCCTTCTTCGCTGATCCGCGTAACTCTTTTGCCTATTCTGAGCTGTCTTCATTCGCGACTGGATCAATCGAATCTTGTCAGTTGTCTCTTGAATTAACTCTGGTCCAATAATACGTGTCTCGTCAATATCATTCCAACACAAAGGTGTTCGACATTTCCGACCATACAATGCTTCATATGGAGCCATTCCAATGGTAGCTTGATAACTATTATTATACGAAAATTCTACCATTGGCAGAAATTTCTCCCAAGTGCCTTGAAAATCCAAAATACACGCTCTGAGCATGTCCTCGACAATCTGGTTGGTGCGTTCTGTTTGTCCATCAGTGGCTGGATGAAAAGCTGTACTGAAATCAAGTTTCGTTCCAAGAGCTTTCTGTAATTCTTTCCAAAATCTTGCTTGGAATCTCGAATCACGAACTGAAATAAATGAGCAAGGTACTCTATGCATCATACTATGGTGTTCACACCTAACTCCGCTAATTAATCCAAGCTTGAACTATGCTTTAATTGGCGAAAAGTGTGTTGACATGGTCAATCGATCTATAATGACCCATATGGCGTTCAATCCTTTATTTAACGGTGCAATCCCTTGATTTAATTCATGGATAAAGAATCCAATTTCCATTCTGGCACATCCAAAGGTCGTAATAAACCAGCTGGTCTTTGATGCTCTATTTTAATCCTTTGCCAAGTCAGACACTTAGCCACAAATTCTGCCACTTCTTGTTTCATGTTACTCCACCAGAACACTTGTCTCAAATCTTTGTACAACTTATTTCCTCCAGGGTGAATCGAATATGGTGCATTATGAGATTCCTTCAAGATTCGATTCTTTATTTCTTCATTGTTTGGTACGCACAATCTCCCTTGAAACCTCAACGTTCCGTCTTCTTGGATTACAAATCCAGGTGACTTTCCGTTTCTTACGTCACTTTTTATGCGTTCCAACTGTAAGTCTTTTCCCTGGGCCTCCTTGATCTCGTCGATTAAGTCGGATTTCACCTCCAATGCATTCAAGTGAGCACTCTCCGTTCTTCGAACGGATTCGACTTCCATCCTTTGCAAATCCATATGAATGGCTCGGGGAATAGATAAGAGTGAGTTCACATGAGCTTTACGACTCAGGGCATCGGCAACTACGTTAGCTTTGCCAGGATGGTATTGGATGTCAAGATCGTAGTCTTTCAAAAGTTCTAACCACCTACGTTGTCTCATGTTGAGTTCTTTTTGGGTGAAAATATATTTCAGACTCTTGTGATCTGTGAAGATTTGACACGAGGCACCGTACAAATAGTGTCTCCAGATTTTAAGGGCAAAGACTACTGCGGAAAGTTCAAGGTCATGGGTGGGATAATTTTGTTCATGTATTTTGAGTTGACGGGAGGCATAGGCTATGACTTTTCCATATTTGCATCAAAACACAACCGAGCCCGTTCTTAGAGGCATCACTATAAATAACAAATCCCTCGGTTCCAGAAGGAAGGATTAAAACAGGAGCAGTGGTGAGGCGTCTTTTTAATTCTTGAAATGCAAATTCACATTCATCGATCCACTCATACTGGGCGTTCTTCCTTACCAATTGGGTTATGGGTGAGGCAAATTTTAGAGAAATCTTGCACAAATCTTCGATAATAACCAGCCAATCCCATGAAGCTTCGTACTTCAGGAACGTTGGTTGGTCTAGGCCACTCTATTATTGCTTTTATCTTCTCTGGATCTACAGAGACGCCTTTCTCAGAGATGATGTGACCTAAAAATGATACCTCCTTAAGCCAAAACTCACACTTTGGCAATTTGGCATATAACTGGTTTTCAGTTAACACATCCAACACCTTCTTCAAATGCTCTCTATGTTCTTCTTCGTTTTTAGAGTACACCAAAATGTCATCAATGAAAACTACCACAAATTTATCCAAGTATGGCTTAAAAATGCGGTTCATTAGGTCCATAAACACGGCTGGTGCATTACTTAATCCAAAAGCCATTACCAGGAATTCATAGTGACCATATCGGGTTCTAAATGCGGTTTTAGGAATATCTTCTGGTTTAATTCGAAGCTGGTGGTATCCGGACCTCAAATCTATTTTTGAAAAGACTTTCGATCCTCGAAGTTGGTCAAACAAGTCATCTATACGGGGTAATGGATACTTGTTCTTAATCGTAATTTTCTTCAACTCCCATATACATAACCTTAAACATCCATTTATTTTCTCTATGAAGAAGAAATGGACTCCCGTACAAGGTGATATGCTCGGTCATATTTACCCTTCTTCAGTTAATAAACTCCAAGAGCTTGCTCCATCCAAATCCATGGTCATTCTTCCTTTTCACATAGACCTTCTACAATAAGCTTGTTTTATTCGTGAGATAAATACAGAAAATATTGACTCTCCATTTATCGAGGCAATGCAAGGTCTCAAATAATTGATTCATACAGTCGATCCAATCTTCAATCTTGAAAAGGTCAAGTTTACTATCAAAGCCTAGTTGATTCAAGGATGATATCATTTTCATTCACAATTTTCCTTTCCAAGCGTTTTGGCCTAACTTGGCCAATATGGTACTCATTTTGCCCAATCTCTTTACTAGTTCTTCAATTCCTTCCGGAGGTTGGCAACGCCCTTCGTCTCGTTATTGTGATTAGTCTCTAAGTATACTTCTTCCATGCGTACGTCTTTATTTTCGTGATCACCGTCGTTATTAGCGCAGATTAACAAAACGTCTAGTAAATACAAACAAGATAAAATAAACTTGTAAAAGAGTCCCTTATCCCGTATCCTACGCTCACACTCGTAATTATTCCATTTTAACTAATAACATTCTATTATATTTATTATCCTTGAAATCCTTTTCCTTTTTAGCTCTATTACTTGTTTTACTTATGTTTACAACTCATTTTACTAAAATTCTTTTATTATGGTTTTGAACTCTAATATTTTATTTAATATAAAACCTCGAGGGTTTTATTATGGCTTCCAGAACCGTTGCTCTGATACCATTCTGTAATGCCCCGACGTCTAATTACCTGATTAAGGCACTAATAGCAGCGGAAAAAACCCTATTAGGCCGAGGCATTACTGCCGTATTCTCCGTTAGGAAAATACAAGGCAACATTCATATATTAAACTTTAACGTTAACTTGATTAAGTGATAAACAAAGTAACTTAAGAACCTTATTACATTAAGTAACAGTAACCTAATACTCTAGTAATTCTTATAGTTCACCAAAAAGAAACACACGTGGTAATAACTACTAAAACTTATATGAGTGAATCCTCGCCACTACTCGTTATCGTCTTCCCCAGCTGTACCTAAAACATAAATACAAAAACGGATGAGTCGAGAGACTCAGTAACAGACTACTCTAGCAACGTAAATTCATTTCAATTCATTTTATTTATAAAACAGGGGAGAGAGAGAATAATTAAAACATTCATGATTACAGTATAACCCATTCATTCATCATTCCCTTTTAGCAAATTCATTCTGGTTGTTGGGCAGTATTTCAGCTGGTGGGACGTCTCCCACAATGGGCCAGTGCCCCAGTAAAAGAGCCAGTGCTCATCAGTAATAACAGTAGCGGGCCAGTGCCCTAGTAATAACAGTAAACAGCTCGGTACGTGCACGACCATCAGTCAGTCAGTATATATATACAGCCAACAAACCAGTTCTTTCACTTGAATTTATCATGTTTCACCTCTTTTAATTTATACAGGCAGTATACAGTATTTTCAGTCATTCAGCTGTACCTCAGTAGGTATAATATCTCAAATTTCCATCATTCAATTATACTTTTCAATATTCCAGTATTCATGAAACATAAAATCATGCTTTAAATAATCCCGCAATTCAGGAAAATTCATAAATTATTTATTACGTCATTATACCCCTTTCTTATATTTTCAAGGGAATTGCGGGTACTAGCAGTAGTTGTTACCTTGATTTGCAGAATAATAATCCTTAGTCTTGGATATTAGTTCCTCCTGAGCTCCGAGGGCGGTTTTCTCTTTAAAATACAAAATTATATAATTAAGTTAGTGACCTTTAAATATTTAAAATCCATATGATAGGTGTTTAAATAATATAGTAAACTTATAAAATATATTTTTTTCACCTAATAAAGTTTATATTTATGAAATACTTTTAAGAAATACAAATGAATAATATATTTAATGTCTTATGCTTATTTTAGAAATCAATGATTATAACAATAGTAATAATATTAGTAAATAATAAAAATCATAATAATAATAAGGAATTCCAAAACATTTACTATATAAGGTACAAATGATAACTTAAATAATTAAATAGAAAATCTTATAAAACATACTTACCTAATTGGAGAGAACATAGTCAAAGAGAGAAAATTGACTTTAATTGCTAATAAGGAGGGAAACTAAAAACAGACTTGAGTCTGCTTCTTCAAGAGCAAGAGGGAAGCAAGGTAGCGGCAGTGGTGATGCAGGTCATGGGCTGCGATCACGGTGGTGCAGGGCGTCGATCAGGCGAGGGGTTGCGGGCTACGGTGCACGGAGCTGCTGCCGGCGTGGTGGTGGTCCGCGAATCAGCCAGGGCAGCAGCAATTTGAAGAAAAACAAAAGGGAAAGAGAAAAGAGAGGGGGCTGCGTGCGTGAGGACGGAAGGAAGAGTGGGTGAGGGTGGCTGGGCGCCGCGTTTTGCGGTTGTTCAGGTTGGTCTGGGTGATTTCGGTGGTCGGCAGTAGGCGGCAATGGTGAGTAGTTTGTGGGTCGTGTTTTCCGGTGAGATACAAAAACAGGGGAAGGAGGGAGAAAAAACTTTAGATTTGTAATGGAATTTGATTGAAATGGCTCCTATTTATAGTAGAGATTAGTAGGAAGTATTCAATTTGAAGTTTGATTACTCTTCCATCTATGGATAAGTATGAAGAGGTGAGGATGAGGATGAAGTTTTTGTTCCATTTAATTGGTCTGATTTTGGGGCAAGGTTAACTGAAATTCTCAATTTCATTGTTATCTAAGTGCAGCTTTGTCTTGAGCTTATCACATTACCTCCTACATGCTCCAATGGTAGAGAAGAAGAGGAATAGGAGGTGGAAGAATGAAGAAGATGACAACTTGAAATCTGATTTCTTTTTCTTTCTTTTCTTTTCTTTTTCCCTTTTTCTTTTTCTTCTTTTCTTTTTGGGTTGGATGGATTTGGGTTGGGTTTGGATTTAATACTTGGATATGGATTTGAGGATGACCCATATGTTTATAAAGATTGATTTCATTTTCTTAAATAGTATTAATAATAATTAATAATTAAAATCATTTAAAAATCTAATAAATATATATTTTAATAAGGAACCTTAATACATATTTATTAAAATAAATAAGGTCATATTTAAATTAATAATCTTAATTATTTAATAATAAAATAAGGTTAAAAAATCAGGTTATTACATCCTTACCCTCTTATAAAAAGTTTCGTCCTCGAAACTGGAGCTCAGTTGAACCTCAATCATCCATGACTTATAAGAACATATTTCAAACATTGACATATAAATTCAGCATAATGTATACATATAGGTAACAACAGTACAATCACAAGACGTACATTTTCAAACATCAAAACGTCCTCTGGGAAAAGGTAAGGGTATTTAGCTCTCATTTGATCTTCTACTTCCCAGGTAGCTTCAGATGTCGAGTGGTTAGCCCACAAGACTTTCATCATTCGAATCACTTTATTTCTCAGTTGTTTCTCTCTGCGATCGAGGACTTCAATCGGTTTTTCTTCATAAGTCAGGTCATTTCGTAGCCGTAAGGGTTCATGATTAATCACGTGACTAGGGTCTGGAACATATTTCCGTGACATCGATACGTGAAATACATTGTGTACTTTGTCTAAGTCAGTCGGTAGTGCAAGTCGATATGCATCTTCATTAACTCTGTCTAGGATTTCATATGGCCCGATATATCTTGGACTTAGCTTCCCTGATTGGCCAAACCTCATGATCCCTTTTGTTGGTGAGATTTTCAGAAATACATGATCTCCAACCATAAATTCCAATGGCCTTCTTCGCTGATCCGCGTAACTCTTTTGCCTATTCTGAGCTGTCTTCATTCGCGACTGGATCAATCGAATCTTGTCAGTTGTCTCTTGAATTAACTCTGGTCCAATAATACGTGTCTCGTCAATATCATTCCAACACAAAGGTGTTCGACATTTCCGACCATACAATGCTTCATATGGAGCCATTCCAATGGTAGCTTGATAACTATTATTATACGAAAATTCTACCATTGGCAGAAATTTCTCCCAAGTGCCTTGAAAATCCAAAATACACGCTCTGAGCATGTCCTCGACAATCTGGTTGGTGCGTTCTGTTTGTCCATCAGTGGCTGGATGAAAAGCTGTACTGAAATCAAGTTTCGTTCCAAGAGCTTTCTGTAATTCTTTCCAAAATCTTGCTTGGAATCTCGAATCACGAACTGAAATAAATGAGCAAGGTACTCTATGCATCATACTATGGTGTTCACACCTAACTCCGCTAATTAATCCAAGCTTGAACTATGCTTTAATTGGCGAAAAGTGTGTTGACATGGTCAATCGATCTATAATGACCCATATGGCGTTCAATCCTTTATTTAACGGTGCAATCCCTTGATTTAATTCATGGATAAAGAATCCAATTTCCATTCTGGCACATCCAAAGGTCGTAATAAACCAGCTGGTCTTTGATGCTCTATTTTAATCCTTTGCCAAGTCAGACACTTAGCCACAAATTCTGCCACTTCTTGTTTCATGTTACTCCACCAGAACACTTGTCTCAAATCTTTGTACAACTTATTTCCTCCAGGGTGAATCGAATATGGTGCATTATGAGATTCCTTCAAGATTCGATTCTTTATTTCTTCATTGTTTGGTACGCACAATCTCCCTTGAAACCTCAACGTTCCGTCTTCTTGGATTACAAATCCAGGTGACTTTCCGTTTCTTACGTCACTTTTTATGCGTTCCAACTGTAAGTCTTTTCCCTGGGCCTCCTTGATCTCGTCGATTAAGTCGGATTTCACCTCCAATGCATTCAAGTGAGCACTCTCCGTTCTTCGAACGGATTCGACTTCCATCCTTTGCAAATCCATATGAATGGCTCGGGGAATAGATAAGAGTGAGTTCACATGAGCTTTACGACTCAGGGCATCGGCAACTACGTTAGCTTTGCCAGGATGGTATTGGATGTCAAGATCGTAGTCTTTCAAAAGTTCTAACCACCTACGTTGTCTCATGTTGAGTTCTTTTTGGGTGAAAATATATTTCAGACTCTTGTGATCTGTGAAGATTTGACACGAGGCACCGTACAAATAGTGTCTCCAGATTTTAAGGGCAAAGACTACTGCGGAAAGTTCAAGGTCATGGGTGGGATAATTTTGTTCATGTATTTTGAGTTGACGGGAGGCATAGGCTATGACTTTTCCATATTTGCATCAAAACACAACCGAGCCCGTTCTTAGAGGCATCACTATAAATAACAAATCCCTCGGTTCCAGAAGGAAGGATTAAAACAGGAGCAGTGGTGAGGCGTCTTTTTAATTCTTGAAATGCAAATTCACATTCATCGATCCACTCATACTGGGCGTTCTTCCTTACCAATTGGGTTATGGGTGAGGCAAATTTTAGAGAAATCTTGCACAAATCTTCGATAATAACCAGCCAATCCCATGAAGCTTCGTACTTCAGGAACGTTGGTTGGTCTAGGCCACTCTATTATTGCTTTTATCTTCTTTGGATCTACAGAGACGCCTTTCTCAGAGATGATGTGACCTAAAAATGATACCTCCTTAAGCCAAAACTCACACTTTGGCAATTTGGCATATAACTGGTTTTCAGTTAACACATCCAACACCTTCTTCAAATGCTCTCTATGTTCTTCTTCGTTTTTAGAGTACACCAAAATGTCATCAATGAAAACTACCACAAATTTATCCAAGTATGGCTTAAAAATGCGGTTCATTAGGTCCATAAACACGGCTGGTGCATTACTTAATCCAAAAGCCATTACCAGGAATTCATAGTGACCATATCGGGTTCTAAATGCGGTTTTAGGAATATCTTCTGGTTTAATTCGAAGCTGGTGGTATCCGGACCTCAAATCTATTTTTGAAAAGACTTTCGATCCTCGAAGTTGGTCAAACAAGTCATCTATACGGGGTAATGGATACTTGTTCTTAATCGTAATTTTCTTCAACTCCCATATACATAACCTTAAACATCCATTTATTTTCTCTATGAAGAAGAAATGGACTCCCGTACAAGGTGATATGCTCGGTCATATTTACCCTTCTTCAGTTAATAAACTCCAAGAGCTTGCTCCATCCAAATCCATGGTCATTCTTCCTTTTCACATAGACCTTCTACAATAAGCTTGTTTTATTCGTGAGATAAATACAGAAAATATTGACTCTCCATTTATCGAGGCAATGCAAGGTCTCAAATAATTGATTCATACAGTCGATCCAATCTTCAATCTTGAAAAGGTCAAGTTTACTATCAAAGCCTAGTTGATTCAAGGATGATATCATTTTCATTCACAATTTTCCTTTCCAAGCGTTTTGGCCTAACTTGGCCAATATGGTACTCATTTTGCCCAATCTCTTTACTAGTTCTTCAATTCCTTCCGGAGGTTGGCAACGCCCTTCGTCTCGTTATTGTGATTAGTCTCTAAGTATACTTCTTCCATGCGTACGTCTTTATTTTCGTGATCACCGTCGTTATTAGCGCAGATTAACAAAACGTCTAGTAAATACAAACAAGATAAAATAAACTTGTAAAAGAGTCCCTTATCCCGTATCCTACGCTCACACTCGTAATTATTCCATTTTAACTAATAACATTCTATTATATTTATTATCCTTGAAATCCTTTTCCTTTTTAGCTCTATTACTTGTTTTACTTATGTTTACAACTCATTTTACTAAAATTCTTTTATTATGGTTTTGAACTCTAATATTTTATTTAATATAAAACCTCGAGGGTTTTATTATGGCTTCCAGAACCGTTGCTCTGATACCATTCTGTAATGCCCCGACGTCTAATTACCTGATTAAGGCACTAATAGCAGCGGGAAAAACCCTATTAGGCCGAGGCATTACTGCCGTATTCTCCGTTAGGAAAATACAAGGCAACATTCATATATTAAACTTTAACGTTAACTTGATTAAGTGATAAACAAAGTAACTTAAGAACCTTATTACATTAAGTAACAGTAACCTAATACTCTAGTAATTCTTATAGTTCACCAAAAAGAAACACACGTGGTAATAACTACTAAAACTTATATGAGTGAATCCTCGCCACTACTCGTTATCGTCTTCCCCAGCTGTACCTAAAACATAAATACAAAAACGGATGAGTCGAGAGACTCAGTAACAGACTACTCTAGCAACGTAAATTCATTTCAATTCATTTTATTTATAAAACAGGGGAGAGAGAGAATAATTAAAACATTCATGATTACAGTATAACCCATTCATTCATCATTCCCTTTTAGCAAATTCATTCTGGTTGTTGGGCAGTATTTCAGCTGGTGGGACGTCTCCCACAATGGGCCAGTGCCCCAGTAAAAGAGCCAGTGCTCATCAGTAATAACAGTAGCGGGCCAGTGCCCTAGTAATAACAGTAAACAGCTCGGTACGTGCACGACCATCAGTCAGTCAGTATATATATACAGCCAACAAACCAGTTCTTTCACTTGAATTTATCATGTTTCACCTCTTTTAATTTATACAGGCAGTATACAGTATTTTCAGTCATTCAGCTGTACCTCAGTAGGTATAATATCTCAAATTTCCATCATTCAATTATACTTTTCAATATTCCAGTATTCATGAAACATAAAATCATGCTTTAAATAATCCCGCAATTCAGGAAAATTCATAAATTATTTATTACGTCATTATACCCCTTTCTTATATTTTCAAGGGAATTGCGGGTACTAGCAGTAGTTGTTACCTTGATTTGCAGAATAATAATCCTTAGTCTTGGATATTAGTTCCTCCTGAGCTCCGAGGGCGGTTTTCTCTTTAAAATACAAAATTATATAATTAAGTTAGTGACCTTTAAATATTTAAAATCCATATGATAGGTGTTTAAATAATATAGTAAACTTATAAAATATATTTTTTTCACCTAATAAAGTTTATATTTATGAAATACTTTTAAGAAATACAAATGAATAATATATTTAATGTCTTATGCTTATTTTAGAAATCAATGATTATAACAATAGTAATAATATTAGTAAATAATAAAAATCATAATAATAATAAGGAATTCCAAAACATTTACTATATAAGGTACAAATGATAACTTAAATAATTAAATAGAAAATCTTATAAAACATACTTACCTAATTGGAGAGAACATAGTCAAAGAGAGAAAATTGACTTTAATTGCTAATAAGGAGGGAAACTAAAAACAGACTTGAGTCTGCTTCTTCAAGAGCAAGAGGGAAGCAAGGTAGCGGCAGTGGTGATGCAGGTCATGGGCTGCGATCACGGTGGTGCAGGGCGTCGATCAGGCGAGGGGTTGCGGGCTACGGTGCACGGAGCTGCTGCCGGCGTGGTGGTGGTCCGCGAATCAGCCAGGGCAGCAGCAATTTGAAGAAAAACAAAAGGGAAAGAGAAAAGAGAGGGGGCTGCGTGCGTGAGGACGGAAGGAAGAGTGGGTGAGGGTGGCTGGGCGCCGCGTTTTGCGGTTGTTCAGGTTGGTCTGGGTGATTTCGGTGGTCGGCAGTAGGCGGCAATGGTGAGTAGTTTGTGGGTCGTGTTTTCCGGTGAGATACAAAAACAGGGGAAGGAGGGAGAAAAAACTTTAGATTTGTAATGGAATTTGATTGAAATGGCTCCTATTTATAGTAGAGATTAGTAGGAAGTATTCAATTTGAAGTTTGATTACTCTTCCATCTATGGATAAGTATGAAGAGGTGAGGATGAGGATGAAGTTTTTGTTCCATTTAATTGGTCTGATTTTGGGGCAAGGTTAACTGAAATTCTCAATTTCATTGTTATCTAAGTGCAGCTTTGTCTTGAGCTTATCACATTACCTCCTACATGCTCCAATGGTAGAGAAGAAGAGGAATAGGAGGTGGAAGAATGAAGAAGATGACAACTTGAAATCTGATTTCTTTTTCTTTCTTTTCTTTTCTTTTTCCTTTTTCTTTTTCTTCTTTTCTTTTTGGGTTGGATGGATTTGGGTTGGGTTTGGATTTAATACTTGGATATGGATTTGAGGATGACCCATATGTTTATAAAGATTGATTTCATTTTCTTAAATAGTATTAATAATAATTAATAATTAAAATCATTTAAAAATCTAATAAATATATATTTTAATAAGGAACCTTAATACATATTTATTAAAATAAATAAGGTCATATTTAAATTAATAATCTTAATTATTTAATAATAAAATAAGGTTAAAAAATCAGGTTATTACATCCTTACCCTCTTATAAAAAGTTTCGTCCTCGAAACTGGAGCTCAGTTGAACCTCAATCATCCATGACTTATAAGAACATATTTCAAACATTGACATATAAATTCAGCATAATGTATACATATAGGTAACAACAGTACAATCACAAGACGTACATTTTCAAACATCAAAACGTCCTCTGGGAAAAGGTAAGGGTATTTAGCTCTCATTTGATCTTCTACTTCCCAGGTAGCTTCAGATGTCGAGTGGTTAGCCCACAAGACTTTCATCATTCGAATCACTTTATTTCTCAGTTGTTTCTCTCTGCGATCGAGGACTTCAATCGGTTTTTCTTCATAAGTCAGGTCATTTCGTAGCCGTAAGGGTTCATGATTAATCACGTGACTAGGGTCTGGAACATATTTCCGTGACATCGATACGTGAAATACATTGTGTACTTTGTCTAAGTCAGTCGGTAGTGCAAGTCGATATGCATCTTCATTAACTCTGTCTAGGATTTCATATGGCCCGATATATCTTGGACTTAGCTTCCCTGATTGGCCAAACCTCATGATCCCTTTTGTTGGTGAGATTTTCAGAAATACATGATCTCCAACCATAAATTCCAATGGCCTTCTTCGCTGATCCGCGTAACTCTTTTGCCTATTCTGAGCTGTCTTCATTCGCGACTGGATCAATCGAATCTTGTCAGTTGTCTCTTGAATTAACTCTGGTCCAATAATACGTGTCTCGTCAATATCATTCCAACACAAAGGTGTTCGACATTTCCGACCATACAATGCTTCATATGGAGCCATTCCAATGGTAGCTTGATAACTATTATTATACGAAAATTCTACCATTGGCAGAAATTTCTCCCAAGTGCCTTGAAAATCCAAAATACACGCTCTGAGCATGTCCTCGACAATCTGGTTGGTGCGTTCTGTTTGTCCATCAGTGGCTGGATGAAAAGCTGTACTGAAATCAAGTTTCGTTCCAAGAGCTTTCTGTAATTCTTTCCAAAATCTTGCTTGGAATCTCGAATCACGAACTGAAATAAATGAGCAAGGTACTCTATGCATCATACTATGGTGTTCACACCTAACTCCGCTAATTAATCCAAGCTTGAACTATGCTTTAATTGGCGAAAAGTGTGTTGACATGGTCAATCGATCTATAATGACCCATATGGCGTTCAATCCTTTATTTAACGGTGCAATCCCTTGATTTAATTCATGGATAAAGAATCCAATTTCCATTCTGGCACATCCAAAGGTCGTAATAAACCAGCTGGTCTTTGATGCTCTATTTTAATCCTTTGCCAAGTCAGACACTTAGCCACAAATTCTGCCACTTCTTGTTTCATGTTACTCCACCAGAACACTTGTCTCAAATCTTTGTACAACTTATTTCCTCCAGGGTGAATCGAATATGGTGCATTATGAGATTCCTTCAAGATTCGATTCTTTATTTCTTCATTGTTTGGTACGCACAATCTCCCTTGAAACCTCAACGTTCCGTCTTCTTGGATTACAAATCCAGGTGACTTTCCGTTTCTTACGTCACTTTTTATGCGTTCCAACTGTAAGTCTTTTCCCTGGGCCTCCTTGATCTCGTCGATTAAGTCGGATTTCACCTCCAATGCATTCAAGTGAGCACTCTCCGTTCTTCGAACGGATTCGACTTCCATCCTTTGCAAATCCATATGAATGGCTCGGGGAATAGATAAGAGTGAGTTCACATGAGCTTTACGACTCAGGGCATCGGCAACTACGTTAGCTTTGCCAGGATGGTATTGGATGTCAAGATCGTAGTCTTTCAAAAGTTCTAACCACCTACGTTGTCTCATGTTGAGTTCTTTTTGGGTGAAAATATATTTCAGACTCTTGTGATCTGTGAAGATTTGACACGAGGCACCGTACAAATAGTGTCTCCAGATTTTAAGGGCAAAGACTACTGCGGAAAGTTCAAGGTCATGGGTGGGATAATTTTGTTCATGTATTTTGAGTTGACGGGAGGCATAGGCTATGACTTTTCCATATTTGCATCAAAACACAACCGAGCCCGTTCTTAGAGGCATCACTATAAATAACAAATCCCTCGGTTCCAGAAGGAAGGATTAAAACAGGAGCAGTGGTGAGGCGTCTTTTTAATTCTTGAAATGCAAATTCACATTCATCGATCCACTCATACTGGGCGTTCTTCCTTACCAATTGGGTTATGGGTGAGGCAAATTTTAGAGAAATCTTGCACAAATCTTCGATAATAACCAGCCAATCCCATGAAGCTTCGTACTTCAGGAACGTTGGTTGGTCTAGGCCACTCTATTATTGCTTTTATCTTCTTTGGATCTACAGAGACGCCTTTCTCAGAGATGATGTGACCTAAAAATGATACCTCCTTAAGCCAAAACTCACACTTTGGCAATTTGGCATATAACTGGTTTTCAGTTAACACATCCAACACCTTCTTCAAATGCTCTCTATGTTCTTCTTCGTTTTTAGAGTACACCAAAATGTCATCAATGAAAACTACCACAAATTTATCCAAGTATGGCTTAAAAATGCGGTTCATTAGGTCCATAAACACGGCTGGTGCATTACTTAATCCAAAAGCCATTACCAGGAATTCATAGTGACCATATCGGGTTCTAAATGCGGTTTTAGGAATATCTTCTGGTTTAATTCGAAGCTGGTGGTATCCGGACCTCAAATCTATTTTTGAAAAGACTTTCGATCCTCGAAGTTGGTCAAACAAGTCATCTATACGGGGTAATGGATACTTGTTCTTAATCGTAATTTTCTTCAACTCCCATATACATAACCTTAAACATCCATTTATTTTCTCTATGAAGAAGAAATGGACTCCCGTACAAGGTGATATGCTCGGTCATATTTACCCTTCTTCAGTTAATAAACTCCAAGAGCTTGCTCCATCCAAATCCATGGTCATTCTTCCTTTTCACATAGACCTTCTACAATAAGCTTGTTTTATTCGTGAGATAAATACAGAAAATATTGACTCTCCATTTATCGAGGCAATGCAAGGTCTCAAATAATTGATTCATACAGTCGATCCAATCTTCAATCTTGAAAAGGTCAAGTTTACTATCAAAGCCTAGTTGATTCAAGGATGATATCATTTTCATTCACAATTTTCCTTTCCAAGCGTTTTGGCCTAACTTGGCCAATATGGTACTCATTTTGCCCAATCTCTTTACTAGTTCTTCAATTCCTTCCGGAGGTTGGCAACGCCCTTCGTCTCGTTATTGTGATTAGTCTCTAAGTATACTTCTTCCATGCGTACGTCTTTATTTTCGTGATCACCGTCGTTATTAGCGCAGATTAACAAAACGTCTAGTAAATACAAACAAGATAAAATAAACTTGTAAAAGAGTCCCTTATCCCGTATCCTACGCTCACACTCGTAATTATTCCATTTTAACTAATAACATTCTATTATATTTATTATCCTTGAAATCCTTTTCCTTTTTAGCTCTATTACTTGTTTTACTTATGTTTACAACTCATTTTACTAAAATTCTTTTATTATGGTTTTGAACTCTAATATTTTATTTAATATAAAACCTCGAGGGTTTTATTATGGCTTCCAGAACCGTTGCTCTGATACCATTCTGTAATGCCCCGACGTCTAATTACCTGATTAAGGCACTAATAGCAGCGGAAAAAACCCTATTAGGCCGAGGCATTACTGCCGTATTCTCCGTTAGGAAAATACAAGGCAACATTCATATATTAAACTTTAACGTTAACTTGATTAAGTGATAAACAAAGTAACTTAAGAACCTTATTACATTAAGTAACAGTAACCTAATACTCTAGTAATTCTTATAGTTCACCAAAAAGAAACACACGTGGTAATAACTACTAAAACTTATATGAGTGAATCCTCGCCACTACTCGTTATCGTCTTCCCCAGCTGTACCTAAAACATAAATACAAAAACGGATGAGTCGAGAGACTCAGTAACAGACTACTCTAGCAACGTAAATTCATTTCAATTCATTTTATTTATAAAACAGGGGAGAGAGAGAATAATTAAAACATTCATGATTACAGTATAACCCATTCATTCATCATTCCCTTTTAGCAAATTCATTCTGGTTGTTGGGCAGTATTTCAGCTGGTGGGACGTCTCCCACAATGGGCCAGTGCCCCAGTAAAAGAGCCAGTGCTCATCAGTAATAACAGTAGCGGGCCAGTGCCCTAGTAATAACAGTAAACAGCTCGGTACGTGCACGACCATCAGTCAGTCAGTATATATATACAGCCAACAAACCAGTTCTTTCACTTGAATTTATCATGTTTCACCTCTTTTAATTTATACAGGCAGTATACAGTATTTTCAGTCATTCAGCTGTACCTCAGTAGGTATAATATCTCAAATTTCCATCATTCAATTATACTTTTCAATATTCCAGTATTCATGAAACATAAAATCATGCTTTAAATAATCCCGCAATTCAGGAAAATTCATAAATTATTTATTACGTCATTATACCCCTTTCTTATATTTTCAAGGGAATTGCGGGTACTAGCAGTAGTTGTTACCTTGATTTGCAGAATAATAATCCTTAGTCTTGGATATTAGTTCCTCCTGAGCTCCGAGGGCGGTTTTCTCTTTAAAATACAAAATTATATAATTAAGTTAGTGACCTTTAAATATTTAAAATCCATATGATAGGTGTTTAAATAATATAGTAAACTTATAAAATATATTTTTTTCACCTAATAAAGTTTATATTTATGAAATACTTTTAAGAAATACAAATGAATAATATATTTAATGTCTTATGCTTATTTTAGAAATCAATGATTATAACAATAGTAATAATATTAGTAAATAATAAAAATCATAATAATAATAAGGAATTCCAAAACATTTACTATATAAGGTACAAATGATAACTTAAATAATTAAATAGAAAATCTTATAAAACATACTTACCTAATTGGAGAGAACATAGTCAAAGAGAGAAAATTGACTTTAATTGCTAATAAGGAGGGAAACTAAAAACAGACTTGAGTCTGCTTCTTCAAGAGCAAGAGGGAAGCAAGGTAGCGGCAGTGGTGATGCAGGTCATGGGCTGCGATCACGGTGGTGCAGGGCGTCGATCAGGCGAGGGGTTGCGGGCTACGGTGCACGGAGCTGCTGCCGGCGTGGTGGTGGTCCGCGAATCAGCCAGGGCAGCAGCAATTTGAAGAAAAACAAAAGGGAAAGAGAAAAGAGAGGGGGCTGCGTGCGTGAGGACGAAAGGAAGAGTGGGTGAGGGTGGCTGGGCGCCGCGTTTTGCGGTTGTTCAGGTTGGTCTGGGTGATTTCGGTGGTCGGCAGTAGGCGGCAATGGTGAGTAGTTTGTGGGTCGTGTTTTCCGGTGAGATACAAAAACAGGGGAAGGAGGGAGAAAAAGCTTTAGATTTGTAATGGAATTTGATTGAAATGGCTCCTATTTATAGTAGAGATTAGTAGGAAGTATTCAATTTGAAGTTTGATTACTCTTCCATCTATGGATAAGTATGAAGAGGTGAGGATGAGGATGAAGTTTTTGTTCCATTTAATTGGTCTGATTTTGGGGCAAGGTTAACTGAAATTCTCAATTTCATTGTTATCTAAGTGCAGCTTTGTCTTGAGCTTATCACATTACCTCCTACATGCTCCAATGGTAGAGAAGAAGAGGAATAGGAGGTGGAAGAATGAAGAAGATGACAACTTGAAATCTGATTTCTTTTTCTTTCTTTTCTTTTCTTTTTCCCTTTTTCTTTTTCTTCTTTTCTTTTTGGGTTGGATGGATTTGGGTTGGGTTTGGATTTAATACTTGGATATGGATTTGAGGATGACCCATATGTTTATAAAGATTGATTTCATTTTCTTAAATAGTATTAATAATAATTAATAATTAAAATCATTTAAAAATCTAATAAATATATATTTTAATAAGGAACCTTAATACATATTTATTAAAATAAATAAGGTCATATTTAAATTAATAATCTTAATTATTTAATAATAAAATAAGGTTAAAAAATTGGGTTATTACAAAAAGTGACAGTGTTAGTATTATGCAGCATTTTATCACATATGTTCAAACTCAATTCTCAGCAATGATCAAAAGTGTTAGATCAGATAATGCTAGAGAGCTTACAGAAGGAGAAATGGGACAATTATGCAAATCAAAAGGAATTTTACAACAAAAGAACTGTGCATAAACTCCACAACAGAATGGAGTAGTAGAGAGGAAGCACAGACATCTACTAGAAACAGCAAGAGCATTGTTTTTTCAATCCAAAGTACCAGCAAAATATTGGGGTGAATGTCTTTTATGTGCAACACATCTCATAAACAGAATGCCTTTGAAAGTTCTGAAGTTTCACACTCCTTATGAGAAACTTTTTCATCAGAAACCTAACATTGACCATCTAAAAGTGTTTGGATGTCTATGTTTTGTTTCTACACTTAAAGCTCAAAGATCAAAGTTTACTCCTAGAGCTGTACCTTGTATTTTTCTGGGATATCCAGCAGGTCAAAAGGCCTACAAGCTTCTTAATCTTGATACTAACAAGCTAATCATCTCAAGAGATGTTGTGTTTCATGAGAAACACTTACCTTTTCAGCACACCACTAATCCTAAACAACCACCTAACCTTATATTCCTCCCTTCACAAACTTTCATAGATTCTAATCCTTTCTTTGAGACACCATCTATTCAAAATCCTACTACCTCAACAACATCTACAGATTCAATACCTCCTTCAGAAATACAAATTTCCTCTACCTCACCTACTTCATCATGATTAGATACTCATTCTCATTTTTCCCAAGACCAATCTCCATCTACTACTTCTCCTCATTTATCAATCACTTTACCTATTTCCCCACCAAACATTAAACACTCCTCTAGACCAAAGAAAGCACCTGTCTAATTACAAGATTATCATTGCAGCTACGTTCCTAATCATTGGTGTAACATAGTTCACTTTGATTCTATTTCTTCTTCACAGAAGGCCCTTATCAGTACTGTTGGCCAATATGTAGAGCCAACCAGTTATTTTGAAGCTTCTCAGCACACAGGATGGACAGAAGCTATGCAAAAGGAAATTTCAGCTCTTGAGTCTACTGGCACTTGGGAGTTAGTACCTTTGCCAAAAGGAAAAAAGGCCATAGGGTGTAAATGGGTTTACAAGGCAAAGCTAAAAAAGGATGGTAGCCTAGAGAGATTAAAAGCTAGGCTAGTAGAAAAAGGTTTCACACAAAGATTTGGCATAGATTACGAAGAAACTTTTTCACCAGTAGTGAAAATGTCTACTGTCAGGTGTCTCTTAGCTGTGGCAGCCAGCAAGCAATGGTCCTTACATCAATTAGACATCAATAATGCTTTTCTCCATGGTGAACTTCATGAAGAAGTTTATATGAAAGTTCCTGAAGGAGTTCCAAATCCTCATAATCAAGTTTGTTTGCTCAAGAAATCTTTGTATGGGCTTAAACAAGCTTCAAGACAGTGGTTTGCTAGGCTTACTGAAGAATTACAGTCTAAGGGTTTTGTTCAATCCAAAAATGACTACTCTTTGTTCATCAAGCATCATCATTAACATCTCACAATAGCAGCTATATATGTTCATGATATCATCTTAATTGGGACTGATGAACTTGAAATTACTTCTCTCAAGAAGCATCTTCACCAGATTTTTAGTATCAAAGATCTTGGTCAACTAAATTACTTTCTTGGGATAGAAGTCAGTCATCTCCCTACTGGTATTATTCTTACACAAAAGAAATTTACCAAAGAGCTCTTACAAGATTGCAGCTTTGATCTTTCCAAATGTGCCAAAACCCCTCTTCCTGTTAACCTTAAATTATTACAAGATGAAGGTGATTTTTATTCTGATCCCTTACATTATAGGAGTTTAGTAGGCAAACTAAACTTTCTAACTCACACCAGACCAGATTTATCTTTTTCTATTCAAACACTTAGCCAATTTCTCCATCAACCTAGAGTTTCTCATTATCAAGCTCTAGTACATATTCTTAGATATGTAGCCCACACTTTAGGGCAAGGCATCATGCTTAAAGCTTCTTCTCATCTCACTCTTCAAGCTTATTCTGATTCTGATTGGGCCTCTTGTCCTAATACAAGAAGATCATTCAGTAGTTATGTTCTTCTATTAGGTAATTCACCTATTTCCTGGAAATATAAAAAGCAAAGCACCATCTCTAGGTCCTCCAGTGAAGCAGAATATAGAGCAATGGCAGCTGAAGCTTCAGAAGTTACTTGGATGATCAGGTTACTTGGAGATCTAGGGGTTCATAACCTCACACCTGTCACACTCAATTGTGATAACCAATCAGCTATACACATTGGTAAGAATCCAGTCTTTCATGAGAGAACCAAACACATTGAACTAGATTGTCACTTTACTAGAGACAAAGTCTTGGAAGGATTACTTCACTTGACCTATCTTCCAACACAAGATCAACTAGCTGATGTACTCACTAAAGGTCTCTCTTCTCCTCAACATACCAAGCTACTTTCAAGCTAGGAATGATTGATGATCACTCATCCTCTAGCTTGAGGGGGGGGGGTGTTGATATATGTCCAGTAGCTCAGCAGACCAACAGCAGCAGCTCCACAACATGCCTTGCTCACTCAAGCTCCAACTATAGAGGCTCTCACTAACCCCTTCTCCACCTCAGCTTCAACTTGTAAAGAAGCTGTTATATTTGTTGTAAAGAAGCTGTTATGTTTGTTAGGAGTTAGTTATGAGTTAGTTATGAGAATGACAGCTCATCATTCTCATAACAGATTCTATGATTTCATCATGTAACTAGCTAGTATAAATATACCTCTTCTATTTCTAGTTTGTAATAAGAGATTAAATTCTCTGTACAGAATCTCAATAAGATTTCTCTCTTTCCCTCTCTCAATCTTCTTCTTTCTAGTTCATACATTTGATGTGTTTCTAAGCTCAAGAAGAACTGAGTGTTAGAACAGGAAGTTCAACACTAGATTCAGTGATTTTGTGTGAAGTATTTCCACATAAAATCCTTTAATTAATCCTATGCACCAGGTGCATAGGAAGGGGAATCTAGTAATACTGTTTAATTTATTCATAATGCCAACTTATTCCAAATTATTCTCAAGCCTGGCTCGTAAAGCTAGACTGAATTTGTTTACAAGAGTTTCCTGAAGCTTGTTACCTGTAGTGAAGGTCTATACTGATAAAGCTTATATGTTTCCAGTGTCACTCCTTCCTCTAATAACACTCAACTAATAAAAATAATAACCACTTGAATTACCTCAAGGAATAACATATAAAAAGCCAATTTTATATAAACTTACGGATAGATTAAGAGTTCCAATAATCGCGAAGATAATCTGAATTATTTATATGGTTTTAGGGTTTACCAGCAACTCGTCAATTGGAACAAATTGTGCGTATGAAGGATTTATCTTGAATAATGGGAAGACATTGAAAATCTATATCTCTGGTCACGTCAAGTTAGAAGTGATGTAATAGTTGTAGGAAGCAAAATAGTAATTGTTTTCATCGTAAGTTTGTAACAATTATGTATTGGCTGTATGCCTGTATGTATATCTAGTTTCAGATTTATGGTAACATGTCGTATTGTTGATTATCAATGATATTGTTCTTCCCAGTCTAATAAAAAACAATAAAGTTGCGGAAAATTGCTACAATCATTTTACATTCTTTATTAATCCTAAAACGGGTAATGATTTGGTGCATTGCACAATTTGCGAGCTAAACAATAACCTATATTAATTGCGATTTGTGGTGCCATTTATTTTTGGAAAAAAAACTTTGTGAAACCACAAAATACTATTGCGTCAAAAAATCAAATTCACCCGTATATTTAAAAACTCCAAAATAACCTAAAGATGGAATAATAATTGTATCCACATTAGGAGTGGTAATGGATCAGGCTCAGACCAAACTTAATAGACTAATACTGAACTGCACTTTCGCTTTAACTCAATAGGTTTGGGACTAATCACTTCTTTTCAGATTCACATTATATATTCTTCGGTTCAGACTCAGACTTTTTCGCTTGAATTGTTTGGATTCTTAAATTATTACATTTATTTATCGATTAGATTTTTGTTTTAATTTACTAATTGTTGAGGTAACATGTTATAAGCAAATGCTAGTCGGATTATGATTAGATATTTGCGAGTCTAGAGAATAGGGACATGATTAACATTATCAATAGCAGGTACGCTTAAGCAAATGAAAGGTAGAGCAGAAAAGGCCTTAGTTCTAAGCTATTACCATACATTTCAAAAGATCATCAAAGTAATAAGAAGCAGTTCAAAGCATATAATGGAGAGGGTCTCATTCAAGTTCCTTGCTTCCGCTGCTTTTGCATTAATGATAATCTTAGTGGTTACTACTACTCCAGCCAAGGTTATTTTTTTTTTTTGGGGAATTCCAAATGGTACCACTCAAGA
Source organism: Patellifolia procumbens (assembly GCA_947645195.1). Taxonomy (NCBI): domain Eukaryota; kingdom Viridiplantae; phylum Streptophyta; class Magnoliopsida; order Caryophyllales; family Amaranthaceae; genus Patellifolia; species Patellifolia procumbens. The sequence goes on from CANSGD010000429.1 coordinate 1,742,581, forward strand.
ATTGGAAATTCCATTTGGTACCTAGAAAATAAGTTTGTTCCAAGCAGTATCATTGAACTTTGATCAAAGTGTAAACGGTGACTTCGCAGTTAGTGTAGACGTTCATAACTAAGTTTAACTCTCTTTTTAACCTAATTATAAGGTAACATATTCGACATGCAAACCAATGCACGCAAATTGAGACAAATTTGATCTTTTTTTCAAACTTTGACCTCATTTAAGCCCTACTAAAGCCCGATCAAGGTTTTCAAAAAAAACAGATTTCAGGTCAAATTTAAGGTCCAAATATGCAAAAAAAAAATTACCAGATTCGCCTTGATTTGTGTGCATTGGTTTGCGTGTCATAAAATTTTCTTTAAATTAGGTTAAAATGAAAGCTAAGTCATTCCTTCATCCTAAAACAGTACCTAAAACAGAAAAACAAAATGTCAGTAAAATACTACCCTAACTTCGTAAATCATTTCAATTCATTTTATTTGCAAGCAGGGAGAAGAGATTAGTAAAACTTCATACAACCTTTCATAAATCCATTTGTTAATCATACGATCTAACAACATTAACATATGCAGCTTACAATTTCATAAAGAGAACAGACTTGTGGGACGCCTCCCACCAATGCGGTACCCCTTTTGGATGTACGGCCATAACAATGTGGTACCCTTTTGGGGTGTACGGCCAGATACAATGTGGTACCCCTTTTGGGAATACGACCAGGATTGGGAATAATGTGGCACCCCTTACGTGTGTACGGCTCAGAGTACAATGTGGTACCCCTTGAGGGAGTACGTCCACAACAATGCGTATCATTTCTATGGAGCCAAAACCTCTTTACTTAATGATAAATAGGTTATGTGTCTCACACTTCACACACTTACATAACAGTGTGCGTACCCCTTACTTCCATTGGTATGTATGTAAGTGTGTGAAGTGTGAGACACATAAATACTTATTGAGGAATTGTACCATTGTTAGGCTGAATATAGTTAATACAATATTATTTTCAAGGGAGGAAATTCAAATTCTCCATTAAACACTTGTCTACAATTTCTTATCATACTTTGCTTATTATTCTATTTTGTGAGAGAGAGTTCTTAATTCTTTTCGTGACACGATCCTGGGGCTAGGAGAACGCTTCCGCACAACATATTCTCTATTCAGTATGCGTTTTGATTGCTCAAACACTCAACTGTTTTGCTCTTGAAATTCTGAAAACCTAGCTCAGATAGTTAATATCTTGTTCTTTTTTGCAAAATCAGTAGGTTCCTTAATTCCTTCAGCTACAAAATTTCAGTGTTTCTTGATTCCATAATCAAATAAATCGTGATTACAAGTTGCTTTTATAGATTAAGTTGATTGGATCTTATTTATATACTGATCTTTAATATTAATGCAGTTATGGACCAAATCGATTTCCACGTCCCTTGGGGTGTGTCACAGAGTACCAGACAAGTATACGCCTGGAAAATGCAATAGTTTAACTACCTGTTCCAGCACAACCAAATCTTCTTAGGTGGATTCTGCGACGCTTTGTTGAGGAGCATGGGCAAACCATACCGTGTGAGCAGACACGAAGATGGAACATACGAGCTTCTGCGGATTTGGTCCCATGCACTTCCTCCACCTCCACCTCCACCTCCACCACCACCTTCTCCTCCTCAATCCCCTCCACATCACTCCCTTTCTCCGCCTCCATCACCTCCACCTCCTCCTCCTCCACACCACCTCCACCACCACCTCCTTCTCTTCCTCAATCCCCTCCTCATCACTCCCCTTCTCCGCCTCCATCACCTCCTCCACCTCCACCTCCTCCACCTCCACCTCCACCTCCTCCACCTCATCTCCACCACCCCCTTCTCCTACTCCTCATCACTCTCCTTCTCCGTCTCCTCGTCCTCTACTGGAACCACCACCTCCTCCTCCTCCCGATTCTCTCTTACTTGTCCCATGCCCATATATGTTCAAAGGATTAGCTGAATGCGAAAAAAAATCATTTGTCTATAGCTCATTTTATGAGCATGTGAGTGATGTTCATGGCGTTGTGAGAGCCCATCAAGAGTTGGGTGCGCCTGCAACAAGTATTCTTCATACCAATGGAGCATCATTGTTCCAGCTTTCTACAGCACCATGGGACATGATCTTTTGGTACATTTCGAGGAGATACAAAATGTTGGTTATGTAGGGAGTGTTTTTATCATGGATGATCAACATTAGGCAAGGGGATATTGTAATTCCTTAAGATTCATCGAGAATCGGATGTGGCGCAGTCGTACATTAATATGGCATGGTTTGGTTCAGTGGCGGATCTTTAATTTTTTTTGTTTAGGAGACCGAATTTTTTAGGTGAATAAATTTTATAGACCTGACAAAATTGATCTAATCCGATAAACCTAATGACTTGATCCAAAATGTCCCAATATCCAATTAAATTGAAGAAAATTAACTCAAACCGATTCTTACCTGAAATATAAATTAAGCTAAACCGAAATCAAACCCCAATTCAATCGACATAAAGTCGATTTGAATAAAATTTATACATTACTCAATTGAGGCGATTAAAAATCAATTTTAATATGACATATACCAAATTGACCTATAAAATATAAACATGAAAGATATCGAAAGATATTAATGGTGATCCATAGTGTAAACAACCGAATTTCGACTAGCTATTGTTCATGTTTATAATAGGGGTCATGCGCTTGTTGACCCCTATGGAAGTCTTACCTTTGTTTGGTTAGGTCTATCCTCGATGTTAATCAAGTGACGCAAAGTAGAGACGCTGTAATGGTTCCAAGAAATGTTCCTAGAGTTTTTCAAGATGTTTCTTCCAATGTGATAGTGATTATTCAAGCATTTCAGGGTGATGTAAATGATGAAGAGCTTGAAGCTGTGCCACATTTTGCAGAAGTATATTGAGTTTGAGAGTTATGCCACGAATAATCCCAACTATGGGTTATTCCTGTATAATCTTAAATATTGTAAAGTTTTGCCACAGATACTGTAATACCCCGACTTTTTAAAATGTACTTAATTATATTATTGGCCTAAAACGAGTATTAATTTGAAATTTTACGATTTAATTATAATTTATTTTCATTTTTTGTTTTATTTTAGACGTTTATAACGATTAACAACAAGTTTAACGAAAATATTTTGAAGTTATTATTATTATTATTATTATTATTATTATTATTATTATTTCATGTCTTAAATGATTTAATTTCAAAAACTATATTGTTCAACTAATTGGGCAATTGATAAGTCAAACTAGTTAAACTATTCTTATCTAAAGCCCAATTACTATTACCCATCTATTTATGTTGACCCAAAACCCACAAACCCATCTCCCCAAACCCATCTCATGTCAACCCCCCTTTCCCTTGTACTGATTTCCCCTTCTTCCTTCACTGCTTGTTTTCTCAACCATGGTTTAGCTCATCCATGGTTTTTCTTTGCAAAACCAGCAATTGCCCACTGATTTAGAGCTTCTAGAAGGCTCAACAATGGCTATAAATAGCCATGTTCAGCTGCCCAAAACACAACAAGCAACAACAAACCACAACAATCAATCTTCTCTTCTTCCTCCTATTCTCTTCTCTGATTTTCCTCAATTAACGTTGAGCTTAAGAGCTTCATCCTCTTCCTTTAAACCTTCCATTGCTGTAAAACACCACCACAACAACCACCGCTCACCACCACAGCAACTCCCTCCCCTGTTTTTCCTTCGTCTTGCACACCGCCGCTTCCCACTCTTTCTCTTCCCCTCTCACGCTGCTGCCACGCAGCATCCCCAGCCACAACTGGCGGCCAAGCCGCCACCATTCGCTCCTCCAGCCACCGCAGCACCACCGCCCCCTCACTCTCCTCTCCTTGGCTGCTCCTCTGCCCTCCTTTTCTCCCCCCTTCGTGGCTGCTGCTGTGCATCAGCATCACCACGGCTGCCATAAATTAAAGTATGTTGTATTAGGAATTACGATATGATACTTTTATAAATTAAACGATCTAAATAATGTCTCATGAATTATTAAAGTAATTATTTACGATTTATGAGATACATGCTTGTCCCATTTATGAATTATGATTCACGTGATGCATGCCTACACAATTTTTGGACGTGTAAGATAAATGATTATATTACGACTCCATGAAATCTATAAAGTAATTATGATTCTATGAACTCTACCTCCGCGACTATTAATAGTAATCTTAAGTTTGATTGCATGCTCTAAATGATTGTCTATGAGATGTGCTCAATGTGAATTATGAAGTATTAATATGCTATAATTTCTATGAATTACGGAATGTGTAAGTTTCTATTTTTGATGTCTAAGAACACATTCGTAAGTGATGAAACACGAGTAATAAAAGCTAAAGAAGTTCTGTTAAACTTATGAGACACTTATGATATGGAAGTTGCTTTAAATGGATGATAACGTAATGAAAAATATTTTTCTTACGGAAAAGTATGATTATGTGAACGAAGTATGGTTCATATAACTCTGATTCATGAAAACACTAAAAGATACGAAAGTGATAAATGAAAGTGAAAGACGATTCTTGGAAGTATTCTGTTCTGTTGGTCGTGCACGTACCATTTTGTTATCTGGCGGCAACGCCACCTTCTGTTGGGGGACAATGTCCTCGTGGCACCCGCATCTATTTTGGCATTATGCCACCTTCTGCTGGGGGACATACGTCCTCGGTGGCTCGCCTTCTGTTCTGTATGGCATTATGCCACCTTCTGTTGGGGGACAAACGTCCTCGGTGGCTTTGCCTTCCGTTATACTCGCCAAGAAACCAAACGTAAAAGATATACATGAATGAACAAAAGAATGAAAGAAACCTATAAGGTTTTAAGCTATTAAGAATGTCTATGATGGAAGTACGTAATGTTTTAAGGTGATAATTATACTCTGATGAAATTGTTAAGTTTTAACATATATGGATGCTCTTTCATGTGTTAATCATATTCATGACTCGCTTATATGTGATTATGAGATTCGTGACATCATATGCTATACACTTTAGCTTCCATGTTTTAAGAGTTTACGTATGTTCTTATGAATTATGGAAGTGTTTGTTAACATGATTACACGTATAGTATGAACGTCATGGTTATTTATCTTTATGCTTTTATTTGTATTAATGATTATATGAATGATGGGTGTTGTTCGGAAATATACGTCATATTTACAAGTTAAAATACTATAACGAAAAGTGGAAAGAGAATTGTCTTACTGGCTCGGAATTATGAACTGAACTTGTCAATGGGCAAGTTATAGGTGGAGGAAATGTTCATGATCTATGAATGGACCGAGATGGTCGAATGACGATGAAAGTAATGTTCTGTCCAAAGCCTATACTTGCCAATGATCTGGTCTCACGTAAATGGTCCTTGGCAAATAGACAGTTCAAAGCCAAGTAATTTGAAAAGTATTTTCGAACAATTACCAGAATGATGTGATATGTGCTTGTGTGTGAAAAACGTTTTCGAACTAAAACCGTTTTTACGGGCTGGAGTAAAGTTACGAGTTTTTCACTCATTTTGGAATGTTTTATGTATTTTCTTGGTTCTCTATTTTTCTTCTGAACAAAGCTCAGGTTAAGAAAGAGAGCTCAGGATCAACTCATGGAAAGGAAGTCTATGAGATAGATTTTGGTGAAGCACTGTTAAGGGCTTTTATGTAAGGTTTATTGTGTTGGTTTAGAAATATTGATCTATTTAAGGATATTGTATTAATAGTGGGCCATAACCCACAGGTTTAATGAAACGAATCCGCTGTCAAATGAGATTACTTATGGTTAGTGATGTTTAATTAAGGACCCCCGGGTTCGGGGCGTTACAGAGTGGTATCAGAGCTGAAACCTAGCCGGAAGTGCGAGTCTTAGACTATGCACCGCCTAGGTGTGATCCATTTGGGAAATTAGATGTTTAACTATGTAGAGGAAATTAAGTTATCAGTTCGAGAATGTTAGAGTGATTTGAGGAGTTATAGAGATTATTTGGGTGATAGGAGTTAAGAAAGGAAAATGAGATTAAGAACAAATAATGGAAGTATGAGCGCTTAAGTCTGGCCTTATTATTGAGTTTTATGACTGACCTCGTGTTTTAATAAAAGTTTGTTTTGGAAACGATTTAATAGATTTTTCAAACGGGATCTCTCTAAATTAAGTGATCAAGTTAAGGTTCATTGCCACTAAGTTTGCCCCTTTTGTTTCGTTTCCCCTTAATCCTGAGTCTCGAGTCGAAGTGGAGATACAACAGAAAAATGTGCTCTAATTTTGCCCTTATTGTCTTCTTTGTTCCTCGATTGTAAAAGACGAGTCGAAGCGGAGATACGATAAGTGATGGTAGAATGAGAACTCAATTTTTCTCACTGTATCCTTTGCTCCTCGATCTCGAATGATTAGTCGAAGCGAGATACAAAAGTTGATGGCAGAATAGAGGCTGAACACTTAATGAACAATCATGAAAATGAGAGCTTCTGGTTTTGTTTTTAATAAATTCAAGTTTCGAGGACGAAAATTTTTCTAAGGGGGTAAGGATGTAATACCCCGACTTTGTAAAATGTACTTAATTATATTATTGGCCTAAAACGAGTATTAATTTAAAATTTTACGATTTAATTATAATTTATTTTCATATTTTGTTTTTAGACGTTTATAACGATTATAAAAGAGTTTAATGAAAATATTTTGAAGTTATTATTATTATTATTATTATTATTATTATTATTATTATTATTTCATGTCTTAAATGATTTAATTTCAAAAACTATATTGTTCAACTAATTGGTCAATTGATAAGTCAAACTAGTTAAACTATTCTTATCTAAAGCCCAATTACTATTACCCATCTATTTATGTTGACCCAAAACCCACAAACCCATCTCCCCAAACCCATCTCACGTCAACCCCCCTTTCCCTTGTACTAGATTTAAAGCCCGTGCGATGCACGGTTTGTTTACAAAGAGATGAATTTAATATACGAATAATTAGTATAAAATGTTAGAAAAGGTGATTAAGATGAGTTCAATTTTGTAAACAAAATTGGGGATTATATGTTTGGTAATTGAATGTATCATTAGTGGTGGGTCCTATATTAAGCTAAATGGTGTACAATCCACTTTAAAATATTATCGTTTTAGGTCTACTACTTTAAAATAAAAATATTGTGTTTATCTTATGATTTGCAACTACAAATCGACAATTTTATAACATATGGAGTAATTAACACTTTGAATTTGGAAATCCGTATATGCCGTTGACATCCATTAAATAGATAATTTCCTTCTACATAAATGTACTAATTACTTTGTAAGTAACATAATGCTTTGTTATTACGTGGTGTATGAACTTTTATGGTTGATAAAGTTGTTTAATAAGATTTTGTAAGTAAGACTTTATAAAAGTAATATGATAATTGAAAAAGAAAAAGAAAAAGTAATACTTCCTCCGTTTTTTTTATTTGCTACACTTTCCAAATAAGGGGATTTCTTATTATATGCTATATTTCTTTATTTGACTTTTGCTTCTCTCTATGTCTCTCCTACCACAAGTCTTTTCCTCTCTATCTCTTTCACATAGAAAAAAAGCAATGGAGTCCGGGAAAAAAATATAGCATCTAATTTAATACGGAGAAAGTATGATAAATTGAATGTTATTAATAAACTAATCTAATACATACATATTATTAATCTAAAATTTCCGTCTCTTTCTTACTCATTTCATGCCCAACCCAACACAAAACCTAACCCATTCTGACTTTTTGGCCCAAACACAAAATCCATTCTTACCAGCATATCACCCTTACCCATTATAAACTTTTAAAGATTTAATTATCTCTATACTTTTTTTTCATTAAAAATTAGATATCAATACCATTGGACATCAATTAGCAGCTTAGATGATAGAAGTGGCGCAAGTACATGTTTATTTGAGTTTTTATTCAATAACATCTTAATTGCAGTCATCTCCATTAAGTTATCAAACTATCCCCCACAAAAGACATAACGTTTATCTAGATCCTTCTTTGTCATTAAAAATTAGAAACCTTTGCTGCTTATCACCCTTCTAATTTTTATCATACATCATTATCATCATTATCCAATACCATCAGACATGAAGCCATCATTTTTTGATCAACCTTTGCTGCTTCTTTTTCATCATCAACTACATATCCAATACCATCAGACATCAAGCGTATGGGTAGTTCATCATCAAGCCTACATAACGCAATTTACATTCAAGCCATCAGACATCAATCGTATCATCCTTTTTTTGATCATCCTTTGCTGCTCCTTTGCAAGAGCTGAATGTTTCTGGGTCGAAATTTTCCAACTAATTGCGTTATGTGTAGTTGCCTTATTGGAATTGACAAATTAAGAATCAAAAGATCTTTCTATGTAGAAAACACAGAAGGGAAAGCTTTTGAAAATGGAAGACGAAGGAGAGAGAGATGGAGAAAGTGTTATTGCCATTGCATGCAGGTAATTGAGTGTAAATTGTATTCTTTGTAATCTGTGTGTAGCATTTCATTTTTTGTATATGTTGTTCTCTGATAAATTGATAATATGAGCCTGATTTGAGTCTGCTGAATTTGAGTAAAGAGTCATATTAATTACAATTACAATTGATAATATATGGTGTTCGCTTGTAAGCTGTATACTACAACACCTTTTTCTGTCTATGATTCCTAACAACTCACCTTAATCAGTTTTGAAGCTCGATTTTGAGTAAAGAGAAAGAAATAACATGAGCCTAATTTGAGTCTGCATAATTTGAGTAAGATCGGAGGGAAAATTTTAAAGAACTTGCAGATTAGTTCTCTCATGGCTTTTGTAATTTATCCATATTCTGAGTGAAAGTTTTTTGAATAATGATGTGCTTAGGATGTGTTTCTCATGTGCCCAAACCTCATTTTTGGTCATAGTAGTAAAGACTTAAGTGGGACATCATCTAGCATAAGATAACCCCTAAAAATTACAGTTTAAGGAATTATTAGAAGTAAGCAGGTCAATTATAATTTGTTTGGGATATCGTCATTAGTGTTTGGGTAAAGTAATAAAAAAATGTCATTTTACCGAAAAACATTTAATAGACTAAAGCACCGACTACCAGTGAAAAAATGCCCTATAAATTATTATGCTAAAATACGGTAGGCAAATTTGAAAACACCTCCTTGTATACGATGTTCCTTGTATGGCCTTTGTATTTCTGTGACGAATCGTCGATGAAGAATTTAGGCCCTCTGGGGAAGTTGTTCTCGATGCGGCCACATAGAGCTGTCCATGACTAAACACGGGTTTCGGTAAGTAAACTCCTACGTAGGAGAGAGACTGTCCTTGGCTCTTGTTTATCGTCATGGCATAGCAAGTCTTTAAAGGGTATTGTCTTTTTTTCAAAATAAAGGGTAGTTTGATGTCTGATGATGTCATCACAATTCTTGGAATGAGAATTTTATTTCCCTGTTTCAACCCTGTTATGATCTTTCCTTCAATAACAAATTTCCCGAGGTGGGTAATGATAAGGCGAGTTCCATTGCACAACCCCTGTGACGGGTTGATATTTCGGAGAAGCATGACCGGCATTCCCTCTTTGAGCTTTAGCTCGTGGTGCGGTAAACCTGATAGATTAAGAGTGTTTAGATATTCTGTTGGATATGCCGTGTATTGATGGTCACCTTCAGTCGAAGACAGGCATATTTCGTCACTGCTTTTGTAAATGTGTTCTGGCACGGTTAAAAGGCTCATCATGTATTCGTTTATTGTGTCCGCAGTTTCATTTAAAGGAGTGAGTATTGCCCTCTCCCTTAAGTAGTTGTCGTCGCTTCTTCTTAGTTCAAAATCTGGGTAAGTTGTCTCCACGACCCTATCTAGATCTGTCACCTTCACGTCAGCTATATATTCATTCGGTATTTTGATCCATGTGTCCTCGGCTTCGTGGTCCTCACGTTGTGCTTCAAGTCTGCCGTCACCCATAGCTAGGAGCCATTGATTGAACCATTTGTTTTTTCGGTAAGTCTCTGTCCCATAATCCCCTTCCTGTACCCTCATGCTTTGCTTAAGAGTGAATACTTTGCACTCATTCCACACGTGTGACCTGTTTATTGAAGCTTGCACGACATCTTGTCTTCCTCCTTTTGGAACGATGGGTAGTACCTGCCGGTAGTCTCCTCCAAGTAAAACAACCTTCCCTCCAAACAACTTAGATGCCGCTTCCGGGTTATTGTATCCAGATATATCCCTCATTGTGCGGTCAAGTGCTTCGAATGCAAACCTATGGTCCATGGGGGCTTCATCCCATATAATCAATGACGTATGCTGAAGTAGTTCTGCAAGCTGAGTGTTGCGTCGCACGTTGCATGTGGAGTTGTCTAGTAGGTCAATTGGTATCTCAAATCGACTATGGGCTGTCCTTCCTCCGGGCAATAGCAGTGCCGCGATACCTAAGGTCATATTCACGGTTAAAAAAGATGCATTTTGTTAGGTTTCATAATGTGTATTTGTAGTTTTGACTAAAATGACGTGGAATCAAATTAAAATTAATTAAATGAGCTGTGTTGTACCTGATGATGCCACATTTAAAACTATTTTTCGCTCCGACCGTAGCCTTGCAGATATAGTGGAATATAGAAATGTCTTTCCGGTCCCACCATGACCGTACACGAAGAACGTCTCCCCCGTTTCGTTTGAAACATCATGCACCACTCTGTCGTAAATAGCTAATTGCTCTGTGTTCAAATTTTTTACTCTATTGGTCCATTCTTCTGTAAGTTGCTTAGTGTCGTATATCCTTTCTTCGCCTGTTTTGCATGTATTCTGCTTCCGAGTAATTAGGCTTTGGCATTTCTTTGAAATCCGCCAATGACTTACCAAACTTCACAAGGATCCTGTCGATCTCAATAAGTGTATATGTGTGTGTTTGCTCTTCTGAAAGTATAAGTGTTGGGTGTTTGAACAACCGCCTTTTCTTACGCTCTATGTCTTCTGAGAGGCACTTGTAGCTGCATTCCCATAGGGTCAACACGTCAGTTACTTCGCAGAACACAAGTATAGTGACAAAAAGTTCCCTTAGCTGTGACGGCATCGCCCATTGGTTAGCTTCTTGTATCGCGTCATGCCATTCTTTGTCGTTGCTAAGTAGGCCTAGGACATAGCACGCTTCCTTGTAAGAAGGATGGACGTGTCCGTCGATAGTCCGTATTTCCTGAAAACTTGTAGGCCCCTTCATAATGTTGAGTAGTAAGCGAAGATAGTATCTCTCCCCTGCCGTGGGGTGAACATATGCAATTCTTCCAAAGGACTTTCCTTGCTTTCTCCTCGTCCATCCCTAGGATTTTTTTTTTATTCCCAACTTCATCAACCTCGTTGGTGGTAGTCCATACATATTCTGTTGGAAATTGTGCATATGTTAAGGACTTTGCTTGATCGTCGATGGCATTAGTATTCATCCACTCAGTGAGCATTGTCTCATTTACATCTTCCTTGTTTACAACCATGCTAAGCGCATCGTTGTCTCTTAAAACTACGGCTTGCTCACCTTCTAGATGCACAGGCAGACGAATGACTGCTGGACTTCTTTCTTGAATTTCAAACTCAAAAATTCTCCAGGCAGCCTCACATGCTGAGATGTACCTGCAGTCAAGGTACGATTTTATCTCGTCCACGTCATCCTTCATGATCATGGTTGTCCTATCCGGTCCTTTGCATATGTACTTAAAGAGGTACTTGATTGCACGTGCAGTGTTGCACCACTCCACATTAATGTGAGCGTCAAACATTAGAAGAAGCCCCGCATTGTAGGGAACTATAGATCTATTGTCCAAGAGATGGTCACCATTTTTAATGAACCTGCATATTGTTAAATTTCAGTTTCTTAAAAATACTCATGAAATTCATATACCAAAATTCTTATTGTTAGTACCTGCCGTCCTCCCTCCTTCTATATACGGGGTGACCGTTTCCATCTATTGTAGTCTCTTCGTTGAAAGATTTTGGAAAATTCTTGCTGCATTTGTTATCTATCATGCACGGACAATTAGGATTTGCATTACCACACGGGCCATGTGCCATGTAACGTGAAACAACCGCGTACAGTTCAGGGTACAATTCCTTGTCTGGGATCTCAGCTTGTATGATGGAGTCTATGTATTGTGGCCTGAGTTCTATTCCGTTTTCTAGAAGCCATAATAGTATATGGGCATGAGGTAACCCCCTCTTCTGGAACTCCACGGTATAAACATCTGTGATAGTAAAACAGTAACTGATTGATTAATGATCTTTAAAAAGCTTGCATTATCCTATATCAATCAATAGAATATTTTATGGGATTTGTACATTGAGCTTGTAATAGAATATTTTAGTACTCGGTCTTCGATAATTTATGTTATCGACGTGAGTTAATTTTTTTTGTGAAAATTAGTCTTATTAGCTCCTCTAAGTAGGCGTTATGGTTTATTTTTTTACCTGCCACGTCTTGCCCGAAGTAATGGTCTTCCTTAAGGCATTTCATTAATTGTTTCAGCTTGAGCTTGAATACCCTTGCGATGATATCTGGCCTATCTTCTGCCTTTTGTCCTTCCATAAGGCTCAACATTGAATCAACTTCTGGCCATTTTGGGTTAGCGGTGAAAGTTATGAACAAATGTGGGTTTTTATACCACCTACATATTGCCATAGCGTCTTGGTAGTTTTGGTACATGTATCTTGGTCCTCCTGTGAATGTTGCCGGCAGAATTATTCTTTTCCCAACCGCATCCCCAGTCGAGTCTCCCCTCACCATCGCATCTCGCAGGTTGTTGTAAAGTTCGCACCTAAGGTGTGGTTGGTTGTATCGAATAAAGGCCAACCTTTCTTCTTCAATCGCGCAATAGCAGTCGACTATAAATTGGTGCAATAATCGTCCTCCCCGAATTAGTGTCTGACCTTCTGTTTTCCTTGTCTGTAGTCTGTATGCATAATACTCCCTCATTGTCACACATTCCCTTCTGCCTTTTCTCGATCCTCTAATGTTCATGTAAGGTAACCCAAGATGGAAGCTGTCCTCACCATATGGGAAAAGCAGGGGATATTGTAGAGCCATAAAGCTAGGGTGCAGTTCACTGATTCTTTTTAATCCCTGTGACATATGCTCAATTACGATATCCCTTCCATAAGTGTTGTGGCCAATATCTCCTATTATAAGGGCGGCTATCTCAGATGATGTTGGGAGGTTGTATGCCTTGTATTTGTTGTCCCTTGTGCCAAGTAGACTAATGGACCATTTTGTGCCTGTTTGATGTATTCTTTGTTGTTCCATACGGAAGGTTTGTGCGAGAGGGTTCACTTTGTCTAGCATTTCTTTCAACTCTCGTAGTAACTCTGAATTCAATCCCGTACTGTTGTCATTCTGGCATATGGCTTTTGTTCTCATGTGGATCTCCGAATCAGTGTCATATACATATAATTGTGCAAATGACGGTTGTCCTTCATCAACAGGGAGCAGAGACCCGATGAGGTGATGATTCTGTCCACTTACCCTGAAAACATACGGGCCACGTGCCACATTTACAGAAGGGTCGATCTTGGCGCCCATCGAAGTAAATGCATAACATGCATTGTACACCCTGATAAGTTTTCTATAATTAGCTGAAATACCGTGTACTTTGTAATCCAATAAATGCGCTAGAAGCTCCGGTGGCTCTTTGAATTTTGGTAGTTTTACTTTCCCCTCTTGACAACACATGTTGAAGGCTAATCTGTTTTTGTTGCTCCCTCTCTTGACCCTCTCTTCATACCACATTAGCGCGCTACAATTAGGACATTCGTAATCAGGTGAGCCTACGCTCAGATACTTGTTCTCTTGTATGGCCCCTGCACAGATCATCAAGTATAATAAGTGGTATTTAGAATTAGTTCATATTTGCTGAGTGGATAGATTAGAAAGTATATTAAGCAGGTTTAAGGAGTAAAAGAATGTACTTTTATTAGGTGGGATAAACTTCAATGCACTTTTATGTTTCCGTAACTTGTTAATTTGTTCATTTATAATTACAATTAATCAAATGTCTAATCCTTGGGTTTCCATAATCTTAGGGGCTGCTGCATTCATATTGAGCTGAGATTATAAAAAATGCTTATGTTTTGATGGTATATGTCTAAAAAGTAATTGAATACAAATTCTAAGCAGTTGGATGTTTTTTGTTTTGTTGTTAGTTATGCATAAACGTAGTCTCGTTTGTCCTTGGAGTAGTATTGAGGTTAGCAAAAAATGACTCGACCAAAAATCAATGTGGCGAAAAACAGATATTGATGTGATTGTATGACCTATGACCATGATTAAGTGAACTCAGCAGGCCAAAGTGGCTTGAATGGAAAGGAATCCTATTACTGATGTTAACATGTTTACAGCTCCAAATCATCCTGATTGGAGACTTCTTGACTCATTTTACTTAAGCTGTCTACTCCTTGAAACGTCCCAAAGTCTTGTTATGATATAAACTTAGGCTGCAGTCACTTCACTGCACTTATTGGACATGATCAACCCTGATTTCATTTTATGTATTGGCCCTAATCAACTCTTGTTAGACCGGATCAACTGCAAAACTTATTTGTTTAAGGTCAAGAGAATCTGAGAATGCACGTACCCATCTGCTCTGAGTACGTGAAAACAACTCAAAGGTGATTTGTGCCGAGTGGTTAGTTATATAACTTATATTGATAGGATATAAAAGCTTTGTATGTATTAGTTCAGGTAATGATGTATATGTTGATGCTGTGCTTTTAGAGATGGTTTTAAGGTTATTTTGATGCCATTATAAATTTATAAACCTGTGGTTTTATATCAGATTCCTTACCAACTTTCCATTATTGTTTGAGCTGTGGTTTGCATTAGTTTAGTGTAGTTTTTTTTAATTTGTTCGGTGCAAGAGCTAGGTACAGAAATAGTAGCACTGCTGATTCACATGTTTGTATCCTGATCTTGTGATTTTATGACAGTGAAATTACTTCTGAAGGACGAAGAATCACAAAACTTGATCAGATTCTGCTCAATGGAAACAACATTGCCATTGTAAGTGACGTGGTTGGTCTTTTACTTTTCTTGTAGGATATGTTTCAGTGTGTTATTGATTTCTTACTTCTAATCATATAAGTTCTAACTTAAACTTTTGCAGAACAAACCATGGCTTTGTGATCATGTCGACTTATTTATGAAAGGTACAGCAAACTTCTATATTTCTGTTGAGGGCGATGATATTGTTCCGGTTTTTTCAGGCACTTGTATCAAGGCAAGTAATACTGTACTATTATTGCTCATCTTAATAATTCAGATTTTCCGAGTTTTTTCATAAACTTTCATTGAAAATTTGAGTAGTATTTTTAATACCAGGTATTGTTTCCAATCGAATTCGTTGTCTTTTTTCATTGAGTAGCATCCGTCGTCTCTTTCTTCTTTCTCTATACAGATCCATCATGTTGCTTTGTTGCATCTTGACGTCCAAGTTTATGAGTATTTGTCAATAAACGTTATAAGGGAGATATAGGTCTGATTGGTTTTTTGCAATTTTATATACGTCTGTTTGAGGAATTAGTTAGCCTAAGAAACTATAGGTCATTCTATTATATAGCGGAGTTGATTTTAAATAACCCGAGTTCGACTCACGTTATGTCTTCTTCTCCTTATAGATTTAGGTTTACTTTTTAATTTTTGATTTTCTTTTTAACTTATCTAATATTAATACAAAATTGTATTGGTTTTTTGAAAAACAACTACTTCCCTTAATTAGCCTCACGTTATGTCTTCTTCTTATAGATTTAGGTTTACTTTTTAATTTTTGATTTTCTTTTTAACTTATCTTATGTTAATACAAAATTGTTTTGGTTTTTTGAAAAACAATTACTTCCCACCATACTTTTTTTTTATAAGAAGGTAAAGCTTTATGTTCTTCAGTTTTATAAGCTTTCTGATTCTGATAAGGTTCAACGATTGAGAAAGGAATGTCCTAATGCTGAGTGTGGTGCTAGTACTTTTATGGCCAATCATTTTGATCGTCATTATTGTGGTAAGTGTGGTTTGACCTATGTTTATCAGAAGGCTGGTGGAGATTAAGCTGAAGATTTTAGAGTTTTAATATCGATTATGGTTTAAATTCTGCTGTTTTGGAGAATTTTATAAGACTTTTGTTAATCTTAGTTATTTTTTGTGGTTGATGAGGATTATGTATTTGGAATTGTAAGATCTATAATTTTGAATCTTGTTACAATTTTGGTTCAGTGTTATATGGTACTTTGCTCTTGATGTTAACTTCATTCGATTTGAAATGATGTTTTGGTTTATGAGAACGCTAATGGCGATTGAGGTGAGGCGAGTGTTGGTGAATTACATTTTGAAGTTTATAAGTAGAGCTTAATCTACAACGTTACTTTTTAATATTTCAAAATAACTTTTTCGCTGGTAGCATTGTTTTACAAATTATTCCCAAACATAACCTTAATGAAAAATATTCCATTAATCATAAAGCATATTCCATTAGTTAATCGTTAAGACGGTCACTCGCACGTAACACGAGACAATTTGGGTCGTTTTTAGCGCTTAAGGGTTGATTTTAGGGGGTTAGTTTTAGATCTTAATGGTTTATTTTGAAGTCAAAATTGGCAAAAAAGACCCAAAAATGCCTCGTTTTATGTGCGAGTCATCGCCTTAACCGTTAACTAACGAAATATACTCTATTAGTAACATAATATTCTTCATTAAGGTTATGTTTGGGAATAATTTGTAAAGTAGGGCTACCAACGGGAAAGTTTTTTTGGAATTTCCACCAATGGGAATTCCTTAGACCTAAGGGCCACCATTGGGAATTTCCCTGTAATATTTAATATTTCTTTTTTAATTTCAAAGTGTAGATCTACGTTAGTAGATAACAGTGTGTGATTCATCAAATAATTTAGATATAATTCACTACTTTATCTTTCATTCAAAGTTATATTTAGAGATAATTATCACTGCTTACGTTTTAAAAGAGTCCTATATGGATAATAGATATGTGTAGCGTTTGGATAAAGTTTATTATGTAGCACTATAGTTTATCTACATGAGGTGATTAATAGATAGATTTTCTATATATAAGAAAAGTTAAACTTTATCAAGATAGATTTTCTAATAATTAAAAAGTTAACCTACGTTTAGTAAAGACGTATAATTTTTCTTGAACTTCTAACAATGAATTTGATTTTATACATGCAGGTTTATTTCATGGATACTCAAGTTTGGTACTCTATATATTCCACAATTTATGGTGGTTTCATAGGGGAGCATTTCCCGTCTAGGAGAGGTAATCTTTGTGAACTTGGTGGAGTAACTGTAAAGATCAAAATACACACGTCTAACAATGAATTTGGTAAAGATCAAATATATTATTATAATAATAATGACAAAATATGTAAATGTATGAATTTCTTAAAGAGGTTTGAAAAAACAAATAAAGCTAAATCAATAACAATGTACTATTAGTATAAAATAACAAAAAAAATACTAAATGTTGTATTCTAAACTATAAGGTAAAGCATGATTAAAGGGCCGCAAATATACTTGATTATGAAGATTTAATTTTTTGGCAGGATCCTTGCTCATTGTCATCCTCTTCAGAATCAACATTGTCATGTGTGCGTTTGCCATTGTCATTGTTCTTGGTGGTGATCTCCTTGTCCTTTCTTGTAGCTTCCTTGTCCTGCAAATTAATATGTTGTTGATATGGTTTTCATTAAAATTATTATTTGCTTCAAAAAATTTTAATAATTACTTAATACAGTACCTCAATAATACTTGGGTCAAAAGCTTTGCTTGCGCTAAAAGTTTGCCGCAGTGCGGTGCGATTATAAAGTTTGGTTTTAACTTTGAATATAAATTCTCTGCCTATGATATTTTCAATCATTTTCGGAATTTCCATATCATCATCGATGTCGCTATCATCATTACAATCATTAGCCTACATGTTTAGTTTACAAATAATAAATTAGATTTTTTTTTTGAAATAAACGTCAAGATAGAAGTAAAAAAAAAAGTATAACAAAACAACATTTTGATAAGTATGAGCCTCAAAAACACTACTTGCATCTTGTCCAATGAGTTTCTTGCTTTCTTCATCAAAAATGACAAAAATTGTTGACCCACTATGATCATGAACACCAAGTTCGAGTCGGTACCTAATGCATGTATAATATATTAGATAAATAAATAGAAATAATAAGTTTTAAGAAAAAGAAAACTAATATTGGTAGCATGTGATACCTTGGAATAGGCCTCTCGATTGATTTATTGCATTCCGAGCAGTAAAATTCGGTAATTCTTGTAGTGATACCTTTTATACAGTTTGGACATGATATATAATACCACCCATTCTCACCCATAATTTTTGTCACTTTGGCCTTACAATAGAAGATTAAGTCCTACAAATATCATAAAAATAAGAAACTAATTAATCTTAGGTTAAAGTTAATAATATAAAGAAACAATAAACGATAAAGAAACCTTTTCAATTGCTTTTGGAACATGGTTGAGAAGAGTAGCAATATCAATTTTCTTGGAGATTATTTCCTTCTCGTCCACTTTGAAACTTTTGATATTAAGTTTTCCAATAGATGCACTATCTGACTTTTTACTACAACAATGATAAAAGATAATTATTATCAATAAAAAAGGTGGTTCGAAGTCTAACTTTATCTAAAAAAACATTATTGGATTATACCTCCATAGAAGTTTAAGCTCGTTAACCTCGGGAGTGTCAAGATCTATATAGAATTTAGTCGATTGTGAAGTGGCTAAATTGATCACCCCTACATAAATAATACATGCCAATAGTAAGTAGAAGTTAATCATAAATTGCATATATAAAAAGGCAATATATGGTACTCACCATTAAATTCTTTCACCATTGTAGAAGTGACAACTATAGGAAAAGGCTTAGTAGAATGACCAAGTAGGTTTTTTTGTTTTGAAAATTCAACAAAGCAATTATTCCACATCTTCAATTGGATTCGTTGTCCACTGATAGGAAATAACAAAAAATGTCAACCATTAAGAAATTGTATAAAATAAGATTTGTATGATATGCACACCATATTATCTTGATAATAAAAAAATTAACATAAAATTTTAAACTCTATTTAACAAAGATGTTAGTTAATAGAGGATCACTCAATAAGTTGATCTATGTAGTGTACTCGAATAACCAAAAAAGTGTACCATTTGTCTTCTATTTCAATTGTATCACCAACTTCATTGACAACCATGCCAACCACATCTGGTGAAAAAGGTAAAAGTTTAGAAATATAATAATAAATAACAATTATTAGATATATCAATGAAGATTAAGTTATAAACCTGGAAGTGTTGCATTATTACGAAAGCGATGTACATCGTGAAATTCTAAGAAATCAAATCTATGTAACGGAAATTTGTCATCATCCTTGCTAATAGCCCTCACGATTGTATTTTGAAAGAATTGGATCATTATTTTATTATCACTGACCACGCGGTATAATTCTTTGTTCGGGACAACGGAAAAATAACTAATTGTGTAGATTTTTCCCTCCACGAGCTTTGTACGAAAGTGTGCTGAAAATTTTGCTTTTATAGAGGCATGGACATAATCACCCTTCAAATAACAAACAATACAATAAGTTCATGCAAACTATTAAATGTATAGCCCTATAAAGACTATGAAATAATAAACTCATAAAAAGTACCTCTTCATCTATGAGCACCATGTCTGTACTTATTAAGCTATTTTGTTGCCGAAAGTTAAGAACATCAAAAAGCCTTGTAACACGTACTTTAATTTTCCACTCTTTCTTGCTCGAGTTTAATTGACGAATGAGTGAATTCGAAGATTTAGAACTGATAAACACAAAGGTATTAATAGGCACATCAATATACACATTACCATACGAAAACATTAAGATTTTATGAGGAAAAGATGCAATTGCAAATTTACCTTGCCATTGCAATAGTTGGTGTGAATTGTCGAAAATTTAGGTAGCAAAAAAGTTAGGCAAGGAACATGGGTATAAGTGTCACTATTTATACTCAGTGTGATTCCATGTAGCACTAATAGATAGATTTTCTACTGAGATAGATTTTCTATTTAGATAGCAAAATTATCATGTATAAATAGATCTTCTAATAATAAAAATGTTATCATTTTTAAACCTACGTAGACTAATAGATAGATCTTATAAGATAGATTTTTTTTCCACAAATTTTTTGTTGCTTTTATAATATACGTGTGATTGTTTATGTTTAATTGTTTATCACAATTTTTTTTTATTTTGTGAAATCCAACGTGTAACACATCATAGCAAATCACAAAGTTATCTTTTTATCTATCCAAATCCAAATAAGGATTTTAAAAAGGAATTTTCATTCAAAGGTATTAGCACTATAGTTTATCTACATGAGGTGATTAATAGATAGATTTTCTTTATATAAAAGTTAAACTTTATCAAGATAGATTTTCTAATAATTAAAAACCAAAAAAAGCCTACGCTTAAAGTTACGTTTGAAAAAAAAATATTATCATTTTTTTGTTTTTTATTTATCTCATTTTTTTGTTGCTTTTATAATATATTGTTTACGTTTGATAACAATAGATTTTTTAAAGTTTGAGATAAAATTTTTTTTTTGGTGTTTTTTATAGAAAATCACAAAGTTATCTTTTTATCTATCCAAATCAAAATAAGGTATTCAAAAAGGCAAATTTTGGTGTTTTTTATTTATCTCAAGTTTTTTTTTCAAAAAGGCGATTGATCTTTTTTTATTTTACATCATTTTTTTTATTATCTCAATTTTTTTGTTGCTTTTATAATATTATCATTTTTTTTGTTTTTACATCATTTTTTTTATTATCTCAATGGCGTTTGATCTTTTTTATTTTACATCATTTTTTTTGTTGCTTTTATATTTTTTTTTATTATCTCAATGGCGTTTGATCTTTTTTTTATTTTGCATCATTTTTTTATTATCTCAATTTTTTTGTTGCTTTTATAATAAATATATTGATAGATCCTACGTGGCGCTCCGAATGCTCTTGAAAAAAGCTTCTTTTATATATATATATTGATTGATTTCCCCTTCTTCCTTCACTGCTTGTTTTCTCAACCATGGTTTAGCTCATCCATGGTTTTTCTTTGCAAAAGCAGCATTTGCCCACTGATTTAGAGCTTCTAGAAGGCTCAACAATGGCTATACATAGCCATGTTCAGCTGCCCAAAACACAAAAAGCAACAACAAACCACAACAATCAATCTTCTCTTCTTCCTCCTATTCTCTTCTCTGATTTTCCTCCATTAACGTTGAGCTTAAGAGCTTCATTCTCTTCCTTTAAACCTTCCATTGCTGTAAAACACCACCACAACAACCACCGCTCACCACCACAACAACTCCCTCCCCTGTTTTTCCTTCGTCTTGCACACCGCCGCTTCCCACTCTTTCTCTCCCCCTCTCACGCTGCTGCCACGCAGCATCCCCAGCCACAACCGGCGGCCAAGCCGCCACCATTCGCGCCTCCAGCCACCGCACCTCACTCTCCTCTCCTTGGCTGCTCCTCTGCCCTCCTTTTCTCCACCGCTTCCCTGCCGCCAGGAACGCCGGCCACCCACCACGCCAATCCTCCTCTCCCTCTCTGTTCCTCCTTCGTGGCTTGGTTAAAGAACCAGTTTTGGGGAAAGAAAATAATCAAAGTCAACATTTGACTTTATTAAAGGTATAAATCCATTGTGCATTTTACCCATTTGTTTATTAAAAGCCCAATTAGAGTTATAAAGCATTTTTAGAAAATCTGTTACGATATTATGATTGATTTTGCAAAATATAATTATTTAGTTATGCTATGGAAATGACATTATATATAAAGAGTTTTAAGAATATTATTTCCGAAAAACGGGTCATTAGGAAAAGTCGTGATTATGGTTATTAGTAGAGTTGATTCTGAATGATTATTTTATTGATGTATTTTGGGAGCGATAAACGGAATGTGGGAATTCGAAATAGCTAAGGATGTCGTTCTTGGAATTATGACGATATTTTGGAATTAGACGGTCGAGGTAACCTTTATGTCCAGCATTGTATGAATGCCCGTATGTGAAAATGTGATTATATGAATGCTCATATATGAAATGTGAAATTGTTATTAATATGTTTTAATTATATATGTTTATGGCATTATATGATTAAAGTTCATGAATTTATTAGACAAGTTATGGAAATTAATGACCTGTTTAAATATCGTTTTATCTTTAACTAACGATTTTAGTAATTTATAATGTTTTATTATGTACGATTTATATAACATTAATTGTGAAGGTATACTGGATGGTTTTATAATATGAATGATAATAAAATATGTTTTATTTAAGAACCGATTTATATTGTGAACGATGAATAATATATGAAAGTATGAAGTTAAAGTAAGATGTATTTTTCTTATTTATAAACGATATTATATTAGATGTTACAAATTCAAATATATGTATTTTCATAGTATATATAAATGTTCATGTCATATGCTTACACGAGTAAATCATGCATATGCAAATTATGGTTACGCTATATAGTAAAATATATTATTTGGAGCTATTATATAACATGAGAATAATGAATGATTTGGTGAAGTGAGATTTTATAAAGTACGACTAATATGATGTTACTTTCTAATACATAAGTTATGATACTATTAAACTATGCAATCTCATATGGTCTCTTGAATTATTCAATATTCAAGTAAAGTATGTTGTATTAGGAATTGCGATATGATACTTTTATAAATTAAACGATCTAAATAATGTCTCATGAATAATTAAAGTAATTAATTACGATTTATGAGATACATGCTTGTCCCATTTATGAATTATGATTCACGTGATGCATGCCTACACAATTTTTGGACGTGTAAGATAAATGATTATATTACGAATCCATGAAATCTATAAAGTAATTATGATTCTATGAACTCTATCTCCGCGACTATTAATAGTAATCTTAAGTCTGATTGCATGCTCTAAATGATTATCTATGAGATGTGCTCAATGTGAATTATGAAGTATTAATATGCTATAATTTCTATGAATTACGGAATGTGTAAGTTTCTATTATTTTGATGTCTAAGAACACATTCGTAAGTGATGAAACACAAGTAATAAAAGCTAAAGAAGTTATGTTAAACTTATGAGACACTTATGATATGGAAGTTGCTTTAAATGAATGATAACGTAATGAAAAATATTTGTCTTACGGAAAAGTATGATTGTGTGAACGGAGTATGGTTCATATAACTCTGATTCATGAAAACACTAAAAGATACGAAAGTGATAAATGAAAGTGAAAGACGATTCTTGGAAGTATTCTGTTCTGTTGGTCGTGCACGTACCATTTTGTTATCTGGCGGCAACGCCACCTTCTGTTGGGGGACAATGTCCTCGGTGGCACCCGCATCTGTTTTGGCATTATGCCACCTTTTGTTGGGGGACATACGTCCTCGGTGGCTCGCCTTCTGTTCTGTATGGCATTATGCCACCTTCTGTTGGGGGTCAAACGTCCTCGGTGGCTTTGCCTTCCGTTATACTCGCCAAGAAACCAAACGTAAAAGATATACATGAATGAACAAAAGAATGAAAGAAACCTATGAGGTTTTAAGCTATTAAGAATGTCTATGATGGAAGTACGTAATGTTTTAAGGTGATAATTATATTCTGAAGAAATTGTTAAGTTTTAACGTATATGGATGCTCTTTCATGTGTTAATCATATTCATGACTTGCTTATATGTGATTATGAGATTCGTGACATCATATGCTATACACTTTAGCTTCCATGTTTTAAGAGTTTACGTATGTTCTTATGAATTATGGAAGTGTTTGTTAACATGATTACACGTATGGTATGAACGTCATGGTTATTTATCTTTATGCTTTTATTTGTATTAATGATTATATGAATGATGGGTGTTGTTCGGAAATATACTTCATATTTACAAGTTAAAATACTATAACGAAAAGTGGAAAGAGAATTGTCTTACTGGCTCGGAATTATGAACTGAACTGGTAAATGGGCAAGTTATAGGTGGAGGAAATGTTCATGATCTATGAATGGACCGAGATGGTCGAATGACGATGAAAGTAATGTTCTGTCCAAAGCCTATACTTGCCAATGATCTGGTGTCACGTAAATAGTCCTTGGCAGATAGACAATTCAAAGCCAAGTAATTTGAAAAGTATTTCCAAACAATTACGGGCTGGAGTAGGTTACGAGTTTTCCATTCATTTTGGAATGTTTTCTGTATTTTCTTGTTTCTCTTTTTTTCTTCTGAACGAAGCTCAGGTTAAGAAAGAGAGCTCAGGATCAACTCAAGGAAAGGAAGTCTATGAGATGGATTTTAGTGAAGCACTGTTAGGGGCTTTTATGTAAGGTTTATTGTGCTGGTTTAGAAATATTGATCTATTTAAGGATATTGTATTAATAGTGGGCCATAACCCACAAGTTTAATGAAACGAATCCGCTGTCAAATGAGATTAATTATGGTTAATGATGTTTAATTAAGGACCCCCGGGTTCGGGGCGTTACAAATACACTGTGATCTGAAGGGAACCTGTTTAACAGGTAAACATGCCACATGTCATGTTTTAATTGGCCTTTTGAAATTAATTTTATTTTGGAAAAATTGTCAGAAAGGACCTTTTAAAAGAGTTGTTTTGTGAGAAAGGACCTTTTAATTTTTTTTTTGGCTTTTAACAACCTTAAACAAATTTTTTTTGCGAAAAGAGACCTTGAGCTTGTTTTCCAATGTTGACCACCGAAAACCGGTGTTGACTAATATTTTCTTCCTATTTGCAATCCTAATCTGGTCTTCTGTTTCTTTTTGCTTCCCCTCTCATCCTCGTGGTTGGCCACCACGGACCTACACCACCACGAGCGCACACCACCACCTGCCGCTGACACGACCACCTTCCTCGTCCTCCCCTGCTCACCTTTCTCTCACTCAAACCAGCTTCCTCAGCTACGGCAGATTCAGCAATGATACCATACTCTGGGTTCTCAACACTAATGCCAGACTCTTCTTTCTCAACTCCCACCTCCATACCATCAAGATTTACATTCTCATCAACATTGATGGTCCCTTCTTTCACAGCTCCCTCTCAACATTATCAGGCTTCCCGTCTTCAACACCATTATCAACATCTTCTTTCTGAGTTTCCATCTCAATACCATCAGGCACACCAATGTCTAACGAGCTCTTCCTTCAACACCTTGTCATCAACTTCCGTCTCTTGAGCTCTTCCTTAAGTTCCGGCGACGTCCTATAAGTGGTGGTGGTGTACCGTGTGGTGGGAGCAGCAAACAGAGGGGGGATCTGAGAGGAGAGAGGGACAACAATGGATGGAGGATGCAGCTGGGTTATGGGTACCGTGTGGTGGGTAGCCTCGCCGACAAACTCCGGCAAAGATGGGGTGGGGGTTAGGTTGGCGGTGGCTGGTTATCTCAATATTTTTTGTGAGAAAATATTAGTCAATGTCGGTTTCCGGTGGTCAACGTCAGAAAACAAGCTCAAGGTCTCTTCTCGCAAAAATTTTTTTGTTTAAGGTTGTTAAAAGCCAAAAAAATTTCAAAGGTCCTTTCTGACAAATTTTCCTTTTATTTTTTAAAATTTCCTCTGTTTTACCCCCTTCCTTCCCCAATCTGACTTAAACCCACGTCAGTGACGCCACCAACTCACGCCACGCCACCACTCCTCCCCTCGCCACCACCAACATCTGCAACCCACCCAACAACCAAAAATCCCAGCCTCCACTTGATTCTCCCTCTCTCTGCCGCCACTCTCTTTTTCTCTCGCTGCTGCTAACCTCGCCATCCACCTCCGCAACCCCACCCAACAGCCACCACCGTAGAATCTTCTTCCTCTCCCACCTCTTTCCGCAACCACCTCCCACAAACCGCCTCTCCGGCAACCCCTTTCTTCTCCTCCTCCCTCCTCTTTCCCTTCTCCTCTACGTCTCTCTCTCTCAGCCACAAACACCATCACAGTTATCACCATCAATTGAAAACCCGCTCCGATTCGACCAAGGTCTGAACCCGATTAACGTCGATTGTGGAGATGTAGAGAACAACCATGGTTTCCGACAAAAGAAAAATTTTACTAAAATGACAGGGAGGGGATTTAATCTGAAAATTACAAGGTGGAGATGTTGCTGTGTGAAGAAGATTTAACTTGAAGAAGATTTAACTTGAAGATGATAAAGAGGAGATGAGCATGGAACAGAGGGTCGTGAGGAAGGTGGCTTGGTGGGAATGAAGTGGTGGTGTGGTGGTGGTTGGGAAAGGGTTGAAAGGAGGAAAGAAAAGGGAAATTAATTTTATTAATGGAAAATTCAAATTTAAGGTGGTAAGTGGTTTCTCATAATTTTTATCCTTTACGGGTGGGAAGTGGATGATAAGATTAGATTAGATTGACCAAATCGTAATCTAATCTTATTCTATTATCTTGTACATTAATTTATTATTATGTAAATCTTAGTTATCCATACTTATCTCTTAGTTAGTTATCCTATCTTTTAGTGAAAATATTCTGTACAATCTAGTCTTGTAAACCCTAATGTAAAACCCTAGTCTGTATCATTATTTAACCATCTTGGAATTAATGAAATAATCATTCTTCCTCAATTACTTTCTTTACATGGTATCGAGCCACGGATCTTTTTTTCTCAACCTCACGCCACTCATGGCTACTACCACCAACGCTCTTCTTCCCAACCTCCTTGAGCCATCAAAACCGTTAACCATCATTAACATCTCCAACTCCCTCAAACTCACTCCCACCAACTACCTTTCATGGAAGCTTCAACTTGAAGCACTTCTCATCGGCCACGACCTTTACTCCTTCGTAGATGGCACTAAACCCGCTCCTCCTCCCACTCTCACCACCAATGAAAACACGGCACCCAACCCCGCCTACTCCTCGTGGGTACGGCAAGACAAACTACTCTTAGGCGCCCTTCTAGGTACTCTCTCTCCTTCTCTCACTCCTCTTGTTTCCCAAGCCACTACCTCTAAGGCCTTTTGGGATATTCTTAATCAGACCTATGCCAAACCAAGCCGTGGTCACATAAAACAACTAAAGGTGCAATTCAACAAAATTACCTAAGGCACCAAAACCATCACCGAATACCTAAACGCCGTCAAGGCGTGTGCCGATCAACTTGCCTCGCTTGGCAAACCTATTGAACATGAAGACCTCATAGACCATATTCTCGCCGGCCTTGACAAACAATACTCCGCTGTTGCCGACGCCGTTAACGGCAGTGACACATCAATCTCCTTTGAAGAGCTTCATGAGAAGCTCATCAACAAGGAAGTTGAAGTCGACAACACCTCCGAAACACTCTTTCCAGCCACTGCTCTTGCTGCCCACACTCGCTACCCAACTCGTCCATCACGCTCTCCTAATATCTCCTCACCTAGCATTCTACCCACCCCTACCCACCCTCGACAGCCTCGCCCCTTCCTTGGCAAGTGTCAATGGTGCCGTGAACAAGGACACGTCATTTCCCACTGCCCTGTCTTCCAACAACGCTTTCCCAATGCCTCCCCACCACCCCCCTCCAATTTCCGCACCAACACACCATCTTCCTCACCCTCGCCAGCCGCACGTCCTTACGCTCACACGACGCTTCTACCACACTCCGACTCCACTCCCTCTTGGCTTCTTGACAGCGGTGCGTCGCACCACGTCACCAACAACCTTCATAATCTCTCTCTTCACAACCCTTACGATGGCACCGAAGAGTTAATCCTCGGCGATGGTAAAGGTTTTTCCATTCACAACATTGGATCTCTTACTCTTCAACATTCCTCTTCTTCCCTTCATCTCTCTAATATCCTACATGTTCCCTCTATTTCCCGCAATATCATATCCATCTCTAAATTATGTCATGATAATAACGCCACTATCACTTTCTCATCTGATTCTTTTCTTGTGAAGGAACTCCAATTGGGGAAAACTCTCCTTCAAGGTCATGCTAAAGATGGAGTCTATGAATTCCTCCCAAGCCGCCCCGTTGCCTTCTCAAGCATCACCACCAAATCTCTTCATTGGCACCATCGCTTAGGACATCCGTCAAATAAAATAATAAAGCTCATTAGCTCTAGTTTAGACTTAAATATTTCTGCTTGTGATTTATTAGATTGTAATTCTTGTGCGATCAATAAAAGTCATAAACTTCCTTTTTCTATCTCTACTATTACTTCTCATGCTCCATTACAATATGTCTTCACTGACCTATGGACATCACCTATTCACTCTATTGATGGGTACAAATACTACATTATTTTCGTTGATCACTTCTCGAAATATATTTGGTTTTATCCATTCAAACATAAATCTGACACCAAGCAAATCTTTCCTCGCTTCAAAGCTCTTGTCGAGAAATTGTTTCAACTTCCACTTATCACTCTTTACTCCGACAATGGAGGAGAATATGACGCTCTCAAAGATCTCCTTGCCTTTGACGGTGTCTCCCGCCTCACATCCCCTCCTCATACCCCTGAACACAATGGCTACTCTGAACGCCGTCATCGACACATCGTCGAAACCGGCCTCTCTGTTATTACTCACGCTTCTCTCCCCACCACCTATTGGTCCTTTTCCTTTTCTACGGCCGTCTATCTCATCAATCGCCTTCCCACCCCCACCCTTCATAACGCCTCTCCCTATCTTACTCTATTCAAAACACAACCCAACTATCACAAACTCCGAAGTTTCGGGTGCCTCTGCTACCCTTGGCTTCGCCCTTATGTTAAACACAAACTATGTCCCAAGTCCATTCCATGCATATTCTTAGGTTACTCAGCCACCCAGAGTGCCTATCACGTCATGGATCCAACCACACACAAACTCTATACTTCTCGTCACGTTCGCTTCGTCGAACATGACTTTCCATACTCCCGTCTCACCGCCACGTCCGTCACCACCACCAATGCATCTCTTAGCGACGCATGGTGCTCTCTACCCCTTCCTCTCTCTCCTCACGTTTCACCTCTCAACACCCCCACATCTCTCCCAACCACGCCACACCAACAACCTGCCATCCCTCCTTCGCTCACCGCACCCTCTCCCCCCATTACTCACCCCTCACCTCCAACATCCACACCTCCGCCTCCTCCCCCCTCCTCCACCTACAAGAGGATCCAGATCCAGATCCCAACCCCCCACTCCTCGCACGGTTATCACCCGCCTCACAAACAACATCCAAAAACCCAACCCCAAGTTCCACTCTCCACCACCTCCACCTCCACCTCCTCCTCCTCCTCCACCTCATCACAAAGTCACTCGCTCTTCCACCAAACTCAATCTCCATGCTCATCCTTGACCCTCACGTTGAACCAAAGACCATAACTCAAGCTCTCAAAACCCCTATATGGCGCCAAGCCATGGATGAAGAGTATAACGCTCATCTCCGTAACCAAACGTGGACCTTAGTCCCCCCCTCACCCACTCACAACGTAGTCGGCTACAAGTGGGTCTTTCGCATTAAGCGCAATCCCGACGGCTCCATTAGCCGTCACAAAGCGCGACTTATAGCCAAGGGCTTTCACCAACGACCCGGCCTCGACTACAAGGAAACCTTCAGTCCCGTTGTCAAGCCCATAACCGTTCGGCTCATCCTTTCCCTTGCCATGAGCCGCAGTTGGCCACTACGTTAAATTGACATCAACAATGCCTTCTTGCAAGGTGCGCTCAATGACGACGTATACATGGCTCAACCTCCTGGTTATGCTCACCCTCAAACCCCCAACTATGTATGCAAGCTCACAAAAGCCAATTACGGTCTCAAACAAGCTCCTTGTGCTTGGTATCGTGAGCTTCATTCCTTCCTTCTCTCATCCGGTTTCACCAACTCAATAGCTGACTCCTCTCTCTTCTATCTTCACTCCAAAACCTGCTCCATCTATCTCATCGTCTATGTCGACGATATCATTCTCACCAGTGACGATTCATCCTCTCTCCACACATTCATTCAACACATCTCAAACCGCTTCTCACTCAAAGATCTAGGCAACCTTTCCTATTTTCTAGGAGTAGAAGTGCTACCTCACCCCAATGGCGTCCTTCTAAGCCAACATAAATACATCTATGATATCCTATGCCGAGCAAACATGCACGAAGCTAAACCCATTGCCACGCCCCTCGCCACGCAACCTCCCCTCACTCTTCATGGCACCCCTCTTGCCGACCCCAGCACATATCGTGCCATTGTCGGTAGTCTCCAATATTTGGGTCTCACTCGCCAAGACATTGCGTACTCCGTCAACAAATTATCCCAATACATGCACCAACCCACTGAAGACCACTGGGCAGCCGCCAAACGGCTGCTACGCTATCTCAGTGGTACCATCAACACCGGTCTCATAATCCACAAAGATTCACCAATGCACATCCATGCATTTTCTGATTCGGATTGGGCTCGAGATCGTGACGACTTCATCTCCACCACCGGCTATATTATCTACCTTGGCAAAAATCCTATCTCTTGGAGCTTGCGCAAACAACGTACCCGTGCTCGTTCATCTACAGAGGCGGAATATCGCGCGGTAGCCAACACTACAGCTGAGGTCCTTTGGCTCAACAATATACTCACAGAACTTGGTCTTACCACGGCAGCCACACCAGTCATTTATTGCGATAATGCTGGCGCTACGTATGTCTCTGCTAATCCGGTCTTCCACTCAAAAATGAAACACCTTGGCCTTAATTATCACGTTGTTCGTGAAAATGTTCAAAGAACAGAATTGGCCAAACCCCTCCCCCTCCCTAATACGGATCTTACATCTCTAATACGGATCAACTTGCTGACCGTTCTCACCAAACCCCTCCCTCGGACCGCCTTTTCTTCCCTTATTGACAGAATTGGCCTCTCATCCTCGCCGTCCAATTTGTGGGGGCGTGATAAGATTAGATTAGATTGACCAAATCGTAATCTAATCTTATTCTATTATCTTGTACATTAATTTATTATTATGTAAATCTTAGTTATCCATACTTATCTCTTAGTTAGTTATCCTATCTTTTAGTGAAAATATTCTGAACAATCTAGTCTTGTAAACCCTAATGTAAAACCCTAGTCTGTATCATTATTTAAGCATCTTGGAATTAATGAAATAATCATTCTTCCTCAATTAATTTCTTTACATTGGAGTCCGTTTACTGAAGTTGTTTTCAAGGTCGGCATACATTTTGCATCTGTCTTGATATGCACACCCTACAAATTAACATATTTATACTTGTTTTGATTGCTTTCTCATGATTTTTATCCATTAATGTTGGTTGGTGGAGTTTGTTTTTCCAAAAAAAACAGTTGTTTCGCAGTCAAAACACCTTTCTTAGGTAGGTCCCGAGATGCTCCATAAATTTTGACATGTGTACTTGCTTCAAATTTTTTCTCGTGATCTTTGTTCTTTAAGCGACTAGCGAACTCCGTTCTTCTGAAAAAGGTTTTAAGATCAAGATACTTTGTGTATATCATGCCATAAAATTGACATATTTGTACTCATTTTAATCTTGTTTCGTGATTTTCTTTTCCAAAAGACGAGTTGTCTAAATCCCTTTCCAAAAAAAATAAAAAGTTGTTAACGTTGATTATTCAACTAAACTCTAAGTAAAAATAATGATTTATTGTTCTTGTTAAGGTCACCTTTTTAAAATTTGATATAACTACAAGGTTAATTTTAAAAATCTATGCTTTTTTCACCATATAGTGCAAAATATAAAGTTACCTATGAATTTTAATTTTCTAATGTCTATCCAATAAGGGCAGAGGGAAGGAGTAGGCGACACAAAAAGAAAAAAGTAAATAAGTGAAAGATTATTCTAATTATTTCACTAATTATATAATTAACTGTTTTATATTTAGTTTTTGCACAAATTTCGTGCATCTAATATTAGCTTTTAGGGTCCGTTTTTTTCAACTTATTTTTACTTATCTGATCCTATCTAAATTTATATGAACTTGTACGAACATACTTGAACTTATTTGAACTTATTTGACATTACTAGTTTTTAGGACCCGTGCAAAAATGCACGGGGAATTAAGATGTCAAATGTATTATGAGTGTTTCAAGTAAATAGTATCAAAATTGTCAATATTATCTTTTTGAAATCTAATAAGAAATAATAAATTATTGATTTTGGAAAATATAAACAAAACAACTACAATTTAAATTTGAAAAGAATGTATAATTGTCGCCACCAATTAAATAATAAAAAATACTATTCATTTCATTTCATTTAGGAAAATATAAACATAGGTCAAGGTTAATGAATTGGAAACGAAGTCGAATAATTTAGAACCAATTATCAATTGAAATGAATATTATTTCTTATTGAAAAATGATCAATTGAAATGAATAGTATTCATAAATAATATTTCAAATTATCAATTGAAAAATTACCTTGTGCATTTCAATAGCTTCGCTGAGGCAACAAATTTCTGTACGATCTATTTTGGAAACACTTTTAATACCCACTGGACGGGCAATAAAATCATTTCTTCCATCTTGTGAGTGGAACTCACTAATATTCCAGTCAATGAGCAATCGTGTGGCAAATCTAAGATTTGTCACGTACTTTGCACCTATATATAATACGACTCAGTATATCAAGATATTGAATAGATATACATGAAAATAATATGACATCTATTACAATCTACATTATAGACCAACAATAGTGAGTAATATCCATGCATCAATCATATAAAATATTTATGTGGGCTACAAATTTTCATATATATAATACGTATATAGCTAATCCAATAAGTGGTTGATATATGTTGCAATAGATTTATATATATGAAACAAAATTTTAATATAATAAAGCTAATCTATATAATATAGCACTGTCGTATTCAAATATAGTGGTCGCTTTAATGTGCAATATCCAATTTTTTTGTTACTATAATACGTTTATAAATTAATATAGCACTGTCATATTAAGCCCAATGTCGTTTTGTTGCTATAAGATAATAGAGCACTATCGCATTAAGCGCACTGCCGTTTTTTTTTGTTCCTAAACTACAGACAACACTTTTACACTAAACAATGGTTAATCTTTTTTTAAATCAACGGACCTGATATATAATTGTATTTCCTTATATTATAAAGTTCATTGAGCAAAGAAAGGTGCACTTATGAATTTTTTTTACTTAATCTTAGTCAAAACTTCACCATTTTTAATTAAGTGTCTTGATATTAGATGAGATATATCCTAGATGAGCTTAAATGGGTTTAATTTTTAACTTTAATGAAGATAGGAATTTTTATAAGTAAAATTATACCTTGACGTAAAAACAACGGATATGTTTTGAACACATTAAGTTATAGGTCTTACACTATCAACCTGATATCATATGTCTTACACAATCAACCAAAATTATGAAAAACGAATGCAAAAGCTTATAGGTCTACACGTGGCAAACAATTATATATCTGTTGTCCAATTCGTTTAGCATCTTGACCTTTTAAAAGTACTAAGTAACTAAACTTTGTTGTTGTATGAAATTTTGCAACCTTGGAGAATTATATAGAGGTCGTTCAACGGATGCCTATCAACCATGTAGCTATATAATATTTCATCATAATGTCTTTCTAGAAAACATTCCATCTGAGTGTACCTTTCAAGTAAAACAAAAATATTAAGATTGTAATGTATAAAGTTTTTTATTTAAATAAAATTATATATAAATAAATTTGAAACATTATTGATTTTTATGAGATAAACTTACACAAAGTCCATAATTGCAATATTTATAATGAAGTAGCTAGGATGTGGGCTATATTTTTTCACAGCGTATGACAAAACTCTTCCAAACACATCTAAAAAAAAATAAGCGTTAAACTTCGTAGTTAACCTTCAACATAATGCATTTTGAAATGGGAATCTATAGAGTAAAATAAAGTAAAGACATTACCTAGTAAATAAGATGTCTCAAATTCACTTGAAAGCATAAGGGGATATGAATAGAAGAAGAATCCATAATAAGGCAAATCCCCATATTTCATGTTTTCAAGAATGGTTGACTCGTTCAAGATGATTCTATAAGACATTGTAGTTGGTTTGGCAAGACGATCTTGCTCACGAATAGTAAAGTTTTAAATGCTCTTAATTTTCCCTTCTTAGGTCCTTAGGTAAAGTGACTCCAATCTTGTCTCCCTACAAAATGAATGGCACAAAATCATAAATAAATGTTAACGAAAATATAATAATAGAGCCACTCGTAAGTTTTTTTAAAAAAAGAGAATAAGAGAAGTTACATTTTCATCAATCAAAATCATTTCAATGGTACTAATTTCCACTAAATTGGATAGCAATTGGTTTTCCCAAAATCTAATTATCCTCAAGAGTTGAACCAAACAATTTGTGGGTTCATGATGAATTTTCGTATGGTGAGAGTGTGAAAATGGGTGTTTGAGACAATCTTGTGTCAAATGTGTGGTGCCTATGTTAAAGTTTTGATGCATTTATGTGATTAAAAAATTTACATAGGCTAATTAGTTGCCTTATGGCGTGGTTATGGACAATCAAATCAATGCTATGGATATGTTAATTTTAGCAAATAATATCCTCTCATACTATAAGCTAAGTTGTTATCTTCTCATTCTAGCATTGCTTTTATTTTAATTTGCCATCCTATTTAATTAGGCAAATCTTACCATACGTGTGCTAAATAATTTATTTTAATGAACATTTGCCAACTAATCTTACAATACGTGTGCTGAAAACTAATGTAAAAAATGCATTAAAAAAGGAAATGATTAAGGTGCTTATACGTGTAAATTTTTTGAAATAAGATTTGAAAACTATTGTAAAAAAAATTATGTTTCCTTAATTTAAGGAACATTTGATTTGATATTCTCACAATGGTTGTTCTGGGAAATAAGAATCCCTAATTTTAAGCAATTAGATACTGAAATTAATGCAATTAAGAAATTTCATATCCACGTTTTCTTAGGAAATGATTAAGGAAATGATTATCTAACTAAACCAGCTCTTTAATTAAGGAAGCAACGTGCAAAAATTAAACAATTATGCCTAATAAGAGTGTAATTGTCCATAATTAAAGGCAAATATAAATTAATAAAAAAAGAAATTCTGTAAGGCTGCCACGTGGCTTATAAAACGCCAGAAGGCAAGAGAATGGAGGAATCGCATTAGACACACTCTGCTTACGACATGTGTCAATTTTTATTTTGATTTAGTGTATAATATAGATAATATTATCTCATATTATAAGCTTAGTTGTTATCTTCTCATTCTAGCATTGCTTTTATTTTAATTTGTCATCCTATTTAATTAGGCAAATCTTACCATACGTGTGCTGCATAATTTATTTCAATGAACATTTGCCAACTAATCTTACCATACGTGTGCTGAAAACTAATGTAAAAAATGCATTAAAAAAGGAAATGATTAAGGTGCTTATACGTGTAATTTTTTTTGAAAGAAGATTTGAAAACTAATGTAAAAAAAATATGTTTCCTTAATTTAAGGAACATTTAATTTGATATTCTCACAATGGTTGTTCTAGGAAATAAGAATCGCTAATTTTAAGCAATTACAACAACAACAACAACTAAGCATTATTCCCAAAGTGCTAATTTTAAGCAATTACATACCAAAATTAATGCAATTAAGAAATTGAATATCCACGTTTTTTTTAGGAAATGATTTAGGAAATGATTTTTTAACTAAACCAACTCTTTAATTAAGGAAGCAACGTGCAAAAATAAATAATTATGCCTAATATGAGTGTGATTGTCCATAATTAAAGCCAAATCTATATTAATAAAAAAAGAAATTATGTTATGCTGCCACGTGGCTTATAAAACGCCAGAAGGCAAGAGAATGGTGGAATTGCTTTAGATACACTCTGCTTACGACATGTGTCAATTTTTATTTTGCTTTAGTGTATAATATAGAAAATATTCTCGCATATTATAAGCTTAGTTGTTATCTTCTCATTCTAGCATTGCCATTATTTTCATTTGCCATCCTATTTAATTAGGCAAATCTTACCATACGTGTGCTGAAAACTAATGTTAAAAATGCATTAAAAAGGAAATGATTAATGTGCTTATACGTGTAAATTTTTTGAAAGAAGATTTGAAAACTAATGTAAAAATAATATGTTGCCTTAATTTAAGGAACATTTGATTTGATATCTCACAATGATTGTTATGAGAATTAAGAATCCCTAATTTTAAGCAATGACATACCGAAATTAAGGCAATTAAGAAATTTAATATCCACGTTTTTTAAGGAAATGATTTTCTAACTAAATCAGCTCTTTAATTAAGGAAGCAACATGCAAAAATTAAATAATTATGCCTAATAAGAGTGTAATTGTCCATAATTAAAGGCACATCTAAATTAATAAAAAAAGAAATTTTGTAATGCTGCCACGTAGCTTATATAACGCCAGAAGGCAAGAGAATGGAGGAATTGCTTTATATACACTCTGCTCACGACATGTGTTAAATTTTAATTTGCTTTAGTGTATAATATAGATAATATTCTCTCATATTATAAGCTTAGTTGTTATCTTCTCATTCTAGCATTGCTTTTATTTTAATTTGCCATCCTATTTAATTAGGCAAATCCTACCATACGTGTGCTGCATAATTTATTTTAATGAACATTTGCCAACTAATCTTACCATACGTGTGCTGAAAACTTATGTAAAAAATGCATTGAAAAAGGAAATTATTAAGGTGCTTATACGTGTAAATTTTTTGAAAGAAGATGTAAAAAAAATATGTTTCCTTAATTTAAGGAATATTTGATTTGATATTCTCACAAAGGTTGTTATGGGTAATAAGAATCCCTAATTTTAAGCAATTGAATACCTAAATTAATGCAATTAAGAAATTTAATATCCACGGTTTTTTAGGAAATGATTTTCTAACTAAACTCGCTTTTTAATTAAGGAAGCAACGTGCAAAAATTAAACAATTATGCTTAATAAGAGTGTAATTGTCCATAATTAAAGGCAAATCTAAATTAATAAAAAAAATTCTGTAATGCTGCCACGTGACTTATATAACGCCAGAAGGCAAGAGAATGGAGGAATTGCTTTAGATACACTCTACTTACGACATGTGTCAATTTTTACTTTGCTTTAGTGTATAATATAGATTAGAATTTTTTGGACCTTATTGGACCTCATTCAACCTTATTACTTATTAGATCTTATAAGATAAAACTTTATTTGACCTTATATATGTTATTTGACCTTATCTGACCTTATTTAAGCTTATCAAGATTAACAATAAGTTAAAAATAACTAATATTAGTGTGGCAAGTGCCCAGAATACTGATGTAGGATATATTTTTTCCTTAAACATTCCGTTGTAGTGGTTCATTGTTTAGGAACCACGCCATACTTTTTATTGACAGCTTGGACTAAAGACAACACAAAGTTCACGAGATTCACGTTGCTAACATTGATGATAGGACCTATAACCAATAATCCCCACTTAAGTCTCTTTAATTCTTTTTATCGTGGTTAGATTAAGAAGTAATTATGTCTCTATCTATTGGCAAAGTCTTATAAAAGACGGTATTACATTAAGCTTAATGTAAGACCAGCCCAATAAGCCAATGAAAAGCCCAATTTCGTGTGACACGCGCTAAGGAGCCTAGAAAAACTAATTTTTTAACTTTTCAACCTAAAACCTTAACTTTTACGTTTTTTTAACTTTTCAACTTAAAACTTTAACTTTTGCATAAAAATCCATAACTAATAGGGCTAATGGAGTGAAGGGTATCGATTCCACATATGATATTAGTTATGGATTTTTATGCAAAAGTTAAGGTTTTAGGGCAAGAAGTTAAAAAACGCAAAAGTTAAGGTTTTGGGTCGAAAAGTTAAAAAAATCAACTTGGCTGGGCTGCTTAGCATGTGGCGCGCGTCATGGGCCTCTCTAAGACTTATTGGGCTGGTATGAGATTAAGCTTAACCTAAGACCGTCTTATAGTAAACCAACTCCTATCTATTATTGTTATTATCATTAAATTATTGTATTTATAAAATAGCTTTCAAACTGTGTCATGCACGAACTAAAATGCAAAGTTAACCAAGAGTATCAGGAAATCTGTGTGCGGCTTGACGTACGATTGATAAACCATATAATGTGCACACAATGTCTTTTTTAAGGGGGTTAATTGCCAAATGCCAACTACTTAAGGAGGGGTTACCAAGTATTTTGTGAGTTATTGACTATTTAGGGGGTTACGGACTGTATAGAGGGATTAAAACTGTTTGAGGGGTCATAACTATTTAGGGAGGGGTTACTGACTTTTTAGACGGGAGTACTGACTTTTTGGACAGGCTATTAAAAGCATGGGTTACCGACTGCTTTAGGTGGATTTGGGGAGTGAAAGAGTAATGTATGGGTTACTATATACTCCCGCCACACCATTAGTTAATGGGGAGGCCAGCCACATATAATAATTTGGGAACTAACAGTGCTATCTTAATTTTATCTTAAAACTAAATTAAAATCGTTGTATAATCTCAAACACTCCAAGTTGCTTTTTCTCCTGCTTCCAAATTTAATTGAATCACGGTAATTTCCAATTTATATTGTACGAGTATTGAGATTGATTGGCTAACCTCATTAGTTTGCCTGGCACTATTATATATAAAGAGATAAAAACTGTTTTTACAAGACTAAGAGTCTAATTACCAAATTACCGTAATACACCCCCTCAATCTTTACGGGGAGGAATTACGGATAGATTGGAACGATGTTTACAAAGCAACTCAGAAGAAAGACCCTTAGTAAAAATATCAGCAACCTGTAACTGTGTCGGAACGTGCTTGACTTGAAGTCCACCTTTAGCAACCATCTCACGAACAAAATGATAATCAACATCAATGTGCTTACTACGATTGTGATGAACAGGATTGGCAGTAAGATACATAGTAGAAACATTATCACAATAGAGAATGGTAGGCCGTCGATGAAAATACCCTAAATCAGCCAACAATTAACCTATCCAAATTGTTTCGGCTGCAGTGTAGGCAACAACACGATACTCAGCTTCAGTGGAAGACTTGGAAACAATAGGTTGCTTCTTGGAGCGCCAGGAGATCAAATTCTTCCCTAGGAAGACAGCATAGCCAGTAGCAGAACGCCAAGTGTCAGGACACCCGGCTCAATCAGCATCAGAGTAGGCAACAGACATAGTAGGGGAGCCAACACTGTGAAAAAACAACCCATAATCAGAAGTTCCCTGCAGATAGAAACAACCCTAGCGTCCAAGGCAAGCTTTAGGGGACATTTGGAAGTAGCTTGCCAGAACATGTTTCTTTGCGTTAGAGACCGACGTGGAGAAGATAATAGTCGATTTATGAAAGTTTACTAACTGGCCCGTGGTTTGACAGAAACTGTACATCTATGACT
This sequence comes from Patellifolia procumbens, assembly GCA_947645195.1. Lineage (NCBI taxonomy): Eukaryota > Viridiplantae > Streptophyta > Magnoliopsida > Caryophyllales > Amaranthaceae > Patellifolia > Patellifolia procumbens. The sequence continues at coordinate 1,782,066 of CANSGD010000429.1, forward strand.
GCTTAAAGGGAACTGCACGTCGTTCGAGTAGCTTTATAGAAGAGAAAAATGTCAACAGCAAAGGGGAGGCATGGGATTTTTGTGGGTTTGGGACAAATTTGAAAGCCAAATCCACTGGATTTGATTTTAGTTTGGAGATTAAGAAGTCCGATAATACCTTCCATACAAATGATGAAGAGATAGGGTGAAAGGTGTCACCCTGCCTTAGACCTCGACTCGTGGAACTAGCTGGTCATTGACCCATTGAACTCGATGGAATAAGAAAGTTTAGTAACACATCGTTTAACAAGGTTAATCCATTTGGTGGAGATATCAATCTAGCTAGGAGAGGCACCCCCATAGGTATTCTCATTCGATCCTATCATATGCTTTTTCCAAGTCAAGCTTAAGAACACACTTTTTATACTTTTGGAAAGTGTTAGAACTTTCTGGACTATGAGGATGTTGTCATGGATGAAACGATCTTTCGTAAAGGCATTTTTTTAACAGGGCTAATGATACTTGGCTATTACTACATTAGTTCTTGAAAAGTAAAATGAATTTTTTTCTAAAAAATATAATCTCATTTATTACGAGATTATGTTAATGTAAGAAGAAAATCCTCTAGGCTTCCCTCGCACAGGGCCCCCACCTAGAGGCGTATTACAAGCCAAACACCCCCACCCCACCGCAACTCCCCAACATCGTTTACAGGGTGGGTTGGGTCTTCGCAATTTGGAGGCTCTTAATCACGCTACGTTGTATTGGACGGCTTGGCAACTCCAGCAACAACCGCATCTTTTGGTTAGTCGTGTCCTTTCGGCTAAATACAATAACGTTAGTCCTTTATGTCATAACGGACGTTTCTCCACTTCTCCTTCGTGGAGTTTTCGTAAGCTGGTTGGCATGAGCCGGATTCTTCAAACGGGCCTCGCACATCGTATTAATAAAGGTGCTACAACTTCTGTTCGTTCCCCAGTATGGATAGGTGAGTTTCCTATTGTTCTCAAAGCTACGACCCCACCTAATCTTTCCTCCGTTAGGGATCTACTTACAAGCCAGGGTGAATGGAACGCCCATCTCATTTGGCACTCTTTCTCCACTCTCACAACTCAACGAATCCTTGCTATTCCTCTTCCACACTCTGAGTCTGCAACTTATGATGAGATTTTTTGGCGGCATACCAATAATGGTGATTACACTATAAAGTGGCTAGAGCGTGTCGGTTGCACCAACACTCCGTCAACCTTTTGGTACGGTGAGTTTTTTGGAAGCAAAGGCTTCCCCCTGTTGGCTAATTTCCTGTGGCGCTTACTACATGATATCCTTCCTACCAAGGACAACTTACGATAGCGCAAGGTAGTGGTTCCCCCTACGTGCACTTTCTGTCAGTGTGCAGATGAAACTGCGACGCATCTTTTTCGGGATTGTCCAGTCACCATGCTGGTCTGGGCAACATCCCATCTGGAAATTCGTTCTAATACCAGTCATATGGGGCTATCGGATTGGATAAAGCACTTCCTCCTGTACTTTGCGAAACTGAATGGGCCTGAGGGTCATCTCATTTTTTTATTTGCAACCATATTATGGAATCTCTAGTGTTATCGAAACTCACTCGTGTTTCAAGGGCTCTCTTGTTCACCACAACAGATCATTCAGCAATATCACGCCCATCTTCAACGGTACCTCAAATCCCCTCATCAGCCCTCATCCTTTCCCCCCAGGCGCAAGATTTTGGACACGCAGTATTTATTTTGGCACCCCTTCCCCGTCACTGGATGCACGACTACTTGTGGATGGAGCGTGGAAGCAGCACAAATCCGGTACAATTGTGGGTGTGGCTGATATTGGCTGAAAGCTCTATACTCCAGGCCACTCCGTCTCAGACGGACATCGTCTCTTTGCTTCTTCCACATTCCAGGCAGAACTTTTGGCATTATGTGAAGGTTTGTAGGTAGCGCAAACATGCAACACTAAGTTATGGATCAGCGTGGATTCTCAACTGATCATTCCTCTTTGTGTGAGTGAATAGAGGTGTTCAATGGGGCGGGCTCGGGCCGGGGCGAGTCAGTTTGTAAACGGCTCGGACTGGGTCGGGTCTGGGGAAAGTGACAACGGGGCAGGGTGGGTCAGGGTCAGATGATCCGCCCCGGCCCGACCCTTTTACAAACCCAAAAACTTTTTAAAACCCAATTCTTCTTTCTTTTCTTCTAGTTCTTTTCTTCGAGCTCATGTTCTCTTGCCATTCTACCACTGTATACGCTATTGGTGGTGGAGCACTCCAAATTCTTTTTCTTTTTTGGTGAAACCCTCCATTGCCAACAAAAAAGGATAATAATTACAAAAAGGCACATATTGGTATTTTTGTGGTTGTTTGATGTGAAGTTCAAAAAGTATGATTAATTACCCCAAATGAGATGCTGAATTTTAACGGAGGCAGTTGCCGCCTTGCCGGAGTACCGCAGAGCATCCATTGCCAGCACAACAGTGTAGAAGAGGTGAAAGGTGAAACCCTCCAAACCCTTAATAAAATAATTTAAAAAAACTTGAAAGCGTATGGACCAAATTTATGCATACTGAATTACTGATACTGAGATTCGGCAAGTCGAGCAGAATGAGAAAGCCAGATCAAAGGGGAGAGAGAGTAATATAATTATAATAAAAAAGATTAAAATTTATAAGAAAGCCTTAAGGCCCTTTTCTAGCCCTCTTGAAGCCCGTTTTGAGCCCGCCCCTCTTTGTTCTTCACCCGACCCGTTTCAGCCCGCCCCACTTCAAGCCCGCCTCTCTAAGACCCTCCTACTAACTGGGCCGGATCAGGGCTGAAAATGGGGCCCCGCCCCATTGCACAGGCCTATGTGTGACCCAACTACTTGTGACGCTCTCAGTGTCAATCTTCTCCGGCGTATCTTTTCTATTATGTCTTCCTTTCAGTTTGTTACTTGTGTTAAAGTTAGTCGTAGTTGTGTCCATGACGTGCACGACGTTGCCATTCAGGCACGTCGGACCTCAGCTTTTAGTCTTTGCCTGTAATCTTGTTTTAAATAAACCTTTATATTTAAGACTATTGTTATTTTTTATTTTATTAACCACCGGCAATAATTTGTACAATAGAATAATGCCTATAGGCTGTAGCCTATAGCCTATGAGTTCTAGAGTACGCTACTATAAATAAAGAGGAAAGGTTGTCCAAGGAAATTGTGGAGCAGATAGTAGGGCATTACATATAATTGGATCCAAGTTGGAAAAAATGGAGAGGGTCTCAGTGAACATGCTTGCTTTTGCTGTTTTAGTAACAGTCTTCTTGCTTTGTACTACAACAGGTTATTTTCTTCAGTTGTGTATCTTGTTTTTTTGTTGATTAAATTAAGTAGTCGTTTAATTGATGAATGTTGGAAGTAAAATAATCTAGGAAGTTTATTTTCACGTAGTAGTTCAATTTCTTAGAGTATAAGGAAGGTTGTTTGGTTGATTATGTGAAACAAAAATTTTCATTAGATGTGATGGTAAATAACTTGTTCCATCTTCTCGGACATTCTTATTGCTAGAAAGTGTAGATTGTCATACTTTTATCAACTCAAAATACTTCATATTCATCTATTTCCTACGAAAAATACTTTTCATGTTTGTATATATCAAGCACCAAAAACTTAGCTTTTATATCATTGCCGAACTCATAATCATTATGTCTTACTTTAACGAATGTATACATTATAAAAATACCATCGTATCTCCCATCAAAAAGAAAGTTTGAAGCACTATCTTCTTGGAATTATTTTATCACTAGCTTTGAATGCACACAAACATATAAGTTTTTATAATAATATAAAAAAGATGGTTAGTTTAGAAAAGACTTTTGCAAAAATAAAACTTTAAAAACAGTTAGTTATAGAGAGGGAGTTATGCCTATTATTTAAAACTTAAAAATAATGATATTGATTTTCTCTTTCCTTAAATAATAGAAATATTTCAAAATATAAATACTTCAATAATTAGATATTGACGGTCAAGACTCAAGAGCGGGTATTAGAGACCACAAAGAAAGCGACTAGAAAAACCAAGATATGGCAAAAAATATTGTATTATTTATGCGTGAACATGGCTTTTGACACATAATTGCCACCAAGTATCGATTGGTTTAGAGGTGAATATTTGTATATAACAAGCAAGAGATTGTGCAATTAATGAAACTTCATTAGGGGCGGGGTTGGAAGTGGGATTTCTCCTTATATCCTTCCAAGGTACACCCACTCTCAATTGCGTGCCTTTGCATGTATAGTTGGATCGAGTTGATTTGTCCGGAATTTTGCTTTGATAGGGCACTACTTTCTAGCAACCCAGAATTTATATACATAGAATTAATACTCTCTCTAGTAAACTATGCTATAAATGTTGATCGAGTACTATTTATTATGCAGCTCCAGTGCTTGGAAGGTTGGCAACAAACTCTGAAGAAATGCCATTACAAGTAGAAGAATTGGCAGGAAGAATCCAGCAGAAAATACATCAGATTGAAAACCAGAAAAAACAGATGATGTTTAAACAACCAATTAATGTTCTTGAAGTATTTGAGGAAGCTATAAACAAGCAAGAAATTGCAACCTCGTCGTCATCTTTGAAATGCGTAGACAAAGGCTGGTATTGTAACAATGTGTTTAGTCCGCACTGTTGTACTACTTTTGCATGTGTACCACCAGGTATTTTTGGTGGTGTCTGTGTGGCTTAAAATTAAGAGCAGTGTGCCTCTGTGGCTGCCTGGACGCACTGCTTATCTATCAACTTTCCCTGTAGTGTTGCGTTATGAATGATGCCGTTGCTTCGTAGTTTATGCTTGTTAGTACACAAGCAGAAACACTAGTACTGCAACGTAAATAAATAAAATGTAAGATTTGTTAGTAAGGATGTAATATAAGTATTGTGTGTGTTTGCCTGTTTGGTTGATCAGTAACTGAATGATGGTGTTCCTTTATGCATGAATTATGGTTAGTTATCATCGGTGTATTTGTTATATGGTGCATAAGTTGGCAAAAAACATTGCGCTCCTTTTTGTCTTGGAATAACGAGCTGGGCCTACACACAGTGTCCACACTGGCAAACATAAGATCACATAGGGATTCGATCCTAAAATCAATTGGTGTTAGGTAAAGTAGCTCATTAAACATATCTGTGAATCACCCTCCCTTTCCTTCTCAATGTGGGACGACAATTGGATATTTCTGCTTAACAACATGTCCAGCATAACGCCAGAACAAATAAGGATTTTTGTTAACGCTTAGTGGCTTGGTGTTTATCCCGATGTGTGTGTAAATAATCTGCCTTTTCAGTCATCTCAGATTCTCAAATTATTTATCTCTTATGTTCTATATAGCCCAACAGCCTAAAGGGGTGACAGACCGTTAAGATTCCTAAGGGTCAATTCTTTTCAACTTATTTTCAATCCTTATTAGAAAAATAAAGTGCAAATAAGGTGAAATAAGGTCTAAGGGTTTGTTCTCTTCAACTTATTTTCAGTTCAGTTTCAATCACTTCAGTTCAATTAAGTTCAGCTCCAACCAATTCAGTTCAGTTCAACTTCATTCATTATTTAACCATATTGTTAAATATTATGATTATTGTTGGTCTAATTTATTTTTCTAATTACTCTTACTGTTATAATGATGATTATTGCTATATATTTTTTTGTTTATTATATCATATTATCAATATTATTATTAGAGTTGAGCATAGTTTGAATTAGTACGGTTTGTGGTTTAACATATTTATCTCAATACATTTATTCTAATTTTTGAATGTTGTTATATTTACCGACCAGATATTCACTATTACATCATACAATAAGCTACAAGAAGCTAAAAGATAGTGAAAAATTACAAAGTTGCTAATACTATTACTATTTAAGGTACATAACCGTGGTTAAATTGAATACTACAAATACTTTGGCGGTTTATGATGCGGTTTGGTTATAAATATTAGGATTTTTTGTTGAAAACTACCTATATTTGGAGTCATTTTGTGAATAATTACCCTATTTTCTGTTAACTTTTTGATGGAAAACACCACAAGGTTGTGATACCAAAAGGTTTTCAAGAAAGTAGGTAGTTATTTTTCATTTTTTTTGAAACAGGGTAGTTATTCACAAAAGGACTCCAAATCTAGGTAGTTTTCAGCAACGTAAAATAGACCAATCCAAGACTGCTAACTATGGTTTGGTCAAAAGTCAACCGTACAAACCAAGCCCATAAACCAATGGGACTTATGGGAGGAGGAAATAACAGTGGGCCTGGGCTTGCTAGGTTGAATTCAGCCCAAAGATCCAGCCTTATATGTCAATTCAACCGTGACTTATTTATATTGTTGTTGTTGGTGGTGAAGGAGCTTGTTGTTGGGCCTGGTCGTACCTTGGCAGTAGAGCCCGAGCCAAACCCAGTTCATTGTCATCAAATAGTATAAAGCACATTTTGATTCGTGTCTTTTTCACAATTAAAAATTTCAAATAAAGCTATAAAGAGAGAAGTAGAAGCAAAATATAAGATGCGTATTACTCTTATGCTTAAGAGAACGAGTCATAATTCATAGGGCATCATCTAATTGCTGTCGACAATAATATATAAGTGTTTTGTCATAAAAAATATTTTAAAAATATTGTTTTACAAAATTTATTAGAAATATAAGGTATTTCTGTTATTATCATTAATCTTTAATTATTATTAATTACTAATCACAGTATTACATATGTTCATATAATAATTATTATTATTACTTCAAATTTATATTTATATTTATTAATTAGTAATAACTATATTATTATCAATAGAGCTGTCAATTCGGGTGTGTAGGTCGGGTTTGGGTCGGGTCATGTCGGGTCGGGTGTCGCTCGGGTCGGGTCAAGTTCGGGTATCCGTCTAGTTAGGTCGGGTCGGGTTTGGGTCGGGTCTGTTTCGGGTCAGCTTGGTTCGGGTCTGAATCACTTCGGGTTCAGGTCGGATTGAACCCGGGTCGGGTCATTTTTGGGTCGGTTTGGTTCGGATCGGGTTTGGAACAGGTTATGACGATTAATTTCGGGTAAGGTTCAGGTTGGGTCAATGTCGGTTCGGGTCAACCTCGGATCGGGTTACGCCCGGGTCGGGTCAACCTCGGATCGGGTTATGCCCGGTCCGATCAACCTCTGGTCGGGTTACGTCCGGGTTGGGTCAACCTCGGATCGGGTTATGATCGGGTTGTGTTGAACTCGGATCGGGTTATGCCCGGGTCGGGTCAACCTCGGTTCGGGTAATATCCAGGTCGGGTCAACCTCAGATCGGGTTATGATCGGGTCAGGTTAGCCTGTGATCAGGTCTAGGTCGGGTCGATTTTGTTTTGGGTCTAGTTCGGGTTGATCTCGAATCCGGCTATGTATAGGTCAAATTATGTTCGAGTCAATTTAACATCATAGCGGATTGGTTCAAGTCAATCAAATTTCAAAACCGGGGATTAATTCGAATTTGATATATATATATTTGAGTGGCGATGAGTTTTTTCTAATTTAGTTTTAGTATGATCGATTGTTAACCAATATATCGAGACTACTTGTTAAGTCTTATACCAATCAAGTGACTACGTTATTCCTCTTTTAAGATACTGTGTGTTTTGGAGAAGATTTAAAGTTGGAAAAACTGAAATATTCAATGCTTGAACACAATTTAGATTATTATAATTTCATAAATCTTTCTAATAATCACTATTTTTGAATTCAATTTAGAATATTAACTTAAGATAGTAATTTACAATGTTTAATATAGGTATATTTTGAATTATTTAAATTGAGTTAGGAGACATTAACAAGTATAAGGTTTACATATATTCAATTACAATGTTTAACTAAGGTAATTAGAATGATCAATTGAGGTTATAATTCTAATTAAGTGGAGTGTTGAATATTGAATCAATAGTTAAGACAATTAACACAAATGTTCTATTGTAGATGTTAGATATAAAATACTTGAAAGTAATTCATTAAAAAAATTAAAAATATACTTGAGGTCAGGTCGGGGTATGATCGGGTCGGGTCTTGTTCGTGTCGGGTCTTGTTCGGGTCAGGTTGAGGTTAGGTCGGGTCTTGTTCGGGTCGGGTTGAGGTTAGGTCGGGTCATGTTCGGGTCGAGTTGAGGTCGGGTCGGGCTATGTTCGGGTCGGGTTGAAGTCAGGTCGGGTTATGTTCGGGTCGGGTTGAGGTCAGGTTGGGTTATGTTCGGGTCGGGCTGAGGTCAGGTCGGGTTATGTTCGGGTCGGGTTGAGGTCAGGTCGGGTCAGGTCATGTCCGGTTCGGGTTAAAGCCGGGTTAAGTCAGGTAAATTCAGATACGGGTTGAGTTCGGGTCGGGTGCGGGTCGGGTTCAGGTCAACAATTGTCAGGTCGATTCGGTTACAGGTTGAGGTCGGGTCGAGTGGAGGTCGGGTTCAGGTCAAGGATTGGCAGGTGTCATTCGGTTACGGGTTGAGTTCGAGTCGGGTGCAGGTCGGATTCGGGTGCTTCATTTCTCGGGTCGGATCGGGTCGGTTCCAGGTCGGGTTCGGTTGAAATTCCTGGAGCAGGTCAGGTTTTGACAGCTCTAATTATCATCATTACTCACTAGTATTAAAATCTGAAATCCTTCTATACGCCTTTTTATTATTATCACCAGATGTGGCATAAGTACCTAGTTTCAGTTCAATATACCTTCAATATCATATGATTGTTAGGTCCATTATTTTCAATGTATTTTTGCTTATATGAACTTACGTGAACTTATAAGACCTTATTCGACCTTATTCGACCTTATTAGACCATATTTAACCTTAATAGACCTTATTAGATGAAACTTTATTAGACCTTATTCGATTATATAAGGATTGCAAATAAGTTAAAAAGAACGGACCCTTAATATATGTTAACCAAAAAACTGAAAGCTGCTCGCTATGCTGAAGAGACAATTCGATAAGTTTATGAGAAAATTAAAGAGAAATCATATGATTGTACTCCCTCCGTTTATTTTTAATTGTTACATTTACTTTTGGGGATAACCAAGAAAATTTATGAAATCTATGCAGTGATTGCTTGGGAAAAGATAAATTTGTTTGAGTAATAAATAAAGTATGAGATAGAATGTTATAAAAACAAATAAAATATGGGATGGTTAGGTGTTTAATAAAAAACAAAAAAAACAAGTGAACCTCAAAAGTGTGGTAACACTACTAGAATTAACATCTTCAACGACGAACAAATTCGTCGTTAAAAGGGTAATAATTCGTCGTTAAAGGTAATTAATGACGAACACGTTTCGTCGTTATGACCGTCGTTACTAGTCCTGTCGTTATTGACATTTACGACGAAATTAGCTTGTTCGTCATCTAATTTTGCACGACCATTATATTGTTCGTCGTTATAATAATAACGACAAACAAAAGGCAATAACGACCAAAAATTTTGTCGTAGAAGTTCTTCGCAACAACTATAAAATGGCTCCGGCAACGACAAAAAAATTCGTCGTGAATTCTCTTTTTAACAACTACATAAACGTCTCTAACTTTGTTCGTCGTAATAATTAGCAATGTTTCAATCCGAATTTACTTTTATCAAATTTTTCCACTGGCAACATTAGATTAGTCAAAATATAATTACACAAATATAAAAAGTAAATTAAACTTTCATTGAAAACTCCAAAAAGTAAGCATACAAAAAGGTCTTCATCTAACCAAAAGTACCAATTTCTTAATCTAATATACGGAGTTCCTGATCTAACTAAGATTATTCGAAAAATTAAATAAAACAAGAGATTGAATTATAAGTTCCTTGTGTTGCATGTCTTGTGGTCGTTACAGTAATTCACTCCACATCTTCAAATTAAAGACCAGACACGAGAAGAAATAAAGTTTAAGATCATTGATACATCCATTAGAAGAAAGTACAATTTATTAGTTTAATAATCATAAAATTAACAGCCAATAATCAAACAATTGATCTTGTGGCATAATGTCCTACTTTATGCTTATACTCATATCACTGTATAGATGGCGATATCAGAGTTTTACATCAGTTCTTATTGACAAATTTCTAGTTCTCACTAACCACGCAGCCATGTAAACACAACTCAGTTCATACACAACGAGAACATGCGCAAATGATCCAGGGAAAGATCCCAAAGCTTATAAGCTAGCTTGGCGAGGAATATGTGTAGTTTTTTCAATTTTACTTTGGTTTGTTGGACAAAAGAAAAATCTGCTAGAACTTCAAATTTGAGAAAGTTTCAATAGATACGTTCCAGTCCAATAAATAAGTTTAAAAATAGGAAATAGTAATAGACACAATACCAAAATCATAATAGTTGGGTTTAAGATTAGATTGAAATGCTTATATTTTTCTGCAGTATCACACATCAATAAGTGGTCAGTAGGAGCAAGAGCACTAGGTCAACGCACTGTCAATGAAGAACTAGGCACGATAGGTTCTATACCTCCACTGAAAGTTAAATGTTTCTGCTTACTGACTCAAAAATGAAAGAATTGAATATTTATGACAGCTTTATGAATCACACATTATTTAACTTAAGATGGCAATGGTAAAATCTTTTAAAATTAACTGAAATTACTTCTTTTGTGCATAAAAATGCTATCACTGAGGAAACATCTTTAATTCTGATTAGAACATGCATTCCAGTAGCAACTCGGTTTATAAACCGTTCAGTAGCACCTACACTCAAGCTCCAATCTACTCTAGAATTAGAGTCTAATCATTGTATTGTTATTTCTTAATAGAGACAACCGGAGTGATGTCATGATGAGTGAGTGATGCGGCGGTGGGAAGGGAAGGTTAACTATATGCCGGGAAAACCGACGAAGGGGGTTCAAACCCTGGAGGAAACCGTGAAGGAGTCCTCATTGATGTAGGGCTTGCGTGCAAGCCGGAGCTCGATGCGTCATGTAGCATAGAGGGCTGCGGTGGAGACCACAACGGTGCACCCTGAATCCCGCCGCTGAAGGCGGACGAACCACCAAGGAAGGGTGCTGGGAAGGCGGTGGAGTAGGAGAACCCACCCTGGCCAACGAAAAGACCCACGGTGGGCGGGGCTGCAGCGTCAAAAGATCGTGTCTGCGACACGAGAGGCAGGCGGGGTTGCTGTAGGGGGCTGCTTGAAGCGCCGGAGGCCGGCGCAGCGGCGGCGATGGCCGGAGGTTGCGACATGCCGGAAGAAACCGTGAGGGAAATAATCTAGGGTTTAGATTGTTTTTATTATCATCAGTATTACTTTCCTTTTTGTTGTTGTTATTATTATTATTATTTTTATTATCATTATTAATCTTAAATCCTCAATTTAATAACTAGTTTTCTAGTAACTTACCTGCTTAATTAATTAGTTCACAATATTCACAAGTAGTATAAATTATATAATTTTAACTTGGTGTTTTCATTCCATGTATAAGAAATTAGTTGAATTAAATTAAGGGTTTTTTGTCAGAAGGAACCTAATAAAACACCACTTTTGTAGGGAAGGACCTAATAAAAAAAATTTGTCTAAAAAGACCTAATAAAATACTTCCGGTTGTTACTAACAACCTATTTATGATTTTCCGGCCAAAAAAAAGTTTCCGGCATTGACTTTTTATTACCCCTCCATTGACTCGTTTTTTTTACTTCATCTCTTATTACTCCTCTCCTCACTCCCAAATAACCCATCTCTTTCCTCCAAATTATTTCCTCCAAAATCAGATTCATCTCAACTCCAAATTTCTCCCAAATTTTCAAAGGTAGGGTTCTTCTTAAATTTCTCCCAATTTCGATCTCAAGCTTAAATATTCAGCAAACACAAGGTATGTTGTTACTGAAATTCGAAAACTCAGGTTTCCTAAAATACATTTTGTTGGAATTCGAAAATTAGGGTTTTAATTTATCTTTTCCACCTAATTTTATCTCTTTTGTTGAAGGAAAATGTCTGAGAGTTAATCTTTGAAGCAAAATCTCTTTTACCCCTCCTTTTGCTTCAAAAACGGATCTTTGAACTACAATCCATAAACCCCTTCTTGTTGTCCTGAGTGTATTGATTGCAATAGAAAGAGAAAGAGCAGTGTTAATGAAAGAGATGAAAGAGAAGCAAGAGGAAGGTGGGAGAATTGTTGAATCTGATTTTGGAGGAAGGTAATTAAGCTTGAATCATCATATATTTATTTTCGCGGTAATTATTAAGGTAGTCCTAAAAAATAGGACAATAATGTATTTTGTTCCTAGCTTTGCGGTTTTCGATAAAGAGTTACCTGGCCCTTATCCAATTCCAATTTTCTTGGACTTGAAGTACTCCCTCATGTGCACGATATTTTTCTAACCCTAAAGAAGTATACCGGTGATTTGCTCACTCTTGTTAGCACGTTAATTGCCAAGGCTATCTCCACTTCCATGGTTTCTCAACCACCTCTCACGTTAGATGTCGATAATACTAAAACCTCCATGTAATGTATACTTTAGAATTTAAATCTTTGATGGACTAAGATCTTTGATGATAAATCGACCTTACTTTCACACACACACAAACGGGTTGTTTCTATCCGAGGCTTGATTGGGATTCTTGGTATTATATGTGCAATAGTTTAAAATGTTTAAGATTAATTTATAATAACTTGAGAATTCTATGCAGATACAAGTAGGAAACAGAGTAGCTGTGACTTTTAAAAGATCATATGGGACAATAAAATTCTACAGCCTAGCTCTCGAAAGCTAGAAGAGCATATGAACATTAGGAGTGACGACTGCCGACCGCCTCACGTTCTTGAGTCCGAGTCGTCTTCCCAAGTTTGTTCAGAGTCTTCCCGAGTCTGCTCAGAGTCGTCTTTCCCTGCTCTCATTGCACCCAAGGAGTCTGGAGATGTTTAGCATGCTCGCCTTGGTCATACTTCAGCTAGAGTGTTAGGAATTTTACGTTCACACAACTCGATTTCATGTAATTCTAAGTTTCATGACGATGGCGTTCATTGCAAAGTAGGAAAGATACATCGTTTGCCTTTTGAGTCTGTGACTCATCGTGCCCCATATCCCTTATATTTAATACATAATGACCTTTGGCAATCGCCTATTAAATCAAATCAATATTTTCAGTATTATGTGGTTTTTGTTGATGATTATTCACGTTTCTCTTGGCTTTATCCACTTAAACTGAAATCTGATGTTTATTCGACTTTCTTAGCTTTTCAAAAACTTGTTGAGAATATGTTTCTCTTAGCTTTATACGAGTCGCCATGTCTTGTTTAATGAACGTAAATTTCCCTATCGTACCATCGTGTCTAGCAAGTCCCTTGCCTTGTCTTTCGACGAGTTCCTTGACCCCTTGTTTTTGCTTCCGAGTCTCACTTCGTCTAATGGGCCTTGTTTTCCTTAGGTTGCATCCTATCCTGAGTCGTATGGTCACCCTCGTGTCTCATAAATGCTTACGTCTAGCGTATCTCCTTGTGCGTCATCCCCCGAGCCTCCTAGACCTTTGCCCGCAGCCACCTGTTTGCCCTAGTCCTAAGCGGGTTAAGATTAGGTTGGAAACTTCAAAGTGACACAACTCCTTTTGAAAATGGGTTGCGTCAACCCGTACGTTTAAACGGGTTATGGATTGGGTTCGGGTTGGGTTGTGGATTGGGTTGGGTTAACCTTTTCAACTCTAGTTTTTTGTTGTTAGAGACCTAATATTAAAATAGGTATATATTTTGTATGGAAAGACCTAGTAAATCTTTTATGATGACCAATTGATCATATACACCAAAGTACTTCCTCCGTTTTTAGCTGCAACAATTGGGAATATTTGTGAGAGGTAAAATATTCAATTGTTGCAGCTAAAAAAACGGAGGAAGTAGTTTTCTTCTTATTACATTTAACCTCCTCTTAACCCAAAGTCAGCATCTTCAACCTCCTCTTGTCACGTTCAAATCAGTTTCCAGAAAAAAAACCGCCCTAAACCTCCGAATTTCCTTTCCGTTTTCTCGCTTGAAAATTATCTTCTTCCCAAATTTAATTCCCATCCATATTCTATCAAATCAAATCCCTAAAACAATGGAATATGAAATTTCTCATAAACGTTCATATGAATCAGAATCACATATAATTCTCTATCTTCAATCTTCAACGGATATGTGTTTACCTATAAATAATATGCCTTCTATGTCCTCCTTAACTCATCAATATCTCCTCTTTCTATTGATTTCAATTGGGAACATTGGGTATCTCTTTTTTTCTTCTGATTTTCACTCCATTGCTGAAGCCGATTAGCCGAATTGTTAGGTTTGTGTTTATCTTCCCTAATTTTTTTTTATGAATTTTCTTTTTATTGTTGTATTATTAATTATTAATTTATATTGTTGAATTTATGGATTGTTATATTATATTTCTGTTGAATTTATGAATTGTTATATTACGTTTCTGTTGAATTGTAGCAGACGTTCTGTGCTTCTGTTGAATTTGGCAGGCGTTGTTATTGTTGAGTTTACCAATTTGTGAATTGTGACCTCTGCATTTTGCCATTATAATTGTTAAGGTTTTAAGTTGTATTTTTGTCATTTTGTCAAGGCCTAATTCATTAATTAGTAGAGAAGATCCCTGTAAATTAATTAATGACTTTGTTGAAGTGCTCCTATTTGTGTTCTTTTTATACATTTTGGTGATACAACTCTTGATTCTTGAACTTTATAATCTAATTGAACATATGGAGACAATGGTGTTTGCAATCAGTTAAGTTTAAAGTGTCTTTCCGCTATATAAAATTGCTCAACATTATTGGTTTTAATCGTCTTTTTATTGTTCAACATTATCGGTTTGTTATCGTTTTTCTTAATGATATGTTTCCATTGTATTTTGCAGATGGGATTGTAAGATGTGAATTTGAAGTTATAATTGAGCTTGCTCATCTTTCCTTCGGATGATAAATAGGTGCTATTGTTCTTTTCTATAGTCGTTACTTTATTAGCTTTATATTTGCTTACTAAATGTTGCCTAGGAGACAATTGTGTGGTAATGACAAGAGGAAAAAAGAAAACGAACAAATGAGATAATTGAATCACAAAAGGTGCCATTGACAAATATTTTGCTAAATCTGTTAACGTGGTAGAGCCTTCTAATGAGTTGGATGGAGATGATAATGAAAATGTTACCAATGACCCTTCTAATGAATTGGGGGGAGATGGCAATAATGAAGAATTTCATGAGAATTTAAATAATGAAGACAATACCGATGTGCCTAATGAGGATGCTAGTAATATGAATGACCCAACTAATGTACCAAATGCATCTAATGTTGATAATGTAGGTATTGATTCTCATGCAGTCCCTCTTTTAGATAGTTATGATCCTAAAAATTGAGGTAATCTCGACAATAAAAGGAGGGATATTGATGTAGACACTATTATTAGTGATTTTGTATCTAAAAATGCTCGTAGAAATTGTTTTGTTTAAACAATTGAGCATTTAATTTAATGTTTTTCCATATCAAACTTGATGTAACTTTTAGGTTGTTTTTAAGCATATTAAAAGGTGTTGTTACGTCAATTTTTTTCATTTTGCTTACCCTTGGAATTCAATATCTTTTTAAATACTTGTTAATAGGGCCCCAAATTTTAGGCTCGCCCTGAGGCCACCAAAATCTCAAAAAGGGCATGTATATAGCATCAATATAATCTCATATTTATAAATGAGGTTATATATTTTTAAATTTATACACTAGCGTTATATGTACGCAATGCCTAAGAGATCGGGTTAAAGATCTAATTCGTAAAACAGTTAATTGCCGAAATAGTAAAGCAATTAGGATTTTTTTTCCTTTTTCATATCCACCCCTTTTCTCTCTCACACACACACATACACCCACACCTACACACCCACAAATTAGCATAGGCATACGTAGTGGCAAGTTAAATATGCATTGTGTTTAGACCTGACAAAACTTGACCTGACCAGAAACAAAAACCCAAAAACGACCTGATAAAAATAGGTCATGAACACGAAATCACAACTCAGAACTCGAACATATCCGAACTCGAAAAAAATCAGGAAACTGTGTCAAACCAAAACTGACTGAAAACCGACCCGACAGATGGTTTTTCTAGGTTTATATAACTGAATTTTGAAGCATTTTGGTTTTCAACTTGAGCAAAATAAAGGTATATTGTATATTTGTCCTTAAATTTTGACGGGTGTATACGTGATATCAATCATTTTAGTTATTATAATTTACGTATATCTATTGCATAAACATTGAACATTTATTTATAGATATAATATAAAAAATAATTAGCAAAATTTGTGCCAAAAATAGAAACTTAAAAGACAGCCTTGTTCATCAGCCCGACCTGAAACCGAATTCTTTGGGTCACGGTCAGGGGTCTGATAACCCGATATCGAAACTGACCCGATCTGAAATCGCACATACCCTATCCGACCGACCTTTTTTCAGATTTGTGCTTAATTAGCCACACACTTTGTTTCGGGGGATATGAGAAAACAACAAAAGAAATGAAGGAAGTGGATTAAAATAACAAGTTAAGATTGGATAATTGACTTTTCAACTGAAAGATACTTCGTAATCTGTAAAAAAGTAAGGATAAATTGTACTTTACGACCTTTATTTTACAGCTTTTTGTAAACTACCACCTTTTAGTTTTTTTTTAAACTACCACATTTACTCTTACAAATGTTTATATACTCCCACCTGATAACGGAATCTGTCAAAAAAATCGTATAATGGGGCCCACTGATTACAAACTTAGTTAAATACCCCCCTTAACCCCATTTCTCTTCTATTCTCTCTTTCTCTCCCCTCATAAATTTAAGATCACCTTCCTTCAACCAAGAAATCCTTGATTTTTTGGTTTAAAAAACCTAAATTATAATAGCCCAAATATTGTAATTCTGCAAAAAGATCAAACCCATATCAATTACACAGAAAATTGAACAACCCATATGAATTGAATCAAAATTGTTAGATACCTAGAAATGTTTGATTTTTGCAAGAAATCCAAAACCCAAATCAATTAGACATATAATTTTTGAAACTAGATAAATTAAGCACGAAAATTCAACAAAGTGGAAGGGTTTGGAATGCTGCCTTGTTGAGATTTACAAAGAAAGGTGTTTTTGCGGATTGGTGGCAGTGGGGAGATTGAAGGGTAGAGGAAATCAGAGAAGAGGGTGTGGGATTTGGGTAAAATGTCAGGATTCGAGGTTGGAGAAGAGGGTTGAAAGCTTGAGTTTGTGTATCCATGGTGGTTGAGAGTGAAGAGAGATTAGAGGAGAGAAAGAGAGATTAGAGGAAAGAGAGGGAAAATCATATGAAATATATGAGGGTTTAGGATTTTTTAACCTCAATAGTTAAAAGTGGGGCCCATTTCACGGAAGAATTGACGGAATCCGTTATCAGGTGGGAGTATATAAACATTTGTAAGAGTAAAGGTGGTAGTTTAAAAAAAAAACTAAAAGGTGGTAGTTTACAAAAAGCTGTAAAATAAATGTGGTAAATTACAATTTATCCAAAAAATAACAAGTGGAGTATATTTTTAGTCCTTTTAGAGAAATACTTGAGTTTTTATAAGATTTTCTACAAAGTACTTTTTTATTAGGTTTTGATCTTGTATGACAAAAGAACCTAATTTATATTCATTACAATAATTTATTTCGCGAGAGCATCTTAGTATTGAACACGTAGGCTGTTAAGCTCTCATGGTACTATAAATAGGAACGCTTGTGTGAGCAAATTATAGAGCATACAAATAGTTGTTCAAACAACCACATTTAAATCATAATTTGAACCGTGTTGGAGGAAAATGGAGACTGTGAAAGTCCTTGCTACTGCTGTTTTAGCAATATTATTCTTGCTCACTACTTCAACAGGTTACTTTCTTTGGTTTTGCAACTAATTATCTTGTTGCTTCAGTATGATAATTTGATAAACTTAGCGCAGATTGTTATCATGATAATTATCTTGTTGCTTCAATATTATCTTTTGCACGTAAACTCTACTATAGATACTAAATACATAAATGATGATATTCATTATGCAGCTCCAGTATTTGTGATGTACGAAGGCTTGCGGCAAAGTTCGACAAAGAAGCCAATCGTCAAAAACAGGGGAAATGATTTCTACTAGTCGGGCTCACGTTGTCAGAATGCTTAATAAAATACCTTTTCGGAAAGGTAACCGCCCAACTAAGTTGACATACCGGTACGCCGTGACTCATAGGCTTTTTAAGCCATCCGAGTTCGTTTAGGGCCCGAAAATAGCATTTTAATTATTTTTGTTTTTAGTGTTTTACCTAATTTCGTATTAGGGTTTTATTTAGACTATTTAATCGTTTTTAGCCGTCATTAGAAGACACTTTTTGAATTGAATAATAATATTTCAGAGTTAATTCTCTTTTCTGGTGGATTCCAGAGTTTTCTACAGGTTTGTCGCTTGTAAACCTGTTTTTTCGTTTGAGGGATTGCGTTTGCTTTTCCTTTGATAATTCCGACTGCGTCAATTTGGAAGAATGACAAATTCTGAAGAGATACTACTAGAAGAATTGGCGGCAAAAGTTGAACACTTGAACTCAATAATATTCTATCTCAAACTGGAAGCCAAAATACAAAGACGATGATTACACGACCATTAAATGCTTTTGATGTATTTGAGGAGGCTGTAAAGAAGCAAGCATCGTCTGGCCGAAAACAATTTGAGATGCGCGAGTGCAGGCAGCTATTGTAACAGAGTGTTTGGACCAGATTGTTGTACTAGTAAGTATCTATGTATTCCACCAAGTCTTGTTGGTGGTGTGCGTGTTAATAAAGTTGATGACAACATAGCTAGTTAGATCGATGTCTCGCGCTCATGGGCATCAGCGGCCGTCGGCTGGCTCTAGGCTTGTTTTTGACTTTCTTAACTTCCATCGTTTTCCTTTTTGAATAATGTCGTCGCTTCTGTGTTCATGCATGTTTAATGCACAAGCTAGAGCAATAAGCTACGATTTGTAAGCTCGTGATATGATTAATATAAGTTTGTATTTGTGTTTTTATTTTGTTTGGTAAACCATGTTAGTTTTATACTTCCTCTGTTTTTATTAGTTGACCTGTTTCTTTTATCACGTTTGCCAATGCGTGATTTCAATCACTTTTATCTTGGAAAAATGATGAGTAAAAATTAAAAAAATATGATATTTTGAAAATATATAATGAGACGAATCTAACAAGACCCAACATGACTATATTTTCTCTTACGTATAAATCACAAAAGATAGTCAAAGTAGATTATGTGAATAGTGTCAAAAGTCAAAATGTATCAACTAAATAAAAACGGAGGAAGTACTCCCTCCGTTTCCTAAAAATCGTTACACTTGCAAAAACACAAGAACCAATGAAGTGGGTATAAAAGCATGACAATGATAGGAAAAAGTAACTTTAGGAGAGAGAATAAAAAATAAAAAATTAACTTTAGGAGAGTATAATGAATAAAAAGTTGGTGGGGCCATATATCCCAAAATGGTAAAAGTAAAGTGTAACAATTTTTGTAAAATGTATTAAAAAGGAAAGTGTAACAATTATTGAGAAACGGAGGGAGTATTTATTAAAGGCCTCTTCTCTTTGGATGAAGAGAATGAGCTGAATTGAATTGAACTAATTAAAGGGCCTGTTTTCGTCAACTTATTTTAATAAGTTTCAGTAAAAATAAGTTCAGTTCAATATATTCAGTTCAGTACTAATAAGTTCAGTTCAGTAAAAACCAGTAGTGGAATAAAGAAAAAACAACATGAATCAGTAAAAATTAGTTCAGTTCAGTAAACGTAAGTTCAATTCAGTAGTAACAAGTTCAGTTCAGTAAAAATAAGTTTAATTCATCAGTAAAAATTAGTTCAGTTCAGTAAACGTAAGTTCAATTCAGTAGTAACAAGTTCAGTTCAGTAAAAATAAGTTTAATTCAGCAAAATTCAGTTGACGAGAAAATGGCCTAAATTGAATTTAATTATAATTAATAATAAATAGATAAACAATAAATAATTATTATAGTGACAAGGTATGATAAATATCATTTATAAAAATAATTAATGAATAATGATATTGACCTTTTAGTTAGTTTTGTGTGATAATTTTCAACGAGAAAGCATTATTATAATCATTAGTAATAATAAATATTCCCTCAGTTTTTTTAATATGCATATTTTTCTATTTTGGGATGTTTTTTTTTAATTGGTGCACTTCTACCTTTTTCGATAAATGGAAGGTTGGTCCACCTAATTACTACACTTCTCTCATACTTTTTCTTTCCTTCTCTCTACCTTTATCACTTTTTCCTTATTTTTACTATCCTTCTCTTTTATTTTTACATTTTTTCCTTGGTCCACGCGCAAAAGAAAATATACATGTTAAAAAAACGGAGGGAGTAATTAGTAAAATATTATTTAGCAATAATAAAATAAAATAATATAAGTAATTATCAAATAAATCAGATTAACAATAATTATATTAATGAAAATAGTTAAATAATGAATGAAGCCAAACTCAACTGAATTGAAATGAACTAAATGGAGTTTATCTAATGAATTGAATAAAATTACATATATAAGTTCGTGTGAGAAGATATCTAATGTACAGGTGATGTAAGTCTAATGGAAAATACTCAACAAAAAATAATTTCAAAAAGTAAAATTAGATTAGATTTTTTCTTGGGTAGAACTGTAAGTTAGAAATGCTATAACTCTAAGTAAGAAGTTATATAACCCTAAGTTCTTCTCAATTAGCACCAAAAAGGTCTTCTCACTTGATCTTGACTCCATAGAGTTTAGTTTATGAAGCTTATTAGTGTGAGAAGAGGCATAACTCTAATGAATAAGTGGTACTTCCCCAGTCTCATATTAATCGCAACAATAGCTTGTGCGCATAGTTTTAGGAAGTTAATAGAGTAGGTAATAGGTTATATTAATTTATTGTAAAAGTTGATGTGATAGAAAGTGATGCAGTACTTTTAGAAAGTTAATAGAGTAGGGGAGTAATCACTACTAGAAAAAGGGCCTTTAACAACAACTTATTAACGATGAAATGAAAATTTTCTTGTTAAATATGTTTAATAACGACAAAAAATATTGATAGTCGTTATTATTATAAAACTAAACTAAAACTTTTAATAATACTGTCGTTATAATGTTAATGAGCGGAATAATAAGGTATATAAAAAAATCGGGTCGTTAAAACAAGGCAAGTTCTACGCGCGGGATTTCATGAAAATAGTTGATAAAACTCAGAGAGAGAGAGAGACGGAATTCAACCCCATTGCCGTTTCTCAAGACCTACTGTTCCATTGAGTTTGAGAGAAGGAGAAGCAATTGAAGCCCATGGCCGTTTCTCTGACCTAGAGTTGCATTGATTTTGAGAGGGAGAGGGAATTGAACCTTGCGCCGTTCCTCTTCACATTCTCATCTGGAGTTCAATCAATTAATTTCATTGATTTTGATAGGAAACCTGGTAACTCTCTTGTTCTTCTCATTTTTCTTTCTTATAATTTGATTGTAATCCTTTAAAAATTAGACTTTACGCCATAATTCAACTCCAATTGGCTTAATTGATGTTGTTCGACCATAGTTAAATCAATTGGCTTAATTGGTCGTTTAATTGATGTTCTTCGCCATAGTTCAATCAATTGGCATAACTGGTCGTGTCTCTGCAGTTCCTTTGCTGCCTTCAACCTCAATTGTGGTTTCCTCACTTCCTTTGTTGCTCCTCTGTATCGTATTACCCAGGTTTGGCATTATGTTTTTCCTTTTTTTTTGTTTTCTAGGAATTATGTTAAATTTTTCAAGTGTTAAATCTTGCATTATTTGGTCAATCTTGCTTTTGTTTGTGTTCTCTCTTTTTCTACTCGAAATTTATTGTTTCATGATTGATGGGTATATATGTTTTATCAGAATTTGGTGTTCTTTGATCCAATTAGTGATAAAATCTTTGAATGATTTGAGATTTCCTTGGTGTTCTTTACGTTTTTTTTAGTTAACATTGTTTATAGGCTGCTGCACTTCTTTAATTCTTGGTGTGCTTGGCCTTGGCATTGGCATTGGCATTGGCATTGGCATTGGCTTGCCTTCTATGAAAATAAAATCTAGTAAAAAAATCTATCAAGATTTCCTGTAGTGCAAATATATTGTAGTCTCGTGTGCAATGTCAAATTCATAGGCTGCGGTCCTGATTTGAGTATTCAAATCTTAAAGTTGATAGAGTTGCAATTTGGTCGATAACATAACATCCAGAGTAATTCCAAGTTTAACGAAAGCTATATTTCATGTAATGGGATCATGTTATTTTTTACTGAGTAATTTTTGTGTCAGTTTATCTTTTTGGAGAACAGAACTCTGAGTGTAGATGTTAGCAGACTTTACGCCATAATTCAACTCCAATTGGCTAAATTGATGTGTATCTTTCAATATTTGAAGTGTTGTTCTAGAATGTCTCATAAAGTATCCTTTCTCGTTTAACAATGAAAAATGAAGAGAAATTCAGCAAAAAGATCAATCTCTTACTAGATTTCAGTCACATCTCTTCATGACCTATCAAGTATGATAATTCTGAATTTAATAAGCAGCATCCTGTCTCAATGATCTTAATGATGCTTTTCATTTGGAGATGTGTTTGGTATATTCCTTTTCTCGATGGTATCTTTCATCTAACAATTCGTAAGATCAACTTCTTTATGCAATGTAGAGGACTCTTTCTGCTATGTGAATTTTTCTTATGTGTATCAACTGTTACTACACTCAAATCGTGCTCATGTGTATTTAGTGCCGAGTGCTCTACTTTCTTGTTAGTGTAGTTGTACTGACAGTAAGATCTTATTGGAGAAATTGAGGGTGTTAGTATGAAGTACCCTAAAATATAGGATTTAATCTATTTTATTGGCTCGCCTATTCTCCTTTGAGTGGCCTAACTGCAAATTTTAGACTGTTAGGGGGATGAGCTTTTGGGGGTGATTAGTTACTAGTTAGCAATGTTTAGACTATTTTCCTTTGGGTATTGTTTTTTTAAGTTACTTGTGTCTTTGCTCTTCCTTTTATAAAAATGTTAATTGCATTGAATATTTGAATTACAAGCTTCCAACTAATTGGCATAACTGGTCGTGTCTCTGCAGTTTCTTTGCCGCCTTCAATCTCAATTGTGGTTTCCTCACTTGCTTTGCTGCTCCTCTGTATCGTATTACGCAGGTTTGACATAATGTTTTTCCTTCTTTTTTTTGTTTTCTAGGAATTATGTTAAAATTTTCAAGTGTTAAATCTTGGATTATTTGGTCAATCTTGTTTTTGTTTGTGTTCTCTCATTTTCTACTCGAAATTTATTGTTTCATGATTGATGGGTATATATGTTTTATTAGAATTTGGTGTTCTTTGATCCAATTACTGTTAAAATCTTTGGATGATTTGAGATTTCCTTGGTGTTCTTTATGTTTTTTTAGTTAACATTGTTTACAGGCTGCTGCACTTCTTTAGCTCTTGTTGTGCTTGGCCTTGGCATTGGTATTTCGATGAAAAGAAAATCTAGTAAAAAAATCTATCAAGATTTCCTGTAGTGCAAATATATTGTAGTCACGTGTGCAATGTCAAATTCTTAGGCCGCAACCCTGAAATTAGTATTCAAATCATAAAGTTAATAGAGTTGCAATTTGGTCGATAACATAATATACAGAATAATACCAAGTTTAACGAAAGCTATGTTTCATGTAATGAGATCATGTTCTTTTTTACTGAGTAATTTTTGTGTCAGTTTATCTTTTTGGAAAATAGAGCTCTGACTGTAGATGTTAGCAGTATGAATGATGTTTGTGGTGTTTGTGCTGTTCATATATGTGTTGTAAGTTCATGGTTTACATAATCGTTGCTTCTGAAAATGGCTTATAGAACATAAAATGGCTTATAAAATCATGTCTGTCATTGCTTATAAAACTTATTGTATTGAGCTGATTCATCATGATTATATATAAAACCTTGGATTCGATTCCTCTTTCCATTAGCTTACAGAATTGAATTTTATGTATGAACAATGGCTTATAGAACGCAGCCCACCAAAAGTCACAAAAAATACAGTAAGTTCATGGCTTACAGAATCGTTGCTTTTGAAAATGGCTTCTAGATTGGAAAATGGCTTATCAAATCATATCTGTCATTGCTTATAAAACTTACTGTATTGAGCTGATTCATCATGATTTTATATAAAACCTTGGATTCAATTCTTCTTTCCATTAGCTTACGAAATTGAATTTTATGTATGAAAGTCATATCGTAGAAGAATTTAATTGGAATGCTATCTTGTTCTATTTGCAGATTATTTTGGTTCTTTTATTCAACTTGTTTTCTTCTAACTTGGATAAAATGATACCGGGTAAGGATTGGATGGCCATTGAGGATTACATTAATGACAAAGCAATGAAGAGGGAGTTAATAGTTTTTAGATTATGCTTTTCAAATATTGGGAACCAAGACAATTCGTTGCTCGTGTCGTAAAATGTATGAATGTAGAGTCCTATGATCTTGAGAAAGTGCGTGAACATCTATTGGTTTTTGGAGTAATCAAAGATAAGCTTCTAGTATCATCATGGGGAGAGATTAGATGAGGCCCATCACATGTCTGGCGATGATGAGGGTCATGAGGCGAGTGACAAAGAAGATGGTGTTCATGCGATTCTCAGGGTTTTTTTTCCCATAATTCAATCATGTTGATACCTCTGTTGATGCCATTCCTAATGACAAAGAGACAAATGATCAAGTTAAGAGTTTTTATAAACTCCTATAGGATTCACAGAGTCCGATTTATGAAGAATGTAAGACTTCCAGGATGTCTGCACTCTCAGAACTTCTTCATATCAAGACTCTTGGTCGTTGGAGTAATGAGTCATTCACTATGCTTATGGAATTCTTGAAGAAGAAGCTCTTACCAGCCGAATCTAACTTGCCAGATTCCTATTATGAGTCAAAGAAGATGATGAAAGACCTTGGATTGTCATATGAGAAATTTAATGCATGTGCTAATGATTGCACGCTATTTTGGAAGGAGGATGTGGGGCTGGATGCATGCAAAATATGTGGCCTATCAAGATGGAAAACTGATAGGCGTGATGGGGATGTGAAATGCAAGACAAATGGTGGAAAAATACCCCAAAAGACATTACGATACTTTACACTAAAGCTGAGGTTGCAAAGATTATTTATGTGCTCTAAGACTGCTTCTTTAATGAGTTGGCATCACGGAAAGAGGAATAAAAATGGTAAGATGAGGCATCCGTGGATGGATCTTCTTGGGAATCATTCGACAAAAGTCACCTGATTTTGCTCTAGATCCTCGTAACGTTGGGCTTGGGCTTGCGAGTGATGGTTTTCAACCCTTTCCAAATTCAAAGACTTCCTATAGTATTTGGCCAGTGATGCTAATTCCTTACAACCTGCCTCCCGAACTTTGTATGAAGTAGTCTAATCTCATTTTGTCAATGTTAATTCCTGGTCCTTGAGGTCCTGGTGATGCAATTGACGTTTACTTGCAGCCTTTGATCGAGGAGTAGTTAAAGGACCTATGGGAGAGTGGCGTGAAGACTCACGATCCCAAACAAAGCAACATTTTCAACTGCGTGCGGCTTTGTTGTGGACCATCAATGATTTCCCAACCTATGGATTGTTATCAGGATGGAGTACTAAGGGGAAAAAGGCATGTCCATTTTGCATGAAGGATACTTGCTCGCAAAGGCTTAATAATGGTGGTAAGGAATGTTATATGGGTCATCGACGCTATCTTCCAAAAAATCATCGTTGACGAAAAGATAAGGCGGCTTTTGATGGTAAAATCGAGCTTGGTCTTCCACCTGAACCTTGTTCAGTGGATGATATCCTTGAGCTGCTCAAAGAGCTAGAGAACATCACATTGTCCACATATCCAAGTGTAAAGACTAAAATATCTCATGAGAAAAGAGGGGACAATTGGAATAGGAATAAGTGTTTTTTTTAGCTTCCATATTGGAAGACCCTTGAGTTACGACACAATTTAGATGTGATGCACATCGAGAAGAATGTTTGTGATAGCATTCTTGGAACTATAGTGAACATAAAAAAGAAGACCAAGGATACGCTAAAATCTCGTCTTGACTTAGAGGAGATGGGCTTGAGATCGAAGTTGCACCCAATCAAAGATGGAGACAAATTCAAGTTGCCTCCTACACCTTATACTTTGTCTCATGCCGAAAAGAGAACTTTTTGTAACTTTTTGAAAGATTTAAAAGTTCCTGATGGGTTTTCGTCAGATATATCTTATTGCGTCAACTCGAAGGAAGGAAAAATTTATGGTCTGAAAATTCATGATTGCCATGTAATACTTAGCTTGAACATCTACTTCCTTTAGCAATAAGTGGCCTCCTCACTCCACTCGTACATGAATTTTTGACAGAGTTATCGATGTTCTTTAGTATATTATGTGCTAAAGTACTTAATGTGGATAAGTTGAAACAACTGAAATCTCAAATTCCAATCACTCTTTGCAAGTTAGAGAAAGTTTTTCCTCCTTCATTTTTTTTATGTTATGATGCATTTGCCAATTCATTTGGCTGATGAAGCTGAAATTGGAGGGCCTGTCCAGTTTAGATGGATGTATCCCGTTGAGCACTACATGTACAAGCTCAAGTCCTATATTCGAAATAGGGCTCGTCCTGAGGCTTCAATCGCGGAGAGGTATTTAACTGATGAGTGTATGACTCTTTGCTCGAGGTATATGGATGATGTGGAGACAAGATTCAATCGTCTTGGTCGAAATTATGAAAATGCAAATGGTAAGGGTGGCCTGCCTATTTTTAGTCATGCTGGTCGTGGTTTCGGAGACTAACAGCTTGTTTGGATAAAAAAGGGGAAGGAAAAGAAGGGGAGGGAAGGGAAGGGGAGGGAAGAGAAAGGGAGGGGAGGAAAGGAAAATGAGTTTTCCTTCCAAATCTCTCCATTGTTGGAGAGAGCAATTTCTTACAAATTGATCCTTCCATTCCCTCCCCTCCCCTCCAAATCCCTCACTCCCTTACTTGGTATCCAAACAAGGGATTTTTGCCATTTTCCTTCCCCTAACCTCCCCTTCCCTCCTATTTTGGCTATCCAAACAAGCCGTAAAGCTTCCAAAATCAAATAACAGTAACCGATAGAAAGGAACCCCAGGCGAGTTGGGCAAACTCACAACAATCATTTCAGTAAGAGGGAGAAAAAGGGGGCAAACAAAAGGTCAGAAAAAGTAATTCAAGAGAGACTTATGAAGCCCCGCTGCCAGTCTTTTTTAAGGCATTAGTAGATTCAAAATTTGTGCACACTATTTTCTGTGATACTGACCTGAAATTCAGAGAGTTGTTATCACCATGGGGGGGTTGTAATTTTCATGGTGTTGATTAGGAGCAGGTTGAGAGGGAAATTCTTTTAGTGTAGGGGCTAGGGCTGGAAAGGTGAAGCGAAGGAGTGGTGGTAGTGCTTGGTTTTGGTGGAAAGTTTAAAGTGCAGTTGGTAGGGAGAGGTAATGGAAAGGTGGTATGTGTATTAAATGTTTTGGGAGGGAATAGAGGTCAACGATGGAAAGGTTGACAATTTTATCTGGTGATCTGCCGTTGTAGCGCAATATAAAGAAGATGGGCTGAAATGGTTGGTTTATTCCGGGTTAATTGATAAGTGGGGTCGTTCTAAAAGAGCCCGTGAAAAGTCGAACTATTAGAATCATTTCAACCTAGAAAATGTGTTCTGTAATAAATGGCACTAAGGTGTGAATATATTTTCTTATGTCCTGTGAACTTTTTAATCCCGTTGCTTTTCTTTATGCTATTCTTATTTGCAAATTTGCCGTGTAGGTCTAGCAATTTGACTATGGAGGACTTGGAGTCTGCAGTGTTGAAGAAGTTTAGTTACATTAGACATGTGCCTATTTGGAAACCTGAAAGGCCTGAAAGTATTAGAGGAGGAGACGAGCTTAAAATTCACAGAATATATCCTCTTGGCATGACACAGAGACAAGCTTTGTACACCTTTAAATTTCAAGGCGATAGTGATTTTAGAATTCATATAGAACAAAAGTTGTGCTCTAAGTTTGAAGTTGTATTTGTTTGAGTGGAGATGTATTTCTTCACAACTTTTAGAGGCCACTCCACGCCGAGGTGTGTGGCCTTGTCGGTGCACTTGCATTGATTGTAAAAATTAGAGATCTCACGCGATGTTATATTAATTGCCAATTTGCCAGTCGCCTAGTGGTGAATGTATACTTTTGGAACTGAAGGTTAAGTTTCGGAGGAACTCATGTATAACTCCTCCGCATTAAACAACCAGACACACTATTTTGTGTGAGCTTGAAAGGGTTGCTCTCGGCTGGGTTGCATTTGCAGTTTTTAGGAAGTTTGCGTTTTCCCTAATCACTCAGGTGTATGTTGATATCCGTTTTGGGGAGGTCTGCTTGTGAAGCAGTTTCAATCATGTGTTCTGACTTTGGAAATTAGCTTCCTGTTCTTAGGGTTTTTGAAGCTCATGTTAGAGCAATGGCCTGTAGGAAAAGATCAATCTCTTTCATGTTTCTTAGATTCTTCTAGTAAAAGGAAAAAAGAACAGCTTTCTTATTTACAAATTTCTCTAGAGGGTTTAAACTTTTGGTTACTTTTATCCTCTTTTTATGTAAGTTTATTTTAAAATAATCCCTCCAACACTCAAAGCGCGAATACGAAAAACGAGAGCTTAGCAAGTAGCAGCACAAGCGGTCTGCAGCGATGCCAAGCAGGACATATGCGCTGAAGCTATGATTTCAAATGTGTGATGGACTGATGGCAGCGGTACAACTACATTCAAATGCCTATTGTAGTGCTATATTAAGTTACATTACGCAACAAAATTTTGTGAAAAAGAAGCTACCCAACAAAATACAATAAAGGAGTTTATACAAACAAAGATCGGAGTGAAAGTACATCCAGACAAACAATAGAGAAATAAAAGCTAAGTGTTATTTACCAAAAAGAGGGAAAGTTGTAAGTATTTTTTTGATTGACATAAAAAGTATGAAAAGTAATACTTTATGAAAAATAAAAACACTAGAGGTTTTTGGTTGATGGAATCTTGAAAAAGGTCGCAAATAAGTAAAACTATATATGGCAATTTTTTGCACTTTGTAAGAAACTAGGAAAATTTGTCAGAAAGGACCTTTTAAAAGGAGACCATGCACCGTACACCCGGGTGCACCGTGCCCACGGTGCACCCGGTGGCATTTTGGTGATTTTTGCGAACTTCAGTAAAACAGCTCTAATACTATTTCCTTCCATTTTACATCATTAAGTGAAAGCTACCTCAGTGGTTGGGCCTCTATGCTATCTCCGCGTTAGAGGGTCGCGGGTTCAAATCCCCCTTCTACCACCCTTTGTTGTTTTTTTTTCCTCCTTCAACTCATTTTTTATTAATCTTATTTTATTCCTATTTTTTTAAAAGAAATATATTATTGCTCATTTAAAAGTTATATTGCTCATTTGAAAGTTACGATGCTCATTTAGTTATTTTTCAAGTTCAAGTATAATCTATTTGCTCATTCGAAAACAATATTGCTCATTTCCTTATATTATAACCGATTACTCTATTTGGTATTTATTTTAACACATTAAAAAATATTTTTTTTTCTCATTTTAAGATATATTTCTCAGTTTTAATATATAATGCTCATTTTAGTAATATATTCGTCAATGTGAAACAGTATATACATGTTTACTAATCAATAAAGAATTATATAATTGCTCATTTAAAAGATATATTACTCATTTATTACCAGTGTTAAGCTACTACAAATTAGAAAATAATATTGTTTGTTTTCTTCTTTTTTATGACTATTTATTTTTTATTTTAAGACATTAGAAATAGACATTTAATTTGCTCATTTAAGATACATCACTCATTCGAACTATGTATTGTTCATTCTAGTGATAGATTGGAAGCTTAAAAATTAAAGTGAATTTAAAATAATTATATATTCTACACCGTAAAATAAGACAATGTTTGCTCATTTTAAGGATGTTTTACTCATTTAAATTATTATTTGCTCTATATATATTCAGTGGTATTGTTAATAATTTCATTAATTGAGCAATCTTCTAAGAGTTTTTTGCTCATTTTAGGACTTTTTGCACTAAGTAACATATTTACTCATTTCAAAGCTATATTTCTTATTTCATTAATTTTTCAATGGGTATCTTATTGTTTGTTTAGTTTTTATTTCTCCACATTCAAAAAAGAATTGGAAAAAGTTAGAGAGTGGAAAAGAAAAGAAGAATATCATAAGAAAAAATTAAGTCATAGTAAACATCTCATTTTGTGAATGAGCAAATTTATTACCTCACTCAAGATCAAAATGTTTACTGATCTTCCTGTGTAAAAAAGATTGTTCATTTGATCAAATGAGTTAAATAAAACTGCTCATTCGATCAAATGGGTAAACTAAAACAGCTCATTTGATCAAATGAGTAAAATAAAACTGCTCATTTCTTAAATGAGCAGATTTATTCTAACTCACTCAAGATCGAATTATAGACTGATCATCCTGTGCAAATAAAGATTGCTCATTTGATCAAATGAGTAAAATAAAACAGCTCATTTTGTGAATGAGCAGATTTATTTCAGCCCACTCAAGATCAGAATGTTAACTGATCTTCTTGTGCAAAAAAGATTGCTCATTTGATCAAATGAGTAAAATAAAACAGCTCAGATTTATTTTACTTCACTAAAGATGAGATTACTGATCTTCCTGTGAAAAAAAGATTTCTCATTTGATCAAATGAGTAGAATAAAACTGCTCATTTTGTAAATGAGTAGAATCAAATTGCTCATTTTGTAAATAAGCAGATTTATTTTACCTCACTTGAGATCATAATGTTTACTAAAAGTTGCTCCTATATTTGAAGATAAAGTTGCTCATTTAAAACCCAACAAAAAAAAACATGTTGCTCATTTGAAACCCCTAAAAAAATTGTTGCTCATTTGGAAACAAAGTTTCTCATTTGAAACTACTCAATAAAAAATGTTGTTCATTTGAAACAATGTTACTCATTTAAACATGTATTTACCAATTTATTTGCTCATTTGAAGATATGTTACTCATTCCAAATATTAATTGCTCATTGAAAGAAAGATCATATACTCATCAATGGGTAACCCTATATACATATTAGAGCATAATATTTGAACTCTAGAAAAGTCACATATTATCATATAAATGCACACAATAATAATTTTTACATGAGAAAATGAGCATAATATTTGTACTCATTCCAAAAACATGTTGCTCGTATTATTGTTCATTTGAAGTTATTTTGTGTTTTTTTAATTAACTCACATGTGATCCCATTTCATATTTATCTCGATTCTCCATGATTTTCTCCACTCATTTGCTTATCTAGAATTTGTATTTGCCTTAAATTAATTTATTTTTCGAGTTTTAAAAAGTAACGTAAAAATAATATGAAAAACATAGGAAACTACTAAAAGCGAATTTAAATTAAAGGATAAACAAAAGGCTCCAAAGTTCAAATGGTGGAAGAAGGAAAAAAAATTAGCTGGCAAGGGTCAAATGTTGGAAGAAGAAAAATATTACAAAAACTGGTGGGGATGGGGTATTGAACGTGCGACCTACACAACACACATGCTTTATTGGAGATGGCAGGAACCAACTAGGCAAGCTTTAGTTTTGAGTATTATCACGCGTGTGTGGTATATAACTGTAGGTAATTGTATCCGGGTGTACCGTGCGCACGGTACACCCGGGTGTACGATCCTATTTGTATTTTAAAAGAGTTTTTTTGTGAGAAAGGACCTTATAATTTTTTTTGGCTTTTAACAACCTTAAACAAATAATTTTTTGCGAGAAGAGACCTTGAACTTGTTTTCCGACGTTGACCACCGGAAACCGGCATTGACCACTGCTTTTTACTATTTGCAATCTAATTTTATTATAAATATACTCCTTTTACCCTTTCCCCTCCAACTATCCTCTATTCATCTTCTTCCTCACTCACTTTCTCTCAAAATTTCCTCCATTTTCAAAATCAACAAACCCAAAACTCAAACTACATTTTCATGTCTAATTACCAATAATTAGTAAATCATTACCCCTTTAGGGTGTCCTTTACTTGTATTCAACCACTTGACATCCTTCATTGTTCTTTCTTCACATGGATATTGATGATTGTAAACAACATTGTTATCTAATTTGTAAATTAATAGTCTTGCAAACTAATATCCACACACATACCTAAAAAAAAGAACCCTAAAACTCACCTGAAACTTACAAATTGATAATTGGGTTGCTTCATTCGTCAAAAACTCGGCCCTTTCCGCCGTTTACATCGTTGTTGTTGTGGTCCTTGCTCCTATTTCTATATATAACTATTGTTGACCCAGATTTGAAGTTGAAGAGTGAGATTATGATTGAGATGATGAAGAAGATGAAGTTAGGGTTTTGTTGTTGGTGAGATTAAGGTAGTCATTGATGGATTTTCATGAAAATGTGCTTTATTTGTACTTTATTGGTCATTGATAACTATGATAAGTTGTTGTGGTGGTGGTCTTGTGGAAGAGGTGAAAAAGAAGATTAGAAGAACATGGTGAGTTTGATGTTGTGGTTGTTTATGGAAGAAGTGAGGAAGAAGACCAGATTAGGTTATTTATCCAGTCTATTCTTGTGTGTTAGTTCCTCTTTAGTGGATTGATCTTGACTTTGACTTCGTACTTGTCTGATTTTAGATGACTTGTAGCATTTGCTGTGATAGAGGCGTTCTTTTGTCTTATTCTTGAGCTTCAGAGTGAATTTTTGATATACTTTTATCCTCCTTAGCCCCGCTGAGCCTAATGACTTGTTTCGTGTTACTTAAACCCCTATTATGAGCCCAAAGCCTTCACTTGATATTATTCCAAGCCTAGCTTGGGGGAGCTTTTGTATGGGTTGAGTTTGAGATTGGTTTGTTGGTTTAGTTTGGTTTTTGAGGAATTTAAAAGTGTATTTGCTGTGGTTTGAGAGTGGGAAAAAGAAAAGAAAAAGCAAGTTTAGAGTTGCGTGAATGAAGTTCAGAAAAATGAAATGGAAACTCAAAAGAATTTTAGTTCTTTCATTCACGTACGTTCATAAAGGAATATTCGCTCCATTGCTAGAAAATTGGGTTTGTTATGAGCTTTTCATTGATTTATGAGAGTTGGGTTACTTTACATGGTTTTATGGTGATTGTTGGGAGTTGTGTAGGCCATCTTAGGCCTTGTTTGAATGATTTATACTCCCCCTTTCTTGGTTTTTCCACCAGATTACCCAAAAGTATCCCCTACCTCTCGCCTAAGCCCCATTACAACCCTATAAAGTCCTCTTGAGCTTATGTCTACATTGTTCATTTGATTGATTTCGAGTCAGTTTGTCAAAGCTAGGGAGTATTTCTGCTAATTGAGTCGACTTGACTAGGTTGAGCGTCATTGAACCTTCTTAAACACATGAGAGTGTGAGTGGGAAGGGTACTTATGGTCGGGTTGGTGAGTGTTCGGGCATATTATTTGCCTGCCACAAAATAGAGAGGAGTGACACCCTTGTGAGAGCCTTTTCAGGATTTGTATGCCTTGTGGATGCTTGAGTTTGATAAATTGCTTGAATGATTGGTGGTTGGATGGATTTGATTAGCCAAACTTGAATTATGCCTGCTTTAACGATTCTTAGTCTTGAAAATGTTTTGAGCTTTGATTTGTTTTTATCTATGGGGTGAGGCAATCTATTCCATGTTCATGTTCTGTTTGCTTGAGGACAAGCAAAGGTTTAGCTTGGGGGAGTTTGATATCACGTATTTATATAGAGTTTTCTCCCTTATTTACAAGCTAATTTGTGCGTCATTGGAGCTCTTGGGAGCTATTTTGTGCTAACTATCGTATATAGTTGTGGTTTTGTATTTTAGTGTTGAATTGCAGGTTTTAGGGAGTTCTCTCCTTATTCCCGAGCCATTTGGAAGCAACCACGACTTTACGAGATGTTACGAGGCACGTAGGATGGCTCACGAGCCTTATGGGTAGTTTAGGAGGTCCCAAGACCCCTAAACGTGAAGATTAGGAAGCCAAAGAGTCAAAAAGGAGGTTTCCGTGCACTGATCGGGCTGAAATGGCCGATCGGGCGAAGATTTATTGATCGGGTATGAAAGTTGCTGACCCGATCGGGCGAGGGTTGCCCGATCCGATCGGGCCAGGAAGCATGTCCCCAGACCCGATCGGGTGACCACCGCCCGACCAGATCGGGTGGAGTGTTGCTTGGTCTCGTTGCGGTGCTACAGGCGCTGTGGTGCTGCTGGGCTCGTTTGGTCATTTCACCCGATCCACCACCCGTTCGGGCCAGTGATCGGGTGGGCCTCAATTTCTCGTCAAACGCTGCGCTGCTGCCATGCTAAAGCCTAAACGCAAGTTGAGCTGTTTTGCACCAGACCCGCTCGGGTACTGTGCTCGGGCCCGATCGGGTCTGGCACCATTTGTCGCGATTTTCGACTTTTTCTTCCTATTTTTAATTAGACTTGAGGGGTATTATAAATACCTTTTTCCTCAATCTTTAGAGACATCTTTTATTCATCTTTCATTAGCTATTACTCTAGTTTATTTTCTCATTGTTCTTAGTCTAGTTTAAACACTTTAGATTAATTTAGAGGTGATCAAACCTATTTCGATTTCAATAAAAGTTTCTGCTTTCCGTCAATTGGTACTCTTCCTTACCCTAATCTCTTTTGTTATTCTTGATTGCTTAATTTATTTATTTAATCGTTCATGATGCAATTGTTAGGGTTTCATATTAGTTTTGTCGTTGTTAATTTGATCATGTCTGAGTAGTTTCTTTCTAGGATGTTAGATAGGAAAGCCATGTTTATACCATGATTGTGATTTAGACTCTTATTGATTTCTAGGGCTTGATTAGGGTGATTGTGATGTGGTTTGTTCTTTATTGAGTAATTAACGTTATTGCGCAGTTTCGTTGGTTGCTTGTGGTTAATAGTTGTTTGCACAGATCCGTCTTACGACTAGAGGCCTAGGACACGTCAGTAGTTCTGATTACGTTAGTGAACATGCGGCGTATGTTGAACTATGAGCGTTGAGTCTTAACCATAGCTCAACATAGGCTCTAATCCCCCGACTCTTGACTTAGGTTTTGGTAGTAGTTGACCCTATTTGATTGGTATAAGCATGGTGGACCGACCTAATACCCTAGGTTTTTATTCTATAGTTAAATCCTTTGTTTAATTCGTATTTCTTAGCTTAATCATTAGTTTAATTAATTCCTTCCTGATTTACTCTGGAGTAGCTGAATTGGTTGAATATTGATTTAGAAACTCTGTCTCCCTGTGGATTCGACCCTGCTTCCACTGACTACCTTAGTTAGAGGACCGTAGGTTTATTTTTGATTAGGTGATACGACTAAAACCTATCACATGTACTACCATAATTTTCACTTATACCACTTTCTCATCTGCTTATGCGTGTGGTCCCCAACATCATTCAATAATAATTTACCACTTTTGCCCATGATAATATACACTATTCATTGAATAGTATATATATATATCTGATATACCTTAGGCATTTCCCAAAACGGTTGCTCTCAGCTGTGGGTTGCAGTTTTGAGGAAATTTGTGTTTTCACTGATCACTTGATCTATGTTGATTTCCTCTTCAAAATGTTTCTAAAAGATTGCTCCATACTAAAGATGGTAATAGAAACCACTACTTTTTTTTTTTGAAGGAATAGAAACCACTACTTTACTCTCGCAGAAACATTAATTGGTTCCACTATTTTTTTCTATAATCTTTTGTTACTCCATCTAACCAACAATTTAAAAAATTAAGCAAACATGAACGGGACAAACAAATGGGGACATAAAGTAGTATCAAACATTCCTTTTGGCAACCAGGGTCCGTGGAGTGAGAATCCTCTCCAGTAATTTACCCAAATTACACCAAGAGTTGGGGGTGATTTGGAGATTCCATCCCAAATTTGTCTTCTCTCATAGTTTAAATAAAGTAATGAACATCCATTGCAATGGAAAGGATCTTGACCCGGGTAGGTGTGGACTTGATGGGCACTGTGGCTCTTGCACGACATAGGAGGCTCAAACGCACAATTGTACAATCAGCATTCACCTGAAAGGATGACTTATGAGGGATGATGGACTTGCATAAGTGAAGGGGTTCAAGTCTGCCTATTAGTACTGGCAAGAGTGTGAGACGAAAGGAGATGAGCGCGTGGACAAATCTAGTCCGAGACTTGAATTCGAGCTCGAAAAACGATGTCCAAAACTGTGTCAATTAATTGAATTGAACTATTTTCGGTTCAAAATTAATCTGACTCGATATTTGAATTTGGACCCGAGATAGTGTGTGACCAAACTCGATCCAAAATCCAAAATCTGAAATTAACTCGACACGATATTGAAAGAACGTCCGTATCAACCTGAGATGATAGACCCAAATCGTTTTAGCCGAAATCAAAATAAATTAGATATTAAAGGTTCATTAAACCAAACACATAATGACCCCATGTAAATTAAACCTGCAAAATCTAAAGTTAGAATTTTTGTCCAATTCGATAATCACTCGATCAAAGTGGACCCCGCCTGAAATCGTTCGATCTGATATTAACCCGACAATCTAAACTAATATGGACATTATTGTTTTTGCAACCGAGTCATAGATCCATAGTTGAATGGAATATATATTAGATTCTCGACCCAAATAACCCGATGGCTAGGTCTAGCTTGAGTGCGACTAGCCAGAGCTTAGCGATAAACTAGGCTGGATGTTGAGTTGAACTCTTTGCAGAACGACTGGTTAATACTAGCTTTATATGCACGTTTTGCGTGTGAATCATGTAAAATATTGCATAAAAATATAACATTTAGTTTATTTAGATGTTTGATTATGCAAAATTTAAAAATGTGAAAATAGTTAGTTAGGTAGAGTTGTTCCATTTAATTAGGAATTAAAAAAAAGATAAATGTTAATTTTTGGTGTCCCCTACTCTTCACTTATAGAATAGAGATGTTTGATCGCACTGCTATCTTCAAATCCTATTGTAACGTTGAAATTGTATGGTATCTTGCACAACAAGTTTTTCAAGGAAAAATAAGCATCAAACAACAAAATACAAGAAAGGAATTTCATTCAAACCAAGATAAAGGTGAAATAAACAGCTTGACAAACAAATCCAGAGTATGCTGTGCATCATGCTTGTGAAAGCACAAATAGTCTAAAGTCAAAGAATTTTGTGTTCAAAATACGAGAAGTGAAAAACATATCTTAAATCTACCCACAAAACAAAATACTATTCACAAAACAACTGGCTAGCTTTGGCTGGAGATCAATCAGATGTAATCACTGAGGTACGGAAATTATCGACAGGGAGAGGAAGGGAAGGACTGTAACAGCTGTCGAATGAGACTCTTGAGTACATGTAACTGTAAAGGAGAACCGAGGTTTGAAGATGCGCGACCTGCATAGCATCCAACAAAAGAACATGCCATATTGCCATATGATGAAAAAGAACATAAAAATATATTGAACGAACATCAACCAATAACATGTTATAGATCATGGACTCGGGTGTATAATTTGCGCCATTGTTACGGTGCCTCTGGTGACATGACAACCTAGCAGCAAGAAATGTTTGTGGTTTTCGTCATCTGGGTATGTATGAGATGGCGAGACAAGTTTTCTCAAGGATTTACTATTACTCACTGTCCAGGCTATTATGCTGATATCCAGATTTGTACATTCACTTAGGCCTAGGAATCTGAGTCTTTTACAAGATTTTACCACCTCCTTTACCACCTCCTCTGTCAAGTCTCTGCAATAACCCAGATCTAAATGTATTAATCCAGGACACATCTTCCCTATCATATCCAACATTTCATTGTTTATCCCTGAAAATTTTGCAACTAACATCTCTAAGTTGGAAATTTTCTTGTGTGTTTTTGAAACTTTCAGATGACTGCATCCATCTAGCACCAAACTCTTCACAATACCCTTGTTGCACTCTAGGATATCAGCCACATGCAGTTCTTCATCGCCTCGAAAACAATAAGAAATATCAATCTTCTCCACATTAGGACATATGTTAAGAAGCCTTTTGAGACATGAAGTGCTCAAGTAAGAATTTGATGATAATATCAAGTACTTCATTGCAAAGTTCTCCATCAGGCCATCATAATTGAGATCTTCTATTCCGAGGCTTGTACATCTCATTTCAAGATGACAAAGAAGAGGGCATATTTGTGTGAGCGTAACAAAAGTTGAATCCGATAGCTGGGGACAATTATGGAGCTTTATTACATTCAGGTTATGGAGAAAGGAGGACAAGTACTCAATGTGCTTGTTTGTAAGGAATTTTGCTTCTTTCAAGACTAAAGTTTTCAGAGATTGATAAGATCGTAGGAGCCTTAAGATCCCAGTAAACGTACAGCCTTCACAAAATGAGAGAGAAATCTCAGTTAAAGGAATTTGTGCTTCTGCAATAGAATACAGAAGCTCATCTGACATGCCCACATGAATGAGTTTTAGAGTCTGCAAGTTTTGTAGGAAATCAGCGGAACCTTTGACTTTGAATGATTCAATCTTTTGAATAGAATGTAAGTGCAAGAACTTCAAGTGATGGCTATTGTTTATAAGGAATGAAATACCATTTTCTGTGACATTGTGACAGTATGATACTGTCATATGCTCAAGAAATGCACAATTTGATGATAAGGACACAAGGGACTTATCTGAAATGTATAGATTATGTAGAAGATCTATCTTGCGTAATCTTTTGAGCTTGGATGACAAATAATCTATCCCTTGATCACTCACAGTCATGATACCTTTCTTAAAGTATGGATTCCCAATCTGTAGCTCCTCCAGCTGAGGGAATGAGTTTGCGATTCTGACAAGATCGGCATCTTCCAGGGAATATGAACATTTCAGTACTTTCAGATTCTGCATTTTTGAACCCAGGACCTCGAAACAAACTGTTTGCAGACTTCCATTAAAGGACAGATCCAATTCTTCCAGGTCCAACCCAGATTGTGCAACTGCATGAACAGCTTTATTAAGGTCCCCTGGGAAACAACTTAACTGTATCTTCTTTAGGTTCAAGAATCTTTGCAGCAATCCAGAGAGGACTTTAATTGATGGACTTAAAACTTTTATGCTAACTTTGACCGAATTTGTGATCGACAAAAATCTCTTGCAAACTAAAGATATCGATTCTTGGTCCTTTCATGATTGAGATTTTTGAAGATAATTGCCCAACATTCGTCGGGCAATTCTTTGCTTGCTTCTTCTGTCATTTTTCATCTGTATAAAGGTTCAGATTATTGCAGCATATGGCATATTGAAGTAGCAATACGGTAGAAGATTTGAAAGTTTATATATTTGACTTGGTTTTCCTTATAATATAAATTTAGATTCTTTATTCTTTAGTGCATATTAATATTTTGTGTCAAGCTTGATCAATTCAAGAGTTCTAGAATAGAGCATTACTATACTTGGAAACGGTATCAGTTACGTGGATTGGGAACACAGATTTGGACAAGGACATATTCACCCACTACAAGTACTATTATTTATCTTTTGATGATTAGAGAATGAATCATTGAACAAGGAAGGAGGAGAAATCTATCAAAATACTTTCTTGTCATGGCCTCTGATGCCCCCTTAGGTCTCTTACACGGGAACCGACTCACCGAGTACATATAGCTCGCATATTTGATTCCACTATGTATCTTTGTCTATCTCTTCTAGGTAGATTACTCAGTTGGGCATTGGGTCAGATGGCTAAGCTAGGCAATACTGCTGGTTTTTTTCTCCAATGTTAGACTAACTATTTCGTATTTGTATTTTCTTGCAAACAAGCCTGGATAATGGTATGAAAGATGAATGTTTGGAGACTTTGGACACGAAATATACGTCACAATTTAAGAGTGTGAACCTGATGACTACTGGGGGTTTGTGCAAATGTAGTGGGAACAAATGAGATTCCTCTGAAAGCATGCCTTATGAGGGACTTCGACAGGGGACAGGATCACTCTTGCCTATTGGCGGCAAGAGTGCGAGACAGAAGCAGATTTGGGCTTGGGGGCGACTAGCAAGTGCTTTGCCACACACAAGGGGGGTGAGGGCATGTCGAGCAAGACTTTGTGCCTGTGGAAGCTACAATTCAAAAACTTTGATGGCACCAATACATTTAAATGCCAATATAACCATAAAACAGGTTAGTTACATCACACAACAACATTTGCAAAAAAAGAAAGAAGCACACTAAACATTCAATTTTGAAGAAAAAACTTTACCCAACAAAATACAAGGAGCTCTTTACAAACCAAGATGAAGTAAATAAAATCTTGACAAACATTTGGCAAAGAAAAGAAACTATAAAAGAAAGAAGAAGGTGCTTTTTTGCTTGGCATAAGAAGAATGGAAATGGATCTTCATGGAAAGTGAAAAAAAACTAGAGTTGTTTGGTTAACAAAAAGGTAAGTGGAACTTCATGTAGAAATTTTTACTTCCGATCAACCAAACAGCTTCTTTACTTCCTAATAAAACATAATTACTTGGGTAAAGAAATTTCGTAGAAAGTTTTACTTCTTATTCCAATCAAACAACCACTAATACTTTTTAACAATCAACACACTTTCAGACTACAACTTACTAGTTAGTACCAGTACTCATCAGGTACGTAGTGTACACCCTTACTGACAAGACAACCTTGCTGCAAGAATTGTTTCTGCTTTTCTTCATCTGGGTATGTATGAGATGGTGAGATCAATTTTCTCAAGGATCGACTATTACTCACGATCCAAGCTATTATGCCGGTATCAACATTCGTACACGCACTTAGGCTTAGATATCTTAGTCTTTTACACAATTTCACCACGTCCTTTACCCCTTCTTCTGTCACCCAGTCACACTTCTCCAGATCCAAATGCACCAGTCCAGGGCACATCCTTGCTACCACTACCAATATTTCATCGTTTATGTCTGAACTTTTTGCTACTAGCATCTCTAAATTTGAGATTATCTTGTCTTTTCTAGAAACTTCAAGACGATGGCCTCCATTTAATACCAAAATTTTCACAAGCCCTCTGTTGCACTCTAGAATATCAGCCACATCCAGTTGTTCGTTGTGTTGAAAACAACAATATAGCTTGATCTTCTCCACTTTTGGACAAATGTTAAGAAGTCTTTTGAGACCTGAATTGCTCAAGTAAGAATTTGATGATAGTTTCAAGTACTTTATTGCAAAGTTCTTCATTAGTCCATCATAATTGTATTCTTCTTTCCCAAGGCTTGTTTCTCTCATTTCAAGATGGCATAAAAGAGGGCAACTTTGTGTGAGTGTAACAAAAGCTAAATCGGATAGCTCGGGACAAAAGTAGAGCTTTATTGATGTCAAGTTATGGAGAAAAGGGGACAAGTACACTATATGCTCGTTTGTAAGAAAATCAGCTTGTCTTAAAACAAGAGATTTCAGAGATTGGCGAGACTGTAAGAGCCTTAAGATCCCGGAAAAAGTGTAGCTTTTGCAATTTGAGAGTGAAATCTCGGTTAGAGGAATTCTTGCTTCTGCAATAGAATACAGAAACTCGTCTGAAATGCTCAGGTTTATGAATCTCAGAGTGTGCAACTTCCGTTGGAAGTTATTGAATCCAAATGATCCAATCTTAAAATGTGCACATAGGTGCAAGGACTTCAAGCCTTGGGTATTTTTAACAAGGAAAGATATACCATTTTCTGTCACGTTGCGACAGTATACTACTGTAATATCCTCAAGAAAAGCACAATTTGATGACAAAGAAACAAGGGACTTATCTGAAATGTATAGATTATGCTGAAGATCTATCTTGCGTAATCTCTTGAGCTTGGATGATAAATAATCTATCGCTTCATCGGTCACATGAGTGACACCTTTATGAACGTTATAACAAGACTGACCAATCTGCAGCTCCTCCAGCTGGGGGAACGAGTTTGCGATTCTGACAAGATCATCATTTTCCACACAAGATGAACAGTTCAGTACTTTCAGATTCTGCATTTTTGAACCCAGCTCTTCTAAACAAACTGTTTGTAGACTTCCATTAAAGGAAAGATCCAACTCTTCCAGTTCCAACCCAGATCGCGCAACTGCAAGAACAGCTTCATTAAGGTTCCCTGGGAAGCTACTGAGCTGTATCTGTTTAAGGTTGGTGAATCTTTGCAGCAGACTAGAGAGGACTTGGATTGATGGACTTATAACTTTAATGCTAACTTTGATGATATTGGTGATTGACAGAAATCTCTTGCAAACTAAAGATATCGATTCCTGGTCGCTTTCATGATCGAGATGTTTGAAGATCATAGCCCAACATTCTTCAGGCAATTCTTTGCTTGCTTCTTCTGACATTTTAATCTGCATATAGGTTCAGATTATTTATAGCATATGATGATGTATTGGAGTTACAGCAGCAATGTGGTAGGAAACTTGAAAGGGAATCCTGTTGACTATTTCATGTTAATGTCAAGCCTGACTATTTCATTATATAGTTATATGATATTATGCTTGAAGACAATTTCAAGACACTGATTGAGAATCCAGATCTAAAAATATTTTTTTTATATCAGTTTTTCTAACATATGCACCACGTGCATAGAAATAATCAATTAGATTCCCCTTGTATAATAAATTTGTAAAACAAAGATTAGCTAATAAAGAAGATTAGCTTTGCAATTATAATTATTTATAAAGATAATCTCCTATATTTTAGCAAGTTTGTTGTAGGAAGGGGAATCGAAGTGATTAATGTTGATTTATGTCCAGTAGCTCAGCAGACCAACAGCAACAGCTCCACAACATGCCTTGCTCACTCAAGCTCCAAATATAGAGGCTCTCACTAACCCCTTCTCCACCTCAGCTTCAACTTGTAAAGAAGCTGTTATATTTGTTGTAAAGAAGCTGTTATGTTTGTTAGGAGTTAGTTATGAGTTAGTTATGAGAATGACAGCTCATCATTCTCATAATAGATTCTATGATTTCATCATGTAACTAGCTAGTATAAATAGACCTCTTCTATTTCTAGTTTGTAATAAGAGATTAAATTCTCTCTACAAAATCTCAATAAGATTTCTCTCTTTCCCTCTCTCAATCTTCTTCTTTCTAGTTCATACATTTGATGTGTTTCTAAGCTCAAGAAGAACTGAGTGTTAGAACAGGAAGTTCAACACTAGATTCAGTGATTTTGTGTGAAGTATTTCCACATAAAATCCTTTATGGTATCAGAGCAGGTTCGTATTCTCCTGCATATCACTTTATTTCATTTCAGATTTCATCAAAGATCCATAGAATTCCGCACTTATTCACTAATTGAACTGACAGCAGTTCATTTTTTTGAAGAAATCTGATTATCAGAGTGTTATTTCATACATGCTTGTTTGATTGTTAGAAAAACATTGCAAACTCATAGAACAAGAAGTTCTATGATTGATTGATGAAGTTGTTGAATCAACTCATAAAACGATCTAAGAAATAGATCACTTACACAAAACCTCAAATTCTTTCTTTCATAATTTCATAAAATGACTGAAAGATCACCAGAAACACAATCTCAAACCACCTTACCACCTACACAAGATCCTACAAAGGGTTTTCTTCTTACATCCTTCAGAAAATCCTACAATTCCTCTTGTTTCTGAGAAATTCAGTGGTGAAGGTTATGGTGAATGGAAAAGGAGTATGATAATAACATTATCTGCAAAGAATAAACTCTCATTTGTTGATGGAACTCTCACAAAACCAGATCAAACACACTCAACCTATCAAGCTTGGGATAGATGTAATGCTGTGATAATATCTTATATTTTGAGATCTTTGGATACTTCAGTTGCTAGAAGTGTTATATATTTCTCCACAGCAAGAGAAATCTGGAAAGATTTAGAGGATAGATATGATCAAAGTTCTGGTCCTTAACTATACAATCTACAACAGAAACTTCATGATATTGTTCAAGGTGAAAACTCAATAGCAGAATTTTTCACACAAATTAAGGCTATATGGGATGAGGTCAATGGAATCAATCCTATTCCCACTTGCAACTGTAATGGTTGTGCTTGTAGTCTCACTCAGAAATTCTTGAAAACACAGCAAGAAGAGAGGCTAATACAGTTCCTCATGAAGCTACATAACAAGTACATCAATGTGAGATCCAATATTATGATGATGAAGCCTCTACCAAACATTGCCATGGCATATAGGTTACTCATTCAAGAAGAAAGACACAGAGAAACAAGCAATTTAGCTTTTGAGAATCCTATGGCTTTCTCAGTAAATGTCAAGAGAAATGATCAAGCAACACCAAAAGAAAACTGATTTCATCGAACTAACAAAACTCATAGCAGTTTAAGTTTTTCTAATACTGCAGGGAAACAACTGAACAGAAGAAGCTCATACTACTGTGAACATTGCAAAATCAGTGGACATACAAAAGATAGAATGGGTAAAGAATGGAAGCTATGGTGCAAGGGGAGGCAAAGGAAGCTCAAGAAAATGAAGAAACAACTCATATTTCCATTGCTCAGTATAATCAACTCATGAGTATGTTGCATACCAACAACAAAAACTCTGAAGAAGAACAAGCCACTACTCCTCTAGAAAATGTGGCAGGTACA
The DNA here is from genome assembly GCA_947645195.1 of Patellifolia procumbens. NCBI lineage: Eukaryota > Viridiplantae > Streptophyta > Magnoliopsida > Caryophyllales > Amaranthaceae > Patellifolia > Patellifolia procumbens. The sequence continues at coordinate 1,826,719 of CANSGD010000429.1, forward strand.
TGCTTACTATCTTGTTCTAATTCAACATGGATAATTGATAGTGGAGCAACAGACCATATTTGCACCAAGCTGGAGTTGTTTGATAGTTATACAGTTTTTGACAAAGCTCCTAATACTATCACTATAGCTGATGGAAAAAAGGCTATAGTAAAACACATAGGCAAAGTGAAATTTAATAATGGGATTGAGTTGAAGAATGTACTCCATGTACCAGGTTTTAAGTTCAATTTGATTTCAACACACAAGTTATGCTCAGATTTAACTTGTGAGATTGTTTTTACTCACAAGAAGTGTTTACTTCAGGCTCCTTCACAGAATTCCCTGGTTCTTGGTAGCTTGAATGGAGGCTTATATACAGTCAATGAAGAAACTGACTTGGGCAAAGCTTGTTTGACAACAACTCAAGAAGCTAAGTTGTGGCATCTCAGATTGGGACATGTTCCTTTTAATAAACTACATTTAATTAAATCTAGCTTGGATGTACATGTAGGTGAAGACACTATCTGTCAAATTTGTCCTAAAGCAAGGCAAACTAGGCTGCCTTTTCCTAATAGTAGCATTAGAAGTCAAGCATGTTTTGATTTACTTCATGTTGATGTATGGGGTCCATATGGTACTAAGACATATGATGGTTACTCTTTATTCTTGACAATAGTGGATGATTTTTCCAGATTCACATAGATTTTCTTGATGAAGAATAAAAGTGACAGTGTTAGTATTATGCAACATTTTATCACATATGTTCAAACTCAATTCTCAGCAATGATCAAAAGTGTTAGATCAGATAATGCTAGAGAGCTTACAGAAGGAGAAATGAGACAATTATACAAATCAAAAGGCATTTTACAACAAAAGAGCTGTGCAGAAACTCCACAACAGAATGGAGTAGTAGAGAGGAAGCACATACATCTACTAGAAACAGCAAGAGCATTGTTTTTTCAATCCAAAGTACCAGCAAAATATTGGGGTGAATGTCTTTTATGTGCAACACATCTCATAAACAGAATGACATTGAAAGTTCTGAAGTTTCACACTCCTTATGAGAAACTTTTTCATCAGAAACCTAACATTGACCATCTAAAAGTGTTTGGATGTCTATGTTTTGTTTCTACACTTAAAGCTCAAAGATCAAAGTTTACTCCTAGAGCTGTACCTTGTATTTTTCTGGGATATCCAGCAGGTCAAAAGGCCTACAAGCTTCTTAATCTTGATACTAACAAGCTAATCATCTCAAGAGATGTTGTGTTTCATGAGAAACACTTACTTTTTCAGCACACCACTAATCCTAAACAACCACCTAACCTTATATTCCTCCCTTCATAAACTTTCATAGATTCTAATCCTTTCTTTGACACACCATCTATTCAAACTCCTACTACCTCAACAACATCTACAGATTCAATACCTCCTTCAGAAATAGAAATTTCCTCTACCTCACCTACTTCATCATCATTAGATACTCATTCTCATTTTTCCCAAGACCAATCTCCATCTACTACTTCTCCTCATTTATCAATCACTTTACCTATTTCCCCACCAAACATTAAACACTCCTCTAGACCAAAGAAAGCACCTGTCTACTTACAAGATTATCATTGCAGCTACGTTCCTAATCATTGGTGTAACATAGTTCACTTTGATTCTATTCCTTCTTAACAAAAGGCCCTTATCAGTACTGTTGGCCAATATGTAGAGCCAACCAGTTATTTTGAAGCTTCTCAGCACACAGGATGGACAGAAGCTATGCAAAAGGAAATTTTAGCTCTTGAGTCTACTGGCACTTGGGAGTTAGTACCTTTGCCAAAAGGAAAAAAGGCCATAGGGTGTAAATGGGTTTACAAGGAAAAGCTAAAAAAGGATGGTAGCCTAGAGAGATTAAAAGCTAGGCTAGTAGCAAAAGGTTTCACACAAAGATTTGGCATAGATTATGAAGAAACTTTTTCACCAGTAGTGAAAATGTCTACTGTCAGGTGTCTCTTAGCTGTGGCAGCCAGCAAGCAATGGCCCTTACATCAATTAGACATCAATAATGCTTTTCTCCATGGTGAACTTCATGAAGAAGTTTATATGAAAGTGTCTGAAGGAGTTCCAAATCCTCATAATCAAGTTTGTTTGCTCAAGAAATCTTTGTATGGGCTTAAACAAGCTTCAAGACAGTGGTTTGCTAGGCTTATTGAAGAATTACAGTCTAAGGGTTTTGTTCAATCCAAAAATGACTACTCTTTGTTCATCAAACATCATCATCAACATCTCACAATAGCAGCTATATATGTTGATGATATCATCTTAACAAGGACTGATGAACTTGAAATTACTTCTCTCAAGAAGCATCTTCACCAGGTTTTTAGTATCAAAGATCTTGGTCAACTAAATTACTTTCTTGGGATAGAAGTCAGTCATCTCCCTACTAGTATTATTCTTACACAAAAGAAATTTACCAAAGAGCTCTTACAAGATTGCAGCTTTGATCTTTCCAAATGTGCCAAAACCCCTCTTCCTATTAACCTTAAATTATTACAAGATGAAGGTGATTTTTATTCTGATCCCTTACAATATAGGAGTTTAGTAGGCAAACTAAACTTTCTAACTCACACCAGACCAGATTTATCTTTTTCTATTCAAACACTTAGCCAATTTCTCCATCAACCTAGAGTTTCTCATTATCAAGCTCTAGTACATGTTCTTAGATATGTAGCCCACACTTTAGGGCAAGGCATCATGCTTAAAGCTTCTTCTCATCTCACTCTTCAAGCTTATTCTGATTCTGATTGGGCCTCTTGTCCTAATACAAGAAGATCAGTCACTAGTTATGTTCTTCTATTAGGTAATTCATCTATTTCCTGTAAATCTAAAAAGCAAAGCACCATCTTTAGGTCCTCCAGTGAAGCAGAATATAGAGCAATGGCAGCTGAAGCTTCAGAAGTTACTTGGATGATCAGGTTACTTTGAGATCTAGGGGTTCATAACCTCACACCTGTCACACTCAATTGTGATAACCAATCAGCTATACACATTGGTAAGAATCCAGTATTTCATGAGAGAACCAAACACATTGAACTAGATTGTCACTTTACTAGAGACAAAGTCTTGGAAGGATTACTTCACTTGACCTATCTTCCAACACAAGATCAACTAGCTGATGTACTCACTAAAGGTCTCTCTTCTCCTCAACATACCAAGCTACTTTCCAAGCTAGGAATGATTGATGATCACTCATCCTCTAACTTGAGGGGGGGTGTTGATATATGTCCAGTAGCTCAGCAAACCAACAACAGCAGCTCCACAACATGCCTTGGTCACTCAAGCTCCAACTATAGAGGCTCTCACTAACCCCTTCTCCACCTCAGCTTCAACTTGTAAAGAAGCTGTTATATTTGTTGTAAAGAAGTTGTTATGTTTGTTAGGAGTTAGTTATGAGTTAGTTATGAGAATGACAGCTCATCATTCTCATAACAGATTCTATGATTTCATCATGTAACTAGCGAGTATAAATAGACTTCTTCTATTTCTAGTTTGTAATAAGAGATTAAATTCTCTCTACAGAATCTCAATAAGATTTCTCTCTTTCCCTCTCTCAATCTTCTTCTTTCTAGTTCATACATTTGATGTGTTTCTAAGCTCAAGAAGAACTGAGTGTTAGAACAGAAAGTTCAACATTAGATTCAATGATTTTGTGTGAAGTATTTCCACATAAAATCCTTTAATTAATCCTATGCACCAGGTGCATAGGAAGGGGAATCTAGTAATACTGTTTAATTCATTCATAATGCCAACTTATTCCAAATTATTCTCAAGCCTGGCTCGTAAAGCTAGACTGAATTTGTTTACAAGAGTTTCCTGAAGCTTGTTACCTGTAGTGAAGGTCTATACTGATAAAGCTTATATGTTTCCATTGTCACTCCTTCCTCTAATAACACTCAACTAATAAAAATAATAACCACTTGAATTACCTCAAGGAATAGCATATAAAAAGCCAATTTTATATAAACTTACGGATAGATTAAGAGTTCCAATAATCGCGAAGATAATCTGAATTATTTATATGGTTTTAGGGTTTACCAGCAACTCGTCAATTGGAACAAATTGTGCGTAGGAAGGATTTATCTTGAATAATGGGAAGACATTGAAAATCTATATCTCTGGTCACGTCAAGTTAGAAGTGATGTAATAGTTGTAGGAAGCAAAATAGTAATTGTTTTCATCGTAAGTTTGTAACAATTATGTATTGGCTGTATGCCTGTATGTATATCTAGTTTCAGATTTATGCTAACATGTCGTATTGTTGATTATCAATGATATTGTTCTTCCCAGTCTAATAAAAAACAATAAAGTTGCGGAAAATTGCTATAATCATTTTACATTCTTTATTAATCCTAAAACGGGTAATGATTTGGTGCATTACACAATTTGCGAGCTAAACAATAACCTATATTAATTGCGATTTGTGGTGCCATTTATATTTGGAAAAAAAAACTTTGTGAAACCACAAAATACTATTGCGTCAAAAAATCAAATTCACCCTTATATTTAAAAACTCCAAAATAACCTAAAGATGGAATAATAATTGTATCCACATTAGGAGTGGTAATGGATCAGGCTCAGACCAAACTTAATAGACTAATACTGAACTGCACTTTCGCTTCAACTCAATAGTTTTGGGACTAATCACTTCTTTTCAGATTCACATTATATATTCTTCGGTTCAGACTCAGACTTTTTCGCTTGAATTGTTTGGATTCTTAAATTATTACATTTATTTATCGATTAGATTTTTCTTTTAATTTACTAATTGTTGAGGTAACATGTTATAAGCAAATGTTAGTCGGATTATGATTAGATATTTGCGAGTCTAGAGAATAGGGACATGATTAACATTATCAATAGCAGGTACGCTTAAGAAAATGAAAGGTAGAGCAGAAAAGGCCTTAGTTCTAAGCTATTACCATACATTTCAAAAGATCATCAAAGTAATAAGAAGCAGTTCAAAGCATATAATGGAGAGGGTCTCATTCAAGTTCCTTGCTTCCGCTGCTTTTGCATTAATGATAATCTTAGTGGTTACTACTACTCCAGCCAAGGTTATCTTTTTTTTTGGGGAATTCCAAATGGTACCACTCAAAAATTGGAAATTCCATTTGGTACCTAGAAAATAAGTTTGTTCCAAGCAGTACCATTGAACTTTGATCAAAGTGTAAACGGTGACTTCGCAGTTAGTGTAGACGTTCATAACTAAGTTTAACTCTCTTTTTAACCTAATTATAAGGTAACATTTTCGACATGCAAACCAATGCACGCAAATTGAGACAAATTTGATCTTTTTTTAAACTTTGACCTCATTTAAGCCCTACTAAAGCCCGATCAAGGTTTAAAAAAAAACAGATTTCAGGTCAAATTTAAGGTCCAAATATGCAAAAAAAATTTACCAGATTCGCCTTGATTTGTGTGCATTGGTTTGCGTGTCATAAAATTTTCTTTAAACTAGGTTAAAATGAAAGCTACGTCATTCCTTCATCCTAAAACAGTACCTAAAACAGAAAAACAAAATGTCATGAGCCGAGGCTCAGTAACATACTACCCTAACTTCGTAAATCATTTCAATTCATTTTATTTGCAAGCAGTGAGAAGAGATTAGTAAAACTTCATACAACCTTTCATAAATCCATTTGTTAATCATATGATCAAACAACATTAACATATGCAGCTTACAATTTCATAAAGAGAACAGGCTTGTGGGACGCCTCCCACCAATGCGGTACCCCTTTTGGATGTACGGCCATAACAATGTGGTACCCTTTTGGGGTGTACTGCCAGATACAATGTGGTACCCCTTTTGGGAATACGACCAGGATTGGGAATAATGTGGCACCCCTTACGTGTGTACGGCTCAGAGTACAATGTGGTACCCCTTGAGGGAGTACGTCCACAACAATGCGTATCATTTCTATGGAGCCTAAACCTCTTTACTTAATGATAAATAGGTTATGTGTCTCACACTTCACACACTTACATAACAGTGTGCGTACCCCTTACTTCCATTGGTATGTATGTAAGTGTGTGAAGTGTGAGACACATAAATACTTATTGAGGGATTGTACCATTGTTAGGCTGAATATAGTTAATACAATATTATTTTCAAGGGAGGAAATTCAAATTCTCCATTAAACACTTGTCTACAATTTCTTATCATACTTTGCTTATTATTCTATTTTGTGAGAGAGAGTTCTTAATTCTTTTCGTGACACGATCCTGGGGCTAGGAGAACGCTTCCGCACAACATATTCTCTATTCAGAATGCGTTTTGATTGCTCAAACACTCAACTGTTTTGCTCTTGAATTTCTGAAAACCTAGCTCAGATAGTTAATATCTTGTTCTTTTCTGCAAAATCAGTAGATTCCTTAATTCCTTCAGCTACAAAACTTCAGTGTTCTTGATTCCATAATCAAATAAATCGTGATTACAAGTTGCTTTTATAGATTAAGTTGATTGGATCTTATTTATATACTGATCCTTAATATTAATGCAATTATGGACCAAATCGATTTCCACGTCCCTTAGGGTGTGTCACAGAGTACCAGACAAGTATACGCCTGGAAAATGCAATAGTTTAACTACCTGTTCCATCACAACCAAATCTTCTTAGGTGGATTCTGCGACGCTTTGTTGAGGAGCATGGGCAAACCATACAGTATGCGCTTGCTGACCCCTATGGAAGTCTTACCTTTGTTTGGTTAGGTCTATCCTCGATGTTAATCAAGTGACGCAAAGTAGAGACGCTGTAATGGTTCCAAGAAATGTTCCTAGAGTTTTTCAAGATGTTTATTCCAATGTGATAGTGATTATTCAAGCATTTCAGGGTGATGTAAATGATGAAGAGCTTGAAGCTGTGCCACAATTTGCAGAAGTATATTGAGTTTGAGAGTTATGCCACTAATAATCCCAACTATGGGTTATTCCTGTATAATCTCAAATATTGTAAAGTTTTGCCACAAATACTGTAGTACCCCGACTTTTTAAAATGTACTTAATTATATTATTGGCCTAAAACGAGTATTAATTTAAAATTTTATGATTTAATTATAATTTATTTTCATATTTTGTTTTATTTTAGACGTTTATAACGATTAACAACGAGTTTAATGAAAATATTTTGAAATTATTATTATTATTATTATTATTATTATTATTATTATTATTATTTCATGTCTTAAATGATTTAATTTCAAAAACTATATTGTTCAACTAATTGGGCAATTGATAAGTCAAACTAGTTAAACTATTCTTATCTAAAGCCCAATTACTATTACCCATCTATTTATGTTGACCCAAAACCCACAAACCCATCTCCCCAAACCCATCTCACGTCAACCCCCCTTTCCCTTGTATTGATTTCCCCTTCTTCCTTCACTGCTTGTTTTCTCAACCATGGTTTAGCTCATCCATGGTTTTTCTTTGCAAAACCAGCAATTGCCCAATGATTTAGAGCTTCTAGAAGGCTCAACAATGGCTATAAATAGCCATGTTCAGCTGCCCAAAACACAACAAGCAACAACAAACCACAACAATCAATCTTCTCTTCTTCCTCCTATTCTCTTCTCTGATTTTCCTCCATTAACGTTGAGCTTAAGAGCTTCATTCTCTTCCTTTAAACCTTCCATTGCTGTAAAACACCACCACAACAACCACCGCTCACCACCACAGCAACTCCCTCCCCTGTTTTTCCTTCGTCTTGCACACCGCCGCTTCCCACTCTTTCTCTCCCCCTCTCACGCTGCTGCTACGCAGCATCCCCAGCCACAACCGGCGGCCAAGCCGCCACCATTGTCCATTTTACCCATTTGTTTATTAAAATCCCAATTAGAGTTATAAAGCATTTTTAGAAAATCTTTTATGATATTATTATTGATTTTGAAAATTATAATTATTTAGTTATGCTATGGAAATGACATTATATATAAAGAGTTTTAAGAATATTATTTCCGAAAAACGGGTCATTAAGGAAAAGTCGTGACTATGGCTATTAGTAGAGTTGATTCTGAATGATTATTTTATTGATGTATTTTGGGAGCGATAAACGAAATGTGGGAATTCGAAAGAGCTAAGGATGTCGTTCTTGGAATTATGACGATATTTTGGAATTAGACGGTCGAGGTAACCTTTATGTCCAGCATTGTATGAATGCCCGTATGTGAAAATGTGATTATATGAATGCTCATATATGAAATGTGAAATTGTTATAAGTTATATTTTAATTATATATGTTTATGATATTATATGATTAAAGTTCTTGAATTTATTAGACAAGTTATGGAAATTAATGACCTGTTTAAATGTCGTTTTATCTTTAACTAACGATTTAAGTAATTTATAATGTTTTACTACGTACGATTTATATAACATTAAATGTGAAGGTATACTGGATGGTTTTATAATATGAATGATAATAAAATATGTTTTATTTAAGAACCGAAGTTATCATCTTATGAAAGTATGACTATCTATTAAATAAATAATGAGTTTTGAAATAATGAAATTTATATTCTTATAACTATATTTACGACATTATGAAAAGATTATTGAATTACTATATATATTGTGAATGATGAATAATACTACCTTCGTTCCAAGTGTGTAACACCCCGACTTTTCAAAGTTTAATTAATTATATTATTAGCTTAAACGAGTACTAATTTGAATTTTTACTATTTAATTATAATGATTTCAGATTTTGTTTAAAACGATTTTAAAAGAGTTTAATGTCATTATTAATATTTCGATTTATATTTTCTATTACAACTGATTGGGTTAATTTTCGTTCTGCTAAACCGTCCATCTGAAACCCGATTTATACTACCCATTTTAACCATCTAGTATTTTAACCCAACCAAAAACTCAACCCATTTCCCTCTCCTCCTCTCCCACGTATTCCCTTTCCTTCTCACCTTCACCACTCATCACCTCCCCCTCCCTTTGACTGAATTTCTTCACCTTGGCCTCCAAGCAAATCCAACCCCCAATCACCATTGAAGCTTACTCAGCATTTGTCCCCCCATTGTTGCTATAAATAGAAACCCCCATATCAGTCATTTTCACCAACAAAACCCATCTCCTTCTCCATCCTCTTCTCTGTGTTTCCCTTTTCTCCATTAGAGCTAAATACTAGAGCTCACCCTTCCTCCTTTACGGCTGCCACCACGTGAAACCACCACCATCTCACCGCCCTTTTGCGCACCACCAAACACCCCTGTCTTCCCATCTCTCGTGCTGCACCTCTCCTCCTCTGTTTCCTCCATTCGCTGCCACGGTGCAGCAGCACCACCGTGGTTTTCTGACCTCCAGAACCACCAAGCACCTGTTATAATTAAAAACAATGGAACAAGAGGAAACCGGATAATCACCACTCCAAGGCACGGAAACTACGCTTTCCTATTAGTTTTATTTCGCCCCTCTAGGATCACCGGGTTACACGAAACAACTAATGAGATACAATGGAGTAACAATTCACTTCTATGATCTTAGAAGAGAATCCTTAAGAACTTGTGTTTGATGTGTTTAGGAAGAACACTTAAGAAAGTTAATCAGAAATTCTTAAGCAAGCAATAAAGGTTGTGTCAAGGATGGAGATCACCTCCTCCTTTTATAGTCACACATGCAAGGGCCCTCATTAAGGACCTTTAATAGGCTCCTTAATAAGGCCCTTAAATCAGAGAATAAATCAGCCATTTAACCATGCAATAAACCATGAAAAACTGACCAAAACGCTTCAACGGACATAAACGGATACATCGCAAACTGAAGCGTCACAGGGCAGTACCCAGTCGCGACTGGCTGCCCCCCTTATTCTCTTTGATTTCCGGAATTAATTCTACAACTTCTATTAATTCCCCCATATGTGATTAATCCAAACCCATTACCCTTACAAATGTTCCAACAGCACCTTCCCCCTCGCGTTACAGCCATGCAGCACCACCAACACACCACCTCCTCTACTTCCCGTCTTCTCGCTGCAGCCCTGTTTTCCCCCCTTGCTTCGCCGGTGCTTCTGCTCCACCGCGGCAACCGCCGTCCACCCAGGCATGGCCGCGGCACCACCCTTGCTCCTTCTCTCCTCCCTTTGTTCCTCCTCTATTTCCCTCTCTCGTGGCTTTGCTAAATGAACCATGAAACTGGTTCTTTAAAGAACCAGTTAATGGGAACTTATAATAAAGCCCAAGTCAATTATTTGACTTTTCATAAGGTATAAAACCCATTTTACTCTTTGATTATTAAAAGCCCAATTGTTATTATAAATCAATTTATAAAATTATTATTGTGTATTTAATTTATGAAAATGTCATTTATATTTAAATGAGTTTTAAGAATAGTATTTTAAAGTTAAGATTTCCGAAAAATGGGTCATTAAGGAAAAGTCGTGATTAGTCGAGTGAATTCTAATTGATTATTTTATTGATGTTTATGGAGCGATAAACGGAATGTGGGAATTCGAAAGGTCTATGGATGACGTTCTTGGAGTTATGAAGGTATTATGGATTGAGCGATTAAGGTAACCTTTATGTCCAGCATTACTATATATGCCCGTATGATTATGTGTATAGAATATGATTGTCTATATGAATGATGATTATTTACGGGAAGTATGAATTATGAAAGTATGAAAGTAACAGTCACATTTATGTCCAGCATTACTATATGCCCGTATGTGTATGTTTACAAAAGTATGATTATTTATATGAACGATGAATTGGAAGAGTTAGTTCGAAGCATGAAATGACAGTAATCTTTATTCCGTATGTGAAAATATGATTATATGAACCTCGGTATTCTGAATTATGGAATTTATGTGATTTAATATTTAAAGTATATTCATTATATTACGTAAAGTTATTGAATATATGTTCGTAGTACAGTTCGTAATTATAAACGTTATGGGGTTATATGATGATATAAATTATGCGATTTAAATGATTATATGTTTAAGTGAAGTATGGAAATCTATGAGTTATGTTCATGTTATATGCTTATTCGGGTAAAACCATGATTATGTAATTAACGTAATTTATAGCTATGATCCACGATTCATGCTTACGTGAGTAAAAGTATATTCGAGTATTAAAGTATGTCTAAGAGTATGATTTTACATGACAAGTATGATATTATATGACCAGTAGGATTTTATATACCAGTATGATTTATATAGTTTATCCATGTTTGTATGAATCTCGATGATAATGTATGTTAACGTATGTTCTCTTGATTATTTAATGTTTAAGTAAAGAATGTCGGTCTTGCATTACGTGATATATGTTTATATGATTTCATTGATATATATGATTTATTCTTTTATTATAAGACTTGTGACCCATGGGAAATTAATTGGAGTGTGTTGTTCTATGAGTTATGATCCATGAGTTACGTGTTCGTATGATTCATGAATACGAATGATGTATATGCCTAAGATAGACTCATGAACCTATGATTTTTACCTCTGTGAAGTTTTAAAATATAATCTTAAGGTCTGAATACATATTCAATGTGGTGTATGAGGTATTGTTGTCTATTAACGGTTATTACGAAGTGCATAAGCTTATGTGAAGCAAGTTAATAAAATATACGGAACATGATAATTGAAAGTGACAGAGGTTTTGGCATTTATAGTGAATAAAAATGCAAGTTATGAGCCGTACACCCGGAAGGGTTACCCCATGGTGGGAGGCATCCCGCAAGGCTATAGTTGCCAGTAACCAAGTTTAAATTATGTGAATTATGGAATCCTAATAGGTGTTGTATGTTACGTGAATGATATGATTAATTTATGGTTTAGTTCGTGGCATATGTTTACATGATTAATCTATGTTTATGTTTAACGTTTTATATTAAGTACCACGATTTATATGAATGTCTCAGTATGATTATATGAAGCTTCTCATGACTAAGTCCTCGTTTATGATTAAGTGTGTTGCTCTGTGAGTTACGGTTTGTAATGTGGGTGAACACAAGAACAATAAGAAACGGAAAACATGATAAGTAAAAGTGGAAAGAGGTTTTGGCTCTATATTGTTACGTTATATATATTATGAGATTAAAAGGGGTCGTGCACGTACCGGGGTAGTAGATCCAACACGGGAGGTCGCTCCTTGAGGACTACTAAAGGGCAGTATCCAACACGGGAGGGTGCTCCTTGAGGACTGCCATGGGTAATAGATCCAACACGGGAGAGTGCTCCCTGAGGACTATTAAAGGGTATATCCAACACGGGAGGTCGCTCCTTGAGGACTACCAAGTATACTAGCCAGTTACCAAGTTAAAATAATGTGAAGGATGAAAACTTATGATGGTTTAAGATGATTGATGGAAACCTGTGTGGTTTCAAGTTGTTAAGAATGATGAATGGAAACATGTAATGTTTCAAGAGGATGTGTGAAAGTTCATGAAAGTATTGAGTTTAAAGTATATTGATGATTTATGTGGAATTATGAATGTTCTTTTATGTTAATAATTACGTTCATGACTCGCGTTTGCACTTAAGGTATTTAACGTAATTATAAGATGCATGACGTTGTATGCTTACATGGTTTAGTTATGAGTGTTAAAGGTTTACGTATGATCTTGTGAATCATGGTTATGCTTGTTAACATGGATATATGTTGGTATGAGCGTGAGTTTTATTTCAAGAAAGTATGGTTTATATGTTAAGTATGATTTATATGTCAAATATGATTATCGCTTTATTCCGAAGAAATGTGATTTACGTGATTCAAGTATCACTATGCTTTAATTCATGGAAGTATGTGAAATGACAAAATGTGATCCATGACGCATGATTCTTGTTCATAAGAGTTTACGAATATGTTTTATGATTTCATGTGAGAATGGTAAATTGTGAAACGTGATCCATGATTTATGTTGTTATGAGTTTACGAGTATGCTTACGATTACATTAATGTTTATGATGTTAAAGTATGTTACGAGTATTGCTCGGAATACAAGTCTACGAGTTTAATGAATTAAGATACGATAATTAAAAGTGGAAAGAGATTGAGTCTGTTGGCTTGGAATTATGAACTGAACTGGTAAATGGGCAAGTTACAGGTAGAGTAAAGGTTTACGATGTTTAATGGGCCAAGTTGGCCAAGTACGATGAATGTATGATGAAAGTAATGTTATGGTCCAAAGCCTGTACTTGCCAATGGTCTAAGCTCGTGTAAATAGTCCTTGCCAACCGTCCGTCCAAGTTAAAGTTAAAGTTAATGTCTTACGATTCGTATTCCGATCAATTACCAAGGTTATGTGAAATATGATTATGTGTAAGGATGTCATATATACCTGTGTGTGGAAAATGTTTTCGAAACAAAACCGTTTTTACGGGGTGGAGTAAAGTTACGAGTTTTCCACTCACTTTGGAATGTTTTCTGTCTTTTCTTGTTTCTCTATATTTTTCTACTGAACGAAGTCCAGGTTATGAAAGAGGATCGGGATGGATCGGTGAAAGCAAGTGCTTAGGAATGGATTTCGAGGAGTGAGATTGAGCAAGCCTTTAAAGTCTTAATTATAGTTATAAGATGGTGAGACTTTTGTAAGAATATTATATTATTGGTGGGCCATAACCCACAGGTTTAAGGAAACGCTTCCGCAAAGCATTTGATTAATTAGTGTTAATGATGTTTAATTAAGGCACCCGAGTTCGGGGCGTTACAAAGTATATTGCAACCTTTACCTTATTTGGCAATTTCATATTAATTGCAACCTTTCTATTTTAATCACTAAAAAGATCACATGTGGAACCTTTCTTTCTCTTCATTACTTATTATCACATGATGCAAGTGAGGAAGATGACCCACTTTTTTGCTTTTCTTAATAAATGTGCCAACCACCTATGTTGCAATACACTTGGAACGGAGGTAGTATATGAAAGTATGAAGTTAAAGTAAGATATATTTTTCTTATTTATAAACGATATTATATTAGAAGTTACAAATTCAAATATATGTATTTTCGTAGTATATATAAATGTTCATGTCATATGCTTACACGAGTAAATCATGCATATGCAAATTATGGTTACGCTATATACTAAAATATATTACTTGGAGCTATTAATAACATGAGAATAATGAATGATTTGTGAAAGTGAGATTTTATAAAGTATGACTAATATGATGCTACTTTCTAATACATAAGTTATGATACTATTAAACTATGCAATCTCATGTGATCTCTTGAATTATTCAATATTAAAGTAAAGTATGTTGTATTAGGAATTGCGATGTGATACTTTTATAAATTAAACGATCTAAATAATGTCTCATGAATTATTAAAGTAATTAATTACGATTTATGAGATACATGCTTGTCCCATTTATGAATTATGATTCACATGATGCATGCCTACACAATTTTTGGACGTGTAAGATAAATGATTATATTACGACTCCATGAAATCTATAAAGTAATTATGATTCTATGAACTCTACCTCCGCAACTATTAATAGTAATCTTAAGTCTGATTGCATGCTCTAAATGATTGTCTATGAGATGTGCTCAATGTGAGTTATGAAGTATTAATATGCTATAATTTCTATGAATTACGGAATGTGTAAGTTTCTATTTTTGATGTCTAAGAACACATTCATAAGTGATGAAACACGAGTAATAAAAGCTAAAGAAGTTCTGTTAAACTTATGAGACACTTATGATATGGAAGTTGCTTTAAATGAATGATAACGTAATGAAAAATAATTGTCTTACGGAAAAGTATGATTATGTGAACGAAGTATGGTTCATATAACTCTGATTCATGAAAACACTAAAAGATACGAAAATGATAAATGAAAGTGAAAGACGATTCTTGGAAATATTCTGTTCTGTTGGTCGTGCACGTACCATTTTGTTATCTGGCGGCAACGCCACCTTCTGTTGGGGGACAACGTCCTCGCGGTACCCGCATCTATTTTGGCATTATGCCACCTTTTGTTGGGGGACATACGTCCTCGGTGGCTCGCCTTCTGTTCTGTATGGCATTATGCCACCTTCTGTTGGGGGACAAACGTCCTCGGTGGCTTTGCCTTCCGTTATACTCGCCAAGAAACCAAACGTAAAAGATATACATGAATGAACAAAAGAATGAAAGAAACCTATAAGGTTTTAAGCTATTAAGAATGTCTATGATGGAAGTACGTAATGTTTTAAGGTGATAATTATACTCTGATGAAATAGTTAAGTTTTAACGTATATGGATGCTCTTTCATGTGTTAATGATATTCATGACTCGCTTATATGTGATTATGAGATTCGTGACATCATATGCTATACACTTTAGCTTCCATGTTTTAAGAGTTTACGTATGTTCTTATGAATTATGGAAGTGTTTGTTAACATGATTACACGTATGGTATGAACGTCATGGTTATTTATCTTTATGCTTTTATTTGTATTAATGATTATATGAATGATGGGTGTTGTTCGGAAATATACTTCATATTTACAAGTTAAAATACTATAACGAAAAGTGGGAAGAGAATTGTCTTACTGGCTCGGAATTATGAACTGAACTGGTAAATGGGCAAGTTATAGGTGGAGGAAATGTTCATGATCTATGAATGGACCGAGATGGTCGAATGACGATGAAAGTAATGTTCTGTCCAAAGCCTATACTTGCCAATGATCTGGTCTCACGTAAATGGTCCTTGGCAAATAGACAGTTCAAAGCCAAGTAATTTGAAAAGTATTTCCGAACAATTACCAGAATGATGTGATATGTGCTTGTGTGTGAAAAACGTTTTCGAACTAAAACCGTTTTTACGGGCTGGAGTAAAGTTACGAGTTTTCCACTCATTTTGGAATGTTCTCTGTATTTTCTTGTTTCTCTATTTTTCTTCTGAACGAAGCTCAGGTTAAGAAAGAGAGCTCAGGATCAACTCATGGAAAGGAAATCTATGAGATAGATTTTGGTGAAGCACTATTAAGGGCTTTTATGTAAGGTTTATTGTGTTAGTTTAGAAATATTGATCTATTTAAGGATATTGTATTAATAGTGGGCCATAACCCACAGGTTTAATGAAACGAATCCGTTGTCAAATGAGATTACTTATGGTTAGTGATGTTTAATTAAGGACCCCCGGGTTCGGGGCGTCACAGAGTGGTATCAGAGCTGCAACCTAGCCGAAAGTGCGAGTCTTAGACTATGCACCGCCTAGGTGTGATCCATTTGGGAAATTAGATGTTTAACTATGTAGAGGAAATTAAGTTATCAGTTCGGGAATGTTAAAGTGATTTGAGGAGTTATAGCGATTATTTGGGTGATAGGAGTTAAGAATGGAAAATGAGATTAAGAACAAAGAATGGAAGTATGAGCGCTTAAGTTTGGCCTTATTATTGAGTTTTATGACTGACCTCGTGTTTTTATAAAAGTTTGTTTTGGAAACGATTTAATAGATTTTTCAAACGGGATCTCTCTAAATTAAGTGATCAAGTTAAGGTTCATTGCCACTAAGTTTGCCCCTTTTGTTTCGTTGCCCCTTAATCCCGAGTCTCGAGTCGAAGTGGAGATACAACAGAAAAATGTGCCCTAATTTTGCCCTTATTGTCTTCTTTGCTCCTCGATCGTAAAAGACGAGTCGAAGCGGAGATACGATAAGTGATGGTAGAATGAGAACTCAATTTTTTTCACTGTATCCTTTGCTCCTCGATCTCGAATGATTAGTCGAAGCGAGATACAAAAGTTGATGGCAGAATAGAGGCTGAACGCTTAATGAACAATCATGAAAATGAGAGCTTCTGGTTTTGTTTTTAATAAATTCAAGTTTCGAGGACGAAAATTTTTCTAAGGGGGTAAGGATGTAATACCCCGACTTTTTAAAATGTACTTAATTATATTATTGGCCTAAAACGAGTATTAATTTAAAAAATTTACGATTTAATTATAATTTATTTTCATATTTTGTTTTTAGACGTTTATAACGATTATAAAAGACTTTACTGAAAATATTTTGAAGTTATTATTATTATTATTATTATTATTATTATTATTATTATTATTATTATTATTATTATTATTATTTCATGTCTTAAATGATTTAATTTCAAAAACTATATTGTTCAACTAATTGGGGAATTGATAAGTCAAACTAGTTAAACTATTCTTATCTAAAGCCCAATTACTATTACCCATCTATTTATGTTGACCCAAAACCCACAAACCCATCTCCCCAAACCCATCTCACGTCAACCCCCCTTTCCCTTGTATTGATTTCCCCTTCTTCCTTCACTGCTTGTTTTCTCAACCATGGTTTAGCTCATCCATGGTTTTTCTTTGCAAAACCAGCAATTGCCCACTGATTTAGAGCTTCTAGAAGGCTCAACAATGGCTATAAATAGCCATGTTCAGCTGCCCAAAACACAAAAAGCAACAACAAACCACAACAATCAATCTTCTCTTCTTCCTCCTATTCTCTTCTCTGATTTTCCTCCATTAACGTTGAGCTTAAGAGCTTCATTCTGTTCCTTTAAACCTTCCATTGCTGTAAAACACCACCACAACAACCACCGCTCACCACCACAACAACTCCCTCCCCTGTTTTTCCTTCGTCTTGCACACCGCCGCTTCCCACTCTTTCTCTCCCCCTCTCACGCTGCTGCCACGCACCATCCCCAGCCACAACCGGCGGTCAAGCCGCCACCATTCGCGCCTCCAGCCACCGCAGCACCACCGCCCCCTCACTCTCCTCTCCTTGGCTGCTCCTCTGCCCTCCTTTTCTCCACCGCTTCCCTGCCGCCAGGAACGCCGGCCACCCACCACGCCAATCCTCCTCTCCCTCTCTGTTCCTCCTTCGTGGCTTGGTTAAAGAACCAGGAAACTGGTTCTTAAAGAACCAGTTTTGGGGAAAGAAAATAATCAAAGTCAACATTTGACTTTATTAAAGGTATAAATCCATTGTGCATTTTACCCATTTGTTTATTAAAAGCCCAATTAGAGTTATAAAGCATTTTTAGAAAATCTGTTACGATATTATGATTGATTTTGCAAAATATAATTATTTAGTTATGCTATGGAAATGACATTATATATAAAGAGTTTTAAGAATATTATTTCCGAAAAACGGGTCATTAATGAAAAGTCGTGATTATGGTTATTAGTAGAGTTGATCTGAATGATTATTTTATTGATGTATTTTGGGAGCGATAAACGGAATGTGTGAATTCGAAATAGCTAAGGATGTCGTTCTTGGAATTATGACGATATTTTGGAATTAGACGGTCGAGGTAACCTTTATGTCCAGCATTGTATGAATGCCCGTATGTGAAAATGTGATTATATGAATGCTCATATATGAAATGTGAAATTGTTATTAGTTATGTTTTAATTATATATGTTTATGGCATTATATGATTAAAGTTCATGAATTTATTAGACAAGTTATGGAAATTAATGACCTGTTTAAATATCGTATTATCTTTAACTAACGATTTTAGTAATTTATAATGTTTTATTACGTACGATTTATATAACATTAATTGTGAAGGTATACTGGATGGTTTTATAATATGAATGATAATTAAATATGTTTTATTTAAGAACCGAAGTTATCATCTACGGAAGTATGACTATCTATTAAATAAATAATGAGTTTTGAAATAATGAAATTTATATTCTTATAACTATATTTACGACATTATGAAAAGATTATTGAATTACTATATATATATTGTGAACGATGAATAATATATGAAAGTATGAAGTTAAAGTAAGATGTATTTTTCTTATTTATAAACGATATTATATTAGAAGTTACAAATTCAAATATATGTATTTTCGTAGTATATATAAATGTTCATGTCATATGCTTACACGAGTAAATCATGCATATGCAAATTATGGTTACGCTATATACTAAAATATATTATTTGGAGCTATTATATAACATGAGAATAATGAATGATTTGTGAAAGTGAGATTTTATAAAGTACGACTAATATGATGTTACTTTCTAATACATAAGTTATGATACTATTAAACTATGCAATCTCATATGGTCTCTTGAATTATTCAATATTCAAGTAAAGTATGTTGTATTAGGAATTGCGATATGATACTTTTATAAATTAAACGATCTAAATAATGTCACATGAATTATTGAAGTAATTAATTACGATTTATGAGATACATGCTTGTCCCATTTATGAATTATGATTCACGTGATGCATGCCTACACAACTTTTTGGACGTGTAAGATAAATGATTATATTACGACTCCATGAAATCTATAAAGTAATTATTATTCTATGAACTCTATCTCCGCGACTATTAATAGTAATCTTAAGTCTGATTGCATGCTATAAATGATTATCTATGAGATGTGCTCAATGTGAATTATGAAGTATTAATATGCTATAATTTCTATGAATTACGGAATGTGGAAGTTTCTATTATTTTGATGTCTAAGAACACATTCATAAGTGATGAAACACAAGTAATAAAAGCTAAAGAAGTTATGTTAAACTTATGAGACACTTATGATATGGAAGTTGCTTTAAATGAATGATAACGTAATGAAAAATATTTGTCTTACGGAAAAGTATGATTATGTGAACGAAGTATGGTTCATATAACTCTGATTCATGAAAACACTAAAAGATACGAAAGTGATAAATGAAAGTGAAAGACGATTCTTAAAATATTTATCTTTATGCTTTTATTTGTATTAATGATTATATGAATGATGGGTGTTGTTCGGAAATATACTTCATATTTACAAGTTAAAATACTATAACGAAAAGTGGGAAGAGAATTGTCTTACTGGCTCGGAATTATGAACTGAACTGGTAAATGGGCAAGTTATAGGTGGAGGAAATGTTCATGATCTATGAATGGACCGAGATGGTCGAATGACGATGAAAGTAATGTTCTGTCCAAAGCCTATACTTGCCAATGATCTGGTCTCACGTAAATGGTCCTTGGCAGATAGACAGTTCAAAGCCAAGTAATTTGAAAAGTATTTCTGAACAATTACGGGCTGGAGTAGGTTACGAGTTTTCCATTCATTTTGGAATGTTTTCTGTATTTTCTTGTTTCTCTATTTTTCTTCTGAACGAAGCTCAGGTTAAGAAAGAGAGCTCAGGATCAACTCATGGAAAGGAAGTCTATGAGATGGATTTTAGTGAAGCACTGTTAGGGGCTTTTATGTAAGGTTTATTGTGCTGGTTTAGAAATATTGATCTATTTAAGGATATTGTATTAATAGTGGGCCATAACCCACAAGTTTAATGAAACGAATCCGCTGTCAAATGAGATTACTTATGGTTAATGATGTTTAATTAAGGACCCCCGGGTTCTGGGCGTTACAAATACACCGTGATCTGAAGGGAACCTGTTTAACAGGTAAACATGCCACATGTCATGTTTTAATTGGCCTTTTGAAATTAATTTTATTTTGGAAAATTTGTCGGAAAGGACCTTTTAAAAGAGTTGTTTTGTGAGAAAGGACCTTTTAATTTTTTTTTTTGGCTTTTAACAACCTTAAACAATTTTTTTTTTTTGCGAAAAGAGACCTTGAACTTGTTTTCCGATGTTGACCACCGAAAACCGGTGTTGACTAATATTTTCTTCCTATTTGCAATCCTAATCTGGTCTTCTGTTTCTTTTTGCTTCCCCTCTCATCCTTGTGGTTGGCCACCACGGACCTACACCACCACGAGCGCACACCACCACCTGCCGCTGACACGACCACCTTCCTCGTCCTCCCCTGCTCACCTTTCACTCACTCAAACCAGCTTCCTCAGCTACGGCAGATTCAGCAATGATACCATACTCTGGGTTCTCAACACCAATGCCAGCCTCTTCTTTCTCAACTCCCACCTCCATACCATCAAGATTTACATTCTCATCAACATTGATGGTCCCTTCTTTCACAGCTCCCTCTCAACATTATCAGGCTCCCCGTCTTCAACACCATTACCAGCATCTTCTTTCTGAGTTTCCATCTCAATACCATCAGGCACACCATTGTCTAACGAGCTCTTCCTTCAACACCTTGTCATCAACTTCCGTCTCTTGAGCTCTTCCTTAAGTTCCGGCGACGTCCTATAAGTGGTGGTGGTGTACCGTGTGGCGGGAGCAGCAAACAGAGGGGGGACTGAGAGGAGAGAGGGACAACAATGGATGGAGGATGCAGCAGGGTTATGGGTACCGTGTGGTGGGTAGCCTCGCCGACAAACTCCGGCAAAGATGGGGTGGGGGTTAGGTTGGCGGTGGCTGGTTATCTCAATATTTTTTGTGAGAAAATATTAGTCAATGTCGGTTTCCGGTGGTCAACGTCGGAAAACAAGCTCAAGGTCTCTTCTCGCAAATTTTTTTTGTATAAGGTTGTTAAAATCCAAAAAAATATTCAAAGGTCCTTTCTCACAAAAAAACTCTTTTAAAAGGTCCTTTCTGACAAATTTTCCTTTTATTTTTAAAAATTTCCTCTGTTTTACCCCCTTCCTTCCCCAATCTGACTTAAACCCACGCCAGTGACGCCACCAACTCACGCCACGCCACCACTCCTCCCCTCGTCGCCACCACCAACATCTGCAACCCACCCAACAACCAAAAATCCCAGCCACCACTTCATTCTCCCTCTCTCTGCCGCCACTCTCTTTTTCTCTCGCTGCTGCTAACCTCGCCAGCCACCTCCGCAACCCCACCCAACAGCCACCACCGTAGAATCTTCTTCCTCTCCCACCTCCATCCCAACCAGCCCACATCCAGCTCTCACTAGCCACCATCGGTCAAACCGCAACCACCTCCCATAAACCGCCTCTCCGGCAACCCCTTTCTTCTCCTCCTCCTTCCTCTTTCCCTTCTTCTCTACGTCTCTCTCTCTCAGCCACAAACACCATCACAGTTCACACCATCAATAGAAAACCCGCTCCGATTCGACCAAGGTCTGAACCCGATTAACGTCGATTGTGGAGATGTAGAGAACAACCATGGTTTCCGACAAAAGAAAAAAATTACTAAAATGACAGGGAGGGGATTTAATCTGAAAATTACAAGGTGGAGATGTTGCTGTGTGAAGAAGATTTAACTTGAAGATGATAAAGAGGAGATGAGCGTGGAACAGAGGGTCGTGAGGAAGGTGGCTTGGTGGGAATGAAGTGGTGGTGTGGTGGTGGTTGGGAGAGGGTTGAAAGGAGGAAAGAAAAGGGAAATTAAATTAATTAATGGAAAATTCAAATTTAAGGTGGTAAGTGGTTTCTCATAATTTTTATCCTTTACGGGTGGGAAGTGGAATCCGTTTACTGAAATTGTTTTCAAGGTCGGCATAGATTTTGCATCTGTCTTGATATGCACACCCTAAAAATTAACATATTTAAAGCACCAAAAAAAAAACAAATTAACATATTTATACTTGTTTTGATTGCTTTCTCATGATTTTTATCCATTAATGTTGGTTGGTGGAGTTTGTTTTTCCAAAAAAAACAGTTGTTTCGCAGTCAAAACACCTTTCTTAGGTAGGTCCCGAGATGCTCCATAAATTTTGACATGTGTACTTGCTTCAAATTTTTTCTCGTGATCTTTGTTCTTTAAGCGACTAGCGAACTCCGTTCTTCTGAAAAAGGTTTTAAGATCAAGATACTTTGTTTATATCATGCCATAAAATTGACATATTTGTACTCATTTTAATCTTGTTTCGTGATTTTCTTTTCCAAAAGACGAGTTGTCTAAATCCCTTTCCAAAAAAAATAAAAAGTTGTTAACGTTGATTATTCAACTAAACTCTAAGTAAAAATAATGATTTATTGTTCTTGTTAAGGTCACCTTTTTAAAATTTGATATAACTACAAGGTTAATTTTAAAAATCTATGCTTTTTTCACCATATAGTGCAAATTATAAAGTTACCTATGAATTTTAATTTTCTAATGTCTATCCAATAAGGGCAGAGGGAGGGAGTAGGCGACACTAAAAGAAAAAAAGTAAATAAGAGAAAGATTATTCTAATTATTTCACTAATTATATAATTAACTGTTTTATTATTTAGTTTTTGCACACATTTCGTGCATCTAATATTAGCTTTTAGGGTCCGTTTTTTTCAACTTATTTTTACTTATCTGATCCTATCTAAATTTATCTTATCTTGTACGAACATACTTGAACTTATTTGAACTTATTTGACATTACTAGTTTTTAGGACCCGTGCAAAAATGCACGGAGAATTAAAGATGTCAAATGTATTATGAGTGTTTCAAGTAAATAGTATCAAAATTGTCTATATTATCTTTTTGAAATCTAATAAGAAATAATAAATTATTGATTTTGGAAAATATAAACAATGCAACTACAATTTAAATTTGAAAAGAATGTATAATTGTCGCCACCAATTAAATAATAAAAAATACTATTCATTTCATTTCATTTAGGAAAATATAAACATAGGTCAAGGTTAATGAATGGAAACGAAGTCGAATAATTTAGAATCAGTGTCAATTAAAATGAATAATATTTCTTATTGAAAAATTATCAATTGAAATGAATAGTATTCATAAATAATATTTCAAATTATCAATTGAAAAATTACATTGTGCATTTCAATAGCTTCGCTGAGACAACAAATTTCTGTACGATCTATTTTGGAAACACTTTTAATACCCACTGGACGGGCAATAAAATCATTTCTTCCATCTTGTGAGTGGAACTCACTAATATGACAGTCAATGAGCAATCGTGTGGCAAATCTAAGATTTGTCACGTACTTTGCACCTATATATAATACGACTTAGTATATTAAGATATTGAATAGATATACATGAAAATAATATGACATCTATTACAATCTACATTATAGACCAACAATAGTGAGTAATATCCATGCATCAATCATATAAAATATTTATGTGGGCTACAAATTTTCATATATATAATACGTATATAGCTAATCCAATAAGTGGTTGATATATGTTGCAATAGATTTATATATATGAAACAAAATTTTATCTATATAATAAAGCTAATCTATATAATATAGCACTGTCGTATTCAAATATAGTGGTCGCTTTAATGTGCAATATCCATTTTTTTGTTACTATAATACGTTTATAAATTAATATAGCACTGTCATATTAAGCCCAATGTCGTTTTGTTGCTATAAGATAATAGAGCACTATCGTATTAAGCCCACTGCCTTTTTTTTTTGTTCCTAAACTACAGACAACACTTTTACACTAAACAATGGTTAATCTTTTTTTTAATCAACGGACCTGATATATAATTGTATTTCCTTATATTATAAAGTTCATTGAGCAAAGAAAGGTGCACTTATGAATTTTTTTTACGTAATCTTAGTCAAAACTTCACCATTTTTAATTAAGTGCCTTGATATTAGATGAGATATATCCTAGATGATCTTTAATGTGTTTAATTTTTAACTTTAATGAAGATAGGAATTTTTATAAGTAAAATTATACCTTGACGTAAAAACAACGGATATGTTTTGAACACATTAAGTTATAGGTCTTACACTATCAACCTGTAATCATGTCTTACACAATCAACCAAAATTATGAAAAACGGATGCAAAAGCTTATAGGTCGACACGTGGCAAACAATTATATATCTGTTGTCCAATTCGTTTAGCATCTTGACCTTTTAAAAGTACTAAGTAACTAAACTTTGTTGTTGTATGAAATTTTGCAACCTTGGAGAATTATATAGAGGTCGTTCAACGGATGCCTATCAACCATGTAGCTATATAATATTTCATCATAATGTCCTTCTAGATAACATTCCATCTGAGTGTACCTTTCAAGTAAAACAAAAATATTAAGATTGTAATGTATAAAGTTTTTTTATTTAAATAAAATTATATATAAATAAATTTGAAACATTATTGATTTTTATGAGATAAACTCACACAAAGTCCATAATCGCAATATTTATAATGAAGTAGCTAGGATGTGGGCTATATTTTTTCACAACGTATGACAAAACTCTTCCAAACACATCTAAAAAAAATTAAGCGTTAAACTTCGTAGTTAACCTTCAACATAATGCATTTTGAAATGGGAATCTATAGAGTAAAATAAAGTAAAGACATTACCTAGTAAATAAGATGTCTCAAATTCACTTGAAAGCATAAGGGGATATGAATAGAAGAAGAATCCATAATAAGGCAAATCCCCATATTTCATGTTTTCAAGAATGGTTGACTCGTTCAAGATGATTCTATAAGACATTGTAGTTGGTTTGGCAAGACCATCTTGCTCACGAATAGTAAAGTTTTAAATGCTCTTAATTTTCCCTTCTTAGGTCCTTAGGTAAAGTGACTCCAATCTTGTCTCCCTACAAAATGAATGGTACAAAATCATAAATAAATGTTAACGAAAATATAATAATAGAGCCACTCGTATGTTTTAAAAAAAGAGAATAAGAGAAGTTACATTTTCATCAATCAAAATCATTTCAATGGTACTAATTTCCACTAAATTGGATAGCAATTGGTTTTCCCAAAATCTAATTATCCTCACTAAAATAGTCGATGATGAAGATTCAAGCGTCAAAGAGTTGAACCAAACAATTTGTGGGTTCATGATGAATTTTCGTATGGTGAGAGTGTTAAAATGGGTGTTTGAGACAATCTTGTGTCAAATGTGTGGTGCCTATGTTAAAGTTTTAATGCATTTATGTGATTAAAAAATTTACATAGGCTAATTAGTTGCCTTATGGCGTGGTTATGGACAATCAAATCAATACTATGGATATGTTAATTTTAGCAAATAATATCCTCTCATACTATAAGCTAAGTTGTTATCTTCTCATTCTAGCATTGCTTTTATTTTAATTTGCCATCCTATTTAATTAGGCAAATCTTACCATACATATGCTGCATAATTTATTTTAATGAACATTTGCCAACTAATCTTACAATACGTGTGCTGAAAACGAATGTAAAAAATGCATTAAAAAAGGAAATGATTAAGGTGCTTATACGTGTAAATTTTTTGAAATAAGATTTGAAAACTATTGTAAAAAAAATTATGTTTCCTTAATTTAAGGAACATTTGATTTGATTTTCTCACAATGGTTGTTCTGGGAAATAAGAATCCCTAATTTTAAGCAATTACATACCGAAATTAATGCAATTAAGAAATTTAATATCCACGTTTTTTAAGGAAATGATTAAGGAAATGATTTTCTAACTAAATCAGCTCTTTAATTAAGGAAGCAACATGCAAAAATTAAATAATTATGCCTAATAAGAGTGTAATTGTCCATAATTAAAGGCACATCTAAATTAATAAAAAAAAGAAATTTTGTAATGCTGCCACGTAGCTTATATAACGCCAGAAGGCAAGAGAATGGAGGAATTGCTTTATATACACTCTGCTTACGACATGTGTTAATTTTTAATTTGCTTTAGTGTATAATATAGATAATATTCTCTCATATTATAAGCTTAGTTGTTATCTTCTCATTCTAGCATTGCTTTTATTTTAATTTGCCATCCTATTTAATTAGGCAAATCCTACCATACGTGTGCTGCATAATTTATTTTAATGAACATTTGCCAACTAATCTTACCATACGTGTGCTGAAAACTAATGTAAAAAATGCATTGAGAAAGGAAATGATTAAGGTGCTTATACGTGTAAATTTTTTGAAAGAAGATGTAAAAAAAATATGTTTCCTTAATTTAAGGAATATTTGATTTGATATTCTCACAACGGTTGTTATGAGTAATAAGAATCCCTAATTTTAAGCAATTGAATACCTTAATTAATGCAATTAAGAAATTTAATATCCACGGTTTTTTAGGAAATGATTTTCTAACTAAACTCGCTTTTTAATTAAGGAAGCAACGTGCAAAAATTAAACAATTATGCTTAATAAGAGTGTAATTGTCCATAATTAAAGGCAAATCTAAATTAATAAAAAAATTCTGTAATGCTGCCACGTGGCTTATATAACGCCAGAAGGCAAGAGAATGGAGGAATTGCTTTAGATACACTCTACTTACGACATGTGTCAATTTTTACTTTGCGTTAGTGTATAATATAGATTATAATTTTTTGGACCTTATTGGACCTCATTCAACCTTATTGCTTATTAGATCTTATAAGATAAAACTTTATTTGACCTTATATATGTTATTTGACCTTATCTGACCTTATTTAAGCTTATCAAGATTAACAATAAGTTAAAAATAACAAATATTAGTGTGGCAAGTGCCCAGAATACTGATGTAGGATATATTTTTTCCTTAAACATTCCGTTGTAGTGGTTTTTTTTTTTTTTTTTGAAAAGCCGTTGTAGTGGTTCATTGTTGAGGAACCACGCCATACTTTTTATTGACAGCTTGGACTAAAGACAACACAAAGTTCACGAGATTCACGTTGCTAACTTTGATGATAGGACCTATAACCAATAATCCCCACTAAAGTCTCTTTAATTCTTTTTATCGTGGTTAGATTAAGAAGTAATTATGTCTCTATCTATTGGCAAAGTCTTATAAAAGACGGTATTACATGAAGCTTAATGTAAGACCAGCCTAATAAGCCAATGAAAAGCCCAATTTCGTATGACACGCGCTAAGGAGCCTAGAAAAACTAATTTTTTAACTTTTCAATATAAAACCTTAACTTTTACGTTTTTTTAACTTTTGAACTAAAAACTTTAACTTTTGCATAAAAATCCATAACTAATAGGGCTAATGGAGTGAAGGGTATCGATTCCACATATGATATTAGTTATGGATTTTTATGCAAAAGTTAAGGTTTTAGGGCAAAAAGTTAAAAAAACGCAAAAGTTAAGGTTTTGGGTCGAAAAGTTAAAAAAATCAACTTGGCTGGGCTGCTTAGCATGTGGCGCGCGTCATGGGCCTCTCTAAGACTTATTGGGCTGGTCTAAGGTTAAGCTTAACTTAAGACCGTCTTATAGTAAACCAACTCCTATCTATTATTGTTATTATCATAAAATTATTATATTTATAAAATAGCTTTCAAACTGTGTCATGACACGAACTAAAATGCAAAGTTAACTAAGAGTATCAGGAAATCTGTGTGCGGCTTTCCGTAGATTGATAAACCATATAATGTGCACACAATGTCTTTTTTAAGGGGGTTAATTGCCAAATGCCAACTACTTAAAGGAGGGGTTACCAAGTATTTTGTGAGTTATTGACTATTTAGGGGGTTACGAACTGTATAGAGGGATTAAAACTGTTTGGGGGGTCACAACTATTTAGGGAGGAGTTATTGACTTTTTAGACGGGAGTACTGACTTTTTGGACGGGCTATTAAAAGCATGGGTTACCGACTGCTTTAGGTGGATTTGGGGAGTGAAAGAATAATGTATGGGTTACTATATACTCCCGCCACATCATTAGTTAATGGGGAGGCCATCCACATATAATAATTTGGGAACTAACAGTCCTATCTTAATTTTATCTTATAACTAAATTAAAATCGTTGTATAATCTCAAACACTCCAAGTTGCTTTTTCTCCTGCTTCCAAATTTAATTGAATCAAAGTAATTTCTAATTTATATTGTAAGAGTATTGAGAATGATTGGCTAACCTCATTAGTTTGCCTGGCACTATTATATATATAAAGAGATAAAAACTGTCTTTACAAGACTAAGAGTCTAATTACCAAATTACCGTAATACACCCCCTCAATCTTTACGGGGAGGAATTACGGATAGATTGGAACGATGTTTACAAAGCAACTCAGAAGAAAGACCCTTAGTAAAAATATCAGCAACCTGTAACTGTGTCGGAACGTGCTTGACTTGAAGTCCACCTTTAGCAACCATCTCACGAACAAAATGATAATCAACATCAATGTGCTTACTACGATTGTGATGAACAGGATTGACAGTAAGATACATAGCAGAAACATTATCACAACAGAGAATGGTAGGCCGTCGATGAAAATACCCTAAATCAGCCAACAATTGACTTATCCAAATTGTTTCGGCTGTAGTGTAGGCAACAACACGATACTCAGCTTCAGTGGAAGACTTGGAAACAATAGGTTGCTTCTTGGAGCGCCAGGAGATCAAATTCTTCCCTAAGAAGACAGCTTAGCCAGTAGTAGAACGCCGAGTGTTAGGACACCCGGCCCAATCAGCATCAGAGTAGGCAACAGTCATAGTAGGGGAGCCAACACTGTGAAGAAACAACCCATAATCAGAAGTTCCCTGCAGATAGAAACAACCCTAGCGTCCAAGGCAAGCTTTAGGGGACATTTGGAAGTAGCTTGCCAGAACATGTTTCTTTGTGTTAGAGACCGACGTGGAGAAGATAATAGTCGATTTATGAAAGTTTACTAACTGGCCCGTGGTTTGACAGAAACTGTACATCTATGACTGCTTAAAGGGAACTGCAGTGTAGCTTTGTAGAAGAGAAAAATGTCAACAGCAAAGGGGAGGCATGGGATTTTTGTGGTTTTGGGACAAATTTGAAAGCCAAATCCACTGGATTTGATTTTAGTTTGGAGATTAAGAAGTCCGATAATACCTTCCATACAAATGATGAAGAGATAGGGTGAAAGGTGTCACCCTGCCTTAGACCTCGACTCGTGAAACTAGCTGGTCATTGACCCATTGAACTCGATGGAATAAGAAAGTTTAGTAACACATCGTTTAACAAGGTCAATCCATTTGGTGGAGATATCAATCTAGCTAGGAGAGGCACCCCCATAGGTATTCTCATTCGATCCTATCATATGCTTTTTCCAAGTCAAGCTTAAGAACACACTTTTTATACTTTTGGAAAGTGTTAGAACTTTCTGGACTATGAGGATGTTGTCATGGATGGAACGATCTTTCGTAATGGCATTTTTTTAACAGGGCTAATGATACTTGGCTATTACTACATTAGTTCTTGAAAAGTAAAATGAACTTATTTCTAAAAAATATAATCTTATTTATTACGAGATTATGTTAATGTAAGAAGAAAATCCTCTAGGCTTCCCTCGCACAGGGCCCCCACCTAGAGGCGTAGTACAAGCCAAACACCTCCACCCCACCACAACTCCCCAACATCGTTTACAGGGTGGGTTGGGTCTTCGCAATTTGGAGGCTCTTAATCACGCTACGTTGTATTGGACGGCTTGGCAACTCCAGCAACAACCGCATCTTTTGGTTAGTCGTGTCCTTTCGGCTAAATACAAGAACGTTAGTCCTTTATGTCATAATGGACGTTTCTCCACTTCTCCTTAGTGGAGTTTTCGTAATCTGGTTGGCATGAGCCGGATTTTTCAAACGGGCCTCGCACATCGTATTAATAAAGGTGCTACAACTTCTGTTCGTTCCCCAGTATGGATAGGTGAGTTTCCTATTGTTCTCAAAGCTACGGCCCCACCTAATCTTTCCTCCGTTAGGGATCTACTTACAAGACAGGGTGAATGGAACTCCCATCTCATTTGGCACTCTTTCTCCACTCTCACAACTCAACGAATCCTTGCTATTCCTCTTCCACACTCTCAGTCTGCAACTTATGATGAGATTTTTTTGGCGGCATACCAATAATGGTGATTACACTATAAAGTGGCTAGAGCGTGTCGGTTGCACCAACACTCCGTCAACCTTTTGGTACGGTGAGTTTTTTGGAAGCAAAGGCTTCCCCCTGTTGGCTAATTTCCTGTGGCGCTTACTACATGATATCCTTCCTACCAAGGACAACTTACGATAGCGCAAGGTAGTGGTTCCCCCTACGCGCACTTTCTGTTAGTGTGCAGATGAAACTGCGACGCATCTTTTTCGGGATTGTCCAATCACCATGCTGGTCTGGGCAACATCCCATCTGGAAATTCGTTCTAATACCAGTCATATGGGGATATCGGATTGGATAAAGAACTTCCTCCTGTATTTTGCGAAACTGAATGGGCCTGAGGGTCATCTCATTTTTTTATTTGCAACCATATTCTGGAATCTCTAGTGTTATCGAAACTCACTCGTGTTTCAAGGGCTCTCTTGTTCACCACAACAGATCATTCAGCAATATTACGCCCATCTTCAACGGTACCTCAAATCCCCTCATCAACCCTCATCGTTTTCCCCCAGGCGCAAGATTTTGGACACGCAATATTTATTTTGGCACCCCTTCCCCATCACTGGATGCACGACTACTTGTGGATGGAGCGTGGAAGCAGCACAAATCTGGTTCAATTGTGGGTGTGGCTGATATTGGCTGGAAGCTCTATACTCCAGGCCACTCCGTCTCAGACGGACATCGTCTCTTTGTTTCTTCCACATTCCAGGCAGAACTCTTGGCATTATGTGAAGGTTTGAAGGTAGCGCAAACATACAACACTAAGTTATGGATCGGCGTGGATTCTCAACTGATCATTCCTCTTTGTGTGAGTGAATAGAGGTGTTCAATGGGGCGGGCACGGGCCGGGGCGGGTCAGTTTGTAAACGGCTCGGACTGGGTCGGGTCTGGGAAAAGTGACAAGGGGGAGGGGTGGGTCAGGGTCAGATTACCCGCCCAGGCCCGACCCTTTTACAAACCCAAAAACATTTTAAAACCCAATTCTTCTTGCTTTTCTTCTAGTTCTTTTCTTCGAGCTTATGTTCTCTTGCCATTCTCCCACTGTATACGCTATTGGTGGTGGAGCACTCCAAATTCTTTTTCTTTTTTGGTGAAACCCTCCATTGCCAACAAAAAAGGATAATAATTACAAAAAGGCACATATTGGTATTTTTGTGGTTGTTTGATGTGAAGTTCAAAAAGTATGATTAATTACCCCAAATGGGATGCTGAATTTCAACGGAGGCAGTTGCCGCCTTGCCAGAGTACCGCAGAGCATCCATTGCCAGCACAACAGTGTAGGAGAGGTGAAAGGTGAAACCTTCCAAACCCTTAATAAAATAATTAAAAAAACTTGAAAGCGTATGGACCAAATTTATGCATACTGAATTACTGATACTGAGGTTCGGCAAGTCGAGCAGAATGAGAAAGCCAGATCAAAGGGGAGAGAGAGTAATATAATTATAATAAAAAAGAGGAAAAATTGACCAGCATAATCCAAACTATGTCCATTCCGCCAATAATAATCCCTATTAGAGGTTATTCCTGTATAATCCCAACTATTGGGGAGATCCGCCACAAATACCGCCAAATGACTTGCAACCTGCTAACAAGGTAATTTTTTTATTTTTCTTTTATTTTTCTTTTTATTTTCTACAACTACCCCAATCCTACCCACCAGGCCACCACCACATCAGCCACCCTTCCCCTCCTCTTCCTCCCCCACTCCCAAAACTCCTCCCAACCACCACCTCCCTGATTTTTCGCCACCCTATAACCACCTCCCCTGCCTCTCCTTCTCATGATTCTTTGATTTCATCAAGTAGAATTTTCTATCCAACATTTTCATCCCTTCAAACCTCAATCTCGACCCGGCCTCAGATACCCACCTCAATTTTTCATCAACAAAATCAATCCCACACAAAGCATTATCATTCACCAACCCAAGAATCTCAAAATGTAACTGGGCACCCTTTAAAAGATCCAAAGACTCAGACTTTACCTCCATTAAATCATGTAGTTTATTGATAAAGCGAAGAACTTTAATAGCGGATTGCAAGAGCATAGAACTGGTGTGAAGATTAGTTAACTGGGTAGTCTTAGTTTTGATTTGGGTATGTGGGTCAGAGATTTCGGATCTGATACGAGTAACAGAGGATTGAAGAGAAAGAACAGAAGATCGAACAAGGGAAAGAGCTGAATCTGCGTTGTGAAGGGAGGAAAGCTGAGAAAAGAGATGATCATGGTGAGTTAAGACTTGTGAACGGAGCTTTTATTCGAGGAGGCGAATGCCGTCTTGGAGGCGCTCGACGGTGGAAGCGGCTGAACCCGAAGAGAGAGCTTGAGAGGAGAAATGGGTTGAACAATTGGTGCTGGTTGCGGCGAATCTGGGTGGCCTGGGTTTATACGAAGGTGGTGAGGGAGGGTTTGGTGGTTTTCGAAGGTGGTGGCGAATCTGGGTGGATAGCAGGAGAGGGGGGCGATTCTGAGTTTGTAGGAGGGGGGCTGGGGGTGGTGGCGAAGGTAGGTTCGTTGTTGGGGCTGGGAGTGGCGGCGAGGGGAGGTCGTGATTGGGGCTGGGGGTGGTGGTGGTGGTGGCGGCAAGGGGAGGGTCGTGGTTGGAGCTTGGTGGTGGTGGTGAGGAAGGTTTCCTTCCACTTGGTAGGATGGGGAAGGAGGGTGGAAAATTCTAAATAAAATAATAATTGCAATCAACCAATTAAAGCCTGACACGTAGCATATTAACCTGTTAAACAGGTTTCCTTCAGGTCATGGATCATTTGTGGCGGACCTCCCCAATAGTTGGGATTATATAGGAATAACCCTTAGTAGGGATTATTATTGGCGGAACGGACATAGTTTGGATTATTCTGGTCAATTTTTCCTAAAGAAGATTAAAATTTTTAAGAAAGCCTTAAGGCCCTTTTCCAGCCCTCTTGAAGCCCGTTTTGAGCCCGCCCCTCTTTGTTCTTCACCCGACCCGTTTCAGCCCGCCCCACTTCAAGCCCGCCCCTCTAAGACCCCCCTACTAACTGGGCCGGATCAGGGCTGAAAATGGGGCCCCGCCCCATTGCACAGGCCTATGTGTGACCCAACTACTTGTGACGCTCTCAGTGTCAATCTTCTCCGACGTATCTTTTCTATTATGTCTTCCTTTCATTTTGTTACTTGTGTTAAAGTTAGTCGTAGTTGTGTCCATGAGGCGCACGACGTTGCCATTCAAGCACGTCGGACCTCAGCTTTTAGTCTTTGCCTGTAATCTTGTTTTGAAAAATCCTTTATATTTAAGACTATTGTTATTTTTTATTTTATTAACCACCGGCAATAATTTGTACAATAGAATAATGCTATAGCCTATGAGTTCTAGAGTACGCTACTATAAATAAAGAGGAAAGGTTGTCCAAGGAAATTGTGGAGCAGATAGTAGGGCATTACATATAATTGGATCCAAGTTGGAGAAAATGGAGAGGGTCTCAGTGAACATGCTTGCTTTTGCTGTTTTAGTAACAGTCTTCTTGCTTTGTACTACCACAGGTTATTTTCTTCAGTTGTGTATCTTGTTTTTTTGTTGATTAAATTAAGTAGTCGTTTAATTGATGAATGTTGGAAGTAAAATAATCTAGGAAGTTTATTTTCACGTAGTAGTTCAATTTCTTAGAGTATAAGGAAGGTTGTTTGGTTGATTATGTGGAACAAAAATTTTCATTAGATGTGATGGTAAATAACTTGTTCCATCTTCTCGGACATTCTTATTGCTAGAAAGTGTAGATTGTCATACTTTTATCAACTCAAAATACTTCATATTCATCTATTTCCTACGAAAAATACTTTTCATGTTTGTATATATCAAGCACCAAAAACTTAGCTTTTATATCATTGCCGAACTCATAATCATTATGTCTTACTTTAACGAATGTATACATTATAAAAATACCATCGTATCTCCCATCAAAAAGAAAGTTTAAAACACTATCTTCTTGGAATTATTTTATCACTAGCTTTGAATGCACACAAACATATAAGTTTTTATAATAATATAAAAAAGATGGTTAGTTTAGAAAAGACTTTTGCAAAAATAAAACTTTAAAAACAGTTAGTTATAGAGAGGGAGTTATGCCTATTATTTAAAACTTAAAAATAATGATATTGATTTTCTCTTTCCTTAAATAATAGAAATATTTCAAAATATAAATACTTCAATAATTAGATATTGACGGTCAAGACTCAAGAGCGGGTATTAGAGACCACAAAGAAAGCGACTAGAAAAACCAAGATATGGCAAAATATATTGTATTATTCATGCGTGAACATGGCTTTTGACACATAATTGCCACCAAGTATCGATTGGTTTAGAGGTGAATATTTGTATATAACAAGCAAGAGATTGTGCAATTAATGAAACTTCATTAGGGGCGGGGTTGGAAGTGGGATTTCTCCTTATATCCTTCCAAGGTACACCCACTCTCAATTGCGTGCCTTTGCATGTATAGTTGGATCGAGTTGATTTGTCCGGAATTTTGCTTTGATAGGGCACTACTTTCTAGCAATCCAGAATTTATATGTAAAAGGTTTAACAAAAGTAAAAACAAGATACACAATATGCTTATGTGTTTATTCCACTTATATCAAAGTACATGAAATCTCTTTAAATAGAGTTTAGCCAAAACAGAAAACTAACAATCAGTAAAACACTCCTACAATTACTCCTAACATATTTGACCACTAACAACACACTAGCATCCTAAGCTACTTACTCTCCTAATAAACAGGAACTAATTTTGAACAAGTCACTCAACACTCCCCCTTGATTCAAAATCACATACTCCTAACATTGATCTAAAGAACAAATGTTTTGCAGGGGCTAAAGACTTGGTGAATATATCTGCTGCTTGCTCATTCGTACCGCAAAATGTCAGCTTAATTTTCTCATCACCTACAAGCTTTCTTATAAAGTGATGTTGTATATCCACATGCTTTGTTCTGCCATGAAAGCAAGGATTTTTTGTCATTGCTATAGCTGACCTATTATCACAAAAAACTTTTGTTGCTTCATGTTGCTCAAAGTTGAAATCTGCCAGAAGTTTTCGAAGCCACAGAGCTTGTCTTGCTGCTACAGAGGCAGCTGTATACTCTGCTTCAGAGGAAGAGAGAGCTACTGTCTCTTGCTTCTTAGAGCTCCATGTCACCATTCCCGAACCAAAGCTGAAACAGTTGCCAGAAGTACTCTTCCGATCATCTAGACTTCCTGCCCAATCGCTGTCAGTGAACCCGAACAACCTGCACGCTGACACTTTGGAATACCAAAGACCAAAACTAACTGTTCCAGCCACATAGCGTAGGATTCTCTTGGCTGCACCAAGATGTTGTTTTGTTGGATTGTGCATATACCTTGACACGACACTCACAGCAAAAGATATATCGGGTCGAGTGTGTGTCAAATAATTTAGACCACCAACCAAGCTCCTGAAATGCTTCGGGTCTGCATTTCCAGTCCCATCTTCACGTTGTAGCTTCTCACTTATATTCATAGGAGTTGTTGCGGCTTCACAACTACCCATGTTGAATTTTTTCATTAAATCTGCGGCATATTTTTTTTGACAGAGAAATATTCCTTCTTCACTTTGCTTTACTTCAAGACCCAAAAAATATTGAAGAAGACCCAGATCAGTCATTTCAAAAGTGCTCATCATGCTTGTCTTAAACTTAGATACTAACGAATCACATGAACCCATGTAAATCATATCGTCAACATACAGACACACAACTAGAAACTCTCCATTGCTTTGCCGATTCAGATACAATGTGGGTTCATTCTCACTCTTAGTAAAACCATTACTGTGAAAGAAAGCATCAATTCTGCTATACCAAGCACGAGGTGCTTGTTTCAACCCATACAAGGCTTTTCTCAACCTGTAAACTTTTTCTTCCTTTCCATCCAGAATATGGCCTTCTGGTTGTGTGACGTAAACTTCTTCCTCCAATGTACCATTTAAAAAGGCAGATTTAACATCAAATTGGTACACTGGAAGTTGTAATTGAGCGGCCAACGCCAAAAATACTCTCACAGTTTCAAAACGAGCAACGGGAGAGTACGTTTCATCAAAGTCAATACCTGGCATTTGTGAGTATCCTTTGGCCACGAGTCGAGCCTTTCTCTTTTGGATGTTTCCGTCAGCATCATACTTCGTGCGGAACACCCACTTCAATCCCACTATGTTCTTTTCCTCCGGAGCATCAACTAACTCCCATGTTGCATTCCTCTCAATAGCTTGCAACTCTTCTGTCATTGCATTTTGCCATTCTGGTACTGCTGCAGCTTCCTCATAACAAACTGGGTCAGTGGCATATAAAGCAAACCTACAGGAATCATAAATTTCCTGTAAATTTCTGAACTTCCTTGGTGGAGTTCCGCTGTTGTTGCTGGAAGTTGGAGATGTACTGCTCGTTGCAGGTGTAGAAGGAGGAGTGCTTGATGGAGATGTAATGTGTGGAGTTGCTGGCGGTGAAACTTCAACCATTTCACCCTCAATATCTGCAGGAACATGATCAATGGTGCTTCTTGTTCCTGTCTGCTCCCAACTAGCCTCTTCATTAAATACAACATTCCTACTGATAACAACTTTGCCACTAATTGGATTATACAAACGATATGCTTTGGAATGATTACAATAGCCAATAAAAATACATTTATCAGACTTTTTATCAAGCTTTAAGCGAAGATTAACCAAAGCATACGCTACACAACCAAAAACTTTTAAGTGGCTTACCTCAGGCTTTCTACGTCTCCATGCTTCATACGGTGTTTGATTGAGAACAGCACGGGTTGGAGAGATATTCAAAAGAAATACTGCTGTTGCAACTGATTCTCCCCAGAATTTATTTGAAAGCCGTTTTGCCTTCATCATACTTCTGGCCATTTCAACCACCGTACGATTTTTCCGCTCTGCAACTCCGTTTTGCTCAGGTGTGTATGGAGCAGTAAGATCTCTGTGAATGCCGTGCACATCACAGAATGCATTGAACTGATCAGACAAAAATTCACCTCCCCTGTCAGTTCGGAGAGTGATTATGCGTCTGTTACTTTGATTTTCAACCAAAGCCTTGAATTTCTTAAAGTGCTCAAATGCTTCAGATTTGAGTTTTAAGAAATAGACCCAGCTCATGCGCGTGAAATCATCTGTGAATAACAAAAAATATCGACTGCCACCTAATGACTCCGTTTTCATAGGCCCACATAAATCTGCACGAACAAGTTCAAGACCCACCGAAGCCCTCCATGATTTCCCAACAGGAAAAGAGGCTCTACATTGCTTTCCATAAACACACCCTTCGCAAAAATCAAGCTCTTTTATTTTTGGAAGACCAACAACCATCCCTTTCTGACTCAATAGTCTAAGACCTTTCACATTCAAATGCCCATATCGTAAATGCCATAACTCAGATTCATTTTTTTTTTCAACAACTAAAGCTTGTAACGGCATAACATTAGAGACATCAAGAGGGAACATTCTGTTTTGAGTCATATGAACATTTGCAATGGAATGGCTAGATTTCTTATCAATCACAGTACACAAATTACCATCAAATTCTATCTTATAACCACTACTCATCAACTGACCTATACTCAACAGATTATGGGCTAAATTAGGCACAAATTGCACATCAGTAAGCAATTTAACATCACCTTGTACGGTTTGGATGCCGATTGTCCCCTTGCCATCAACTTGCATCTTCTTGTCATCTCCAAGTCGCACTACGCCCTTCTTTGACTCATCGAGATCATTAAACAAGTCCTTTGAGCCGGACATATGATTGGAGCAACCACTATCAAGGAACCACACGGAGTTGCTTTGGTGAGTGCCCGGAGTGGATGAATGTGCCACGAACAACCTATTGTCATTGTTATCGTCATCAATATTTTCGGTGAAATTTGCTTGCCGTTGGTCATTTTTCTGCTTCGACCAACAATCAGCCTCCTTATGCCCATATTTTTTACAGTAGCGACATTCACCCGAAAATTGAGCATAGCCTCTGCCACGGCCAAAGCTATTGTCACGACCTCTTCCTCGTCCTCTAAAACCGCCTCTGCCTCTGCCATGGTTTCTAGAGTAATTGTCCATCCTTCCTCTAGAAGATGAATCACTTTTCACCTGAAATGCTTTCTCCTCTACTTTCTCATCATCTTTATTAATTCTGACCTCATGGGCTAATAAAGAACACATTAACTCATCAAAGGTATAGTTAGTCATATCCTTTGATTCTTCAATTGCTGTAACTACATGATTATACTCACGGCCTAAACTCCTTAAAACTTTAGCAACCACCCTTTCATTATCAATGGTTTCTCCATAAGATTTCATTTGATTTACAATCCCAGACACTTGAGATAAATAGGACTGTATCGACTCTGTTTTTTTCTTTTTCAACTCATCAAATTCAGAACGTAAGGACTGTAATTTGACAGAGATTACCTTTTTGTCGCCAAAGTATTCATGCTTGATAATCTCCCATGCCTCCTGTGACGTCTTTGCTGTTGAAATCCGGGGAAAGATATCATCATCCACTGCCGATTGGATGAAAAATAGAGCCTTTGCGTCTCGTTTGCGATTGTCACGCAATTTTTGATTTGGTTCCGCAACGGGTTCCGTTGGCTCAGCATATCCAGTTTCAACAATTTCCCAAAGTTCTTGGGATTTAAACATGGTCTTCATTTTGATACTCCAAAGATGGTATTTCTCACCCTTAAAAATTGGAATTAGGGGTTGAGAAGCAGGATTCACGCCATTATTAGCCATGGATTTCACTGAATTTTCTTGTTTAAATCTCACTGTGTTTTTGCTCTCTATATTTGCTCTCTGGTTCTCTCTCTAACTTTACCTTTCTTCTGCTGTGAAGACAAGGTGGACCGAACCTGGTGAGTTCTTTACTCCCTTTTCCTTTTTGTTATTTGCTTTCTTTGCTTTACACGTATGCTAGTGTAGTTGTGAGATATTGGAGCAAACTCTTTTGTTTTACTTTTGTTTACGAAGCTCTGATACCATGTAAAAGGTTTAACAAAAGTAAAAACAAGATACACAATATGCTTATGTGTTTATTCCACTTATATCAAAGTACATGAAAGCTCTTTAAATAGAGTTTAGCCAAAACAGAAAACTAACAATCAGTAAAACACTCCTACAATTACTCCTAACATATTTGACCACTAACAACACACTAGCATCCTAAGCTACTTACTCTCCTAATAAACAGGAACTAATTTTGAACAAGTCACTCAACATTATATACATAGAATTAATACTCTCTCTAGTAAACTATGCTATAAATGTTGATCGAGTACTATTTATTATGCAGCTCCAGTGCTTGGAAGGTTGGCAACAAACTCTGAAGAAATGCCATTACAAGTAGAAGAATTGGCAGGAAGAATCCAACAGAAAATACATCAGATTGAAAACCAGAAAAAACAGATGATGTTTACACAACCAATTAATGTTCTTGAAGTATTTGAGGAAGCTATAAACAAGCAAGAAATTGCAACCTCGTCGTCATCTTTGAAATGCGTAGACAAAGGCTGGTATTGTAACAATGTGTTTACTCCGTACTGTTGTACTACTTTTGCATGTGTACCACCAGGTATTTTTGGTGGTGTCTGTGTGGCTTAAAATTAAGAGCAGTGTGCCTCTGTGGCTGCCTGGACGCACTGCTTATCTATCAACTTTCCCTGTAGTCTTGCGTTATGAATGATGCCGTTGCTTCGTAGTTTATGCTTGTTAGTACACAAGCAGAAACACTAGTACTGCAACGTAAATAAATAAAATGTAAGATTTGTTAGTAAGGATGTAATATAAGTATTGTGTGTGTTTGCCTGTTTGGTTGATCAGTAACTGAATGATGGTGTTCCTTTATGCATGAATTATGGTAAGTTATCATCGGTGTATTTGTTATATCGTGCATAAGTTGGCAAAAAACATTGCGCTCCTTTTTGTCTTGGAATAACGAGCTGGGCCTACGCACAGTGTCCACACTGGCACACATAAGATCACATAGGGATTCGATCCTAAAATCAATTGGTGTTAGGTAAAGTAGCCCATTAAACATATCTGTGAATCACCCTCCCTTTCCTTCTCAATGTGGGACGACAATTGGATATTTCTGCTTAACAACATGTCCAGCATAACGCCAGAACAAATAAGGATTTTTGTTAACGCTTAGTGGCTTGGTGTTTATCCCGATGTGTGTGTAAATTATCTGCCTTTTCAGTCATCTCAGATTCTCAGATTATTATTTATCTCTTATGTTTTATATAGCCCAACAGCCTAAAGGGGTGACAGACCTTTTAGATTCCTAAGGGTCAATTCTTTTCAACTTATTTTCAATCCTTATTAAAAAATAAAGTGCAAATAAGGTGAAATAAGGTCTAAGGGTTTGTTCTCTTCAACTTATTTTCAGTTCAGTTTCAATCACTTCAGTTCAATTAAGTTCAGCTTCAACCAATTCAGTTCAGTTCAACTTCATTCATTATTTAACCATATTGTTAAATATTATGATTATTGTTGGTCTAATTTATTTTTCTAATTACTCTTATTGTTATAATGATGATTATTGCTATATATTTTTTTGTTTATTATATCATATTATCAATATTATTATTAGGGTTGAGCATAGTTTGAATTAGTACGGTTTGCGGTTTAACATATTTATCTCAATACATTTATTCTAATTTTTGAATGTTGTTATATTTACCGACCAGATATTCACTATCACATCATACAATAAGCTACAAGAAGCTAAAAGATAGTGAAAAGTTACAAAGTTGCTAATACTATTACTATTTAAGGTACATAACCGTGGTTAAATTGAATATTACAAATACTTTGGCGGTTTATGATGCGGTTTGGTTATAAATATAGGATTTTTTGTTGAAAACTACCTATATTTGGAGTCATTTTGTGAATAATTACCCTATTTTCTGTTAACTTTTTGATGGAAAACACCACAAGGTAGTGATACCAAAAGGTTTTCAAGAAAGTAGGTAGTTATTTTTCATTTTTTTGAAACAGGGTAGTTATTCACAAAAAGACTCCAAATATAGGTAGTTTTCAACAACGTAAAATAAACCAATCCAAAACTGCTAACTATGGTTTGGTCAAAAGTCAACTGTACAAACCAGGCCATAAACCAATGGGACTTATGGGAGGAGGAAATAACAGTGGGCCTGGGCTTGCTAGGTTGAATTCAGCCCAGAGATCCAGCCTTATATGTCAATTCAACCGTGACTTAATTATTTATATTGTTGTTGCTGGGGGTGAAGGAGCTTCTGGTCGTACCTTGGCAGTAGAGCCCGAGCCAAACTAGAGGTGTCAAAAGCTGACCCGACCCGATTACCCGACCCGTCCCGACTCGGACCCGAGCCCGATTCGATCCGAGAATTGTATACCCGAAACCCGACCTGGTCCCGACCCGAAATATACCCGACACTAATATGACCTGATAGACCCGACTCGAAACCCGACCCGGACCGACCCGTAGTCAACCCGTACCCGATCAGCCCCGATAGTCAGTCACCCGACCCCGACCCGGACCGACTTGAAACCTACCCGAAACCCGCTTCAACCCGAAGAATACCCGAAAAAGCCCGACCCGTACTAGACCCGACCCGTACTAAACCCGACCCGTACTAGACCCGACCCATAATAAACCCGACCCGAAGCAACCTGACCTACGTTTGACCCGACCCAATACAAAATCCATCTAACCAAACTCTTTAGACATCATATAGTTTTTTATTTGCTATATTCCAATTTAAATACAACACTACCTTCTTATTTTTGACGCAATACATTTGTACTGCAATAACGCTTTATTTTCTAACATTTCAGACTATAAGTATAAGACTGTAAAATATAAAAAGTAATCTAGTTTCTTCCACGTATTCTGCTCATAAGTTAACATTAATATAAAATAATATTTTCAATCAAATTAACCCATATTTAGTAATTTCAAATAATCTTATATTTACCATAAACCAAAATGTGTAAGAATTTTTTGCAAAAAAATTACGCCTCAAGTTTTTGAACCTTGTTTAACTAGCTAGTTGTTGTCGTCTTATCGAATGGAATAGTTATTATCAAATTGACAATTAGTCTTGCAACCACATTTACAAAATAAAAGTTTCACAATAGAAGTTTTCTATAAACCCTCCCAAGATTCTGATGTAAAAATATATTCCATAAATTTCACTAACAAAATAAGTACAAAATACTAAGTCTTTACTTTGATAAACAATGTAACTAGTTCCACAATAAAGACAAACAAATATGCCTCTAATCACTTTAAATTACATTACAGCTTTAGATTAAGAACTAATAATGCTCTCAGAAATTTAAAATTTCATCATCAAGCATTAAGACCCTAACAACCATCTAGTAGCAATCCTACGCAGCCAGCAGTTGCAACATGGGCATCTTGTTATGGCAGTCTTGTTAGCACATTGATCAAGTGTGTATCCATAAAACTTTAGTTTAGACAAACCACTCTCAAGTTCCCAACATGAAGCAAAGGGCTGCAAGTAGGAACACTACTGAAGTAGTTGAAGAGTCTTGCATCCAAATACATCTAAAGCCAAAAATAATCTAAAGCCGAAAAGAGGGCCTCCAAAATACAACAGCAATATTCCAATACATCTAAATAACCAACATCAAAAGTTTAATCATCATCAGAATCAGATTCAGCAACTGCAACCGTAACTTCAACCTCATCATCAACTGGATCATAACCACAAAGCCAATTTTGGCATGTAACCAAAACCTCCAAGTTCATTGGCTTTAAACGTGACCTGAATTTGGTGAGAATTCTGCCACCCATACTAAATGACGATTCCGAAGCAACCGACGTGATAGGAATGGCCAAGACATCACGGGCCATCATAGCAAAAACAGGCAGCTTATTCATTTTTGATTTCCAATAGGCAAGAATCTCAAAATCATCATCATTATCCTCAAGGGAAGCAGAAAAGTAAGAGTCGATGTCGGAATCGACACCACTACTTACAGTAGAGGAAACCGCAATACTCTATAGCAAAATAATTAACTAAAATTAGATTAAAAAAAACTGACATTAAATAAAAACAAAAAAATAAATAAAAACAGAAATTTAAATGAAAACAGATTTGGGATTCAAATATTTAATAATATTAAATAATTAACCTTTGAAAAGTCAATGCTCTTGTTAGGTCGCGGGGCAGAGTTCCGACTGTTTGTGACAGTTGGTGAATCTCTTTGTCCAAGGTTGCGAGAATCAACAGATGAAGGATAATGTATATTATAGTAGTATGTATACAACTCAGTGAAAGACTTGACTGCATGATTTACCCTTCGATCACGCTCCGTATCCTCATACAAATGACCATAACATTTGATTAAAAAATCTTTTTTATACCGAGGATCTAACATTACAGCAACAGAAAGTATAGACGAATAATTCTCCCAATACTTGTTAAATTTTTCAAGCATGGGAGCAGCCATTTGTCTAATACAATCACTTGGATCAGCATGTGCATTAACTAATAAGCTCTCAATTCTAACAATATTTGAAAAATATAAATTCGATGTTGGATACTCAGAACCAGAAAAGAGCATGGTAATATCATAAAATGGTTCAAGAAAATCACAAACATTTTGTACGGTATCCCATTCGATTTCAGTCAAGAAAACAGTAAAACAGCGTTCATATTGACAAAACCTATTTATAGCATCTTTGGCTTCTAAAGCACGACGAAGCATAAAATAAGTTGAATTCCATCGGGTACAAACATCAGCTTGCAATTTACCACAAAAACTAGAACCAACGTACTTCACACATTCATCAAATCTAATAAGTCGTGCATCATTGAAATTAATGTAGTAAACAATATCATGCAGTTTTTCAATAGAATTATCAACCAATTCCAGTTTTAATCCACTTTGAACAATTAAATTAAGAACATGAGCACAACACCTAATATGAAAAAACTTGCCATTACAAGGCAATGATGCAACTTGGTTCAAATCCTTTGCATATCACTAACCATTGAATCCATAGCGGAAGCATTATCACAAGTAATAGAAAACACCTTTTGCTTGAGATTCCACTCATCAATCAAATCCAAAACAAACTTACAAAGATCTTGTCCATTATGGGGAGGAGGACAGATTCTAAAAGATAAAATTTTTGATTTAATATTCCATGCCACAGTTATAAAATGTGC
Organism: Patellifolia procumbens; assembly: GCA_947645195.1. Lineage (NCBI taxonomy): Eukaryota > Viridiplantae > Streptophyta > Magnoliopsida > Caryophyllales > Amaranthaceae > Patellifolia > Patellifolia procumbens. Next base: position 1,871,464 of record CANSGD010000429.1, read on the forward strand.
AGTTAAACAAAGATAGCTTTGCTTAGTAACATCGGCAGTCCACAAATCACAAGTAAAACAGACTCTACCAGGCAATTCAGACACAATTCTACCCAATATTTGTCTCATCCTTTGATATTCACGAATACAATACTTAAGCATAGTGTTCCTACTTATGTGCTTAACTTTAGGATTTAAATATTCATGCAAGTCCCTAGTTTTAATATGTTCAACCATTCTAATAGCATATCCATGAACAATAATAGATTCAGCATACTTAATACAATATGTTTTCTGGTCAAAAGAAGAAGCATCTAAAGGATCGGGATTAGTAGCTAAGTAAGGTTTGCATTTTTTCAAGTGTCTCAAATGATTTTTAGTACCCGATTTACTACTAGCAGGATATGTTTTATCTTTACAATGATTGCATGTTGATAACAATTGATTACCTTTCAAAAATATGGTGAAGTGTTTCCATACCAGAGAAGTACGTCTCCCCACATCTAGGGCAGCAGAGAGATCTAATGAAGAGGGCTCAACTGATACCTCAGGCACACTAGCAGAACTAGAAGCAATTACAGAATTGCTATCATGATCCATTATAATCTGATTCTGACTGTCCATAACCTTTTAAAAAAATTAAAAAAAGGTAAGAAATTGGTTACAATTGCTACAAGTCTACAACATACAAGATAACTAAATCAAAATCTAACTATAACTATTAACTAGGTTTTAGATTAAAAGCCAACAACAACAGCAAGCACCCCAACTCTTGTTAATTTATGTAGGTTTCATGAGTTTCTTTTTCCTCTTTTTATGACCAGAAATATCTCATTATATTCTAAAATAAAGGCTTCTAATTTAATGATCAAATTTTTGTATTTCTAAGTCAAGTTTGTTGTCGAATGTTTCAGATTTGTGAACACATGCCTGATCATCAGATTCAATATATATTTTAAAAAGCTTCATTTTAGATTCTTAAATTTTTTCTATTTAAGTAATATGAAAGAAAGATTGCAAGTAATATGAAAACAGGATACCCATATGTAAACAATCCAAGATCCGGATTCATGAACCTGCACATTAGGGTTTAGGTTGAAAAAGGAAAAATTGAAATTCAACTGAAAAATAATTGAAAACCTAACCTAAGAACAGATAAACAGATCTAAAAAATAAGCCCAGATTTGTTCAAGCAAATGAGCAAAATTTACAGATCGAAAAAAAACCCAGATTTGTTCAAGCCAACAAGGCAACAATGCAATATACAGATCGAAAAAAACATGATTCTTCACAAACATATTAAAAACGACATGATTTTATAGAAACCAACAAATTTCAACAAACTTAATACCTAGATTTGTTCGATTATTCGATTATTCGATTTCAAAAAATCAACCTTAATTATTCGATTATTCGATTTCAACAAATGAGCAAAATTTCAACAAATCAATAAAAAGAGGAGGAGAAAAGAGAAACCAACCTTAATTCTTCGATTTGTTTTCCGAAAACTCACAAGAATCGTCGCAAAACCTCCAAAATTCTTCGCGAACCCGGCAAGATCTTCTAAAACCCGCCAAGATCTTCGAAAAAAGGTCCAAAATTCTTCGAAATAAAGTCCAAAATCTTCGAAAATCTACTTACAGACTTGTGTGTTGGTTTGAGTGAGAGGGTTAATTGGGTTTGGGTGAGATTGTGAGATTGAGAGAATGAGAGGGTTTGGTTTGAGTGAGATTTTTGAGTGAGGTTGTGAGAATGAGAGGTTTTGGTTTGAGTGGGTTTTTTGAGAGGAAAATTTAGGTTGAGAGAGTGAGGCTGGTGAGAAATTGAGAATCAGTGAGGGTGAGGTTGTGGGGAAATTTAGGGTTTTGGTTTATATACTAAGTGAGGGAGAGGGTTAATTGGGTTTGGGCCTTCTTTAGGGTTCTTTTGATAGGGTTTGACGTTTATTATTATTATTATTATTATTATTATTATTATTATTATTATTATTATTATTATTATTATTATTATTATTATTATTATTATTATTAATATTGTTATTATTGTTATTAATATTATTATGTTATTGTTATTATTGTTATTGTTATTGTTATTGTTATTGTTATTGTTATTATTATTATTATTATTGTTATTATTGTTACTATTGTTATTGTTATTATATTGTTGTTGTTTTGATTAGTATTAATGTATAATATGTATTACGAATTAACATGATAATACCATTATTATACAATTTAGGTATTACTCATAATTAAAAATTGATTGTTTTGATAATATTCACTATTCAAAACTTATTACTTACGTATCGTCCACTCGTCCCATCTGATAAAAATTGAACTACAAAAGTTGTCCATCGTTAATAATGTCTAAATTGTGATCAATATCTTATTATATTGATCTAATACATATACATTATACATAATACATTAATCATAACTAATTTTATTGATCTGTTACATATACATTAATGATGTAATACGTTGATCTAAAGTCTTAACTACTAAACTGATCTTAGCTTTCTTATTAAATTGTTCTAATACATTGATCTAATATATAGATGATTGATCAAATACACTAATCCTAATTATATTGATGCCCGATCTTCTAATACAATAATCTTAACTAACTTACACGTTGATCTAGTATATTGACAGTTGATCTAAGTATATTGATATTAAATATCTTATATATTGATCTAATACGTCAATGATTGATCTAAATCATCTAATACACTAATATTGTTTGTCATAAACATTGATCTAATGTATTGATGGATGATATAATAATATACATTGATAGTTTATCCACGATATTGATCTTAGCTTTCTTATTAAATTGTTCTAATACATTGATCTAATCTATAGATGATTGATCAAATACACTGTTCCTAATTATAATGATGTCCGATCTTCTAATACAGTATTCTTAACTAACTTATACGTTGATCTAGTATATTGACAGTTGATCTAAGTATATGGATCCTAAATATCTTATATATTGATCTAATATGCCAGTGATTAATCTAATACACTAATATTATTTGTTGTAAACATTGATCAAGTGTATTGATGGTTGATATAATAATATACAATGATAGTTTATCCACGATATTGATCTTAGCTTTCTTCTTAAATTGTTCTAATATATAGATGATTGATCAAATACACTAATCCTAACTATATTGATGCCCGATCTTCTAATACAGTATTCTTAACTAACTTATACGTTGATCTAGTATATTGACAGTTGATCTAAGTATATTGATCTTAAATATCTTATATATTGATCTAATATGCCAGTGATTAATCTAATACACTAATATTGTTTGTCGTAAACATTGATCTAATGTATTGATGGTTGATATAATAATATACATTGATAGTTTATCTACTATATTGATCTTAACTCTCTTATTAAATTGTTCTAATATATTGATGATGAATCTACTACATTTGCCTTAACGATTTACATTGATCTAATATATAGATGATTGATCTAATACATTAATCCTAACTATATTGATGCCCGATCTTCTAACACCGCCTATTCTAACTATCTTGTACGTTGATCTATCATATATTGACAGTTGATCTAATATATTGATCTTAAATATCTTATATATTGATCCAATACGTCGATGATTGATCTAATACACTAATCTTGATTGTCGTAAATATTTATCTAATGTATTGATCTAATAAGCCGATGATTGATCTAATACACTAATCTTAATTATGGTATACATTGATATACGTTGATATAATATATTGAAGATTGTTCTTAATGTATAACTCTAAACTTTATATATATATATATATATATATATATATATATATATATATATATATATATATATATATATATTGAGTGATGATTAATCTGATATACTAGTCTTAACAATCTTAAATGTATTGATAATTGATTGATTGGTCTAATACACATACACTAACCTTAACTCTCGTATACACTAATCTAGTATATCGATGATTGATCTAATATAGTAATACTGATTATCCTAACAAGTTTTCAAATTTTATGTTATCGAAAATTAAATTAGAATAAAATTAATTAAATTTAATAGCTTATTTCACTTTGCAGAAATAGAGATAAACAACTTGACCATCAAAGTACAATACTTTTGATTTATACATCATCTTTATAGTTTCAATAACCGAGTCATTTATAATATTCTAATAACGGAGTACAATATCTTTTATTTCTAATATTCTAAACATAATTAACAACACATTATCAAGAATGTTTTTGTTCTAAAATACAATCAAATAAAGTGATTACAAAAACGGCGATGATCTTCTAAACACGCCATAACAATTCAACTTCAATAATAAGTTCATTTGTTAAGACTCAACCATAAACATAACCCACCGTTGAGTGTGATACGAAATGAATTCACCTTGAATCCGAATCGAATGTCACGGAAATAAACCGAGATAAAGTTGACCGAACTTGAAATGAATTAGAGTCGCTGGCCTGGCCATAATAGGCAGCCGAACTTGAATAGACCCACCCACAGTTGTCTGAACCTAAAATTAACCCGACCCGAAGTCGCCCGAATCCGAAATCAACCCGACCAGAAGTCGCCCGAATCCGAAATCAACCTGACCCGAAGTCGCCCGAATCCGAAATCAACCCGACCCGAAGTCGCCCGTACTCGGAATCAACCCGACCCAAAGGCTACCCGAACCCGAACCAACCCTACTCAACCCGTTTATTACCCGACCCAGAGTGGCCCGAACCCGGTAAGCCCCGGTCCGATAATGACCCGGCCCGAACCCGACCCGACCCCGACATGCTCGTCGACCCGATAATACCCGAACACTGTAGACCCGGACCGACAAAGCAAAGTGGACCGACACAACCCGACCCAACTCGGACCGACCCGATGTGGACCGACCCAAACCCGACCCGGCCACCCGAATTGACACCTCTAAGCCAAACCCAGTTCATTGTCATCAAATAGTATAAAGCATACAGTATTTTGATTCGTGTCTTTTTCACAATTAAAAATTTCAAATAAAGCTATAAAGAGAGAAGTAGAAGCAAAATATAAGATGCGTATTACTCTTATGCTTAAGAGAACGAGTGATAATTCATAGGGCATCATCTACTTGCTGTCGACAATAATATATAAGGTGTTTTGTCATAAAAAATATTTAAAAAATATTGTTTTACAAAATTTATTAGAAATATAAGGTATTTTTGACAAAAATTCCTGTTATTATCATTAATCTTTAATTATTATTAATTACTAATCACAGTATTACATATGTTCATATAATAATAATTATTATTACTTCAAATTTATATTTATATTTATTAAATAGTAATAACTAGATTATTATCATTAGAGCTGTCAATTCGGGTGTGTGGGTCGGGTCATGTCGGATCGGGTGTCGCTCGGGTCGGGTCAAGTTCGGGTATCCGTCTAGTTAGGTCGGGTTTGGGTCGGGTCTGAATCACTTCGGGTTCGGTTCGGGTTCAGGTCGGGTCATTTTTGGGTCGGTTTGGTTCGGATCGGGTTTGGAACAGGTTATGACGATTAATTTCGGGTTCGGGTAAGGTTCAAGTTGGGTCAATGTCGGTTCGGGTCAACCTCGGATCAGGTTATGCCCGGTCGGATCAACCTCGGGTCAGGTTATGTCCGGGTTGGGTCAACCTCGGATAGGGTTATGATCGGGTTGTGTTGAACTCGGATCTGGTTATGCCCGGGTCAGGTCAACCTCGGTTCGGGTAATATCCAGGTCGGGTCAACCTCAGATCGGGTTATGATCGGGTTAGGTTAGCCTGGGATCAGGTCTAGGTCGGGTCGATTTCGGGTCGATTTTGTTTCAGGTCTAGGTCGGGTCGATCTCGAATCCTGCTATGTATAGGTCAAATTATGTTCGAGTCAATTTAACATCATAGCGGATTGCTTCGAGTCATTCAAAATTCAAAACCGGGGATAGATTAATTCGAATTTGATATATATATGTATATATATATTTGAGTGACGATGAGTTTTTTCTAATTTAGTTTTAGTATGATCGAATATTAACCAATATAACGAGACTACTTGTTAAGTCTTATACCAATCAAGTGACTACGTTATTCCTCTTTTAAGATACTGTGTGTTTTGGAGAAGATTTAAAGTTGGAAAAACTGAAATATTCAATACTTGAACACAATTTAGATTATTATAATTTCATAAATCTTTCAAATAATCACTATTTTTGAATTCAATTTAGAATATTAACTTAAGATAGTAATTTACAATGTTTAATATAGGTATATTTTGAATTATTTAAATTGAGTTAGGAAACATTAAAAAGTATAAGGTTTACATATATTCAATTACAATGTTTAACTAAGGTAATTAGAATGATCAATTGAGGTTATAATTCTAATTAAGTGGAGTGTTGAATATTGAATCAATAGTTAAGACAATTAACACAAATGTTCTATTGTAGATGTTAGATATAAAATACTTGAAAGTAATTCATTAAAAAAATTAAAAATATACTTGAGGTCAGGTCGGGGTATGATCGGGTCGGGTCTTGTTCGGGTCGGGTTGAGGTTAGGTCGGGTCATGTTCGGGTCGGGTTTAGGTCAGGTCGGGTTATGTTCAGGTCGGGTTATGTTCGGGTCGGGTTGAGGTCAGGTCGGATTATGTTCGGGTCGTGTTGAGGTCAGGTCGGGTTATGTTCGGGTCGGGCTGAGGTCGGGTCGGGTTATGTTCGGGTCGGGTTGAGGTCAGGTCGGGTCATTCGGGTTAAATGCGGGTTAAGTCAGGTAAATTCGGATACGGGTTGAGTTCGGGTCGGGTTCGGGTCAACAATTGTCAGGTCGATTCGGTTACAGGTTGAGGTCGGGTCGGGTGGAGGTCGGGTTCAGGTCAAGGATTGGCGGGTGTCATTCGGTTACGGGTTGAGTTCGGGTCGGGTGTAGGTCGGATTCGGGTGCTTCATTTCTCCGGTCGGATCGGGTCGGTTCCAGGTCGGGTTCGGTTCAAATTCCTGGAGCAGGTCAGGTTTTGACAGCTCTAATTATCATCATTACTCACTAGTTATTAAAATCGTAAATCCTTCTATACGCCTTTTTATTATTATCACCAAATGTGGCATAAGTACCTAGTTTCAGTTCAATATACCTTCAATATCATATGATTGTTAGGTCCATTATTTTCAATGTATTTTTGCTTATATGAACTTACGTGAACTTATAAGACCTTATTCGACCTTATTAACCATATTTAACCTTAATAGACCTTATTAGATGAAACTTTATTAGACCTTATTCGATTATATAAGGATTGCAAATAAGTTAAAAAGAACGGACCCTTAATATATGTTAACCAAAAAACTGAAAGCTGCTCGCGATGCTGAAGAGACAATTCGATAAGTTTATGAGAAAATTAAAGAGAAATCATATGATTGTACTCCCTCCGTTTATTTTTAATTGTTACATTTACTTTTGGGGATAACCAAGAAAAATTATGAAATCTATGCAGTGATTGTTTGGGAAAAGATAAATTTGTTTGAGTAATAAATAAAGTATGAGAGAGAATGTTATAAAAACAAATAAAATATGGGATGGTTAGGTGTTTAATAAAAAAATAAAAAAAAACAAGTGAACCTCAAAAGTGTGGTAACAATACTAGAATTAACATCTTCAACGACGAACAAATTCGTCGTTAAAAGGGTAATAATTCGTCGTTAAAGGTAATTAATGACGAACACGTTTCGTCGTTATGACCGTTGTTACTAGTCCTGTCGTTATTGACATTTACTACGAAATTAGCTTGTTCGTCATCTAATTTTGCACGACCATTATATTGTTCGTCGTTATAATAATAACGACAAACAAAAGGCAATAACGACCAAAATTTTTGTCGTAGAAGTTCTTCGCAACAACTATAAAATGGCTCCGGCAACGACAAAAAAAATTCGTCGTGAATGCTCTTTTTAACAACTACATAAACGTCTCTAACTTTGTTCGTCGTAATAATTAGCTATGTTTCAATCCGGATTTACTTTTATCAAATTTTGCCACTGGCAACATTAGATTAGTCAAAATATAATTACACAAATATAAAAAGTAAATTAAACTTTCATTGAAAACTCCAAAAAGTAAGCATACAAAAATGTCTTCATCTAACCAAAAGTACCAATTTCTTAATCTAATATACGGAGTTCCTGATCTAACTAAGATTATTCGAAAAATTAAATAAAACAAGAGATTGAATTATAAGCTCCTTGTGTTGCATATCTTGTGGTCGTTACAGTAATTCACTCCACATCTTCAAATTAAAGACCAGACACGAGAAGAAATAAAGTTTAAGATCATTGATACATCCATTAGAAGAAAGTACAATTTATTAGTTTAATAATCATAAAATTAACAGCCAATAATCAAACAATTGATCTTGTGGCATAATGTCCTACTTTATGCTTATACTCATATCACTGTATAGATGGCGATATCTGAGTTTTACATCAGTTCTTATTGACAAATTTCTAATTCTCACTAACCACGCAGCCATGTAAACACAACTCAGTTCATACACAACGAGAACATGCGCAAATGATCCAGAGAAAGATCCCAAAGCTTATAAGCTAGCTTGGCGAGGAATATGTGTAGTTTTTTCAATTTTACTTTGGTTTGTTGGACAAAAGAAAAATCTGCTAGAACTTCAAATTTGAGAAAGTTTCAATAGATACGTTCCAGTCCAATAAATAAGTTTAAAAATAGGAAATAGTAATAGACACAATACCAAAATCATAATAGTTGGGTTTAAGATTAGATTGAAATGCTTACATTTGTCTGCAGTATCACACATCAATAAGTGGTCAGGAGGAGCAAGAGCACTAGGTCAACGCACTGTCAATGAAGAACTAGGCACGATAGGTTCTATACCTCCACTGAAAGTTAAATGTTTCTGCAAACTGACTCAAAAATGAAAGAATTGAATATTTATGACAGCTTTATGAATCACACATTATTTAACTTAAGATGGTAATGTTAAAAGCTTTTGAAATTAACTGAAATTACTTCTTTTGTGCATAAAAATGCTATCACTGAGGAAACATCTTTAATTCTGATTAGAACATGCATTCCAGTAGCAACTCGGTTTATAAACCGTTCAGTAGCACCTACACTCAAGCTCCAATCTACTCTAGAATTAGAGTCTAATCATTGTATTGTTATTTCTTAATAGAGACAACCGGAGTGATGTCATGATGAGTGAGTGATGCGGCGGTGGGAAGGGAAGGTTAACTATATGCCGGGAAAACCGACGAAGGGGATTCAAACCCTGGAGGAAACCGTGAAGGAGTCCTCATTGATGCAGGGCTTGCGTGCAAGTCGGAGCTCGATGCGTCATGTAGCATGGAGGGCTGCGGTGGAGACCACAGCGGTGCACCCTGAATCCCGCCGCTGAAGGCGGACGAACCACCAAGGAAGGGTACTGGGAAGGCGGTGGAGTAGGAGAACCCACCCTGGCCAGCGAAAAGACCCACGGTGGGCGAGGCTGCAGCGTCAAAAGATCGTGTCTGCGACACGAGAGGCAGGCGGGGCTGCTGTAGGGGGCTGCTTGAAGCGCCGGAGGCCGGCGCAGCGGCGGCGATGGCCGAAGGTTGCGACATGCCGGAAGAAACCCTGAGGGAAATAATCTAGGGTTTAGATTGTTTTTATTATCATCAGTATTACTTTCCTTTTTGTTGTTATTATTATTATTATTATTATTAATCTTAAATCCTCAAGTTAATAACTAGTTTTCTAGTAACTTACCTGCTTAATTAAGTAGTTCACAATATTCACAAGTAGTATAAATTATATAGTTTTAACTTGGTGTTTTCATTCCATGTATAAGAAATTAGTTGAATTAAATTAAGGGTTTTTTGTCAGAAGGAACCTAATAAAACACGATTTTTGTAGGGAAGGACTGATATCACGTATTTATATAGAGTTTTCTCCCTTATTTACAAGCTAATTTATGCGTCATTGGAGCTCTTGGGAGCTATTTTGTGCTAACTTTCGTATGTAGTTGTGGTTTCGTGTTTTAGTATTGAATTGCAGGTTTTATAGAGTTTTCTCCTTATTCCCGAGCCATTTGGAAGCAACCACGGCTTTACGAGATGTTATGAGGCACGTAGGGTGGCTCACGAGCTTTATGGATAGTTTAGGAGGTCCCAAGACCCCTAAACGTGAAGATTAGAGAGCAAAGGAGTCAAAAGGAGTTTTCCGTGCACTGATCGGGCAGAAATAGCCCGACCGGGCGAAGTATTTATGATCGGGTATAAAAGTTGCGGACCCGATCGGGCGATGTTTGCCCGATCGAATCGGGCGAGGAAGCATGTCCCCAGACCCGATCGGGTGACTACCGCCCGACCTGATCGGGTGGAGTGCTGCTTGGTCTCGTTGCGGTGCTACAGGCGAGGGGAACACGCTGGCCCAAGTTGTCGCCAGACCCGATCGGGTGACTACCACCCGACCCGATCGGGTGGGCCGTTTTCTCGCCTTATTGCTGCACTGCTGCTGCCAGAGCCCAGAAGTGAAGTTGGGAGAATTTGTATGTGGACCCGATCGGGTACTGTGCTCGGGCCCGATCGGGTCTAGCACCATTTTACACGGATTTCGCTTTTTGTTTCCGTTTTTAGTGAACTTGAGGGAGTATTATAAATACCTCTTTTCCTCATTTTTTAGAGACATCTATCTTTTATTCATCTTTTATTCATCTTTCATTAGGTTTTAGACTAGATTTATTCTTCATTGCTTTTAGTTTAATTCAAACACTTTAGATTAATTTAGAGGTGATCAAACCTATTTCGATTTCAATAAAAGTTCCTGCTTTCCGTCAATTGGTACTCTTCTCTACTCTTTATCTATTTAATTACTTTGATTGCTTAGTTTATTTATTTAATTATTCATGATGCAATTGTTAGGGTTTCATATTAGTCTTATTGTTGTCAATTCAATTATGAGTGAGTAGTTCTCTTTCTAGGGTGTTAGATAGGAAAGCCATGTTTATACCATGATTGTGATTTAGCTTTCTTTCAATTTCTAGGGCTTGATTAGGGTGATTGTGATGTGGTTTGTTCTTATTGAGTAATTAATGTCAGTGTACAATTTCATTGATTGCTTGTGGTTAATAGTTGTTTGCACAGATCCGTCTTACGACTAGAGGCCTAGGACACGTCAGTAGTTCTGATTACGTTAGTGAACATGCGGCGTATGTTGAACTATGAGCGTTGAGTCTTAACCATAGCTCAACATAGGCTCTAATCCCCCGACTCTTGACTTAGGTTTTGATAGTAGTTGACCCTATTTGATTGGTATAAGCATGGTGGACCGACCTAATACCCTAGACTTTTATTACATAGTTTAATCCTCGATTTATTCAGTCTTCCGTAGTCTATTCTTTAGTTTAATTAATTCCTTCCTGATTTCATCTGGAGTAGCTGAATTGGTTGAATATTGATTTAGAAACTCTGTCTCCCTGTGGATTCGACCCTGCTTCCACTGACTACCTAGTTAGAGGTCCGTAGGTTTATTTTTGATTAGGTGACACGACTAAAACCCTATCAAATTTTGGCGCCGTTGCCGGGGAGACGGCTAGTTCTCTAAGTTTTTATTTAATTATTTGGTCTATTTCTCTGTACCTCATTGGAACTTCATTGTTTCAATCGAGGTACGTTTTACTGCTGCTTTTTGTTTCTTTTGTATGCCCAGGTCCCAAAGAAACGGTTCCCCAATTCCAGCGGACCCCGATCTTACTAGGACAATCAGGCGGATCCGAAAGATAAAGCAGAAAGAAAAGCAGTCTGTTCAGCTGAACACCTCTGGAACAGACACCTTGAATTCAGTTATGTTAAAATCACTGAAGTCATATGGGGTGCCCAACCCGGATGGTCTCTCCACTGGACCTACTATGCCCACCATTGCCGCAACAATTTGGAAATCAAGCCTGGACTCATCAGCATGGTCCAGCAAAATCAGTTTGGTGGGCATCCTACTGAAGATCCGGCAAATCATCTGCAACGGTTTCAACAACTTTGTCGAACCGTTAAACATGCCGGCGTCACTCCAGATCAACTCAAAGTCATGTTGTTCGAGTTTTCACTGAGAGATAGAGCCCAAAAATGGTTGAACGATGTGAAAGAAACCGAGTGGAGTGAGATTTCTGCTGCATTTCTGAGAGATTATTACCCACCCACGAAAACAGCAGAAATCAGAAATAAACTGGCCACATTTTCCCAAGAGCCTGATGAAACATTAAGGGAAGCGTGGGCTAGGAGAAGGAACCTAATAAAACACGATTTTTGTAGGGAAGGACCTAATAAAAAAAATTTGTCTAAAAAGACCTAATAAAATACTTCCGGTTTTTACTAACAACCTATTTATGATTTTCCGGCCAAAAAAAAGTTTCCGGCATTGACTTTTTATTACCCCTCCATTGAATCATTTTTTTTACTTCATCTTTTATTTACTCCTCTCCTCACTCCCAAATAACCCATCTCTTTCCTCCAAATTATTTCCTCCAAAATCAGATTCATCTCAACTCCAAATTTCTCCCAAATCTTCAAAGGTAGGGTTCTTCTTAAATTTCTCCCAATTTCGATCTCAAGCTTAAATATTCAGCAAACACAAGGTATGTTGTTACTGAAATTCGAAAACTCAGGTTTCCTAAAATACATTTTGTTGAAATTCGAAAATTAGGGTTTTAATTTATCTTTTCCACCTAATTTTATCTCTTTTGTTGAAGGAAAATGTATGAGAGTTAATCTTTGAAGCAAAATCTCTTTTACCCCTCCTTTTGCTTCAAAAACGGATCTTTGAACTACAATCCATAAACCCCTTCTTGTTGTCCTGAGTGTATTGATTGCAATAGAAAGAGAAAGAGCAGTGTTAATGAAAGAGATGAAAGAGAAGCAAGAGGAAGGTGGGAGAATTGTTGAATCTGATTTTGGAGGAAAGTAATTAAGCTTGAATCATCATATAAAAAATAGGACAATAATGTATTTTGTCCCTAGTTTGGGGTTTTCGATAAAGAGTTACCTGGCCTTATCCAATTCCAATTTTCTTGGACTTGAAGTACTCCCTCATGTGCACGATATTTTTCTAACCCTAAAGAAGTATACCGGTGATTTGCTCACTCTTGTAGCACGTTAATTGCCAAGGCTATCTCCACTTCCATGGTTTCTCAACCACCTCTCACGTTAGATGTCGATAATACTAAAACCTCCATGTAATGTATACTTTAGAATTTGAATCTTTGATGGACTAAGATCTTTGATTATAAATCGACCTTACTTTCACACACACACACAAACAGGTTGTTTCTATCCGAGGCTTGATTGGGATTCTTGGTATTATATGTGCAATAGTTTAAAATGCTTAAGATTAATTTATAATAACTTGAGAATTCTATGCAGATACAAGTAGGAAACAGAGTAGCTGTGACTTTTAAAAGATCATATGGGACAACAAAATTCTACAGCCTAGCTCTCGAAAGCTAGAAGAGCATATGAACATTAGGAGTGACGACTGCCGACCGCCTCACATTCTTGAGTCCGAGTCGTCTTCCCAAGTTTGTTCAGAGTCTTCCCGAGTCTGCTCAGAGTCGTCTGTCCCTGCTCTCATTGCACCCAAGGAGTCTGGAGATGTTTAGCATGCTCGCCTTTGTCATACTTCAGCTAGAGTGTTAGGAAGTTTACGTTCACAAAACTCGATTTCATGTAATTCTAAGTTTCATGACGATGGCGTTCATTGCAAAGTAGGAAAGGTACATCGTTTGCCTTTTGAGTATGTGACTCATCGTGCCCCATATCCCTTATATTTAATACATAGTGACCTTTGGCAATCGCCTATTAAATCAAATCAATATTTTCAGTATTATGTGGTCTTTGTTGATGATTATTCACGTTTCTCTTGGCTTTATCCACTTAAACTGAAATCTGATGTTTATTCGACTTTCTTAGCTTTTCAAAAACTTGTTGAGAATATGTTTCTCTTAGCTTTATACGAGTCTCCATGTCTTGTTTAATGAACGTAAATTTCCCTATCGTACCATCGTGTCTAGCAAGTCCCTTGCCTCGTCTTTCGACGAGTTCCTTGACCCCTTGTTTTTGCTTCCGAGTCTCACTTCGTCTAATGGGCCTTGTTTTCCTTAGGTTGCATCCTATCCTAAGTCGTATGGTCACCCTCGTGTCTGACAAATGCTTACGTCTAGCGTATCTCCTTGTGCGTCATCCCCCGAGCCTCCTAGACCTTTGCCCGCAGCCACCTCTTTGCCCTAGTCCTAAGCGGGTTAAGATTAGGTTGGAAACTTCAAAGTGACACAACTCCTTTTGAAAATGGGTTGCGTCAACCCGTACGTTTAAACGGGTTATGGATTGGGTTAGGGTTGGGTTGTGGATTGGGTTGGGTTAACCTTTTCAATTCTAGTTTTTTGTTGTTAGAGACCTAATATTAAAATAGGTATATATTTTGTATGGAAAGACCTAGTAAATCTTTTATGATGACCAATTGATCATATACACCAAAGTACTTCCTCCGTTTTTTTAGCTGCAACAATTGAGAATATTTGTGAGAGGTAAAATATTCAATTGTTGCAGCTAAAAAAAACGGAGGAAGTAGTTTTCTTCTTATTACATTTAACCTCCTCTTAACCCAAAGTCAGCATCTTCAACCTCCTCTTGTCACGTTCAAATCAGTTTCCAGAAAAAAAAACCTCCCTAAACCTCCGCATTTCCTTTCCGATTTCTCGCTTGAAAATTATCTTCTTCCCAAATTTAATTCCCATCCATATTCTATCAAATCAAATCCCTAAAACAATGGAACATGAAATTTCTCATAAACGTTCATATGAATCAGAATCACATATAATTCTCTATCTTCAATCTTCAACGGATATGTGTTTACCTATAAATAATATGCCTTCTATGTCCTCCTTAACTCATCAATATCTCCTCTTCTATTGATTTCAATTGGGAACATTGGGTATCTCTTTTTTCTTCTGATTTTCACTCCATTGCTGAAGCCGATTAGCCGAATTGTTAGGTTTGTGTTTATCTTCCCCAATTTTTTTTTTATGAATTTTCTTTTTATTGTTGTATTATTTATTATTATTTTATATTGTTGAATTTATGGATTGTTATATTATATTTCTGTTGAATTTATGAATTGTTATATTACGTTTCTGTTGAATTGTAGCAGACGTTTTTTGCTTCTGTTGAATTTGGCAGGCGTTGTTATTGTTGAGTTTACCAATTTGTGAATTGTGACCTCTGCAGTTTGCCATTATAATTGTTAAGGTTTCAAGTTGTATTTTTGTCATTTTGTCAAGGCCTAATTCATTAATTAGTAGAGAAGATCCCTGTAAATTAATTAATGACTTTGTTGAAGTGCTCCTATTTGTGTTCTTTTTGTACATTTTGGTGATACAACTCTTGATTCTTGAACTTTATAATCTAATTGAACATATGGTGACAATGGTGTTTGCAATCAGTTAAGTTTAAAGTGTCTTTCCGCTATATAAAATTGCTCAACATTATTGGTTTTAATCGTCTTTTTATTGTTCAACATTATTGGTTTGTTATCGTTTTTCTTAATGATATGTTTCCATTGTATTTTGCAGATGGGATTGTAAGATGTGAATTTGAAGTTATAATTGAGCTTGCTCATCTTTCCTTCGGATGATAAATAGGTGCTATTGCTCTTTTCTATAGTCGTTACTTTATTAGCTTTATATTTGCTTACTACAATGTTGCCTAGGAGACAATTGTGTGGTAATGACAAGAGGAAAAAAAGAAAACGAACAAATGAGATAATTGAATCTTAAAAGGTGCCATTGACAAATATTTTGTAAATCTGTTAACGTGGTAGAGCCTTCTAATGAGTTGGGTGGACATGATAATGAAAATGCTACCAATGACCCTTCTAATGAATTGGGGGGGAGATGGCAATAATGAAGAATTTCATGAGAATTTAAATAATGAAGACAATACCGATGTGCCTAATGAGGATGCTAGTAATATGAATGACCCAACTAATGTACCAAATGCATCTAATGTTGATAATGTAGGTATTGATTCTCATGGAGTCCCTCTTTTAGATAGTTATGATCCTAAAAATCGGGGTAATCTCGACAATAAAAGGAGGGATATTGATGTAGACACTATTATTAGTGATTTTGCATCTAAAAATGCTCGTAGAAATTGTTTTGTTTAAACAATTGAGCATTTAATTTAATGTTTTTCCATATCAAACTTGATGTAACTTTTAGGTTGTTTTTAAGCATATTAAAAGGTGTTGTTACGTCAATTTTTTTCATTTTGCTTACCCTTGGAATTCAATATCTTTTTAAATACTTGTTAATAGGGCCCCAAATTTTAGGCTCGCCCTGAGGCCACCAAAATCTCAAAAAGGGCATGTATATAGCATCAATATAATCTCATATTTATAAATGAGATTATATATTTTTAAAGTTATACACTAGCGTTATATGTACGCAATGCCTAAGAGATCGGGTTAAAGATCTAATTCGTAAAACAGTTAATTGCCGAAATAGTAAAGCAATTAGGATTTTTTTTCCTTTTTCATATCCACCCCTTTTCTCTCTCTCACACACACATACACCCACACCTACACACACAAATTAGCATAGGCATACGTAGTGGCATGTTAAATATGCATTGTGTTTAGACCTGACAAAACTTGACCTGACCAGAAACAAAAACCCAAAAACGACCTGATAAAAATAGGTCATGAACACGAAATCACAACTCAGAACTCGAACATATCCGAACTCGAAAAAAATTAGGAAACTGTGTCAAACCAAAACTGACTGAAAACCGACCCGACAGATGGTTTTTCTAGGTTTATATAACTGAATTTTGAAGCATTTTGGTTTTCAACTTGAGCAAAATAAAGGTATATTGTATATTTGTCCCTAAATTTTGACGGGTGTATACGTGATATCAATCATTTTAGTTATTATAATTTACGTATATCTATTGCATAAACATTGAACATTTATTTATAGATATAATATAAAAAATAATTAGCAAAATTTGTGCCAAAAATAGAAACTTAAAAGACAGCCTTGTTCCTCAGCCCGACCTGAAACCAAATTCTTTGGGTCACGGTCAGGGGTCTGATAACCCGATATCGAAACTGACCCGATCTGAAATCGCACATACCCTATCCGACCGACCTTTTTTCAGATTTGTGCTTAATTAGCCACACACTTTGTTTCGGGGGATATGAGAAAACAACAAAAGAAATGAAGGAAGTGGATTAAAATAACAAGTTAAGATTGGATAATTGACTTTTCAACTGAAAAATACTTCGTAATCTGGAAAAAAGTAAGGATAAATTGTACTTTACCACCTTTATTTTACAGCTTTTTGTAAACTACCATCTTTTAGTTTTTTTTTAAACTACCACCTTTACTCTTACAAATGTTTATATACTCCCACCTGATAACGGAATCTGTCAAAAAAATCGTATAATGGGGCCCACTGATTACAAACTTAGTTAAATACCCCCCTTAACCCCATTTCTCTTCTATTCTCTCATTCTCTCCCCTCATAAATTTAAGATCACCTTCCTTCAACCAAGAAATCCTTGATTTTCTGGTTTAAAAAACCTAAATTATAATAGTCCAAATATTGTAATTCTGCAAAAAGATCAAACCCATATCAATTACAAAGAAAATTGAACAACCCATATGAATTGAATCAAAATTGTTAGATACCTAGAAATGTTTGATTTTTGCAAGAAATCCAAAACCCAAATCAATTAGACATATAATTTTTGAAACTAGATAAATTAAGCACGAAAATTCAACAAAGTGGAAGGGTTTGGGATGCTGCCTTGTTGAGATTTACAAAGAAAGGTGTTTTTGCGGATTGGTGGCAGTGGGGAGCTTGAAGGGTTAGAGGAAATCAGAGAAGAGGGTGTGGGATTTGGGTAAAATGTCAGGATTCGAGGTTAGAGAAGAGGGTTGAAAGCTTGAGTTTGTGTATCCATGGTGGTTGAGAGTGAAGAGAGATTAGAGGAGAGGAAGAGAGATTAGAGGAAAGAGAGGGAAAATCATATGAAATATATGAGGGTTTAGGATTTTTTAACCTCAATAGTTAAAAGTGGGGCCCATTTCACGGAAGAATTGACGGAATCCGTTATCAGGTGGGAGTATATAAACATTTGTAAAAGTAAAGGTGGTAGTTTAAAAAAAAAACTTAAAGGTGGTAGTTTACAAAAAGCTGTAAAATAAAGGTGGTAAGTACAATTTATCCAAAAAGTAACAAGTGGAGTATATTTTTAGTCCTTTTAGAGTTATTAGGTTTTGATCTTGTATGACAAAAGAACCTAATTTATATTCATTACAATAATTTATTTCGCGAGAGCATCTTAGTATTGAACACGTAGGCTGTTAAGCTCTCATGGTACTATAAATAGGAACGCTTGTGTGAGCAAATTATAGAGCATACAAATAGTTGTTCAAACAACCACATTTAAATCATAATTTGAACCGTGTTGGAGAAAAATGGAGAGGATCTCGGCTGTGAAAGTCCTTGCTACTGCTGTTTTAGCAATATTATTCTTGCTCACTACTTCAACAGGTTACTTTCTTTGGTTTTGCAACTAATTATCTTGTTGCTTCAATATGATAATGTGATAAACTTAGCGCAGATTGTTATCATGATAATTATCTTGTTGCTTCAATATTATCTTTTGCACGTAAACTCTAGTATAGATACTAAATACATAAATGATGATATTCATTATGCAGCTCCAGTATTTGTGATGTAGGAAGGCTTGCGGCAAAGTTCGACAAAGAAGCCAATCGTCAAAAACAGGGGAAATGATTTCTATTAGTCGGGCTCACGTTGTCAGAATGCTTAATAAAATACCTTTTCGGAAAGGTAACGGCCCAACTAAGTTGACACACCGGTACGCCGTGACTCTTAGGCTTTTTAAGCCATCCGAGTTCGTTTAGGGCCCGAAAATAGCATTTTAATTATTTTCGTTGTTAGTGTTTTACCTAATTTCGTATTAGGGTTTTATTTAGACTATTTAATCGTTTTTAGCCGTCATTAGAAGACACTTTTTGAATTGAATAATAATATTTCAGAGTTAATTCTCTTTTCTGGTGGATTTCGGAGTTTTCTACAGGTTTATCGCTTGTAAACCTGTTTGTTCGTTTGAGGGATTGCGTTTGCTTTTCCTTTGATAATTCCGACTGCGTCAATTTGGAAGAATGACAAATTCTGAAGAGATACTACTAGAAGAATTGGCGGCAAGAGTTAAACACTTGAACTCAATAATATTCTACCTCAAACTGGAAGCCAAAATACAAAGACGATGATTACACGACCATTAAATGCTTTTGATGTATTTGAGGAGGCTGTAAAGAAGCAAGCATCGTCTGGCCGAAAACAATTTGAGATGCGCGAGTGCAGGCAGCTATTGTAACATAGTGTTTGGACCAGATTGTTGTACTAGTAAGTATCTATGTATTCCACCAAGTCTTGTTGGTGGTGTGCGTGTTAATAAAGTTGATGACAACATAGCTAGTTAGATCGATGTCTCGCGCTCATGGGCATCAGCGGCCGTCGGCTGGCTCTAGGCTTGTTTTTGACTTTCTTAACTTCCATCGTCTTCCTTTTTGAATAATGTCGTCGCTTCTGTGTTCATGCATGTTTAATGCACAAGCTAGAGCAATAAGCTACGATTTGTAAGCTCGCGATATGATTAATATAAGTTTGTATTTGTGTTTTTATTTTGTTTGGTAAACCATGTTAGTTTTATACTTCCTCTGTTTTTTATTAGTTGATCTGTTTCTTTTATCACGTTTGCCAATGCGTGATTTCAATCACTTTTATCTTGGAAAAATGATGAGTAAAAATTATAAAAAAATATGATATTTTGAAAATATATAATGAGACGAATCTAACAAGACCCAACATGACTATTTTTTCTCTTACGTATAAATCACAAAAGATAGTCAAAGTAGATTATGTGAATAGTGTCAAAAGTCAAAATGTATCAACTAAATAAAAACGGATGAAGTACTCCCTCCGTTTCCTAAAAATCGTTACACTTGCAAAAACACAAGAACCAAGGAAGTGGGTATAAAAGCATGACAATGATAGGAAAAAGTAACTTTAGGAGAGAGAATAAAGAATAAAAAATTAACTTTAGGAGAGTATAAAGAATAAAAAGTTGGTGGGGCCATATATCCCAAAATGGTAAAAGTAAAGTGTAACAATTTTTGTAAAACGTATTAAAAAGGAAAGCGTAACAATTATTGAGAAACGAAGGGAGTATTTATTAAAGGCCTCTTCTCTTTGGATGAAGAGAATGAGCTGAATTGAATTGAACTAATTAAAGGGCCTGTTTTCGTCAACTTATTTTAATAAGTTTCAGTAAAAATAAGTCCAGTTCAATATATTCAGTTCAGTACTAATAAGTTCAGTTCAGTAAAAACCAGTAGTGGAATAAAGAAAAAACAACATGAATCACTAAAAATTAGTTCAGTTCAGTAAACGTAAGTTCAATTCAGTAGTAACAAGTTCAGTTCAGTAAAAATAAGTTCCATTCAGCAAAATTCAGTTGACGAGAAAATGGCCTAAATTGAATTTAATTATAATTAATAATAAATAAATAAACAATAAATAATTATTATAGTGACAAGGTATGATAAATATCATTTATAACAATAATTAATGAATAATGATATTGACATTTTAGTTAGTTTTGTGTGATAATTTTAAACGAGAAAGCATTATTATGATCATTAGTAATAATAAATATTCCCTCCGTTTTTTTAATATGCATATTTTTCTATTTTGGGATGTTTTTTTAATTGGTGCACTTCTACCTTTTTCCATAAATGGAAGGTTGGTCCACCTAATTACTACACTTCTCTCATACTTTTTCTTTCCTTCTCTCTACCTTTATCACTTTTTTCTTATTTTTACTATCCTTCTCTTTTATTTTTACATTTTTTCCTTGGTCCACGGGCAAAAGAAAATATACATGTTAAAAAAACGGAGGGAGTAATTAGTAAAATATTATTTAGCAATAATAAAATAAAATAATATAAGTAATTATCAAATAAATCAGATTAACAATAATTATATTAACGAAAATAGTTAAATAATGAATGAAGCCAAACTCAACTGAATTGAAATGAACTAAATAGAGTTTATCTAATGAATTGAATAAAATTACATATATAAGTTCGTGTGAGAAGATATCTAATGTACATGTGATGTAACTCTAATGGAAAATACTCAACAAAAAATTATTTCAAAAAGTAAAATTAGATTAGATTTTTTCTTGGGTAGAACTGTAAGTTAGAAATGCTATAACTCTAAGTAAGAAGTTATATAACCCTAAGTTCTTCTCACTTCGCACCAAAAGGTCTTCTCACTTCGCACCAAAAAGGTCTTCTCACTTGATCTTGACTCCATAGAGTTTAGTTTATGAAGCTTATTCGTGTGAGAAGAGGCATAACTCTAATGAATAAGTGGTACTACCCCAGTCTCATATTAATCGCAACAATATCTTGTGCGCATAGTTTTAGGAAATTAATAGAGTAGGTAGTAGGTTATATTAATTTATTGTAAAAGTTGATGTGATAGAAAGTGATGCAGTACTTTTAGAAAGTTAATAGAGTAGGGGAGTAATCACTACTAGAAAAAGGGCCTTTAACAACAACTTATTAACGGTGAAATGAAAATTTTCTTGTTAAATATGTTTAATAACGACAAAAAATATTGATAGTCGTTATTATTATAAAACTAAACTAAAACTTTTAATAATACTGTCATTATAATGTTAATGAGCGGAATAATAAGATATAAAAAAAAATCGGGTCGTTAAAACAAGGCAAGTTCTACGCGCGGGATTTCATGAAAATAGTTGCTAAAACTTAGAGAGAGAGAGAGACGGAATTCAACCCCATTGCCGTTTCTCAAGACCTACTGTTCCATTGAGTTTGAGAGAAGGAGAAGCAATTGAAGCCCATGGCCGTTTCTCTGACCTAGAGTTGCATTGATTTTGAGAGGGAGAGGGAATTGAACCTTGCGCCGTTCCTCTTCACATTCTCATGTGGAGTTCAATCAATTAATTTCATTGATTTTGACAGGAAACCTGGTTATTCTCTTGTTCTTCTCATTTTTCTTTCTTATAATTTGATTGTAATCCTTTAAAAATCAGACTTTACGCCATAATTCAACTCCAATTGGCTTAATTGATGTTGTTCGACTATAGTTAAATCAATTGGTTTAATTGGTCGTTTAATTGATGATCTTCGCCATAGTTCAATCAATTGGCATAACTGGTCGTGTCTCTGCAGTTCCTTTGCCGCTTTCAACCTCAATTGTGGTTTCCTCACTTCCTTTGTTGCTCCTTTGTATCGTATTACGCAGGTTTGGCATTATGTTTTTCCTTTTTTTGTTTTCTAGGAATTATGTTAAAATTTTCAAGTGTTAAATCTTGCTTTATTTGGTCAATCTTGCTTTTGTTTGTGTTCTCTCTTTTTCTACTCGAAATTTATTGTTTCATGATTGATGGGTATATATGTTTTATCAGAATTTGGTGTTCTTTGATCCAATTAGTGATAAAATCTTTGAATGATTTGAGATTTCCTTGGTGTTCTTTATGTTTTTTTTTAGTTAACATTGTTTACAGGCTGCTGCACTTCTTTAATTCTTGGTGTGCTTGGCCTTGGCATTGGCATTGGCTTGCCTTCTATGAAAATAAAATCTAGTAAAAAAATCTATCAAGATTTCCTGTAGTGCAAATATATTGTAGTCTCGTGTGCAATGTCAAATTCATAGGCTGCGGTCCTGATTTGAGTATTCAAATCTTAAAGTTGATAGAGTTGCAATTTGGTCGATAACATAACATCCAGAGTAATTCCAAGTTTAACGAAAGCTATATTTCATGTAATGGGATCATGTTATTTTTTACTGAGTAATTTTTGTGTCAGTTTATCTTTTTGGAGAACAGAACTCTGAGTGTAGATGTTAGCAGACTTTATGCCATAATTCAACTCCAATTGGCTAAATTGATGTGTATCTTTCAATATTTGAAGTGTTGTTCTAGAATGTCTCATAAAGTATCCTTTCTCGTTTAACAATGAAAAATGAAGAGAAATTCAGCAAAAATTTCAATCTCTTACTAGATTTCAGTCACATCTCTTCATGTCCTATCAAGTATGATAATTCTGAATTGAATAAGCAGCATCCTGTCTCAATGATCTTAATGATGCTTTTCATTTGGAGATGTGTTTGGTATATTCTTTTTCTCGATGGTATCTTTCATCTAACAATTTTCGTAAGATCAACTTCTTTATGCAATGTAGAGGACTCTTTCTGCTATGTGAAATTTTCTTATGTGTATCAACTGTTACTACACTCAAATCGTGCTCATGTGTATTTAGTGCCGAGTGCTCTACTTTCTTGTTAGTGTAGCTATACTGACAGTAAGATCTTATTGGAGAAATTGAGGGTGTTAGTATAAAGTACCCTAAAATATAGGATTTAATCTATTTTATTGGCTCGCCTATTCTCCTTTGAGTGGCCTAACTGCAAATTTTAGACTGTTACGAGGATGAGCTTTTGGGGGTGATTAGTTACTAGTTAGCAATGTTTAGACTATTTTCCTTTGGGTATTGTTTTTTTAAGTTACTTGTGTCTTTGCTCTTCCTTTTGTAAAAATGTTAATTGCATTGAATATTTGAATTACAAGCTTCCAACTAATTGGCATAACTGGTCGTGTCTCTGCAGTTTCTTTGCCGCCTTCAATCTCAATTGTGGTTTCCTCACTTGCTTTGCTGCTCCTCTGTATCGTATTACGCAGGTTTGGCATTATGTTTTTCCTTCTTTTTTTTGTTTTCTAGGAATTATGTTAAAATTTTCAAGTGTTAAATCTTGGATTATTTGGTCAATCTTGTTTTTGTTTGTGTTCTCTCATTTTCTACTCGAAATTTATTGTTTCATGATTGATGGGTATATATGTTTTATTAGAATTTGGTGTTCTTTGATCCAATTACTGTTAAAATCTTTGGATGATTTGAGATTTCCTTGGTGTTCTTTATGTTTTTTTAGTTAACATTGTTTACAGGCTGCTGCACTTCTTTAGCTCTTAGTGTGCTTGGCCTTGGCATTGGTATTTCGATGAAAAGAAAATCTAGCAAAAAAATCTATCAAGATTTCCTATAGTGCAAATATATTGTAGTCACGTGTGCAATGTCAAATTCTTAGGCCGCAACCCTGAAATTAGTATTCAAATCATAAAGTTAACAGAGTTGCAATTTGGTCGATAACATAATATCCAGAGTAATACCAAGTTTAACGAAAGCTATGTTTCATGTAATGAGATCATGTTCTTTTTTACTGAGTAATTTTTGTGTCAGTTTATCTTTTTGGAAAATAGAGCTCTGACTGTAGATGTTAGCAGTATGAATGATGTTTGTGGTGTTTGTGCTGTTCATATATGTGTTGTAAGTTCATGGTTTACAGAATCGTTGCTTCTGAAAATGGCTTATAGAACATAAAATGGCTTATAAAATCATGTCTGTCATTGCTTATAAAACTTATTGTATTAAGCTGATTCATCATGATTATATATAAAACCTTGGATTCGATTCCTCTTTCCATTAGCTTACAAAATTGAATTTTATGTATGAACAATGGCTTACAAAACGCAGCACACCAAAAGTCACAAAAAATACAGTAAGTTCATGGCTTACATAATCGTTGCTTTTGAAAATGGCTTCTAGATTGGAAAATGGCTTATCAAATCATATCTGTCATTGCTTATAAAACTTTCTGTATTGAGCTGATTCATCATGATTTTATATAAAACCTTGGATTCAATTCTTCTTTCCATTAGCTTACGAAATTGAATTTTATGTATGAAAGTCATATCGTAGAAGAATTTAATTGGAATGCTATCTTGTTCTATTTGCATATTATTTTGGTTCTTTTATTCAACTTGTTTTCTTCTAACTTGGATAAAATGATACCGGGTAAGGATTGGATGGCCATTGAGGATTACATTAATGACAAAGCAATGAAGAGGGAGTTAATAGTTTTTAGATTATGCTTTTCAAATATTGGGAACCAAGACAATTCGTTGCTCGTGTCGTAAATGTATGAATGTAGAGTCCTATGATCTTGAGAAAGTGCGTGAACATCTATTGGTTTTTGGAGTAATCAAAAGATAAGCTTCTAGTATCATCATGGGGAGAGATTAGATGAGGCCCATCACATGTCTGGCGATGATGAGGGTCATGAGGCGAGTGACAAAGAAGATGGTGTTCATGCGATTCTCAGGGTTTATTTCCCACAATTCAATCATGTTGATACCTCTGTTGATGCCATTCCTAATGACGAAGAGACAAATAATCAAGTTAAGAGTTTTTATAAACACCTATAAGATTCACAGAGTCCGGTTTATGAAGAATGTAAGACTTCCAGGATGTCTGCACTCTCAGAACTTCTTCATATCAAGACTCTTGGTCGTTGGAGTAATGAGTCATTCACTATGCTTATGGAATTATTGAAGAAGAAGCTCTTACCAGCGGAATCTAAGTTGCCAGATTCCTATATTATGAGTCAAAGAAGATGATGAAAGACCTTGGATTGTCATATGAGAAATTTAATGCATGTGCTAATGATTGCACGCTATTTTGGAAGGAGGATGTGGGGTTGGATGCATGCAAAATATATGGCCTATCAAGATGGAAAACTGATAGGCGTGATGGGGATGTGAAATGCAAGACAAATGGTAGAAAAATACCCCAAAAGACATTACGATACTTTACACTGAAGCTGAGGTTGCAAAGATTATTTATGTGCTCTAAGGCTGCTTCTTTAATGAGTTGGCATCACGGAAAGAGGAATAAAAATGGTAAGATGAGGCATCCGTGGATGGATCTTCTTGGGAATCATTCGACAAAAGTCACCTGATTTTGCTCTAGATCCTCGTAACGTCGGGCTTGGGCTTGAGAGTGATGGTCTTCAACCCTTTCCAAATTCAAAGACTTCCTATAGTATTTGGCCAGTGATGCTAATTCCTTACAACCTGCCTCCCGAACTTTGTATGAAGTAGTCTAATCTCATTTTGTCAATGTTAATTCCTGGTCCTCGAGGTCCTGGTGATGCAATTGAGGTTTACTTGCAGCCTTTGATCGAGGAGTAGTTAAAGGACCTATGGGAGAGTGGCGTGAAGACTCACGATCCCAAACAAAGCAACATTTTCAACTGCGTGCGGCTTTGTTGTGGACCATCAATGATTTCCCAACCTATGGAATGTTATCAGGATGGAGTACTAAGGGGAAAAAGGCATGTCCATTTTGCATGAAGGATACTTGCTCGCAAAGGTTTAATAATGGTGGTAAGGAATGTTATAAGGGTCATCGACGCTATCTTCCAAAAAATCATCGTTGACGAAAAGATAAGGCGGCTTTTGATGGTAAAATCGAGCTTGGTCTTCCACCTGAACCTTGTTCAGTGGATGATATCCTTGAGCTGCTCAAAGAGCTAGAGAACATCACATTGTCCACAGATCCAAGTGTGAAGACTAAAATATCTCATGAGAAAAGAGGGGACAATTGGAATAAGAATAAGTGTTTTTTTTAGCTTCCATATTGGAAGACCCTTGAGTTACGACACAATTTAGATGTGATGCATATCGAGAAGAATATTTGTGATAGCATTCTTGGAACTATAGTGAACATAAAAAAGAAGACCAAGGATACACTAAAATCTCGTCTTGACTTTGAGGAGATGGGCTTGAGATTGAAGTTGCACCCGATCAAAGATGGAGACAAATTCAAGTTGCCTCCTACACCTTATACTTTGTCTCATGCCGAAAAGAGAACTTTTTGTAACTTTTTGAAAGATTTAAAAGTTCCTGATGGGTTTTCGTCAGATATATCTTATTGCGTCAACTCGAAGGAAGGAAAAATTTCTGGTCTAAAAATTCATGATTGCCATGTAATACTTAGCTTGAACATCTACTTCCTTTAGCAATAAGTGGCCTCCTCACTCCACTGGTACATGAATTTTTGACAGAGTTATCGATGTTCTTTAGTATATTATGTGCTAAAGTACTTAATGTGGATGAGTTGAAACAACTGAAATCTCAAATTCCAATCACTCTTTGCAAGTTAGAGAAAGTTTATCCTCCTTCATTTTTTTATGTTATGATGCATTTGCCAATTCATTTGGCTGATGAAGCTGAAATTGGAGGGCCTGTCCAGTTTAGATGGATGTATCCCGTTGAGCAGTACATGTACAAGCTCAAGTCCTATATTCGAAATAGGGCTCGTCCTGAGGCTTCAATCGCGGAGAGGTATTTAGCTGATGAGTGTATGACTCTTTGCTCGAGGTATATGTATGATGTGGAGACAAGATTCAATCGTCTTGGTCGAAATTATGAAAATGCAAATGGTAAGGGTTGCCTGCCTATTTTTAGTCATGCTGGTCGTGGTTTCGGAGCTCCGGCCTTTAGAGATATGGGGAAGCGTGAGTTAGACCAAGCTCATATTTATATCTTGAAGAATTGTGCCGAAGTTGAACCTTTTCTTGAGTAAGTACGAAGGCTAAATAGGTTTTTGATTCTTTAAGAATTATTATTTTAAAAATTTACCTAACTTAAGATATTTTATGGTTTTGCTCTTATATAGAGAATATACCGCAACATATGGATCAAATGATTCCGGAATTCATGAAGAAGAATGGTGTGACAACTTTAAACAATGGTTTAAAAATAGAGTAAGATTTTTTTGGTATCATTAGACATTTAAACAAGTTGTCTAACCTTGGAAAATAAACATTATTAGTCATATTTTATTTTATTTCGCAGGTTGCGCGGCTATATGAGAGTAAGAAGAGCAAGGAAATGGAAGATTTGCTCTCATTGTCATGTGGGCCAACTAAATATGTGACATCTTATAGTGGTTATATTGTTACTGGATTTAGGTTTCGTATAGAAAGCCGTGATAAAAATTTAAATACTCAAAATAGTGATTGGAAACACCGGAAATGAAGAAGAGAATATAGATTATTATGGAGTACTTACAGATGTGATTGAGCTACAGTATCTCGGGGGGAATCGAGTCATGCTTTTTGATTGTAAGTGGTAGGATGTATATGATACAGCAAGGGGAGTTAGAATAGATGTATATGGATTTGTAAGTGTTAATTGCAACAAGCAATTAAAGGGTGATGAACCTTTTTGCTTGGCTAGTCAATCACATCAGGCTTTTTATTCCATCGACAACATTAATAAAGGTTGGAAACTTGTCTCCAAGAGTCAACCGCGCACTTACATTGATGATGAAGAGTATGATCAAGGCGAAGCTTATTAACAATGCAAACTATTCAAGCCTACATTTGAAGCATCTTCTTCGACAAGAGCAAGTACCGAAGTTTGTGCTAGGAGGAATGGAATAGAACCAATCGTTGTGAAAGATACTTCTAGTAGCATTAGGGAACTAGGATCAAGCAAGAGGAGAAGAGATGAATAGTCCATCTAAGCTTCGGTTTTTTACTTTTCCCCGGGGTAGGGGGTTAGCTTTCATTTGTGTTAGACTTTGTTATGGAATATTTTCATCTTTTCCCTTTTAATCTAGTTTGTGATACATTAAATTTTTGGTGATGAAAATTGCATCATGTTTGATATTTATTTGCTTGCAGGCTTCCAAGTTAAATTTTCTTTGCTTCCATTCGGTTTGTAATGTGCTATAGCGTGGTCAAGGTTCCTACGTTAATTGGTCTAATATGCTAATTGTTTCCTATTTTTTATGAACAGGCAATTACGATAGTTGTCACACAATACTTACTTGAGTTTGCCTTCATTCATAGCAGCAACTCTAACTGTCAATAGTCCAGCCTGAGTTGGTCAGCAACACACCCAGCCACAACAAGTCAGCAACACACGCCTTTTCTATAAATTCTTCTGTTGATGCTTCCTGAACCCTGATTTTTGTAAGACTGACAGTGTTTGGTTACAAAATCTGTAAAAATATAAATCATAAGCAAGCTCTGAGGCTGGGTTTATAGCCAGTATGTAGAAATGGTAGCGCGTTTATAGTTGATTTTGTGGGAAAGTCTACGTGTCAATGCATATGTTTGTTTCTAAACATGTGTGCTTCTTTCAATAAGGGTTCTATACATAGCAGGAAGAGGTAGGTTACAGAGAAAAACAATGCTCGATCAATAAGGAACACCCATTTTCGGTTCTCTAAATTCTTCTGTTGATGCTTCCCGAACCCTGATTTCTGTAAGACTGACAGTGTTTGGTTATAAAATCTGTAAAAAGATAAATCATAAGAAATCTTTAAGGCTGGGTTTATAGCCAGTATGTAGAAATGGTAGCGTATTTATAGTTGATTTTGTGGGAAAGTCTACTTTTGGTTCTCTAAATTCTTCGGTTGTTACTTCCTGAACCATGAATCTGTAAGAGTGACAATGCTTTTTCATTAACAGAAACTCCATCAATAAGGTCCTGGTGGCTAATGTTTAAGATTTATTACAATTCAGAATTCAAATTTTTGTTTTTTTTTTCTTCTGGAAAATCACTCTTATGCAAATGTACCTTGTGCTTGAATGAGTCTAAATCCATTCAGGAATCATATGAGTGTTCAATGCAATTAACAATCAAACAATGTCCAAGCATCAACACATTTGTGGTTTATAGTGCATGTGCATGCCTCTCTTTCACACTGAACTTATTCCTTCATGTTAAGCACCCCTGAAGATTCTGCTATATCTGCTTGAATGTTGTTTAGTTCAGAATGATTGATGGGTCCCATCATAAACATACTTAAAAACTATTCTAATGGTGAAACGGGCAATCCTAGATGCTCCCATTCTCTTAAACAAGGGATCTTTGACTTGCATAAGTAACACAGATTGTTGTATCAAGTTATTACCTGTAAAATCAAGTCAATTGCTCCATTAGGCACAAGATTAACCTTTAATCTCTTTACCCAAAACACTAAATGATCAACAGAAGAAAAACCACAATACCCATGTAAGGAAAAAGCTGGTAACCAACAGCAGTAGTAGTGCCAGCAAATATAAGCTTAAGCACCCATCCAATTTTCCTCTCAGCTTGCTCTTCCATTGTTAATTCCTCTAAAAATTCAAAATTTACAGGGAACAATGCAATCAACTAAAACCCTAAACCCAATTGACAAAAAACCAATAAAATTTATTTAATTTTGCATTAATCACACTAAAGTTAGGCAATAATTCTGACCCGTGGTTCTTAAAATTGAAGAGTTGGCACTAGATTGTACATTTCTTGGTCCATTTATGCAAATATACTTAATAAAAAAGAACATAGAAGTAATGGAACTAAAACAAGAGGTATATATAAGCTTTTATTCAGTGAGATCTTTGAAGGGATTGCTTATTTTTCGTCCTTGTAAATGTGAGGTTCATCTTTAGTTTTGAGGCACATCCTGTTAAGTAAGCTACACTACTTGAAGCAATAGTTTGAAACTTTGAATAATATGGAATCTAACATGCAGATTGAGAACCTTAAGGGTGCACTAGGGGACAAAGACGTGCAAGTATGTTTATGTCAGTTGGGTAAGCCTTAGCCTCTTTCTTGAGCACCTCTCGGTCCACTCAACTTCTCAAGTGACAAGTTGTTCTACAACAGCCCCCCCCCCCAAAGGGACCTCTAATTTTTCGTCTAAGGACAAGGACATTCATTAGGGAAACGAAAACTTCTTATTAACATTGAACTAGACAAATTATTCGTCTTTCAAGATTTCCATTAAATTAATTTCAACACCTCACTTTCTTAGCTGTGAGTATTGAATATTCATTTTGTTCTTAGTTACTTTCTTGGCTATTTATTTCCTGTCATTAGTGTATAAATGATGTGAGCATGAAACCCTTTTTCACTTTAAACTGCCATTCACTTTGTGATATTTTGCTAATATGCAGGGATAAGTGAAAATGAATAATATGACTAATGCACCAGCTAGTAAACCTTCTTTGCCAAAATCTAAGAGGCAGTATGTACCTCCTCTAATGATGGCAAGGGGTCGTGGTCAAAGGTTGGGACAATTACGTTCTCACCAAGTTAGAGAGTCTTATCTTATTGGTGCGAGAAGTGAACTTCTAATGTCAAAATTTCCTGTAAATTATAAAAAGAATGTCTTGAAGAGGGATCTTGCTAATGCCACTTTTAATAATGATTAGTATGATGATGAGCTTGATCCATTATTTAGTCCTCCTTTGAAAAGAGCAACACCTAATATGGAAGACTGGGAATTATCTTCTGAGTCAGTTCATGTAGATGATGGGATAGAAACTTCACCGATAATTGATGTGATGCATGAAGAAGGTAACCACAATACTAGTCAATCTACTGATGATGTGGATGAGGGAAATCCTATTGATCTTGATGGGAATGAAGTTGACAATTCTCCTAATACAATTCTCCAAGAGGCAAACCGTAATAATTTATTGTTTGACAATTGTTTTGCTTATAAACCATCATCTCTTCTTATTTACTAAACACATGCCTTGTTTTGTTTTCTTTTGAAAATGGGATGCTTCTAGTCAAAAGAAAGTTGGAATGAAAAGAAGAGAGGAAGAAACAGATGCAAAGAAATTGCAAAGCTTAAGGCTGGTGAGAAATTAGAAGTGACTTTCTACAATAATCGAGTTGTGGGAATGAACCACAAAGTATTTGCAAGGTATTTAGGAATCATAGTGCGAGATACTAATATATGACCGGTAAGAGTCCGTAAATGGAAAGACATTGGAGATCAAGTATTAGATCACATGTGAGTGCAGTGACGGTAAGGAACTTATAATAAATATGCATAACATTGTGATTCCGCCTAGAAAAATGAAACGTATATTTATCTTACTTAGTGCTCGTGTATTGGCTTAATGAAAACACAGGATGTCTTTACTAATGAGAACATGGAAAATTATCGTGTTCATATTCTTGATCACATGAAAGAGCTTTGGATCAATTGGAGGTCTGACTTGCTAAGATACAATGTGACGAAAAAGAATACCACATTGCAAGCCGCATTCAAAAATAAGCCCCCAACTGGTCTCGGAAAAAGTGAGTGGCAGTGGCTTTAAAGGAGATATATTCCAATGATGAGTTTAAGGTTAATTTTCTTATTCATTTTTATGCTCTCATTTGCAATACGACCATGTGAACTATAACTCTAATTTTTAATTTTCAGAAAGTTAGTGCTAGAAACTCCGATAATAGAGCTCATTATGAGAATAAACTCATGCATC
This sequence comes from Patellifolia procumbens, assembly GCA_947645195.1. Classification (NCBI taxonomy): domain Eukaryota; kingdom Viridiplantae; phylum Streptophyta; class Magnoliopsida; order Caryophyllales; family Amaranthaceae; genus Patellifolia; species Patellifolia procumbens. The sequence goes on from CANSGD010000429.1 coordinate 1,903,752, forward strand.
GCTCAGGGAGCAAACCTATTAGGCAAATCATGTGGGAGGATATGGTGAGAACCTTAATTCATATAATTATTGATTTGAAGACCTTTTATTTGCAACTCCTGAAATTTGTGCATGTGTTGGCAGGGAGCTGATAAAGGTAACATACCGGATCCGGATGCAATCGAAGTCTTCCAGAAAAGTCGCAAAAAAGGCAATGAGCTTGCGAATGACGAGACAACACAAAAATATGTATGTTTCTCGAATGCTTTTGTTTAAGCATTATCAACTAGCTTTATTTATAGATCACTTTTAGGAATATGGTATGATTATTGTTAACAAATATGGTTAGTACACTTGAAAAAATGGTGGAATACTAAGCTCTAAATACAAGATTTGGATTTTTTTTAAATGATCAACTTTTTCCATGTTGTAGAATGAAATGCGAGAGACGAAGGAAAAGAATCCATCACTTTCTGAAGTCGAGGTAATTCTCATATTTAAACACATGTAAATATGAGCCTTAGTCCAGCCTTAGTTCAGAAGAGTAGGAAGAGTAATACAGCCTTAGTTCTAAACACATTTCTAAACATATGTTTGTGTTTATATGAGCTGATGTTGTCCGCGCTAGTTCCATGTGCAAAACATGGCGTGATTTTGGTAAACATCTGTTGGACTGTTGGTCTGTCGAAATAGTGAACTCTGGTAGTTGTTTGCTATATAGTGAATTCTGGTAGTTGTTTGCTATATTCACATGTTTATCAAAGTGGTAGCAGTATCAATATCATGCACATCAAGATTCCAGTGAAGGCACCAGTATGATGTCTTTTTATTTCAGTGTGAACTAGCTATACTATCCCTGTTATCTCATCCAAGATTCCAGGAAAGGGACCAGTAGGATGTCTTTTTATTGTTGTTCAACTTCTATATTTACTAATTGTACCCATTGAACATGACAAGCAACTCAATTTGTAGGTGGTACGACAAGTTTTTACCCCCAAGTCTCGAGACCGAGTTGTGGGGTTAGGAGGCGGGGTGAAAGTTAAAGATATTTGAGGCCCTCATCCTAGTAGAGAAGATCTTCAAGCTGAGCTAACTGCTACTAAAAAGCAAAATGAAGTTCTATTAAATAGTATAGAGTTAATTCAAGAAGAAAGCAAGCAACTTGTAGGTAGGGTGGGTTCAGTGGAATCTCGAATGCAGGCTTTTCAAGATTTAGTGGCTACACAGCTTAATGTTCGTATTACTTCTGATTCCGAGTTGCAACAAACAGGTATGTTTACTAAAATGTATTCATTCTTTAAAGTTCAATTTAATACTAAGCCTTGGATGTAACTCAACACGAAAGCATAGAAAAGTAGACATGTAATGACTCTTTAAAGTCGGTTTTCTTGGAAGTGTGGGGGAAGAGACGAGATATATGTACGTGCTATGACGTGATTATATGCTGAAGATGTTGATATCTGTGTTGGGATAAATTTTTAGTTGAATTACACGTTTATAACAACAATGCCAATTGCAAATTTTTTGGTTTAGTTGTATAAATGGGGAAGTGCTGCCGAAATTTTTTGAAATTTTGGAAATGGAGGCATGTTTTATAAGTGATTAATTTTCTAAGACTCCCTAAAGCATACGTATTGTGATTCTAACTTATGTTCTTTTGGCTTTGTTTATTGTATAACTATATGAGATTGGAATTTGCAAGCGAACGAGATAGTTAGGAACCCGTTTAACGCATTTTTTGTTTATCATTTGTTTAGACATATTTTTGAGATTCTATGTGCTTGAACTCATGTAATAAGGACTAGTTTTACTAGAGAGAAAGTTGTTTATGAATTTTTACAACATCTATTCAAGAGATCAATAAAATTTCAATATTTTTGGTTTTGTTATTTAATATAATATAATGGTGGACTTGTTTATAAGTATAATCTTACAAAATCATGAGATTATTAATTAATTTTCTTATTAACACAATATAGGCAAGCGTCAATAAAGGAGCGGGAAAAAAAATCTCATTATGAAGTTTAACGACAAAACCTTGCCGTCGTTATTGAAAATTTTTAAAACAGTAGTGACCGTTGGGGTATCATTAACGACGACAAAATATGGTCGTTATTGTTGTTTTGGTCATTTAAAATACATAATAACGACCATATGTTAGTTCATCGTTAGTAATTAACAACTACTTTATCTCCTCGTGACCTTATCGTTAATAAGTAACAACGAGTCACGTTCTTATGGTTAATACGTAATGACGGGACTTGCCTCGTCGTTAATACGTAACGACGGGACTTCCCTCGTCGTTGTTCATTAACGACGAACATGGCCATTAAAACCTTTAACGACGGGACCTATTGCAACCAAATGACGACGAAGTCTTTTCCGTCGTTAAAACTTTTAGCGACCATTTTTTGGGCTTTTGACGACGACTTTTTCCATCGTTATATGTCCTTTTTCTAGTAGTGAATATTTTAATGTTTTTACATAAAGCAATGAATGAGCGCAAATTCCATTATACACACGCCACCATAATGCGCATGGTGCGCTCAACATAATGAACCTTTAGTTCATTTGCAATGAACATCGCAGAACTGCAGGTTTTTTTCCTATGTAATTTTAATCAATGAACATCATTTTATATACAATGAACAATGCCAGATGGGCCCAAATTTTTTCTCTCTCCTCCATTATTGAATATTTTAAATTAATTTGACAAAAAAATTTCCCGCTTCTTTTCTCAGCCTTCTATTTTCTCCTTAAAGAATTGTTCATTTTTAATGTTCAATATGTTCATTTATTCATATAAAATTTTCATTGTAAAATCAACTAAACAATTAAGTATGTTCATTTTGTTTATTGTAGATGTTCATTTAGTGATATAGAATGTTCATTGTAAAATCAACTTATTGTAGATGTTCATTTATTGATATAAAATGTTCATTTGTTGATAACTAATGTTCATTGTAATCAACTTTTAAAAAAAGTATTAGTTTCATTTCATTTAAACATGTCTTTTTTAACATAATCCCGATGTTTATTATGGGTATTGAAGATGTTCATTATCCACAATCAATGTTCATTGTAAAATCAACATTAATCTTATTGCATATTTTGAATTTGTTTGCCGAAAATTTTCTCACTTCTTTTCTCAATCATCTATTTTCTCCTTAAAGAATTGTCCATTTTAAATGTTCAAGATGTTCATTTATTCATATCAAATATTCATTGTAAAATAAACTAAAATTTCAATGAAAAAGTTACTTACAATTAAGTACGTTCATTTTGCTTATTGTAGATGTTCATTTAGTGATACAGAATGTTCATTGTAAAATTAACTTGTTTTCGAATAAATGTTAGTTTTTTTTCATACATAATCCTAATATTCATTTGTTTAAACAAGATGTTCATTTGTTGATAACCAATGTTCATTGTAATCAAATTAAAAAAATTATTAGTTTCATTTCATTTGAACATGTCTTTTTTTAACATACATGATCCCAATGTTTATTCTGGGTATTAAAGATGTTCATTTATCCACAACCAATGTTCACTGTAAAATCAACGTTAACAAAAAATGGTTCCTAATTAATATAGACATATTATTTTTAACATAATACTAATTTCATTATGGTTTTTCAAGTTGTTCCTTTATTTACATCAAATGTTCATTGTACAATATAATAAACAAGGGAAATGAGGTAACTTTTGAATGAACAGCTGGTTGGCCCAAAATCAATTGTGTTATGAAATAAATGAACACATATTGAAATCATTTGCCAAAAAATATTCTCTCTGTTTTAGGCAAATTTAAGGAACATCTTATTTTAGGCAAATGAACAAGTTATGATATACTCCCTCCGTCTCAATTTGATGTTCCCATTTGAAATATGGGGATTGCAAATTGAGGTGGATGAAAATATTTTTAATTTTATATTATATAAAGTGTACTTTAGTACCTTTTTGCTTTTAAAAAAGTAAGAGAGAGAAAGATAAAATGGGTGATTAGAAAATAAAAGATTCCAAAGTGGGTCATGTGTAAGACAAAAAGTAAAAAATTGTAGTAAATAATTGGTTGTTATAGGGTAAGATGGGAACATAATTATTCTTCAAAATGGACAAGATTCAAAATGGGAAGAACTTTTTAAAACATCCCAAAAAGAAAAATGGGAGGAGGCAGTATAATGAACATATGGTAATAAAACAATGAACAATAGTTTAATGATCATATAAAAGAAGGGATAAAGAATTACATGAAAAAATAATGAAAAAACAAGAATTACAAATAAAAATTACATACAAAATTAATAAAAAATTAATGAATAACCATAAATTAATGAATTACATAAAATCACTTAGTTTTCTATTTTCAAGAATATGACGCTTTGCTTCATCACTTTGTTTCTCTTCGACTTCTTATTCATCGTTACCAATGCCGCATCTTCTTCAACATTTTGTTTCCTATTTTTCAAAAAAATAAACATAAATTAATGAATTACATAAAAACACTTAGCTTAACATAAAAAATTGTTAAAAATAAAAACAATGACAGAGATTCATTAAAAACAGACCAATTAGAATGTTCATCGAAAAAAACTGTCATAGATTCATCCTAAAAAATTAATGAATCCAAGAAACTAACATAGGTTCATCCAAGAACTAATATAGGTTCATCCTAAAACATACTTCCTCCGTTTTTTTACTCGCACCATTTCTATCTTTCACACGATTCACATATGTCTATTTAAATCAATATTGTGACTTATATGTAAGAAAAAATTTAGTCATGTGGGATCTTGTTAGTTTCGACTCAATGTATAGATTATTAAAATCTAATTTGCATAATTTTTTATTGTGGATAATTAAAGATATTTAACATCTAAATTGTGCATTGGATTGCGTAAACTGGTTCAATGGTGCGAGTATTAAAAAACGGAGGAAGTATACTGTATATGTTCATCTCAAAAAACTAAAAGGTTCATCCAAAAACAAACTAAAAGGTTCACCCAAATAAACTGACTTCTAAGCTTCTAAAAAAAATTATAAAAAAAATGTGTTCTTCATTGGCAAATTAGCATAAAAATTATCTACCAAAACTAATTTTCATTTTGATCCAGTTTGCCCAAAACGAAATTTTTGTCAAAGCAAAATACGAGATCAACTTTGCATGTGATGAGGTTCATCCAAATTTATGTATTAAATTGAAACTCTTGTTATGAGGTTCATAGCAAAAACGAAATTAGAAGATTCAGCCAAAACATAATGAAGGTTCATCCAAAAACTTAAGAGGTTCATCGATATATATAAAAAATTAACAAAAAATAAAATTTGTAGAAAAATAACTGACGTCCTAAAACACAAAAATACATAAATAATCAGCAAAAAAACGTTTTTCGTGATGTTTATTCATAAAAAATATAACACATATTCATAAAAAAAACGTTTAGTCTACTAAAAAACATAAATACAAAAATAATTCTCCAAATAAACTGAAACTTAAAAAAAAAATTAGAATGTTCATCATAATTACTTCCTCTGTTTCTTTTTAACTGCAATGATTTGACATAAAGTAGAGAGAAAAAATGTCCAGTCGTTGCAGTTAAAAAGAAACGGAGGAAGTATATAGAAGGTTCATCGAAGAACAACAAAAAAAATTGAATTGTGTTCAAAAACTACAATTTTGGTTGTGGATGAACAATTTCGAGTGGGATTGCATTGGAAATATCTTGTTCATCTGAAGACTTGCTCGAAACATTAACTTCGCTGTTGATATCCATTGGAGTTTAACTAAGGGAAGCAAAAATGGCGTTTTGTGACGTGAAATGCCGAAAATATGGTGAATTCCAAGAGGAGAAAGTGAAGCAAAAATGGTGAATTGAAGGAGGAGGAAGAAGGTGAGCAGTTTTTAAGGAGCGAGAATTGAAGGAGGAGAGAGAAAATAAGTATTGGTTGAGGAGGGAAATAATGAGAGAAGTGGTTCATTGGGAAGGTTAAAAGGCATTTTTAATTTTCAAAAAAAATGACAGAGGAGAGAGAAAAAATGAGCGCTTTTCCGTGTTCATTAAAAATGAAATGAAGGTCCATTACAAATGAAATGAAGGTCCATTACAAATGAAATGAAGGTTCAATACAAATAAACTGAAGGTTCAATTCCGTGTTCTGTGTGTTTTGTTGGGGATGCGTTTTGTTTGTTGGGCCTTGTGTTTCAGTTGAGCGCACGAAGAGCATGGTATCAGCGTGTATATGATATAACTATTAATAAATGAGTGGGGTATATTAGTTGGGTGATATATAATAAGATATTGGTAGGTCTATACCTAAAGTAGAAGTATTGCAATTAATATGGGACCACCATATATGTAAAGTGTTGTAACTAATATGGGACGGAGGAAGTATAACTCTATAGAAATAAAAGCAAAAAAATTATATTTCATAAAAATCATTAAATTTTTTGCTTCTCGGAATTTTTTTTAGTATAAATCTAAGTGAGAATAGAAAATGATTAATAATCTTTTTCCACTAGAGTTGGACACACATAAATGGGTGATTCAAATGAATCTCATAGTGTCAAGTTGTAATACCTCGAATTTTCAAAGCTTATTTTATTATTTATTAAAGTTTAATATTATTTCTCACTTAAATTTATTTACTTATAATTCAATTTTATTTGATAAATTTTTTACAGAAAATAATTTCATTTAGTTTTGAATTATTTAACAATTTTATTTAAATGATTTGATTGAATTGTATTTTTTATTTGAATAAACTAATTATTCATTTTCATTATCTCTAATTAATTTAATTATTATTGAAATCCCTATTTAATTTGTGGGCATTGTTACATAACTGTCCATCCATATTAGAAACACATACAAAGCCCAATCCATACTACTACAAGAATAACCCTCATCAACGACGGGAAATCTTGTTGCTGATGAGTAGTTTCTCGTCGCAATAGCCTTCTACGACGAGATTTTCGTACCGTCGTCCCGGGTCGCAAAAGGCTCCGTCACAAAAAAAAATTACGACCAGTTTATATGGCTCGTCGTAATTGATGTTTTACGACGAGGAGTAAAACTCGTCGCAACAAGTGTTGTATCTACGACGAGATAATCTGTCGCAGTTCAGTTTTTGAAAATTCAAATGATTCTTTTTACGACTAGAATTTCTTGTCGTAATTCTAATTTTTGAAAGTCGTTATTGACCTAACGACGACTAATTTCCGGTCTCAATTAAACTCTTGGAACTATTTCATTACACCACTAACGATCATATTACTTGTCGCAAATGTTTTTCATGCTTTTGTTGCAACACATTATACGGCCATATTTCTTGTCGCTATTCTTTTATTAAATGAGTTTTGTAGCAATGTTACGACCGCATTTGTTTCATTTTTTGCCGCATCAAATTGTTACATTTTGCGACCATTCTTGCTTTGCATTCATTATATTTACCTGTAAATCATATGCCAATCACTTCGAATATCATGATAAAACATAATTCATAAGAACATAGATGTCCAAACACAAGTACCAATTACAAAAGTATTTATAATCTTAGCCAACGGTTCAAAACGGTAAAAAAGTCTAAAGAAATCTGTTAAAAGTTTCACAAGCTAAAAAACCATATCTATTGTAGTTCTTCCACATAGTAGAAAATGTCATAACCAACAATGTTAATCCACATCATTCCAACTCAAGCTTCACGTAAGGATCTCCTCCACATGAAGTTGCTACTATTAGTTTTGCCCAATCACGAGTCACCTCGCTACTAAGCCCTGAAACAAAAGGTAAGAAATTATAAATTTCAATGTATAAATTTTTAACACAGAGCAGACAAAGTAAAAGTACAACTAGCAATGAGAAAAGGAAATTAGAAGTATACAATGTGTGACTGCAATTAGCTATGAACCGGGCAAGATTTAATTAAAAAAGAGGATGAATTGAGCTAGTAAAGTCATGAGTGAGCAGAAACTTCTCCTCTTAATTCTGCTTTGTTACACCAATAAAAACCAAAGATTTAACCAGCAGCCCTTCCACCAATCAAAACACCATGAAACCAATTGACATGATTGAAACCAAAGGTTTTGGAATTTCTCCTAACTTAGACCTAAAAAGGAAGAAATCATGTTGACATGAATAGCTACTGACTAAGCTCCGCTTACATTACTACTGCTATATAGATTATATATGATATAAGAACCAAAGAGGACTATATATATTGCCAAAGTATATATATATATATATATATATATTAATATATATTGTCCTCAAATTTTCAGTGATCAAGGAAAGCCAACAGCCAATCAAAAAGGCATCAACATTTGTCCTGCAATTCTAAACGTTACACCAGAAAGTAACCTTAAGAAAATAAACAATAGTATAGCACTTCAGACAGTAACTGTTGAGGTTAGGTACTTCAAATTCAAGCAATAATAAATAGCATTCTATGGACATATAAATCACTTGTGTGTGATGTATACTCTAAGAAAAAGGATTAGCAGAAGATGCTATTACAAACTTAAGTTCACAGCAAAGGTAAAGCGGCCAGCTTTGCTTGGATATAGGCATATAGCAAAGCAAGAAGATGGTCTTTTCCCATTATTTTTGGACAGGATAATGTATGTTTTCTTTGTTGCAAACAGGATAATGTATGTGATAAAGAGCTACGTTTGTTCGAAAGTAAACATGAATTTGTCCGAATATGGGCACTTCATCTTAAATATGACCTGAAAGAGGCACAAATCTGTCCATATTGTGTGCAACAGAGAGCTACAGCTGAAAGCTCAGTTTCAAGTGTCAAAAACATTCGTATAAATCCAGCAAGCCGAAGTTTTTAGAAAATGAACCAACTTTACAAGCGCACATAACAATTATCTGGCACCTTCATACTAGGGCATACAATCCCCTATATTGTACTAGTAGCATTTTTACTGGCAACTTCCAAAGTTCAAGGAGGAACCTAGACTTAGCTGGCACATGAATATTCATAGCTCTACTCTCTTCCAACGTAAAAAATAATAGACAATGAAAGTCATGAAACCAAAATATTGATTGAAACTGATTTTTATTGGTAACTAAGTTGCGCCCTTTAATTCAATTTTATTTGATAAATGTTTACAGAAAATAATTTCATTTAGTTTTGATTTATTTAACAATTTTATTTAAATGATTTAATTGAAATGTATTTTTATTTGAATAAACTAATTATTCATTTTCATTATCTCTAATTAATTTAATTATTTATTGAAATCCCTATTTAATTTGTGGGAATCCTTACATAATTGTCCACCCATATTAGAAACACATACAAAGCTATACAAACATAAAGTCCATACACAAAGCCACAAAATGACAGTTTGTGAGTTTGTTGAAATTACAACTAAGATCATTATCACCTACTTCCTCCGTTTTTTTATACTTGCATCATTGAGCATGTGCACAAGTATTTAGAAGAGGAGAGAAATAAAGAGAGGGAAAAAGGGGACCCATGTAATTGGATAAAGGTAGAGATGATGTATTTCTCTAAAATTAAATAATTCAAGTAATTTGTAACTTCCAAAAATGTGAAACGATGCAAGTAAAAAAAAGCGGAGAAGTATAACATCTCTACCATATCATACAACTTATCACCCATCACCATCACTTGTCACCCATCTCCTTCCTCTCTTACACCCTATGAACACTCCCTCCCAACCAATTTGACTCTTTCAAAACCACCTTTCCATTTTCTTCCTTCTCATTACTCCATATCTTCAAAAAATCCCCAAACCCCCTAATTTCTTCCTTTCTTTGATCAAATATCTGAGCATATTCTTCCCTCTTCAATACCCATAACTCCTCATCAATGGAGGTTGACAAAGAGAACCCAATTTCAGAAATTTTGGCCTATAAATACTATCCATCACCCACCCCAAGAACTCAAGCAAACCAACTCTAAAGGTTTTGCTTCACTACCTTCTTCACTCTTTCTTTACTCTCTTTTGCAAGTTCTGATTTTGTTTTGAAATACAAAGTAACTTACAAAACCCACCATGGCAGCCACCTCCAACCGCCGTGCGCTCCTCCTCGCACCACCACCACCTCTCGCCCAGAACCAACCCAACCATCCTCACTCTTGCGCACCACCGAGCAGCCCTTCGCTGCGTCCCTCGTCCCAACCACACGAGCAGAACTCCCCCTCCCCTGCTCGCCAGAAACTACCCCTCTCGCTGTCCTTCTCGACCACCGCTGCAGCCTTACTTCCCCGTCGAACCCAACCAGCAACCCCACGAACCACCGCTACAAGATTTCGCGTGAGCCAAGCTGAATCGAGCACAACTCAACTCTTCTTCTACTCCTTCTTCTCCCTCTTCCTTCTTCTCCTTCCTCTGCTTTCTTTCTTTCCCTCCTCTTACTGCTTTTTTTGTTTCCACATATGAGCAACATGACCCAAACTAAATGAAAGCCTCCTTTTACTCTCATTGGACCCAAAGCCCAATTATCCTAAATAAGAATTTTCTAGCCCTTACTCTAAAACCCAATCCTTCTTACTTGATTTATTGTTGTGTAAATTTAATAAAGGTTTCATTAAACTAATTGTTTCTGTCCAAGACAGCAACAATGAATGTGGTGGTGGGTACTCGGTGGAATCGTGGCTCCCAAACGTCCTTCGTGGTGGTGGTTACCTGCAAAACAAGGAGAAACCTCGGGGGTGGTTCCGAGGATCGCCTCTCCGATGCCTAAGTCAGTCCAAGTTAGGGATGGCAACGGGTGGGATTTGGGTCGGGTGAAGCATCACCCACATCCATCACCCGGTTAAATCAACTCTCATCCATCCATCCATCACCCGATTAGACCATCACCCGCATCCATCCATCCACCACCCGCGGGTGAACCGGGTGGACAGGGTGATCATCCATTTAAGATAATTGAACGAGAAAAGTTAAATCAAACTTGCAAAATTACAATTTATATATTAACTTCATGTCAAATTAAGATAAGTTTAGTTTATGGAAACATGTCGATAGTAATCAAAAGGGAAAATTATTATACTAATGTTAATAAAATGATAGATTTTTAAGAAAATGTAAGAAATGGGTGATGGAGCGGGTGATAAACGGGTGATGGATGGAACTTTCTCACCCTAATCCATCCATCACCCGTTACACATTCACCCATCACCCGTCCATCATCCATTTAACTCGGTTTTTCACCCTTTTATTTTTCTCGGGTGGAGCGGGTGATGGATCATCCATTGAATATTGCCATCTCTAGTCCAAGTTGAGCACAAGATCTCTAGTAGAGAGAAATCGAGTATCAAGTGCAAGTATTTTGTGAGTGTTTGATTGAACGTACCTTACCCATGCATGGGCATGGGTATTTATATGAGACATGGACTTGTAACTGACCTAGTAAAGTGAGTGGGCCTCTTTGGAAGTGGGGCAAGGTGGAACGAGGCCTTCATTAAACTCCAGTCTAGAGGTTATGTCCGGATCGGTCTGCCTGAGGAGGTCTGCTCTGCTCCAGGAGCTCTGACGTGGAGTGGCAGGACCAGTGGTCTGCTGCCAGCTGGAGGTCTGCTAGGTAGACCCCATATAATTTGCCACCCGGACCCAGTATTTGCAGGTTGCAATATGCTGGGTGCGTTTGTTTTTGGTCTGGCGTTCTGCTCTTCGCAGAATGATACGTGGCTATCTGTGAGTCGCTCTTCACAAACTCCAGAATGCTTCCATTTTTCCCGCCCATTTGGTTGGGGTGTTGAGCAAGGGTCATTAATTCATTTTGAATTGAATTGAATTGATGTGACTCTTTAGGTTCCCAAGGAATGTAATGATGACAAGTTGGTGCTGAGTGGACGAATTATGCCTATTTAAAGGCTGAATCGACCTTTTGTGAAACTTTTCAGTTTCTTCTCCTTCGAACTCTTTGCTTTCAAACTTTCTTGTTGTTCTCTAGAATTTCTTTTCGCCCTAGCCATTTTCAAGTGATTTCTCTCGATTATCCTGGGATTTGTCTGCGTTTGGAGCTTAATTTGATATTTGATACTGTTGCGTTGGTGGCTTTTGTCTTCTCTTTCTTCGGCGTCTTCCGTTCTCCATCTAGGTAAACTCTTTTTCCCAGATGTACTTTTGATTTTTTCCTTCTTGGATGGTTTGGATGTGCTCTTCTATGTGTTTATGGATTTCTCCCCCTTTTTCCTTCTGTACAGACTTATTTGCCTGTGTTTTTGAGGTTAGGGTTTCTTTCCTTTGGTCTTCAAATGCGATTGTTTATTTCTTTGTTTCATAGATCTGTTTGGTGTTGCTTCGTTTCCGTTCTGCCGCTCTGAATGATAGGCTCTGCTCTACCTCTTCAGCAGGGCTCTGCTCTGGTTGGTAGGCTCTGCTCTGCTTCTTCAGCTGAGCTCTGCTCTACTGTTGTTTGTGGGATTTTTAGGGTTTGCTTTGTTTACCCTGTTATCCTCTTTACTTGCTGGGTTGTAGACCTGTGATGTGCCTTCATTGTTTTTTTGCGTTATTTGCAAGAAAATATCCTATTTCTTGGCTATTTCTGATCTTCACATACCATACATATCCTTGCCCCCCAGTCTGGTAGCTCAGTCTGTAGGTCTGAGGTGCCAGACTGTCTTGTGTTGTGACTGCAAGTCTGATGTGCTGTCGTCTGTTTCTTGTGTTGTGTAGAATGTCTACTTCTCAGTCTGCTGCTTCCCGTGGGAAAGGTGTGGTATCTACCTCTTCTTCCGAGCCGGATGAGCCTTACTCGATGGACACTCAGTCCCCGTTTTTAAAGTTGGATCTGCCTCGGTGTAAGGACGAGGTGGTTTCAGAGGAATGGGAGATCTTTGACCCCTGGAACGGTTTGCGTAAGGAGGTGTTGGGTCCTGAAACCAACAGATTCCCTCCCAACTACAAGTTTAAGCCCACTCTGCCCACAGTCAAATGGAAGTACAGCGACCATGAGATGCGGAGTCTTGCCCTTTACGACAGCAAGGGTAAGCCTTATTTGGCGAAGAAATCTGCAGACTCTTTCAAACGGGCGCATGCTGCATACTACCTTGAGATTGCTGCGGAGATCAAGCCGCTTCGCGGGTCTTAGGTAGTGCTTCCCCAAGAGGGTCAGAGCATGGCAGATGTACCAGAGGGGTACACTGCTGTTTATATGAAGCAGCTGGAGTTTGGGCTTAGATTCCCCATCCACTGGTTCTTGGAGTGGGTTCTCTGCCGGTATGGCATGGCTCTCTGCCAAGTCAATCCCCAGTCTCTGAAGAAGATTCTGGGGTTTATTTGGGTTTGTGAAGCTCTGGGCTTCCCCCTCACCATGATACTCTTCCAATGCCTGTTTTACTTTAAGAGACAGGGGGGGAGTACAGCTACTTCACCGGTTCGGTGCGGGCCAATCATCTGATGGTCTATCCCGTTGATCTCAGTCTGAAAGATTGGCGGGATAGTTTTGTCTTTGTTAGGGTACCGACGGAGGAGGGGCACCCTTATCAATTTAAGGCCCCTCTGCGCCCTGTGGAGCCTAACTTCCAGAAGCAGTTGGACCCTCATGTGCTGAACCGGGACGAGAAGGTAGCCTACTACTACTTCAAGTCCAGATCCAAGGTTACTGCCGGGAAGCAGTTTCTTCCCAAGTACTGGTTACCGCATCACTATGTGATGTGTCAGAATGCCTTCCTGAGGATAGGCCATCTGTCCCCTTACTATACTACTAGTAAGCGCTCTGCTAGCCCTTAACTCTGCTTTTTCATTTACCATTCTGCTGCGTCCCATGGCATTCATTGTTTGTACTGTGCTGCAGCTCCGTGCAGACAGTTTGTTCGCCAAGTGATTCAGGGTGGGTCTTGAGCTGGCGGGCATACTCTGCCCCTTTTCATTGTTTTCCGTCTGCATTCTGACTTGTTGTAGCTAACAAATATTCTGATATTGCAGAGACTCTGGGGTCTGCCATTCCTTGGGAGCTGGGTCTGAGTCAGTCTTCAGTGTGCCGTAGGTATCGTCCGGTACCTGACCCAGGGACCTACACCGTCCCTGATTTCATCAGGGAGATTAACGCTACTTCCTTGGACCATCCTTCCCTCCGGACCAAGCGCCCGGAACTTGTGGATAGGTTTACTGGGATGTCCAGGCCGCAAGGGGGCCCCTCTACCACTATCACCGAGATTCAATCTGATGACGAGGAGGAGGCGTCGGCTGTTCCTCTGCAGATCCATCGTTCCCGGCGTGCTGCGCATCTGCCGAAAGACGACGATGATGATGATAGTGCAGAGGGGGCCAGCACTCTGCAAGGGACTGTTCTGATTGTTGAACCCCCTGCAACAGCTTCCTCCTGTGCAACCAGGTACTACTTACGATGAACCACAAGGTGCTCTTCCTGCTTGTGTGCACTCTGCTAATCTCTTCTCGTTTTCTCTGCTTACTTTCAGAACCACCTGTGGTGGAGGATGTACCAGTGGGTGATATCACGTATTTATATAGAGTTTTCTCCCTTATTTACAAGCTAATTTGTACGTCATTGGAGCTCTTGGGAGCTATTTTGTGCTAACTTTCGTATGTAGTTGTGGTTTCGTGTTTTAGTATTGAATTGCAGGTTTTATGGAGTTTTCTCCTTATTCCCGAGCCATTTGGAAGCAACCACGGCTTTACGAGATGTTATGAGGCACGTAGGGTGGCTCACGAGCTTTATGGATAGTTTAGGAGGTCCCAAGACCCCTAAACGTGAAGATTAGAGAGCAAAGGAGTCAAAAGGAGTTTTCCGTGCACTCATCGGGCAGAAATAGCCCGATCGGGCGAAGTATTTATGATCGGGTATTAAAGTTGCGGACCCGATCGGGCGATGTTTGCCCGATCGAATCGGGCGAGGAAGATGTCCCCAGACCCGATCGGGTGACTACCGCCCGACCTGATCGGGTGGAGTGCTGCTCGGTCTCGTTGCGGTGCTACAGGCGAGGGGAACACGCTGGCCCAAGTTGTCGCCAGACCCGATCGGGTGACTACCGCCCGACCCGATCGGGTGGGCCGTTTTCTCGCCTTATTGCTGCACTGCTGCTGCCACAGCCCAGAAGTGAAGTTGGGAGAATTTTTATGTGGACCCGATCGGGTACTGTGCTCGGGCCCGATCGGGTCTGGTGCTTTATCGCGCTTTTTTCACCTTTTTGTTCCCGTTTTTAGTGAACTTGAGGGGTATTATAAATACCTTTTCCTCATTTTTTAGAGGGATCTATCTTTCATTCAGATTTTATTCATCTTTCATTAGGTTTTAGACTAGTTTTATTCTTCATTGCTTTTAGTTTAATTCAAACACTTTAGATTAATTTAGAGGTGATCAAACCTATTTCGATTTCAATAAAAGTTCCTGCTTTCCGTCAATTGGTACTCTTCTCTACTCTTTATCTCTTTAATTACTTTGATTGCTTAGTTTATTTATTTAATTGTTCAAGATGCAATTCTTAGGATTTCCAATTAGTTTTGTTGTTGTCAATTCGATTATGAGTGAGTAGTTCTCTATCTAGGGTGTTAGATAGGAAAGCCATGTTTATACCATGATTGTGATTTAGATTTCTATCAATTTCTAGGGCCTGATTAGGGTGATTGTGATGTGGTTTGTTCTTATTGAGTAATTAATGTCAGTGTACAATTTCATTGATTGCTTGTGGTTAATAGTTGTTTGCACAGATCCGTCTTACGACTAGAGGCCTAGGACACATCAGTAGTTCTGATTACGTTAGTGAATATGCGGCGTATGTTGAACTATGAGCGTTGAGTCTTAACCATAGCTCAACATAGGCTCTAATCCCCCGACTCTTGACTTAGGTTTTGGTAGTAGTTGACCCTATTTGATTGGTATAAGCATGGTGGACCGACCTAATACCCTAGGTTTTTATTCCATAGTTTAATCCTCAATTTATTCCGTCTTCTGTAGTCTATTCTTTAGTTTAATTAATTCCTTCCTGATTTCATCTGGAGTAGCTGAATTGGTTGAATATTGATTTAGAAACTCTGTCTCCCTGTGGATTCGACCCTGCTTCCACTGACTACCTAGTTAGAGGTCCGTAGGTTTATTTTTGATTAGGTGACACGACTAAAACCTATCAAATTTTGGCGCCGTTGCCGGGAGACGGCTAGTTCTCTAAGTTTTTATTTAATTATTTGGTCTACTTCTCTGTACCTCATTGGAACTTCATTGTTTCAATCGAGGTACCCTTTACTGCTGCTTTTTGTTTCTTTTGTACGCCCAGGTCCCAAAGAAACGGTTCCCCCATTCCAGCGGACCCTGATCTTGATAGGACAATTAGGCGGATCCGAAAGATAAAGCAGAAAGACAAGCAGTCTGTTCAGCTGAACACCTCTGGAACAGACACCTTGAATTCAGTTATGTCAAAATCACTGAAGTCATATGGGGTGCCCAACCCGGATGGTCTTTCTACTGGACCACCAATGCCCACCATCGCCGCTAACAACTTTTAGATTAAGCCTGGACTCATCAGCATGGTCCAGCAAAATCAGTTTGGTGGGCATCCTACTGAAGATCCGGCAAATCATCTGCAACGGTTTCAACAACTTTGTCGAACCGCTAAACATATCGGCGTCACTCCAGATCAACTCAAAGTCATGTTGTTCGAGTTTTCACTGAGAGATAGAGCCCAAAAATGGTTGAACAATGTGAAAGAAACCGAGTGGAGTGAGATTTCTGCTGCATTTCTGAGAGAGTATTACCCACCCACTAAAACAGCAGAAATCAGAAATAAACTAGCCACGTTTTCCCAAGAGCCTGATGAAACATTAAGGGAAGCGTGGGCTAGGTTTAGAGATTTACAGAGAGAGTGTCCACACCATAATATGGACAAATGGTTCTTGACGCAGACATTCTACAATGGTCTGCAGCCTCAGACGAAGTGTATTGTTGATTCGTCTGCAGGAGGAGTGTTTTTAGACAAGGCAGTTGATGAGGGTTATGAATTCATATCAAATCTTGCAGCCAATGACCATTCATCATCTAGGAGTTTGACTAAGAAGGTACTTGAAGTTGACGCTATTTCATTGCTTACATCTCAGATGGCGCAACTAACTCAGCAGCTAATGAAGTCTTCTAATCCGACACCTCCACCCATGAGTATCAATGCTATGTCTGCAGTAGCACCCATTACCTCATCTTACTGCGAGGTATGTGGTGTTCAGGGTCACTTTGGGCATAACTGTCAGTTCAGTCAATTTCAGATGGAGCAGGCCAATGCTTTCCAACAAAGACCACAAACCTTCCCCCCTTCACATAACTACCAAAACCCACAAAACCATCAACCTCCACCTCCACAAAACTATCCTAAACCCTCATACCATCAAACCCCACAACATTTCCAAAGACCACCACCACAAAACTTCCATCATCCCAATAACTTCCAAACTCCACAAAATTTCCACACCCCACCCCCACAAAACAACAACCCACAAGAGCCTAGCAATTCTGAACTGATGAAACTGATATTGTCTATGCAAAAGGCAAATGAGGAAACACGGAGGGCCCAGGAGGAAGCAAGGAGGGCCCAAGAGAAGCACATCCAACTTCTCGAGGCTCAAGTTGCTCAGTTGGCAGAATCTAATGCACAGAGGCAGCAGGGACAATTGCCAGGGCAACCAGTTCAGAGAGAACATGTGAATGCCATCACTCTTCGTAGTGGCATTGCATATGATGCCCCTCCAGTGCCCATTGATGAGGTTACCCCGACTGCAGGGAAGAAGAGGGTGGTAGAGGAAGGAAAAAGAAAGAATTCGACGTCTGAAGTCGATTTGTCTGCAGAAGCTGAACAGACAGGGAAGAAAAAGGAGAAGGTTTCTGAAACGGCTTTTACACCAAGGCTACCTTTTCCTCACAGGATGCAACAGTCCAAGGTCGATCAGCAGTTTGGTAAGTTCTTGGCTATGGTCAAGAACCTTGAGGTAACGATTCCATTTACAGATTTAATTACCCAAGTGCCTGTTTATGCCAAATTTCTGAAAGACATGATCACTAAGAAAAGAGACTTTGGTGGGGTAGAACGTGTCGCTCTTACTGAAGAGTGTAGTGCTTTTATTCAAAATAAAACCCCACCAAAGTTAAAAGATCCTGGTAGTTTTTCTATACCCTGCCATCTTGGACCTATTTTTATTGATAAGGCTTTGTGTGATTTAGGTGCTTCTGTTTCTGTTATGCCATTGTCTGTTTATAAGAAACTGAACATGGGAGCCCTTAAATGCACACAAATCACTTTACAGATGGCGGATCGTTCTATAAAATACCCTCTAGGTGTTTTAGAGGACGTTCCTGTTAGGGTAGGGAAATTCTATATTCCTGTTAATTTTGTGGTGTTAGATATGGATGAGGATGCCCGGATTCCTATTATCTTGGGTAGGCCGTTTTTGTGTGCTGCTGGTGCTGTCATTGATGTCAAGTCTGGGTCTTTAACTCTGAGTGTTGGTGATGATAAATTGATTTTTAAACTAACCAATGCTGTTAAGGCACCTATGCTTGAACAATCTTGTTGCAGGGATGAGGTTCTGGATGAAGTAGGTGTGGAGAAGGTTCCAATTCCACCTAAGGTTGCCTCAACGTCTGGAGGCATTGTCAAGAACATTTGGAGGAGAAAGATGTTTGATGAGGGTGGCACTCATTGCCAAGCCCCTCCTATTTGAGAGAGGGAGGATTATGGTCGTGCGGGACCTTTATAAACCAGCGCTGTGCGAGAGGCAACTCGTATTTTCTTTTCTTTCCCCTTTCCTTTTCTTTTTATTTTGCTTCCTTTTTGTGAGCGAGAGTGAGGGTACTAACATTGTTTTTCCTCTTAGCATAGTCCTTATCACCTTTTGGCATTGAGGACACTGCCAAGTTCAGCTTGGGGGAGGAGTTCTGTTTGTATTCCCTATCTCTTTTACTGCTTTCTAGGATAGATTTACTGCTTTCAAAAATACTGAAAAAAATCAAAAAAATATGGTTCCCATGACTGGTTTAGTTGCCTCCCTGTGCCCCTTGCTGTGCTCTATTTGAAATTGATTTGACTTTGTTTTCTGGATAGCTGGGCATTTGTGATCTTGAGGCTATGATTTGATGTTTGATTGCTAGGATTTCGAGCATTTTTGGATTATATTAGACCACTTTATGCTGCATACCTGAATTGGTTAGACTGTGAGGCCTCTTTGTAGCCTATTGGATTCATTTTATTATCCATTCTATTCTTGTGTGTTAGTTCCTCTTTAGTGGATTGATCTTGACTTTGACTTCGTACTTGTCTGATTTTAGATGACTTGTAGCATGTGCTGTGATAGAGGCGTTCTTTTGTCTTATTCTTGAGCTTCAGAGTGAATTTTTGATATACTTTTATCCTCCTTAGCCCCGCTGAGCCTAATGACTTATTTCGTTTTACTTAAACCCCTATTACGAGCCAAAAGTCTTCACTTGATATTATTCCAAGCTTAGCTTGGGGGAGCTTTTGTATGGGTTGAGTTTGAGATTGGTTTGTTGGTTTAGTTTGGTTTTTGAGGAGTTTAAAAGTGTATTTGCTGTGGTTTGAGAGTGAGAAAGAGAAAAGAAAGAAAGCAAGTTTAGAGTTGCGTGAATGAAGTTCAGAAAAATGAAAGAAAAATGAAATGAAAACTCAAAAGAATTCTAGTTCTTTCATTCACGTACGTTCATAAAAGAATAGTCGCTCCATTGCTAGAAAATTGGGTTTGTTATGCGCTTTTCATTGATTTATGAGAGTTGGGTTATTTTACATGGTTTTATGGTGATTGTTGGGAGTTGTGAAGGCCATCTTAGGCCTTGTTTGAATGATTTATGCTCCCCCTTTCTTGGTTTTTCCACCACATTACCCAAAAGTATCCCCTACCTCTCACCTAAGCCTCATTACAACCCTATAAAGTCCTCTTGAGCTTATGTCTGCATTGTTCATTTGATTGATTTCGAGTTAGTTTGTCAAAGTTAAAGAGTATTTCTGCTAATTGAGTCGACTTGACTAGGATGAGCGTCATTGAACCTTCTTAAACACATGAGAATGTGAGTGGGAAGGGTACTTATGGTCGGGTTGGTGAGTGTTCGGGCACATTCTTTGCCTGCCACAAAATTGAGAGGAGTGACACCCTTGTGAGTTCCTTTTCAGGACTTGTATGCTTTGTGGATGCTTGAGTTTGATAAATTGCTTGAATGATTGGTGGTTGGATGGATTTGATGAGCCAAACTTGAATTATGCCTGCTTGAATGATTCTTAGTCTTGAAAATGTTTTGAGCTTTGATTTGTTTTTATCTTTGGGGTGAGGTAATCTATTCCATGTTCATGTGCTGTTTGCTTGAGGACAAGCAAAGGTTTAGCTTGGGGGAGTTTGATATCACGTATTTATATAGAGTTTTCTCCCTTATTTACAAGCTAATTTGTGCGTCATTGGAGCTCTTGGGAGCTATTTTGTGCTAACTTTCGTATGTAGTTGTGGTTTCGTGTTTTAGTATTGAATTGCAGGTTTTATGGAGTTTTCTCCTTATTCCCGAGCCATTTGGAAGCAACCACGGCTTTACGAGATGTTATGAGGCACGTAGGGTGGCTCACGAGCTTTATGGATAGTTTAGGAGGTCCCAAGACCCCTAAACGTGAAGATTAGAGAGCAAAGGAGTCAAAAGGAGTTTTCCGTGCACTCATCGGGCAGAAATAGCCCGATCGGGCGAAGTATTTATGATCGGGTATTAAAGTTGCGGACCCGATCGGGCGATGTTTGCCCGATCGAATCGGGCGAGGAAGATGTCCCCAGACCCGATCGGGTGACTACCGCCCGACCTGATCGGGTGGAGTGCTGCTCGGTCTCGTTGCGGTGCTACAGGCGAGGGGAACACGCTGGCCCAAGTTGTCGCCAGACCCGATCGGGTGACTACCGCCCGACCCGATCGGGTGGGCCGTTTTCTCGCCTTATTGCTGCACTGCTGCTGCCAGAGCCCAGAAGTGAAGTTGGGAGAATTTTTATGTGGACCCGATCGGGTACTGTGCTCGGGCCCGATCGGGTCTGGTGCTTTATCGCGCTTTTTTCACCTTTTTGTTCCCGTTTTTAGTGAACTTGAGGGGTATTATAAATACCTTTTCCTCATTTTTTAGAGGGATCTATCTTTCATTCAGATTTTATTCATCTTTCATTAGGTTTTAGACTAGTTTTATTCTTCATTGCTTTTAGTTTAATTCAAACACTTTAGATTAATTTAGAGGTGATCAAACCTATTTCGATTTCAATAAAAGTTCCTGCTTTCCGTCAATTGGTACTCTTCTCTACTCTTTATCTCTTTAATTACTTTGATTGCTTAGTTTATTTATTTAATTGTTCAAGATGCAATTCTTAGGATTTCCAATTAGTTTTGTTGTTGTCAATTCGATTATGAGTGAGTAGTTCTCTATCTAGGGTGTTAGATAGGAAAGCCATGTTTATACCATGATTGTGATTTAGATTTCTATCAATTTCTAGGGCCTGATTAGGGTGATTGTGATGTGGTTTGTTCTTATTGAGTAATTAATGTCAGTGTACAATTTCATTGATTGCTTGTGGTTAATAGTTGTTTGCACAGATCCGTCTTACGACTAGAGGCCTAGGACACATCAGTAGTTCTGATTACGTTAGTGAATATGCGGCGTATGTTGAACTATGAGCGTTGAGTCTTAACCATAGCTCAACATAGGCTCTAATCCCCCGACTCTTGACTTAGGTTTTGGTAGTAGTTGACCCTATTTGATTGGTATAAGCATGGTCGACCGACCTAATACCCTAGGTTTTTATTCCATAGTTTAATCCTCAATTTATTCCGTTTTCTGTAGTCTATTCTTTAGTTTAATTAATTCCTTCCTGATTTCATCTGGAGTAGCTGAATTGGTTGAATATTGATTTAGAAACTCTGTCTCCCTGTGGATTCGACGCTGCTTCCACTGACTACCTAGTTAGAGGTCCGTAGGTTTATTTTTAATTAGGTGACACGACTAAAACCTATCAGTGGGAGAGCCTGACCAAGCGGCGACAGAGTTTGACAGGACGGAGAAAGAACCTACTCCAGTGGGTGGTTCTGCTCAGCCTGACGAAGCTGGTCAGGAGTCCCACCAAGCCATGACAGAGTTTGACAGGACGGGAGCGGAGGCTGCTAAGACTGTCATGACTCAGTCTGCAGAGGGTCAGAGTGAGGGCCAGTCAGGTAGGTGTCTTCTTCAGACCCAGACTGCTTTTTCTGACAGGAACCTTTTTACCTGCATCTTCTTGATTTCCCTGTTTTTATTTTGATGTGATAGGTCCCGCTGGGCAGGCCGTCCCTACGCCTGTTCAGACTAACCAGGAGGTGGTGGAGCCTTTCCAGCAGCAGAGGGTGGAACAGCAGAGCCCGGCTTCCGTCCCTGTGGTGGAGACTGTCGTGTCTCCCCCGGTCTAGAAGTCTACTCCTCCTGTCCAGAGGCCTACTCCTCCCGGTAGGGGGCCGCTCCTCCTCCTCCCAGAGGCTTCAAGCAGGTCCTTGCCCCTACTCCTGAGGATCTGGCGCGCGTGGTTAGTATTTCCTTTTCCTCTCTTTTGTGTTGCCGAGCCAATTTTTTCTGTGCCTTACTCTGCTGACGACATTGTTACCTTTTGTTTTCTTCAGCAGCAATTGAGGCTAAGAAGGTGCAATCTACTGCGGCTCTTCAGGCCTCTGCTCCAACTGCGGGCCAGCTTAAACCTTCTGCAGAGGGTGCTCAGCAGACTATGGCTGAGCCTGAGGTCTCTTCTCATTCCCAGAAGAGGCCAGCAGAGAGGCAGAGTGAGGAAGGAGCTCCCCCTCAGAAGAAGACTCGTCTCCCTGCTGGCTCCCCTCGGGTCATTGTTGTTGAGGACTACGTCATCACCAAAGGTGTGTACCCCTTACCTGGTCTTAGCTCCGGCCTTTTCCCTGCTGTGGAACTGACTGGACTTTCTTTTGGCTCAGGTTCTCTGTAGAGGGGGTCGGCGGATGACCAGCACGAGGCTCAGGGGCAGGAGTAGATGTCCGTGGCCTTCCCTGATCCCAGTGAGTGGCTGAAGCTCCTGGCGAGTCGCTTCTCACCGGACTATGCTGTTCAAGATGTCCCTTTGGTGAGTTATCTGTCCTTTTTATAGTCATCTATTTCTGACATTAAGATTTCCTTCTGATCTGCTTTTTCATTGATTACAGGCTGCGCGGGACGGCGCCTTCATTGGGGAGTTCTGCCATGCTGTAGGGCTGGGTAGACATGAGGCAGACCTCCCTGAACTGCAGCAGCTTAAGGCTCAGGTAGCACAGCAGAGAGCAGAGTATGCCAAGCTGAAGGCTCAGAACTCTCTGATTGTGTCCACCTGCCGCGAAACTGAGGACGAGAGGGATGCTCTGATTGTGGAGCGCGACTCCTTGCCGACCGTCAACCAGCGCATGTAGGGTCAGGCGGCGCAAGCGGAGGCTATCGCGGCTGAGCACTCCCGGCTCTCTTCCCAGCTTAGTGAGGCGTTGTCTCGCGCTTCAATGGTGGAGACTGAGCTGAAGACCTCCGAGGCCCGGCTGCAGGGGCAGCGTTGAAGGAGCAGGAGCAGCTCAAGGGTCAGCTCTCTACTGTACGGGCTGAACTTGAAGGCTGTTCTGCTAAATTGGCTCTGCAAGCCAAGGAGGCTGAGGCAGCTCTGAGACAGAGGGAGGAGGAGCTAAGGGCGGAGTTCTCCAAGTTGCTTTCTGAGAGGGAGGCTCAGCAGGCTAAGGAGGCTGAGGTAGCCCTGAAGCAGAAATAGGCTCAGCTGCTGGCTGAGGAGGCAGCCCGGGCTGCGCAGATGGAGGAGGCATTCGGGAACAAGTACTGGGAGGATTGCAAAGTTGCGGTCCGCTGGGTTCTCTGGCATCTGCAGCCCTCTTTCAACTGGGATGCCTTTGAGGATGCTTACGCCAGTCAGGTGCACATGCGACCTTCGGTGACCCAGGAGCTCAGAGATCTGGAGTTGCTCTACTCTCTGCCTTCAGAGGGAGAGTCTTCAGAGCAGCAAGCTGATGGGAGCTCCGCGAAGGATGGCAGCTTCATTCCTAAGCAATAGGAACTCGGGCGGCTATCTCACGCTTCGCCTCAGTCTTCTTGTGACTCCTGTCTGAGCTGCTGGGGTAGATGAGCTGGGAGCCTGTGCTGAACTGATTACAGTCCTCCGTTTTTTTCCTCCGATGATATCCTAATTGACTTATCTTGTAATATTTGTAATTAAATAGTCAAACGTTTCCTTTTCATCTGTATTTGCTCCCTTCTTTTGGTTAGGTAGCCGCCGTTGTTGTAGTACTATGTAGCACTCTGATTTGGCTTATAGCCAGATCTTCTTATGTAAGATTCAATTGTTTTTCCTGCAATGCGAGTTGCGTTCTTCTGTTGACTTTTGTGCTTTCTATTTGATGCATGCCAAGTTTCGTTATTTCAGCTGAGTACTTGCGTTCTGCTCTGATGCTGAGTCTGCCGTGCCATCAAGCAATATATCGGGGTGTTTTCGTTTACTTGGCTTGGTGGCCGGTGAGATTTGCTCAGAGTCGGGACTTTAGGGGCCCTTTACTCTTCTGCTCTGCCTTATGCGTGACAAGGATTCAACAATAGCAGAGCAAAGGAGGTATTTTGATCCCCTAAATCATGATTCTGGGAGTTTTGGGGTTCACCCTTTAGCTCCTTCTCCCATCTTTTTCGTGTCGGGGTACGTTTTGGTCCTTAGGAAATCTGGCGTCCCCATTAACCTTAGGTGTCTATGACTTATCCTTGCTGCTTTCTGGGCCTTCGGCCCTGCAGGTTTAGAGGTAGAGGTCTATGACAGCGGTAAGTCGAGCCGGCATCCGATCACTCTGCGGGCCTCAGGGGCTCTGGACAGAGTTAACCTTTTGGCCGAATCCCTTTCTTCATTATATAGTTTACTTCTGTGTCTGAAGAGCCTCTTCAGCCTTCAGTCTGACTCAGACCATGTTTTCTTTTGCCAGACTTTGGTATTTTTTCTCAGTCTGCTAAGGGTCTATCTGATTTTGACATTTTGTTTTTCATAAAGAATTGATAAGGGGACGGGGGTTTAATGAGAAATGGAGAGTGGTGGACAAAGGGTGGCTCAAAGGCCTTTCATTCATGGGAGTTTTGATACAATCTGGGTTACACGAAGTATTTTTTCAATATTCGGGCGTTCCAGTTGCTTTTCAGTTCGCTTCCATCCATTCTTTTCAGTCTGTAGGTTCCGGGGTGTAGCTCTTCACTAACCTGGTTCCGAGGATCTCCTCTCTGATGCCTAAGTCAGTCCAAGTTGAGCACAAGATCTCTAGTAGAGAGAAAACGAGTATCAAGTGCAAGTATTTTGTGAGTGTTTGATTGAACATACCTTACCCATGCATGGGCATGGGTATTTATATGAGACATGGACTTGTAACTGACCTAGTAAAGTGAGTGGGCCTCTTTGGAAGTGGGCCAAGGTGGAACGAGGCCTTCATTAAACTCCAGCCTAGAGGTTATGTCCGGAGCGTTCTGCGTGAGGAGGTCTGCTCTGCCCAGGCGCTCTGACGTGGAGTGGCAGGACCAGTGGTCTGCTGCCAGCTGGAGGTCTGCTAGGTAGACCCCATACACTAATTATTTTATTTATGGTTATATTAATTTTCAGGACTCGAAATGATTTCTTAAGTTTCTAAAACTAAATAAGAAGTATGATAAAGTTAATTTATATATTTGTTTAAATGGTTTAAAAAGGTTTAAGTTAATAAACATTAAGTTAAAGTAGTGTTTTAAGTACTTAAAATGATTTTTTATAAATAATTCGAAAACCATAGAACCTTGATTTATAAACTCCTTCAAAGTAATTAATAAGTTTCGTTATTATTATTTAAGTTATTTATTTTTATAAATTTTAAGGGGTTAGCTAAGTAACTAATCTTAGATCTCGTTTATTATAGACTCCGAGTGCATAGACGAGGAATATCAAGAGGGTTGACCGGTTCGTGAATCTAACTTTTTGGGGACGCGTCACGAGGTAATTTCTGATGTCCATCTAAACATAGGTCCCGTTAGAAATAAAATGATTTAATTATGTGACAATGTGAATTAAAATATGGATTATGTAATCTCCGATGTCCATCCAAAAGTAGATCCCGTTGAAATTAAAAGTCGTTTATGTGATTATTCGAAATGAAATATGTTTGTGGACGATGAACTGATATGGAACATGAAATCGAACGTCTATTGACTAAATATGATGATAATTATCGTTTAATCACGATCATGATAATTCTCAAGTTATTAATGTTATTATCGTTATTAACGTTATCGTTACGAGTAATTTATTATTATTGTTCATTATGATAATAATAATTAATATTATTAGTATTGGTATAAGTATTTTTATCATATTATTATTGTTGGAATGAAAATTAGAAAATGGAATAATTATATGTTGTGACAAGTATATGGATTAAAAAGAAATGAGTTATCAGATTTACCAAGAGATGGTTGTATAAATGAATGAAATGGGCTTTTTGGTTGAGCCACAAATGAATTGAGATCTGGATATTGGATTGAATATGTCCACGCTTGGTTAAATGAGATGTTGAATATGTGTATATGGTTTAAGTGATGACTTTCATAAAAGATATTAATCACTTAAAGTGGAATATTGGAGGAAAATGATGAACAGGTTGCCCTGTATGGGAGGTTCAGCGACCACCTACAAGTTTTCTGGTTACTATGTTGATTTTTCTATTACTTGTCTTCCTTCTATCTTGTTGTGATCCAAGTAGAAGGGATGTGCACACTAGGGACTCTGTTTATGGCCATTATAATATTTGTAGGTAGTTACTGGGGATTGACCCCGGCCTACACTGTTGAAGTAAGTAGTTACTAGGGATTGACCCTGGCGTTCTCTTTCCTCTCCTTAAATAATCGGATAATACTGGATTATTGAATTAATTGAAATTATGTGATTATTAAGCTCATATGTATATGTATGCACTTATGCATGTGTTTATTAATTGTATTTATATATGTATATGTGCTATATGCTTTCGACCCTATTAAACTATTATTTTTACAAAGTATTTTTCAACTTAAATATTTTACGGGATGGAGTTGGAATTACTCAGTTTTTCTGACTTTTGGGAGCTTGTCTCTCTTGTTTCTCTTCATGCATTTTGTGCAGGTGGGTGATCGACTGGGGGAACAACGAGAGAACACTTAGAGTTGTCATCCACTTAGCCTATGATTTAGCTTCCGCTGAAACTCTGAACACTTTAGTAATTAGGTAATGATTAACGAAGAATTTATTTTGGTTGCAAGGATTAATTAATTTGAATTTAGTATGTCTTAATCTTTTGACCTTGCAATTAATTCCAAGGAGTTAAGTGCAGCGGTAGCACGCCATCCGGGTCGAACCCTCGTGGATTTTCCCCCAACGCGTTTTATAAAATGAAAAAGGGTTCGATTTGGGTGGGATGTTACAAAATGGTATCAGAGTAGAGTTAAGATTAACTAGGGCAAGATTAAAATAATAATATTAGGTAAATGAATCAAATAGGGTTGAACTTAAAGAATGGTTTAGGAAGTTTAACTAATAAATATATTTAGGAAAAATGAATTAGGGTTAAAATATGAAATAAGGGTTGAGTATGTGTACGAATGGGTTATGTATACATGTATGAAAGTACTCGTTAAATCTAATTATTAATTGTTTATTAATTATTTATTATGTTTTGGTAGATGGCCAAAACACGTTTGACAGCAAGGAAGTGCACTAGACCCTACACCAAGGACCCTACCTTTTGAGAATGAGACTCGGAGAGTCAATTCCTGCGTACATCTACAGGCTACGCTTAACAATGAAGTGTTACCATCTTAACGAAGGTCGTGGACGTTCAGACTACCTTACGCCCCCTAAACAAGCCGATGTCTTGATCCACACTCTTTCCAACGATGGCGCTTATGCCGGAATCAAGAGTTACTCTGATGTCCTAAAAATGGAATACCGAACTCCGAGCGATACACATTGAACCGAAAATGGTACCTCACCTTAAGTTACCTGCCGAAAAGAATGATCGATGCCAGAGCCAAGTGGCTTGACGATTAATTCCCCACTGATGACGAGGAGCCCAGCGACAGTGGTGATGAAGAGGTAGAAAGTAAATCTGGCCCACCCATTGTGAACATCGATAAGGATGGATACGGGAATGGAGTCGATGATGAGGAAGAAGACCCATCTAAGTACAAAGAATGAAACCTTAACCCTAGATAACCTTAACCATTATGGTACTAAGTGGACTTTTGACGTTAGTGTTAACTTGACTATCTATGTGATGTATTACCCAAACAATGTAGACATTCCTTTTGATTTCTTCTTTGAACATTTGCCACTCATCCTCCAATTTTAGAGTTTGATAGACAAAATTAATTTGGGGAAAATTTTAGGGTTTCAAAGAGGAAATAAGGTGATTTTAAGATCTAGTAGTTTATTTAAAGTGGAGGGAAAAAGATAGCAAAATAGAAAAGCTAAAATACTAAAGATTCACCGAAAATAGGGAATCTCAGGCTAAAAAATCACTTGTGTCGTTTTCTGCACCGATTAAAAAAAGTTTGTGTTATTTTGTGCATCTTTTTTTGTTGGTACTGTTTTGTACAACAAACGTATAGTTTGTGCTGTTTGATCCAATTTTTCTGAGAAGGTAAAAGGTACACCTTGATGTACGTACCTCTACGTACACCAAATGAGTATGAGTTGTTAAAAATAAGTACGAAGCAAAATGGGTATGAGTTGATCAAAATGAGTACGAAGCAAAATGAGTATGAATATTCAAAATGAGTACGAATAAAATGAGTATGAATATTCAAAATGGGTACGAAGCCAAATGAATATGAATATTCTACGAATTACCTAAATGAGTATGAAGCCAAATAAGTACGAGTTTTTCTATGAGTTTTCCAAATGAGTATGACTTAGCTAAATGAGTATGAGTTAGCCTTAAGAGAAATTTCTAAAATGAGTATGAGTTTTCAAAATGAGTTTGACTTAGCCAAATGAGTATGACTTAGCCTAATGAGAATTTTTCAAATGAGTATGAGTTAATCTTTTCAAAATCAAGATGCCTATTTTAATCAATCTATATAATATATATCCAAATGAGTATAAGTTTTCCAAATGAGTATGCGTTACCTAAATGAGTATAAAGTCAAATAAGTAGTCAAATGAGTATGATTTTGTCAAATGAGTATGAGTTGGGTTGGGGTTTTTATTTAATTTTTAATTATGATATTTCTTGATTTGTAAAATAAGCATACTCATTTGAGTTTATGTACCCATTGATTAAACATACTTAAATGCTTATAAATGAGTAAGAAAGTTGTTTAAATAAGTATGAGTTTGTCAAATGAGTATAAGTTAAGTCGGGGTTTTATTTGAATTTCTAATTATGTTATCTCTTGATTTCAAAAACAAGCATACTCATTTATTAAATATACTCAAATGTTTATAAATGAGTATGAAAATGTCCGAATAATTATGAAAGTTTTTCAAATAAGTATGCAGTATATGAAAAAAATTAAATTAAAATTAAATTAGAAAATGCAATTTTGGTTGATGTGAGGAGTCGAACTCCCAACCTCAACGCAAACTGGGTAAGGCACGCGAAATATTTTATCTTAATACACGGGTGTACCTACCGTAAGGTACCCCGGGTGTACGTAATAATTTGCAAAATTTTTCCTATTATTTATTAATCAAATCCCCACCACAAACCGCCAAATTATATTTAATATTCAACGTAACGACGATGCTATACGTTATCTTTGATTAACTGACATACTTATGAAGAGACTTTACATACTTGCTCCTTTGTTAATAGTTTGTTCCTTAAACGTGTTCCTTTGAAAGGAACCGTTCCTCTTGAAGGAACATCTTTGCTCAAAGGAACAAGTCCTCTCAAAGGAACAACTATATATTAGTCTATTTGAGTTCTCAGATGCCATTTTTCTCCCACCTTTTCACTGCCATCCCTTACTCCAGCACGTTGGCTGATGGCCACTTATAAAAGTCGCCGCAAAAAAGTGCGACAAACATTGAGCTTAGAATCGCCAACTAGATTAATATTTGTACGAGTAGTAGGAGCATCATGGTTTAATGAGCATAGAGGTTATAAAAAGAAGCGCTTGGGTGCGCACATTTTACAGCAATTAAAGCATTAGCTGATCAAACAACCACAAATACTATTTCATTTGAGTCATTTTGGAAAGAATGCAGAGGGTCTCGGTGAACCTCCTCGCTCCAGTTGTTTTAGCAATTTCATTCTTGCTCACTACTAAAACAGGTTACTTCCTTCGATTTTGTATAGTCTTAGTCATGTTGCTTTGATTTAAGAAACACAGGGCCTCTAATTTAAGTATATAATTTTGAGTTCATATACTATAGTATATACGTATATATAAACTTTTTCTGTCGTTTTAGTTGATCAGGTGGGCCATGGCCCATGACTCGATCGGGCGGGCAACACAGAGGAGACGATTTTGTTTCTCCGACAATTTCGTATTGATCATATATATACTTCGTATTGATCATACTTTTACCTCCAACCATCTTTTATGATTTAAACCTAAATAAATATATAGTCATATGGGATTTTGTTATATTCGTCTCAATATATACTTTCAGAATATCATTTATAATTTCTATTGAAGTATAATTGTAGATATTAATGCTTGAAATTGTGCGTTGACAAGCGTGAAACTCTAGATATTGAAATAGACAAAAAGAAACAGAGTACTAAATTGTTAATACTATGTTTCTTTTCAATCTACACATTTCACGCTTCTCAACGCAAATCTTTGACTATTAATCAAGTATCTCTTAACTCGGCAATCTAAGATTATAAAAGTTCATATTTGAAAACTATATGTTGAGACAAATCTCAACAGACCCCTCTTAACTGTGTCTTTTTCTTATTTATAAATCACAAACGATGATCAAAGTGAAGTATGTGAATAGTCCCAAAGTAAAAAGTGAGTAGATTAAAAAGAGACGAAGGAGTGTTATATTAGTCTCGATTTACTTGGTAAAAATTGCAGTTTTCTATCAAAAAATTTATGTTGGAAAAATATTAATGAAAAAGTGAAAGCAAAACTACTAAAAAATTGACGAAAAATCATGTGAAGTCATGTTACATTTTTTTTCTGTATCTTCATATCATAAACGTGTTAGATCACCTAACAAAAGATATAACTGTTTGTCAAAAAACTATCTCAATCAAAAGTCTATACTGATGGTTGAAGATCTAGGAATAATTTTCATTCTCTTTCATTGACGCACTCTCACACAAAGGATGGATAAGATTTTAACCCGTGACTTTCTGGTGACATTAGTTTTGATGCCATATTAACCAAAAGGCAAAGATGATAGTTGAAGAGGCAAAAATAGTTTTATACTCTACATATCAATGTTTGACCACGTAGCAAAAGATAAAAATGGTTAATCTTACTATGAAAACATCGAAACAACTCGAAGATTATATCTCACAAGTATTTAAAATCCTATTTTCATTTATCAACATTGATATATAGAGTATTTTGAAATCTCACAATGGTTAATCTTATTTTAATTTACCAACAAATAATTTAAAATCCACGGCGCATTGTTTAAGCTACTAGACTAGCGGGGAAGGTTTCATATCTCACAAGTCACAACTATGAGGGTTAAGATCCAATTCCACTAGGTGTACTCAGCTTTAAGAGTGGGGGTTTACGTACCCTTTTCACCACGCCCTATGATCCTTACTTGTATAGTTGTAGACTTGTAACGACCCATATGAGGTATTGATGCGGCAAAATAACTTAGCTGCTAAAAGTACGCGAATGTAATGTATATTTTAGTGTGTAAACTATACTTTGAATAATACTGGATCATTATGCAGCTCCTGTGCTTGGAAGGATGGAAACAAATTCGAAAAGAATGCAAATACCAGTGGGATATGACATCATAGAAGAATTAACGGTGAGAGTCCAACCCTATGTAGATCAGACTGGAACGCGGAAAACAGAGATCTTAATTACACAGCCAATAAATGATGTTGATGTCTTAGAGGAGGCAACAACTGAGCAAGAATTTGCAACAACGTCATCTACCAAGGAAGGTTTGCGATGTGTGGGTAGAGGCAGCTATTGTAACGTAGCGTTTGGACCGCAATGTTGTTCTACTGCTAGTAAGTATCCATGTGTACCACCAAGTATTCTTGGTGGTGTGTGTGTGGTTTGAGTTACACATAAGAACATGCAACCAAGCTAGCCAGGTGCCTCAATTGCCGGCTAGGCGGCTACCAGCAGTAGGCTGTGCTTGTTTCTCGAGTTTTTTTACCTTCCATCGTCTTGTTGTATGAATAATGATGTCGCTTCTGTTCATGGCTGTTTAGCACACACGCAAAAGCGATAAGTTACTATTTGTAAGCTTAAGATATATATGATTGTGTGATCGTATATTTCTTGTATGCATGAATTATGATATGTATGTTGACACATGTTGCTTGTTAATGGGGACTCAATTTACCTTATGTTGTTTTTCTTATCTTTGAGTATTCCAAGTTCATACACAACAGAGCAAGCTAAAGTATTGTTAAAGTGAAGAACAAATCTCACATATGATCATGAACAAGGAGAATAATCATATATGATCATAGCTTAATGCTAAGAAAGAATAGAGCAAACTGAGATAGAGAGAAAAGAGAGAAGAGTTTTATTATTGCTTGAATGAATAAGAGATGTAAGTATTACAATCTACATATAGCTAGCTTTATTACATAGCTAACAAGAGCTAACTAAAGGATTCTATTACGTAAGCATAACAGAATGTAGAAGAAGGAAATCTAGTGTGATAGGACACATACAATAACAGGTGGAGCTACATGAAATAATAGGCAAAGCTAAGTTGACTTGTTGACTTTCTCAATATTTTCAACATCCCCCTCAAACTAGACATGGGATACATGCCTAGTTTGGAAAGCAAATGAGAATGTTGGTGGAGATGGAAGTACTTTAGTGAAGAAATCTTCCAACTAAGAGTGTGTAGGTAAGTAAGCAAGTTGAATGAGAACCTCTAAAACCTTATCTCTTTTGAAATGAACATCAATTTCTATATGCTTGGTTCGTTCATGATGAATGGGGTTTTTAGCTATATGAATAGCACTCTGGTTATCACAATACAAAGTGATAGGAGTAAGAGAAGTAACTCCCAATTCCTCAAGTAACCCAAACAGCTAAGTTATCTATGAAGAGGCTGCAGCCATAGCTCTATATTCTGCCTCAGAGGAGCTTTTAGAAACTACATGTTGCTTTTTAGACTTCCAGCTAGGAGATTGACCAAGTAATATTAAGTAACCTGAAATAGATCTCCTACTATAAAAACAGGAGCCCCAATCAGTTTCTGAGAATGCTTGTAAAGTAAGCTGATCAGTAGCTTTGAGTAAAATGCCTTGACCTGCTGTGGCAGCAACATATCTCAGAGTATGTTGGAGAGCTTCATAATGAGTTGTTCTTGGAGCTTGAATTAATAAACTGACTCAAATGTTGCACTGTAAATGCCAGATCAGGTCTAGTGTGGGTGAGGAAATTGAGCTTATCAATAACACACCTGTAGATAGAGCTGTCAATTCGGGTGTGTGGGTCGGGTTTGGGTCGGGTCATGTCGGGTCGGGTGTCGCTCGGGTCGGGTCAAGTTCGGGTATCCATCTAGATAGGTCGGGTCGGTTTTGGGTCGGGTTGGTTTCGGGTCGGGTTGATTCAGGTCTGAATCACTTCGGGTTCGGTTAGGGTTCGGGTCGGATTGAACCGGGTCAAGTTTGGGTCGGTTTGGTTCGGATCGGGTTTGGAACAAGTTATGACGGTTAATTTCGGGTTCAGGTCGGGTCTATGTCGGTTCGGGTCATCCTCGGATCGAGTTATGCCCGGGTCGGGTCAACTTCAGATAGGGTTATGCCCGGGTCGGGTCAACCTCGGTTCGGGTTATGCCCGGGTCGGGTCAACCTCGGTTCGGGTTATGCCCGGTCGGATCAACCTCGGGTCGGGTTATGTCCGGGTTGGGTCAATCTTAGATCGGGCTATGATCGGATCGGGTTATGCCCGGGTCGGGTCAACCTCGGTTCGGGTTATATCCAGGTCGGGTCAACCTCGGATCGGGTTATGATCGGGTCAGGTTAGCCTGGGATCGAGTCTAGTTCGGGTCGATTTCGTTTCTGGTCTAGTTCGGGTCGATTTCGTTTCAGGTCTAGGTCGGGTCCATCTCGGATTCGGCTATGTATAGGTCAAATTATGTCCGAGTCAAGTTAACATCATATCGGATTAGTTCGAGTCAATCAAGTTTCGAAACCGAGATTATTCGAATTTGATATATATATATATTTGAGTGGGGATGAGCTTTTTCTAATTTAGTTTTAGTATGATCGATTGTTAACCAATATAACGAGACTACTTGTTGAATCTTATACCAATAATCACCATTGATCATTGTCCGTTGAAATTGAGATTGTGGTTTCGAAATTGGGGATTATAATATATATATATATATATATATATTAGTGACGATGAGTTTATAAATTTTCCAATTTAGTTGTATAACGAGACTACTTGTTAAGTCTTATACCAATAAATCAACCACCATTGAACATTGTCCATTGAAATTGAGATTATGTTTCGAAATTGAGGATTAATTCGAATTTGATATATATATATATATATATATATATATATATATATATATATAGAGAGAGAGAGAGAGAGAGAAAGAGAGTTGAGTGGCAATGACCGATGAGTTTTTTATAATTTAGTTTTAGTATAATCGATCGTTAACCAATATAACCACTAACGAGACTATTTGTTAAGTCTTATACCAATAACCACCATTGAACATTGTCCGTTGAAATTGAGATTATGGTGGCGATGAGTTTTTTCCAATTTAGTTTTAGTATGATCAGTAGTTACGATTCTATGTGTAAGTGTATTAGACCGATCAATCAATCATCAATACATTTAAGATTGTTAAGACTAGTGTATCAGATCATTCATCAATCAATATATGTGTATTTATATATATATATATATATATATATAGTTTAGAGTTATACATTAAGAACAATCTTCAATATATTATATCAATGTATATCAATGTATACGGTAATTAAGATTAGTGTATTAGATCAATCATCGGCGTATTAGATCAATACACTAGATAAATGTTTAAAACATTCAATATTAGTGTATTAGATCAATCATCGGCGTATTAGATCAATATATAAGATATTTAAGAACAATTTATTAGATCAACTGGCAATATATGCTAGTTCAACGTATAAGATAGTCAAAAGATGCGGTATTAGAAGATCGGGCATCAATATAATTAAGATTAGTGTATTAGATCAATCATCTATATATTAGATCAATGTAATTGTTAAGGCAAATGTAGTAGATTCATCATCAGTATATTAGAACAATTTAATAAGAAAGCTAAGATCGATATAGTAGATAAACTATCAATGTATTATATCAACCATCAATACATTAGATCAGTGTTTACGACAAACAATATTAGTGTATTAGATCAATCATCCATATACTATATCAATATATAAGATTGTTAAGATTAAAGTATTACATCATTAATGTATATGTAATAGACCAATAAAATTTAGTTATGATTAATGTATATGTATTAGATCAATATAACAAGATAGTAATCACAATTTAGACATTATTAACGATGGACAACTTTTATAATTTAATTTTTATCAGATCGGACGAATGGATGATACATAAGTAATAAGTTTTGAATAGTGAATATTATCAAAACAATGGAGATATGTTATGGAACTAAAAAAAAGAGATGAAGAAAACAAAGGATAAATGAAAAAGAAAGTTATTGAAATACCGAGAAAATAGTTCTGGCCATAGATGGAACTCGTGGAAGCAGAGATAGAGAAACTCGTGGAACCATGTATTATATTAATGATGAATAAGATAGTTGATAATCATCTATTATTAGATCAATCATTAATATATTTCATTATTGAGTTAGGTATATAAGAGTTATGTATTATATTATTCATAATTTATTATTGAATACGATAGTTAAAATCTATGTATAAGATCAGTTATCAATATATTCGACCATTGAGTTAGATACTTAGGAGCAACGTAATCATGAATATAGTAGATCAATGAATAAGATTACTACGATCTATATATATATATATATATATTGCATTACTGAATTAGATATTTGATAGACATGTATTATATTATAGATCAATGAATAAGATAGTTAAGACTTATGATTTATGTATCAGAGCAATCATCAATATATTACATTATTGAGTTAGATACTAAAGAGCCGCGTATTATATCAATCATCAATACATTAGACCAATGAATAATATATATAATAAAGATCTATACATATTAGTAAATTATCAATATTGAGAGTCAATATACTAGATCAATCTAATATATAGATCAATATACTAGATCAAAATCAATATACTAGATCAATGCATAATATAGTTAAGATTAATGTATTTGATAGATTAACCGTCATTCATCAATATATTAGATCAATCTAATAAGATAGTTGAATCTTATGAGCAATATAGTAGATCAATTATTAGTATATTGGATCACTATGTAAAATAGTTAAGACTAGTGTATCAGATAGATCAACTATCAATATAGATCAATGTATTAGATCAATAATCTAATAAGATATTTAAAACTAGTATATTACGTCAATTATCAATATATCAGATAGTTTGTATTATTATATTATAATAGTCATAATAGAAGTTAACAACGACTATTATAATAAATGAATAAATAATACTTTCGTATTTAATATTTTTTTTGCTAGATTGGAAATACTCAATATATAATAATAATAATGATGATAATAATAATAAAAGCTCATTTTATGTAATAGTAGTTGTAATATGACTTAAAACTCACAATTTGCAAAAATTCCAAATATAAAATGTTGAAAATTTTTAAAATTCAAAACTCAAAATATGAAATTTATTCAACTCCCTCCTTTTCCCCCAAATTTCCCAAACTTATCCCATACTCCCATCTATATATAAACCCCCCAAACCCTAACACCCCTCTCATTTTCTCTCTTCTGCGCCCCCATGGCCCCTTCCCTCTTCCTTTCTCTCTTCTGCGCCCCCCTAAACTCTAGCATTCCCATTCCTTTGCTCTGGTTTGCTCTTTCTCACTTATAATTATCAATTAACTCACAAATTTCTTGAATATAGATCACATCTTTAAATAATATCCCACTTATTTCAGCATTAGAGCGAATCTGTGGTGTTTAATAGTATCATTATGACCTTAAAAACAAAGAAAAGAAATATTGTTGGCTTATAAAAACTGAAAATTTGTTGTCAAATGTCAGTTTCATTGTCTTCATACAAGGTAGTGAAACTGAGTATGGGAAGAGAAAGATGTATGGGTATAAAGAAATTTAATGTTGTCAAATTTTGTTGTCAAATGTCAGTTTCATTTTCTCTAGTACACAATTTAATCCACGCATTTTCATCAGTTCTTTTCGCATTTGTGAACGATATTGCACCTTGTTCTTCATCATACGGATCACAGATCTTGAATTTCGCTATACAATCCTCATCTTTAGTATAAATTCATTGGAAATTTAATGTTTCAGTCGGCGAAGTATGAAATGGCGACCAAAATGCCGGTCGAGTCGTAAACGGAAGGGGCGTAAATTGACTCGCTGCGGCAATTACACACTCCTAAGTCCTAATAACTACTTGACGAGTTGAATCGGTTGACTCAGTGAAATGTTGATCAATCTCTCTCACCAATCTCCTAATATACAGGGAGGAAGAAGATGATGATCTTCTTAAAAAAGTGAGATGATAGACGTCCTGTTTTTGGAGTATTCTTGGGTGATGGATAATTGGGTTTGGTTGTGGGTGATGTTTTGAGGGGGTGTAGGTGGGAGAGTGGTGAGGACTTGAGGAGAGAGTGGTTATGTGGTGGGATGACAATGACTGATGTTATTTTGTTTTTTTCTTCTTATAATTGAATTCAAATACTTGAGTGGAATCTATGGACTCATTTGTTTATTAATAATTTTAGGTGTTATAAAATTATTATAATTTTTATAAAACTTTTTAATAATCAATTATTAATTTTTAGGAAAAATTGATAAGAATAATCCGACCTTTGGCCGGTCTTCCATGAATGGTACCACCTTCAATTAATCCAGGTATAATCCCACCTTTGACACCCATATTCTCTCATTGGTCCCTCACTTGTTGGTGACCTACAATTACAGGTTAATTCTGTTAATGACGTTATTAATACCTATTTAAATATAATTTAAACCTAAATTCTTAATTAATCACTAATAAAGTATAATTTCATAAACAAAAAAATTAAAAAAAGAACTCCCACCCCCACCCCTGCCAGCCCATTCTCCCTGGCCTCAACCGCCATCCCTCCCCCACCCCCGCCACCCCATCTCCCTCACCTCAACTCAACTGCCACCCCTCCACCACCCCCACCAGCAGATTTCATCATGGTTGGCTCAGTTTTTCGTGGTTGGGAGGGGGAAAGGAAAGATACCCAGTTCGATTACTGAGCTTGAGAACTTGATTTCTCTCAATTTATCATCAAATCAGCTCACTGGTGAATTACCCACCTCCATTGGTGACCTCTTTGAGCTTAGAAACTTGTCTGTTTCTTCGAATTCGTTATCTGGGTCGATTCCTGAATCTCTTTTTTCAATATCCTCTTTAGTGTATCTTGATCTGAGCTCAAATCAGTTCAATGGGAGTGTTCCTAAATTTCTTGGTGATATGAAGGGATTGAAGTTTCTTAATCTTGAAAATAATAACTTTCATGGGGTTATGCCGTTTAATGCATCGTTTATTAAGAGATTGGAGGTTTTTAAGATTGGGAGTAATGCAAATTTGTGTTATAATCATACTAGTATTTCTTCAAAGGTGAAGCTTGGAATTTATCCCTGTGATAAGAATGGATTTCCAATGTCGCCTCCGGCGAAGTCGGAATCGGACGACGAACACAGCAGCGACGATGCTGATAGTGACTCGGAGGATTCCACTAGCCCTAAGGATGGTGGACATCATGGTCCAAATAAGGTTGTTCTTGGAGTTGCTATTGCTCTTTCTTCTATTGCAGTGGGGTGTTTGAATGGAAATCATAATCACCTCACCTCGGCTCTGTTCTCGAGTGAGATGAGGTTAATTTAACAATGGGGGAAATTGAGAGGAGAGAGATAGAGGTTCTTATTAAAGGGGGTAGAGATAGAAAGAGGAGAGAGAAGGATGGGGAGGGTGGCAGGGGAAGGGGAGGGGTGGGTGGCAGGGGGGGGGGGGGAAGGGGGAGGGAGGCAGGGGAGGGGAAGAGGGGTAGGGGGCTGGCTGGGAGGGGGGTCTTCCTTTTCTTTTTAAAGTTTTTTTTTTTGAAAAGTCAACGGTAATATTGGCTGGTCAAACAGGTTGCCATCATCTCGTACCAATGAGAGAATATGGGTGTCAAAGGTGGGATTATACCTGGATTAATTGAAGGTGGTACCATTCATGGAAGACCGGCCAAAGGTCGGATTATTCTTATCAATTTTTCCTTATTTTTATAAAACTTATTAATTTAGAATGTTTAATGAAGGTGTATTTTGATTTATTCAAATTGAATTGAGAGACATCAAAAAGTAGTATGTTTAACCAAGGTTTAGAATGATTAATTAATGTTATGATTCTAAATAATTAGAGTGTTGGATGTCAAATCAATAGTAAAAGCAATTAGATTAAATTCCAATGTTCTATCGTAAATGATATACTTCCTCCGTTTCTTTTTTTTATATATAGAGGGTTCCTCCGTTTTTTTTTTTGAGAGTTCCTCTGTTTCTAAATAAGTGGAACATAGAGAAAGTGGGGGAAAACCAAGGAGGTTAGAGAGAGAAAGTTAGGGACCACAATTTAAAAGAGAAAGGGTACTTTAACTAAATAAACGATTAGATACATATTGTTGAGTAAGGGTAATTAATCACGTCACTTTATCATTTAAAATGTCCTATTTTGAGCATGGTGTCACTTATTGTGACATTTCCATATCAGAAAAGTGTGTCACTTATTTAGAAACGGAGGAAGTATTAACTTACTTGAAAATAATTGATATTAGACGAGTAATGAATAATATAGAGATATTAATATTAGATGATTAATTAACATTGGTTGACTCTAATTTTGCTGAATTTAGTTCAGTTTATAACAGTTTAAAATAATTTTTTCAGTTATCTTCGGTTATATTCGGTTCGGTTCGATTCAGTTTATAGCAATTTTAAATGGTTTTCAGTTAATTCCGGTTAATATTCGGTTCAGTTCGGTTTTAAACGATTTTTGATACAGTTAATTCAGTTCAGTTCCTTTTCGGTTCGGTTAGCAGTTCAACCAACAGTTTTCAACCAAACTGACAGCTCAAGATGTTGGTGAATGATAATGATTTTAATGATGGGGTCAGGTTAAGGTTAAGTTGAGTCATGATCTAGTCGGGTTGAAGTCAAGTCGATTCGGGTCATGATCCGGTCGGGTTGAGGAAATGTCGGGTCATGATCGGGTCGGGTTGAGATCAGATCGGGTCATTTCGGGTCGGGTTGAGGTCAGGTTGGGTCATTTCGGGTCAGGTTGAGGTCAGGTCGGGTCATATTCGAGTCGGGTTGAGATCAGATCGGGTCATGTTCGGGTCGGGTTGAGATCAGGTCGGGTCATGTTCGGGTCGGGTCATAATCACGTCGGGTTGAGGTCAGGTTGGGTCATGATCTGGTCGGGTTGAAACCAGGTTACGTCGGGTAAATACGGATAGGGGTTGAATTCGGGTCGGGTGCAGGTCGGGTTCAGGTCAACAATTGTCGGGTCGATTCGGTTACAGGTTGAGGTCGGGTCGAGTGCGGGACGGGTTCAGGTCGAGGATTGGCGGGTGTCATTCGGTTACGGGTTGAGTTCGGGTCAGGTGCAGGTCGGATTCGGGTGTATCATTTCTCGGGTCGGATCGGGTCGGTTCCGCGTCGGGTTCGGTTCAAAATCCTGGAGCAGCTCAGTTTTTGACAGCTCTACCTGTAGAGAGTAGGATCTACAAGAAGAGAACCTTCAGTAGCTGAGAGTTTGATGAGGAGTAACAACAATCTTAGAAGAAGGAGGTGGATGAGATTGGAGTAACTCTCTAGTATACTTATTCTGAGAAAGACAAATGCCATCAGGAAGATATCCAACTTCCATGCCAAGAAAAAAACATAAAACTCCCAAATCTTTGATGTTGAATGTATGGTTAAGATGAGCTTTCAAATGATCAATACACTGTGTATCATTGCCAATTACAATAATGTCATCCACATAAACAGCTACTATAGTGAGAAAGGTAGAAGAGGACTTTAGAAAAAGAGAATAGTCACTCTTAGATTGTATAAAGCCCAAGTGAAGCAATTCAACTACTAGTTTGGCAAACCACTGTCTAGAGGCCTGCTTTAACCCATAGAGATATTTGAGAAGTCTAAAGACTTTATTGGCAGGATTAGGAACACCATCAGGGCCCAGCATATAAACTTCCTCCATAAGATCACCATGTAAAAAGGCATTATTGAGATCTAGCTGAAAAAGTTGCCAACCTCTGTATGATGCAACAGATAGAATGCATCTAACAGTTGTCATCTTCACAACTGGACTAAAAGTCTCCAAATAATCTACTCCAAATTGTTGTGTGTAACCCTTGGCTACAAGCCTAGCTTTGAACCTTTCAACACTACCATTAGCTTTTAATTTAATCTTAAAAACCCATTTACATCCCATAGGTTTTTTATGAGATGGAAGGTCAACCAAAGTCCAAGTGTGGTTATGTTCAAGAGCTTTAATTTCCTTTGTCATAACATCAACCTATCTTGGATCTTGAGAAGCTTGTTTATAAGTGGTTTGTTCAACAAGAGAAAGTGTAGAAGAGATAAAAGCTTGATGGTTAGTAGGAAAAAGAGAGTAGCTAATGAGATTGCACCAATGTGTTGTTTTCTTATATACAAAATCTTTTAGATAAAAAGGGGTTTTTGGAATTCTAGTTGTTTGTCTGAGTGGAGGTGAAAGATCAGCTTGGTTAGGAGTGTGAGAAGATATAGAAGAAGGTGTAGAGGTAGCAGTATCATGACGAGGAGAAGAAGGTGGTGAAGTAGAGAAAAGAGGTAAATCTGATGTGTTTGTGAGAATAGGTGTAGAAGGTTGAGAGAATATTTCAGGAACAAAATTAAAATCAACAAAAGGAGTAATATTGGTGGCAATAGGAAGAAAGAACTGAAAAGAGGGAGTGGGAGCGTTATAATGAAAAGAAAAATGTTGTTCCTGAAAGACAACATCTCTTGAAACTGTAATTTTAAGAGTAGATAGGTTGAGCACTTTGTAAGCTTTTTGTCCAGGGGAATGGCCAACAAAAACATGTGATTCTGACCTTGGATCAAACTTTGTTCTTCCTTGTTTCAAGGTAGAAACAAAACACAAACATCCAAACGCTCTTAAGTGTTCCAAAGAAGGAGGTACTCCAAATAACTTTTCATAGGGACTGATGTGTTGTAAAATTGACAAAGGAATGTTGATCAAGTGAGCAGCACACTCTATAAACTCACCCAAATACTGAATAGGACCTACCAAGAAGTTGTGGGGGC
Organism: Patellifolia procumbens; assembly: GCA_947645195.1. NCBI lineage: Eukaryota > Viridiplantae > Streptophyta > Magnoliopsida > Caryophyllales > Amaranthaceae > Patellifolia > Patellifolia procumbens. Next base: position 1,946,401 of record CANSGD010000429.1, read on the forward strand.
AAAGCTGGCCTCTGAAGAACACATGTGTCATTAGTAAACACAGTAGTACAATTAAGATCTTGACAAATCTTGGGAATTGAAATCAAGTTAAACTTGAATTATGGCACATATAAGACATCTTTCAATATAATCCCATGTGTAAGCATTATATCCCCAACTTCAACGACTAAAACCTTATTTCTATTTGGAATGGTAATATAGTTATCATGTGAAATAGAGTGGTGTGAAGTAAACATAGCCAAATCATAACATATATGATCTGTGGCCCCACTATCAACTATCCAACCATGATTCATTGCTGTAAGTAAACAGATTTTACCTGCTACATGAGCCGATGAGTTCCTGTATCAGAATTAGAATCTTTAGAGTCTGATTTGTTGATTAAATCCATGATTTGGTTGCACTGAACATGAGTGAGCATTTGAGCAGATGTATCTGATTCATTCTCATCATCATAAGTGACAGCAGCAGCTTTCTTGCCTTTAAAACCTTTGTAGGAGTTAGCAATCTTAAAATTTTCAGGAAAACCATGGAGCCTATAACATCTCTCCATGCTATGGTCTGGCATCTTACCATGATCACAACAGTAGTTGATTCTTCTTTACTGTTCTCCATTTGAAGATGGTTTGGAATATGTAGACTGTCTAGGATGCCTATCATCATGAAATCTCCTTTTCTGAAAGGCTAAAGCTGTGGGAGCTTCAAAATGAGCAGCTGGATTACTTGTTATGAACAAGGATTTATGTTTTTCTTCCTGTATTAGTAAATCTATAGGCATGTGAGATTGGAGGGAGAGGGTTTTTACATCAGAATACTGCCTCTCACTACCTCAAAACCTTCACTGAGTTTCATGAGAAATTTGATCAGTCTTCTATCTTGTTGTGATTTCAAAAGCTTTTGAGTAATTGCACAAGTACAATTAGCACAAGCACAGATAGGCAGGGGATCTAAAGCATCTACCTCATCCTATAACATCTTGATCTTTGTAAAATATGTTGAAATACTATCATTTCCTTGTTCTATTTCATCTAGACTTTGTTGTAAAGAATAAGGAAGTGTTCCAGAGGATTGTCCAAACCTTTCTTTTAGGTTTTGCCAGATTTCTCTTGATGAATTGAAGTACAACACACTTCGAGTCATATTTGGATCACGAACACCTAAAATCCAACTGATCATCATATTGTCACACCTATTCCAGGCTTTATATGTTGCATCTGTAGTTGCAGGTTTTGTGAGTGTTCCATCTACAAAACCTAACTTGTTTTTAGATGATAAGCTAATTAGCATAGATCTCTTCCAATCATTGTCTCCTGTTCCATCAAACTGAAGTGAAACAAGCTTCATACCAGGATTATCAGAAGGATGAATATAGTAAGGTGATGTAGGATCTTAACAGGGATCAGAATTTGAGTTTGAAGCCATTTTTAGAGTGTTTTGTCAATTGATCAAACACTTGCTGAATAAAAAAGAGTGAATAGCTAGTTCAAAGAGAGTAGCTAGGATATTTTGAAAGAAAAACTGTAAGAATGATCAAAGAAATGAGAAACAGAATGTGTTTGAATCTAGATTATAGATTTTGAGATGAACAATCAACTGTAGACAAAAACTGAAGAGAAAGAATGAAGGAAAAATTGTAGAACTGAAAGAAAATGCTCAAACAATCAAGATTTGAAGAGAAATAGATCAATTGAAGCATAATTGTAATCGAAGAAAGAAGAACTAAAATGAGATTGTGATTAGAATTTTGAAACACTATAACAACAGTATTTAAATGAAGTTTATCAGATGTTCGAGCAAAAGAGAAGTGAATCTAAATGCAGTGAAGCTCTGATACCATGTTAAAGTGAAGAACAAATCTCACATATGATCATCATGAACAAGGAGAATGATCATATATGATCATAGCTTAAAGCTAAGAAAGAATAGAGCAAACTGAGATAGAGAGAAAAGAGAGAACTTTTTATTATTGCTTGAATGAATAAGAGATGTAAGTATTACAATCTACATATAGCTAGCTTTATTACATAGCTAACAAGATCTAACTAACTGATTCTATTACGTAAGCATAACAGAATGTAGAAGAAGGAAATCTAGTGTGATAGGACACATACAATAATAGGTGGAGCTACATGAAATAATAGGCAAAGTTAAGTTGACTTGTTGACTTTCTCAATATTCTCAACAAGTATATATAATAGCTCCAAAGGGATTGTTAGATCTTGGATGATAACCGTGTTCATTTTTGCATACATTTTCTAATTCTTGTAATCAGCGGTGTGACAGTCTGACAGAGGCCAAGTTTAGAAATAATTAAAGGATTTAAAGCTATAGGACTCTTGGTCTATTCTGTGAAGTTTTTTCCAACAGCTCCTTCTGCTGCAGCTGTGCTAGTAGTTCTACTTGATCAGAATGTTTAAGCTAAGACAATTGAACAACATAATTCTTTGTACCATACTGACAGAAGACAATTATATTATATATCTTAATAGCATTTCTTTTACAATGCAAGCAGTTTGTTAATTAGATAGAGTGAAAGTCTAGCCAATAGTTTGGTCGAGCATTTAACGTAATGACACTACAGTGAATGGGACAAACAAAAGGAATGGAGAGAATAATATTTAGCAATAATAATAATAATAGGATCGGAATTCACAAAACTGCAACCCAAATGTTTGGCAGGTTTGGGTTAGTTTAATGGGTTAAAAAAAGTGGGTTAGTATGTGCTTTTGACCAAACCATGGTTTACATTTTTGGGTTGGTCTCTATTTTTATAAACTAAAACGCACCACAAATCGCCAATGTGTCTCTAGCATTCAATGTAATGACACTTTTGTTAGATATACTTCCTCCGTAACAAAATAAACGCACCTTTTACCATTTTAGGCCGTAACACAATAAACGCACCAAACTTCAAATTTCTTATTTTAGTAAGTTTTTTAGTATGAAATTACTAAAATGCCCTTATTTAAAAAAATTAAAAACCTGATTATACCTCCTAAAATCTAATTACCAACTAATCAAATATAATTCAAACACCTAATTCTAACCCCAATTAATCAACTGCAACCACCACACTTCAACGCCAACCCTTCCCCATTTCATCAGCTTCACCATTCTTCACCATTCTTCAACCCTTCACCATTTTTATTAACACCACCACCACTACTCACCACCACCATTTTTATCAACACCACCACCACTGCTCACCACCAACAACATTAGCGCCACCGTCTTGACAACCGCAAGTCCGCAACGCAAGTTCTTCAACAATCAGATTTTTTGAGGTTCGATTTTATGGGTTTTTGGGTTAAAATTCTGGGTTTGGATTCGTTTGTTTGAGTTTTGGGATTTAAATTACGGGTGTTGGGGTTCAAATTTTGGGTTTTTGGGGCTCAATTTCTGGGTTTTGGGTTCAACTTTATGGTTTTTGGGTTCAAATCAAGGGGTCTTAGGTTCGAAAATCTGGGTTTGGATTCGTTTGTTTGAGTTTTGGGATTCAAATTACGGGTGTTGGGGTTCAAAATTTGGGTTTTTGGGGCTCGATTTCTTGGTTTTGGGTTCGTTTTTATGGTTTTTGGGTTCTAATCAAGGGGTCTTAGGTTCAGCAATCTGGGTTTGGGTTACAAATTTTTGTGTTTTGGTTTATATTCATGGGTTTTGGGTTCGAAATTGGGGTTTGGGGTTCTATTTTTTGGGTTAGGGTTCGAAAAATCTGGGTATGGGATTTCATTTGCTGGGTTTGGGGGTTCGAAATTTGGGTTTTAGACCAATTAAGCCGACCATTAATGACTAGTTTGAACACGAGGAGGGGTTGTTGTTGTTCGAATTCTGGGTTAAAAATTGTTATTGTTCATATTTCTGGGTTTCCATCGAATTCGGTGGTGGTTGGCATGGTGTCGGTGATGAAGGTGGTGGCAGGAGTGTTGGTCGGAGTTGAAGGTGGTGGCTGTTATGGTGGTTGGTGTTGAAGGTGGTGGTTGGCGCAGTGATTGGTGTTGATAACGGTGGTTGGCACGGTGGTCGGAGTTGAAGCTGGTGGTCGCCGTGGTGGTTAATGTTGAAGGTGGTGGTTGGAGTTGAAGTTACTAACCTCACTTTCTCTCTCTTACAAACCTTAGTTATCTCCCTAATTTCTCATCATGAAATTTTCTCTACGAGTCCGTGTCGAGCTCATTTGGTGCAATAATATCGTTACGGAGGAAGTAATATTTTTAGCAACTTCGTAATTTTTTTAAATATCTTCTATCTTTTGTAGCTCATTTGTATGATTTAATAGTGAATATATAATCAGTAAAATAAAACAACAATTGCAAATTAGAATACTCGTATTGAGATAAAATATGGGTAAACCGCACCGCACCAAACCATTTTTGAGTGGTTGGTTTGGGTTATGTCCCAAACTGTACCACCCCAAACTATGTCCATTCCTAATAAGAATGAGTAAAAATATAATTAACCAATTAATATATAGAAATAATTATAGTAGTAGTAAGTGTAATTAGTAAAATAAATTACCTTAATAATTATAATATTAATGAAATGATTAAGTAAAGAATGGAACTGCACTGAACTGAAGTAATTAGAGTTGAACTGAATTGAACCGAAAATAAGTTGAAGAGAACAAGTCCTTAAACATAAAGTGAGTAGTAGAACCCTATAAAACTGAGGAGGTAGTAATTAATATTCCTATAATAATAATTATTAGGAAAATTTGTCAGGAATAAGTCAACCTTTGCGTTGACCGCTTTTAACAAGTCTACCTTAATTTATTCTGTTAACAAGTTAACCTTGAATCCCCTCCGCTTTTAAGAAGTCAAAACCGGCTATTGCCTCTTGTTAACCTTTTTAGCAGGTTAAAGTGACACATGTCACTCTTCTATTGAACTTTTTTTAATATTTAACATTTATATTTTAAAAAAGTAATAAAAAAATAACCCCTCTCTCCCCCTTTAATTAAAAAATAAATTATAGTACTCAATTTTTGACCCTCCTTTACCTCCCCTTTAATTTTGACTTAATCCCTCACCCATCCTCTTCTTTCCCTCCTGCTATTTACGACAACTCCACTAATGGATTTACAAAATTCAACATGACATTTACTTTGTTAGTAGCCAAGGTCAACAAACCAATAATTCTTTAGTCCGATAAAATCTAAAATTAAGATTTTCAAATTCTTCTCCGTTATGAAAATCTTCCTCATTGATCTCAAGTTGACCATAGTCATTGAATAGAAAGCTCCAAAACTATGGAGGTTATCCTAAAAATAGATGAACAATTTTTTTGAATTTTCAAGCCAAACTAATTGGTTTCACCCATCTTCCTCTCTATTTTTTTTTTCAATTTCTTCATATGTTTCTGTTTTTTTAATCCCGTATACCTCGCCGGAAACCGCCACTGAAACCACCCACCAAACCGCCATCCTCTTCGCTGCAACCACCAAACGATCACGCCTCTCCCTGCCCGCTTCCTCCCTTTCGCTGCATCTACTCTATCTCAGGCTAGTACCGCCACTATCCCTCTCATGTGCCATCGCCTACTGCCGCAGAGCCTCCATGCCAGACTCCTCCAGTCCGTCCACCGCAAACGCCTCTTCCCCTCACTTCTCTGTTCTTCCCCTCCATTTGCCACCATTTAGTGAGGATAATGAACCAGGCAGATCATGTTGCAGTTATTAGGATCAAACTAATTTTGTTGTACCACTTAGATCTTTGGCCATGTTGGAGATTTCCTAAGAGGTTGTTTTTCCAGAATGGTATATCTACAATCAGATGGGAGATCGAGAAGTGCACTGCTAAATTTTTTGAAAATAGTGATCGGCTCTGATAAAAGGAAAGAGGAAGGAGGAGGAGGGTGGTGATGGTCATGGTTGTGGAGGAGAAGGAAGAGGACAGAGAAGGAAAAAAGGGGAAAGAAAAGAGAGATATAAAATTAAAAACATTAAATAATTTAAACAATTAAAATAAGGCACGTAGACAAGTGACCTACTCTAACAAGTTAATAACAGGTAACCTGTAAAAAAACTTGTTAAAAACAAAAGTGGTTACAAGGTTTACTTGTTAGTGGAATAAATGAAGGTAGACTTGTTAAAAGCGGTCAACGTAAAGGTTGACTTATTCCTGACAAATTTTCCTAATTATTATTATTATAATAACAACAACGATAAAAATAAAAATAATAACACTACTAATGAGTAAAGATATAATTAGAAAAATAGTATTTAGAAATAATATAATAAAAATAATTAGTAAAATGGTTAAATAAAAAATAAAACTAAACTGAAAATAAGCAAATGAGAACAAACCCTTACTCAATGAAATTAGACTTTGAATTAACAATGGGCCTGGGTTTGCTGGGTTGATTTCAGCCTTAAAATCTTGACATAGGCCGCCTCATATGTCAATTCAACCCTATTTTGACTTTTTATATCTTTGTTGTTAGTGGTGGTGGTCTGGTGGAGCTTGTTGCTGCGTCTGGGCTTTCAGTTTTGTTGGGTCGCACCTGGGCTATAGAGCCTAGTTTCAAACGTAGTTCATTGTCATCCAAATTAGTATATCATGTATATGTATATTTTGATTATAGTATTACTCTCATGTCCCAATTTATTTGATACATGATTATTCACTTAGCCACTCACTTAATCTGTCCTTGAATATATATACATAACAGAAAACATACTCATATAGGATGATTCGTCTCAATGTTTACTTATTAAATATATAATTTTTGTAATTTAAACCTATATTAGGGTAATTTGGTAATTAGACTCTTAGTCTTGTAAAGATGGTTTTTTATACCTCTATATATATAATAGTGTCAGGCAACTTAAACAGGTTAGCCAATTATTCATAATACTTGCACAACCTATACCAAATTTGAAATATTAGTATTTGAAATCGTATTTTGTAAACTCTGAAAAAGTAAATGTAGCAAATAAATTAGGCAAAGGGAGTAACACTTACAAATTTTAAATAAAAATATAAAGACAGAAGTAGAAGTAGAAGCACAAAATATAAGATGCATATTATAGTACTCTTATGCTCAAGAGAACAACTTGTCATAAACTCATAATTGAGAGGGATGATCTAACTCGTGGGGAACATGAGGAGTACTTATGGATTCAATGGTTAGAACTTAGAAGGAACCAATTACAAGTCTATTCTCCCCAACTTACTTTCATCAATTCATCTCTATGTTAGTCTGTTGGATATCCGTAAATTATCTGTTGGTTGAGATATTCTGTTTTGGGTTTTAAGTCCATTATGTTTATGTTAACTCTAAGTCTACTTATACAAACCCTTAGGTTAAACTTTAGTCGTATTCTATCATTCAGAAATCAATCTAGTGATTAGCGTTGCCTAACCTTATTTATATTCTGGTTCTCTATTAATAAAACCACCCTCCCTCTGGTCTGGTGTGGTGGACGTAGCTATCACATTGTTAGTGAACCACGTTAATTATGTGTGTGTTCTTTATTATCTTTCATGTCCTACTAATCTTTGTCGCTTTAATCCGTAATGACAATATCTTTGTGCTCAATTGACTTGAATCAGAGGGTATCTTCAAATACTTCCTCCGTTTCTTTTTAATTGCAACAATTGCCAAAAATGAAAACATCAAATTAATTGCAACAAATGTTTTCTTTCCCTTTTTACAAGTCATTTCTTTCTATCTCTCTCTTAATCACATGCCCCACTTTCTCTCTCCATCCTTTTCACACTCACACCAAAATTTTGCCTAGGAGTCCACCCATTTGAGTTTGTTGCAATTAAAAAGAAATGGAGAAAGTATTATATTGTATTGAGGTCCGAACAACTAAAGGAAATAATTTATCCAGGTTTTATTGGCAGTTTTTTTTATAATGTATAAAATGTGTCCTCTACAAAACAGTGAATGTTTGATGCGATGCATTGCATTGTAGAAAAGAATAAATACAAATTGTAAATAAAATTAGTCTTTTTTAAAAAAAAGTTAAAACGTTCAAAAAAACTGTGAAACAAGTACATTTTCAAAAGATATATTGGCAGAGATCAGGGGATTTATGGGGAAATCAGGGGATCTATTGAAGGTAGCCAGGTAGGTGAATTTTCTTTGTGGTACTGAACAATAGTCCTTGTACTTAATTGAAAATTATGGGCTATTTAGCATTTCAAGTAATGGGGCCATTTTATAGTTAATTGAAAATAATGGGCCATCTTATTTTACAACATTTTACAATACTTTTTCTCTTATATTTTATTATTCCTTCCGTTTTAGTTTTTTCATTTTAATTCAACTTTTTCAGTTCAGTTCAGTCGAAAAGAACAGACCCTTAATCAGCTCAAAGTATCCATTAACGACATTATTTCCAAGTCAGTAATCTCCTACCGCGACACAACATTAGAACCTTTTTCTTTCAAGCCAATGTAACCTCTAATTCTAACATACCTAATTAAATTGTTATTCCTTAAAAAGAGCTATATGATAAATATTTAAGTAACACTTTTGACTTGGCAAATTCCATTAATATTGTTTTTCAAAATCATCTGACCTAAGACAAGGCTAGATTTTCCCATGAAATTAGGATGAGACATATTTTTCACATGACTCAAACTTTCTCAAAAGTACATATATCTCAAAAGTGCATATATGTTGAGGTACGCTTAAAAATTAATTATGTGTTTCTCTAAGCTTATTTGCGAATACCTCAACATGTATGATTTGAGAGAAACACTAAATTCCTAATGATTAACAGAGATTTTGCAATTGTTACGAAAGAAAACTTTCCAAAACACACTGATCTTACTTTTTAGGACAATATTCAAAGGACTCGAATTTTTTTCTAAAATTATACAAAATGCTCATATTGTACACATTATTCACTTGAAACAATAATTATAAATTTGAACCACTTATTTTAATTGCAAGTATAGATGATAGTACGAGTGTAAGCAAAAATAAAATTTACTTAATACTATTAACAGTCATTTGACAAGTGTTACTAAAAAATGATGGAGATGGTGATAAAATCATGTGTGAATGTGTGATTACTCTACTCATAAGCTCTGCTCATTACCATGGTCATGACATACATATAATAATATTAACATGTGATTATGTTCATAAATTTTAGATACGTAGTATTTGAGTGAAAATGAAAATACGTAAAGAAAATTACATGTAGAAATTTGTTTTTATTACTATAGTAAGGAATAGAGAAACTTTCCTCCAATGGTTTCACTACGACTTTCAACACAACTTATCAACCAGCTATTAAAACAAAAGGAACCCCAAAAAGAATAGTATCAAAATTGCGATTGTTAAATCCCACACTCTAAACAAACAAGAAAAATGAAGCCAATTAGACTCCAGCGATAATTTCAAGCTAATTTCACAAATCACACTTCACCTAAATCAGAACTACAAAAAAAGGTTTGGCCAAGATTCCCAGTTAGAATCACAAGAAATGATTCTACTCAAGAAATCTATCTTTTGACTTGCATGCTTTATCATTTTTCAACTTCATTAATATTCCACCACTTTCAACACTTATACTTCTTCCGTTTCTTTTTAATTACAACAAATTCAAGTGGCTGGACTCTTATACAAAATTTTGGTGTGAGTATAAAAGAGATGGAAAGAGAAAGTGGGGCATGTGATAAGAAGAGAGATAGAGAGAAATGACTTATAAAAAAGGAAAGAAAATATTTGTTGCAATTAATTTGATATTTCCAATTTGGCAAATGTTGCAATTAAAAAGAAACGGAAAAAAGTATTATTTTTTCTGTTTACTTAATGTGCTCTCTTCACTTCAACACAATTTAGAATTAGCAGAAAATACTCTTCTCATTAGACTCATTATTTTGCTAAACAGCCTAAACCATGTTTTACCATAGATAATTTACTATTATGATATCTTTAAGAGAAGGATACTAATTTTTTGTGTCGAAACATAAAAGAAATGCCTTATTCAGGCTTTTAGATTTCACTTTTACAATTTCTAATTCCCATCATCCATTAGAAGTATATATCATTGATAAGGAGAATAAAATAAAACTTTCTGTTATGATATTAATTTAATCGCACAAACATTGCATGGGTTTGTGATCTTATTTTATGCATAAAACGAAGATCAAAGTCCATGAAAAAAAAATAATAAATATAGTCATTTATACCTTCATCCATGCAAATATGTATAAAACCAAGATGAAAGCCATATAGTAAAAAGAAAAAAATAGAGTCATCCTACATGCAGATATGTATAAAACCAAGATCAAAGCCCACATTAGTATAAATGTTAGTACTTAACTAAACTTTTAAGGGCCAATCATCTGAAATGATCACCCATGTACTAATTAAGTCATACCCATTAGAATGTTCCTATTTCTCCAAAAAAAACTAAACTAAACAACACTAATTAGAGAAGTTTAAGGAATACTTTTAATATTTTTGTACTCCAAACTTATTAGTAACAAGTTGAGACATTGATGTTACCACTTCACACTTTCTCTTATACCTTACTTTATTCTTCGTCATAAACTCGTACGATGAAGAAGAGGACGAGGATGACGGCGACATTGCCGTTGAGGGGACTACCGGTGGAATATGAAAGTTTGTCTTAGCCTTCGCTCCCCGGAGCTTCCGAGCCGCCGCGTCATAAGCACGTGCGGCCTCTTCCGGGGTGTCGAACGTGCCGAGCCAGTGTCGGCACCGCCCGACACGGTCCCTTATCTCCGCTGACCACCTTCCCCATGGCCTCTTCCTCACTCCTCTATACCTCTTCTCCACTCCCACCCCCGAAACGCCCTCTTTCACGCCTACTGTTTCTAAACGTTTCGTATAGTCTTGTGTGACTCCTCCTTCTCCCGTTTCGATACGTTGGGGATGGGCTTCTTGGGCAATTACCTGCTTTTCCGTTTCGAAACGTTTCATCTTCGATTGATCAAGGTTCGAAACTTGTTGCTCCTCCTTGTTAGCATTGCATGTAGTTGTACCAAAGAGTACGTGCTGGCCGACGACAGCGGCGATGCCTTCGAGAACTGGTGTATTTTCGATCTCTTCGTTTCTTGCAAATGTTGTAGGCAAGGTGAAAGAAACGTTTCGTGAAAACGGTGTTGAGCAAGGTGAGGATAATCTATTATGATCATAATATTGATAGAAAGGGTTGAGGGTAGGGTCATTTTCAAACGGTGTTGAGCAAGGTGAGGATAATCTATTATGATCATAATATTGATAGAAAGTGTTGAGAGTAGGGTCATTCTCGTAGTAGAACAACAATGGGAGACTTCCAAACGTTTCGGGAGACAAAGACGTTTCGTTTTTGTATAAGGAAGAAACGTATTCTAAGCTAAGATCATTCATGGTAGCTTAACTTGAGAGAGAAAAAAAGATGGAGAAGATCAAAAGGAGAGAGGAAGGAAAGATGGAGTTTGAATAACGGATAACAGTTCACTAAGCTATTATATACTATATAGTGGGAAAGTTATAATTTTTTGAAAAAATAAAATAATGAGAAGTAATAAATGATTGTACAAATAATAAGGTGTGATGTAACTGAAATTATTTATAACCGATAAAAGGTATGATTAATGATGTATTATTTGTAATAATCGATAAAAGGTATGATTAATGATGTATTATTTGTAATAATTAGATACTATTGATGGTAATAAAAACGTGTAATAAGAAATTTTTTGTAGGTAAGAGATTTGAGAAAATTAATTGATGTTGTCAAATCTAATAATAGTAAGTTATTGATGGATATAGTGGAAATGTGGAAGAGATGTTATAGGCAAAGGTCATGCAATAGTCATAATTTGGATACCCTAGATTAATGTAGCTCTGCATGTAGCAGCTAGAAGTGTCAGGAAGTGATACACTTCTACTCACTTTCAATATATACCTTGCTGCACTTTGGAAAAGAACAAAAAATCTAGTGCTACCATTTTACCTATTCTACTTATAGTATTTCTTGTCTCACTTTCATTTTGGTCAAGAGCAAATTCACTTCACTTCATGTCATACAAATTCAATATTATTTACTTTAGATCATACTACCTCCGTTCCATATGTATTGCAACATAGGGAGTTTTACGCCTTCCAACGCACTACTTTAAACGCTAATATCTCTAATTTTATTTAAGTAAAAATTATAAAAAGTAGATATTAATTAAGCATATATCGAGACGAATCTAACAAGATCCCACATGGCTATATTTATCCTTGTGTATAAATCACAAAAGAGGGTCAAAGGGTAGTGTATGAATAGTGCAAAATGTCAAAGGTTACAATACCTATGGAACGGAGGTAGTATAAATTTATTATTGAGAATTAAACAGATTTGAACATTGGTTGGTACTGGTAATTTAACTGATTATTTTTTTAAAAGTAGATGTTAAGTGAGGTGATTGGTTTTTTATTGGAGGAACCAGAAAATTGGGTAATTTTTACTGATAAAGGTTAAGTGTGGGCCAAAAGAGTTTAATGAAATAATATACTTCCTCCGTAGCATAATGTTTGTAACATTTATCATTTCAGGCCGTAACCAAAAGACTGCAACAATTTATTTTTTTCCAATTTTAGTAACTTTTTTAGGCTGAAAAGACGATTTTACCCTTACTTTTTTTGTAAAAACTGATCACCTATGTTTAATTTATCATTACATTACTAATCTAACTTGCTTCTACTTAATGATTCCCACCAAGTTTATTACCCTACCAACCAAAAACACATCTATTTCCCCAAATCCCCAACTACCTCAATTAAATTCCCAAGAACAAACCCTAAATCTGGTTGCCCCTCCAACTGCCTGTCATTCATCTTCATCTCCCTCTCTCTCTCTCTCATTTGTTCTTCAGTTTTCTTACCAAAACCCTAGATCTAGTGCTCTCTCTTTCTCTCTCGAGTCACCCCCACTCTTTAAACTACACTTAGCAAAAATTGCCTAGAAGTTTGTGCCATCCCTCTTTGTTGCAAACATTATGATACAGAGGAAGTAGTAACAATGAGATCATACCAAAAATGAAAGTGTTTAAACTAATTTGGGATTGACACAAAAGAAAAGTGTTCCGACTAATTTGGGACGACGAAAGTATTTCATAAGCTACATTAATCTTCAATATGAGTCTGCTCTATTATATATTCGGCCAAAAACAAATGAACTAAACCTAATTGAAATGAACTAAATGGAGGTGCATTGACATAAAGTAATAGATTTACTCTCATACACCAACTGAAAGTAATAGATAAAGACTTATGGTCTGTTCTCTTTTGCTTATTTTTAGTTCAGGTCAGTTCAGTATAGCTCAATCATTTTCAGTTCAGTTCAGTACATTTACTCTCATAGTCTGATCCAATCAGTTCAACTCCTTCCAATTCAGTTCAACTCTGATCCAGTTAGTTTAATTCAATTCTGCTAGATTAGTTGAAGAGAACAAGCCCTTATTCTCCTAATCTTATTTGCAATTCAGTTCACTTTGATAACTACTCCCTCCGTCCCACAAAGTTCTTCCCATTTCATTATTTTATACCTCATATATTCAATAAGTAAGAAAAACATTGTGGGACGGAGGAAGTATGATTTTGTGGCACATGTAACACAATGATTTTTTTGTCACCGAAGTTATTGATCAAGTATGCTTTGGAAATCTTGTTCGGCCGGTCTTCTTAAGCTTAGCAACTATCATCTTATTCTGGCCATCTTGAAAAAAAAAATGCATAACACACCTAAACACAAACTATCAATTTATTTCATAATCTTATTTATGTTATCCCTTCTAATAATGATTTATGTGATTTCGCAAGTATTGCGTGCATTTAAGGTTAGTCCTTTAATATACCAAAGAATTAGTAGAATGACATTTTCAGATAGAGTAGTTTTATTTAGTTAGAGGTGATCAAGTGCAGCTCGGCCAAAAATTTATCGGGTTATAAGCACAATTTTTCAACCCTTTTTTCAACATTCAGATCAGATTTTGGGCAAAGAGGTTTCATTCATAATCTTTAGACTCGTTTATTTTAGATTGCGGAAACACTTCGAATTCCGACTCGATATTTAGGGCTTTAATCACAAAATATTGATGCAAAGTCGGGCCTTATTCCACGGCTTGTGGTGGGAAAAATTTGTAACGTCTGACTTATCCCGCCTTCTAATCATGTTTACTTATTATAATTGTAACTTTACTATAAAAGGAAGTAATTTGTTCGTTTACATGAATTTATATTTAGATTAAATTGGTGTTTAATACGACTTCAAGTGTACTTCATCTTATAGATAATAGTGCTTATCTTGTACCGCTTGCCTAGTCGTATTTTGTAATCTATTAACCAAATTTACTCGAAATATGTGGCTTAGAATTGGGTTGGGTAGTTGGAAGCTTGAGTTTACATTTTATTGTACTCGTCTTACTCATTATATATTATTATTACTCACTCCATCCCATATTACTTGATACACTTCTTATATTTGTCCATTACTCACTCCATCCCATAATATTACTCTCTTTTAGCTTTTTATTTTACTTTTGTCAATACACTCGCGACCCACATTTGTCACACATTGTACTTTATAGACTTAAATAATACCAACAACTAACTATTCACAATAAAATAAACAAGTCAAATAACACTCCTAAAACTCTATACCAATCAAACTGTATCAAATAATATAGGAGGGAGTACTAATTATTTTTATCTCGAAAAGGTGATTCAAATTGTCCATCTTAATTCAAAACCGCTAAAAATTGCCTTTGTTGTGTGTCTAGTCTATATAAAACTATATTTAATGCATATTGAGAAATATTTTACGCCATAATCTTACATGGAGTACTTCACTCAATAGAAGTCTCTAATTAGTGAGAAAAGGAGAGTAATAGTGAGAATTTGAGAAAGGTAGAGAATGCCCTGAAGTACATCGCGGACAATACCCCATGCAAGATGGCAGAAGGAAGGCTACTACTATAAGATACTCAGAAGAAGCAAGCTAAGCTAAAGCTGTGGCCTGAATATCTGAATATCAATCGTATCAACCAGTCAAACTATCTTTTCTGTTGACGACATCTGACGTTAATAATTACGATATCCTCAATTCAGCCTAATACGAACCTATCCTTAGTAAGTACTACTATATGTTTGGATAATCTGGACGGCATACACCTATTAGTTGAAGTATAGAGATGGCTAGGGTTGGAAATGCATAGACAGACCATATTTTTTGGGTACCATCCCGTGGTGATTAGCGGAATTTAGCACGATCGTGAATTTTGAATTATATTTACTTGCACATTTTTTGATCGTTAGAATTTTATCTTGTTATAAAACCTAATAAATATTTGTTCGTCATTTGATTCTCAAAATTGATTTTAATTTAACAATTTTGAAATTTTTGTTGGAAG
Organism: Patellifolia procumbens; assembly: GCA_947645195.1. Classification (NCBI taxonomy): domain Eukaryota; kingdom Viridiplantae; phylum Streptophyta; class Magnoliopsida; order Caryophyllales; family Amaranthaceae; genus Patellifolia; species Patellifolia procumbens. Next base: position 1,961,769 of record CANSGD010000429.1, read on the forward strand.
CGGTCTCAAAATAGAAATAAAAATCGTGAAAGTTAATCATAGAGAAGTTTTGCCATTTAAAAAAAGAAATTTTTTTAAAGTTAATGTTGATTTTGATGTCCCCTTTCTCTTCCATTTTTAGATAGAATAATGTAATAAAATAAATGTTACTCAGTCTTAATTTGGCAATTCTGTGTGCTCAAACTAGAAGATGGGCATAAAGGAATTCAATTTGTTCTTGCATTCATGGAATGATTTCAGATAAATGGAGCTTTAAAAACTTAGGCCCTATTCTTTTAACTTGAATTTATGTAAAGCCCCGTCCATTTAAGTTCAGTTTACTTCATCCCGGCCATTCTATTTAAGTTTAGTTCAATTCAGTCAAATCAAGTTTAGTTCATCTCTTACTGAGTTAGGGATTTCAATTTGTTTCAGTTCATTTAATCCGTCCAGTTTAGTTCAGTTAAATCCATATCCAATCCATTTAATCCAAAAAAACAAAACGTTAAAATGGTTTAACAACTTAAAAGTTAGTTGTATTTTCTGTATGTATATGATGATGTACAGAAAAGTTTTTTTTGAAGTTTAGGGTCAAAGATGTAATTAGTTGTCTGAGTTGATACTATTAAGCTGTAATATCATTTTTCAATCCATACCTATGCTACCAAGCAATCTAGTAAAAAAGAGAGAACCTTCTAACCTTTAGGTTGGAGGTTCAATCCCCACTAGCGGCATTTTGAGAGTAGGATTTCCCTTATTATTCTTCCTCTCTCAAAGTGCCTGTTCCATTAAGGCTCGAGCGGGGTCTGGACCACTTTTTCTTATAAAAAAATCATACCTATATATGCTTACTGATTACCCCAAAAGAAAAAAGATATAATAGCATAGGCTAAAAGTTCTACTTTTCACCAAATGTAAATACTTCTATGTAACACTCCAAGTTGTATTGTGTGCATTTCTCTTATAAGAAAAATTCTTTTAACTAAATATAATCTAGTTATTTTTAATTACGAGATTATGTTATAATAAGACGCTAAGAAAATTTTATGGGTTGTCCTAACACACGACCTCCATCCAAAAGCTCATTACAAGTCAAACTCCTCCCCACCCTAACCACCCGACCTCCCAAGTAAATGCTTGGGATAGAAATTGAACTCTAAACTATGCTGGGAAAGATGCGAAGACTCACCACTCGACCCAACCCCAATTCCTTTTTTATAAACAAATGCCCAGAGGAAGTACAATTGAGTTTTATGGAGTATACTGTATACTAATCAATCTTCGGAACGAATACTAGTTGGAAAAATTGATGGAAATAATTCCATTTTAGATTCTTCTCAAAATTATCTCACCTTTAAAAATTCTGGCAATAATCTCATATTTGAACTTGTTCACGTTTTGCACTCCCAAACACAATAATAAAATCAATCAAAAAATTAAAAAAATCCTAACCTTCCCCTTCCACCAGCCCCACCGCTCCGTCCCTCCCCTATCTCCGTCAATTTTCAGAATGATCCCCCTCGGTCGAAACCCCTTCCCCTGCCAGTTGCCACCTCTCCACTTCATTTGCCAATTTTCTTGTTTGAGGGGAATAAATATGAAGCACTGAATTGGTCGAGCTTATGGAGCACAACTTTAGATACACACTTGTCAATATAACTGCTCCGAGGTTAGGTTCATTGAGTGTATGCTTCTCGGCGGCATCATCACCATGTTTTCCAACTTCTACAAGACTACAACATCAAAAAAATTGTAAACTACAACGGAGTTGAAATGAACTGATGATTGAATTGAACTAAACTGACTCAATTGAATTGTAATTAAATTTAAACAATAATTAAATATTAATAAATTATTAAATAATAATTATAAATAATATATAATAATGATAAGTAATAACAATAATTATTAATATGAAATAATAATAATAAAATTAAACTGATCAATTTATTTTATTGATATCGAAATTATGCAATAGCTCTCTCCAAAAGAGTAAGCACAATAATCCCTTCAACTCTATATTCCTCTCTTATTAATATATTTTTTGCTTGGTGGTTTGTGTATCATCTTCTGAAATATTAAATTAAGCGAGGTGGTTTATGAAGATAAATATAAACTATTGCTCATGAAATTACATAAGCGAGCTTTCTAACGAATATATAGTAATTTGTTCATGAACACGGATAAACGAGTTGTTCAGGCTTAAATAAACGAGTATAAGTAAGTTTATGCTGAAACTCGTTTATAAATAAAGCTCTAAGTTTGTTGAAGCACAATTTATTTCATAAATAAATGAACAACACGAGTCTTACGGCCTGTTCTCTTCGGCATAAAACAGCTGAACTGAACTGAACTGAATTGAATTGAACTGAATTGAATTAAACTGAACTGAACTGAATAGTGATATTTGAGAGTAAAAGTATTGTCGCGAGCTGAACTGAATTGAACTGAAAATAAGTTGGGGAGAACAGACCCTTAGTCGAACTTGAGTCGGTATTGTTCTCTAAAATTTCAGTATATTTACACCTCTATTTATGATACATCTGGTGCATGATGATAAAAGTAAAAGATCATTTACTTCTATATATTGCAGCAATTTACCAAATCGAGGAATCACCTACATATATTATAATTATGTATGCCTCTATTTTGAGGAAATTCCCAACCATGCAAGTGTGTGGCTTGTTATAAGCTAATACAGAAACATCCCACAACAAACTAAAGAGAATGTCGGTCCAATATCCATTGAAAAACAATATGACAATACTAAATTATAGCCCAATCTATGAAAGTGGGTGGAAATAGAGGTTGCACACTTGCATAGAGAAACAGAAGGAAACATGCTTTGGACTGACATATATAACTTGGTTTCCCTAGTTTTTAACTTCGGTTATCTCAAAGATCTTGGGGATTAGAAAGAGCAACCTAAAGTAAATAAGAAACAAGAAAGCTAAGAAGATATGGTGTATGTAAGAACTAAGAACAGAAAAAGGGAAGGCATGATGATAACTTTATGATGTTAGTGGTGTTAAGATAGTGCAAAATTGCATATACGTGTAGCTGCTATTCTGTGTTTTCTTGTTTCTGTTGTTTAGCTCTGCGTAAGAAACATGAGCAGTTGAAAAAGAAAACAGTGCAAACCATCTCTCCATCACTAATCCTACTATTCCATACGTAACTGATTTAAATTACTAGTGGTGTGATTGGTAAATCCTAGACCCAAGTTGTGTAATAGTGTTTGTGTAATAGTGTTTGAGTTTGACGAGGATAAGAATTAATCTAATTAAATAATTAATATTATTCCTTATAGAAAATTGTTATAATGAGGGCGAAAAATTCTAACAATGGTATGTTCCCTTTACCTAAATTTTATCTAACTGAACTTATTTGAACGAACTGTATAGGATTTTTATAAAAAATTTATAGCTCATCTCAACTTAAATTTCTTGATGGAACTATCTTTTTAATGTGAAAGCATCTTAAGCTCTAGTAAGTTTTTTGTTTATGAGAGCATTCTCTACAAAGTTTTGATAAACTTTTAATAGTAAGTTTCAATAAGCTTCAATTAGTTTGGTAGGAATGTATCGTGATGCACCTGTATGTTATAGTGCTATACGCATCGATAGGAGAACTATTGTTTGTGTTTGAGGCATACAATCCATACACATGCTTCGCCGTCTATAATATAATTGGGAGCCGGTAACACTTGGAGACATTTGGTTTGTGTTAATTGTATAATTGGAATTGAACAATATATAGGAATGAGAACCTCTTATATTGGTTGCCAATCCATTGCTTTTTTGGGTTATTTGGTTCACTCAAAGTCTGAATTTAGAATCTATTAATAATGAGCAACATATAGGGAACTCAATCCATAAGAAGTGTTGGATATGAAATTTAAGAGGTTTAAGGGCCGAAATATAAAAAACCTTTCGAAAGTTCAATACCAAAGTCACCTCAGATAGTATCAAATCTTCTATGCCACAACCTTTAAGCAAAAATGAAACACCCCTGCTAAAATGACAGATTTTTTGCGGATTTTACTTTGTTTATTGTGGACTTTCTTATTATGGAATTATGGTTCAAGTCCCCTTAACATAACCTCTTTCTGACTGTGAGCCCACTAGCAAACTAGGCCCAATTAAACAAGGCCAAAGTTATTTATAATCTATATGGTAGTAATATATACTCACAAGTAATGACCCATGGAGCTCTTGATTTTCTCGATGCAAATGTAAATCACCTCATTTCCTTAATAAACTCATGCAAAAGTGCAAATGCAAATTACCTCGTTTCCTTAATAATCATGCAAAGTGCAATTTCCTCAACAAATTCATACAAAATGCAGATATAAAGGACCTCATTTCCTTAAAGTGCACTTTATAATTATTCACCAATACGAACTATAAAAATGACTTACAGTAGTACAAAACTTTGAGAATGCTATAATTACATAGATAACCAGCCAGGTGAAGTGGTTTCAACTTATAACAATTGGGCAGCCAACGTGCTAAACCAAGTTTTCTTTTCTGTCTCAGGCCTTAATAAGCTCATCAAACTTTCGAATAAAAAAGACGAGAAAACAGAAAGGCCTCAGCTTCGTAGCAGCTCGTAATAAATTAACAATATAAGTTTCAAATTGTAGCTTCATAAACTCTGCAACGTAGAAAAAAGTGGAGTGAGACAATTTAGCTCAAGGAAAAGAAAAGAGCATAAAGCACAGTAAGAAAGAAGCTTAATAGTTAATAGCATCCCATTTCACATGTAACAAAAAAAAGGACCTCAAGGGCATCAGATAAAAAAGAAGCACATACTACTACTTTGTGCTTCTTTCCCACTGAAAAATGGTAGTATTAGAGTATATTATGTATTTATGTTTATTGCCTTGTTTAGCTTAGGCATATTTCCTATCTTGTATGACTATATATTGCTAATGATAACCCTAACCCTAATGAGGGGATTCACTATCTTTCATGGTAATCAGAGCAAGGTGATTTTTTTTTTGCCTTTCTCCAACCTTCCTGCTCACCGGCTGCCACGGCGCTGCTGCCTCCCACCAAACACCGCCGCCTCCCCAACCATTAGCCACGTGAAATGGCCGGCAACTCTGATTCCGACCAACCTCACGGCGAGGGTCTTCAACCCGTGTACACGGTCGCCAACATTCAACACAAGGTGCGTGTCCTTGACGGCACCAAAGTTTCCTACTCTTCGTGGGTCAAGCTCTTCAAGCTTCATCTCCGTGGCTACAAGGTTCTTCATCACGTTGACGGCACGGAACCTCAAGCGAAAACGGATGCCGCGTATAGTACTTGGCAAGAAATAGACTCACATGTTCTTCAATGGATTTATCAATCCATTTCCGATGACCTTTGCTTGAGGATTTTGGAGCCTGAAACCACGGCCTACGCGGCGTGGTTGAAACTCAAAGACTTGTTCCATAACAATAAAGGTTCCCGTGCGATGACTCTTGAGCATGAATTTAACAACCTCAAGCTTGAATCCATGCCCTCTCTCGATGATTATTGTCATCGACTCAAAGAGTTAGCCGGCCAATTATCGGATGTTGATTGCTCGGTCTCTTCTCAACGTCTTGTTCTTCAACTTGTGCGTGGATTACCGGCGGAATTTGACACGGTTGCTTCCTTTATCAATCAGCAAATTCCGTCGTTTGAAACGGCACGGAGTACGCTCCAATTAGAACAACAGAGAAAAGCCGTGCGCGAGGTCGTTGCTCCTCCTCCGGCAGCACTGGTTGCCCCTTCTTCCCCGCCCTCTGATGCGTCTGGGTGGTCTGAACCACCTCGTCAACAGCCACCGAAGGGTGGGAGTCACAGCAACAACAACCGTCGCAACAACAATCACCGCGGACAACCCCGCACTCTTACTGCTTGCCCTCCTGCTGCGACGCACACAAGGCCCTCAGCGCCCGCCTACCCACAAGCACCCTATTGGCAGCAGTGGGGTCCGCCACCACCCTATTGGGGTGTCCCACCTTGCCCCTACCCAACTCAGGCAGGGTGGGCTCCGCCTTGGCAACCCCGTCCGCCTCAATGGCGCAGCTCTTCCCCTCGTGGATACGGACAACAGTCCCGTGGATATGGATAGGCCCACCTCACAGATTTTGTTGCCCTTGAGCCCACCGATAATGGAACCGCATTTTAGACTATGTCGTTGCACCAAACCGATGATTCTTGGTACATGGACACTGGTGCGTCCTCCCATTTGACTGCGGATTCAGGTACTATTGTCCCTTCATCTACTTTGAGTCATATTCGTTCTTTTATGTTGGCAATGGTAACTCTATTCCAGTTATTGGTTCAGGCATGTCCCAAATCCCCACCTCCACCCGTCCCCTTACCCTTAAAAATGTTCTTTATACGCCTCAAATAATTAAAAATCTCATTTTCGTTCGTCAATTCACTAAAGATAACAATGTATCTGTTGAATTTGATCCTAATGGCTTTTCTGTGAAGGACCTTCGGAGTGGGACTATTCTTATGAGGAACAACTGTAATGGGAACCTCTATCCTGTTTCGCCATCCACATCTGCTTCTTCAGCACCCTCTGCAAACATCATTCATTCATCTCATGATTTGTGGCATGATTGTCTTGGTCATCCAGGACCTAATGTCATGGATTTTCTTAGAATAAATTTGTGCACTCAATGTAATAAAGGACGTGGTTCCTCTCTTTGAAATTCTTGTCAAATTAGTAAACACAAAAGACTTCCATTTTATGATTCTACTTCTACCACTATTGCTCCATTTGATATAATTCACAGTGATTTATGGACTTCCCCTTTATTAAGCAAAAGTGGTTATAAGTACTATCTTGTGCTCATCGATGATTTCACTCATTATGTTTGGGTGTATCCTCTTAAATATAAGTCTGAAGTGTTCACGAAATTCTTGCAATTTAGCTCCTATGTTCGGACTCAATTTAATCTTAATATTAAATCTTTTCAATGTGATTTGGGTCGCGAATTTGACAACACTCCTTTCCATCAATTTGCACAAAAGAACGGACTTATATTTCGCTTTTCTTGTCCTCAAACCTCATCTCAAAATGGCAAAGCCGAAAGAATGATCCGTCGCTTGAATGAAATGGTGTTAGCTCTTCTCTATCATGCTTCACTCCCACCTTCCTTTTGGGTTGAAGCTCTCCATACCGCCGTCTATCTTCACAATATTCTACCCATCAAATCTCTCCGTTTCCGCTCCCCCACTTCCATTCTATATCACAAACAACCCACATATGACCATCTTCGTGTGTTTGGTTGCTTGTGTTTCCCAAATCTCTCATCTAAACGCCCACACAAACTTGATCATCGCTCTACTCGATGTGTCTTTCTCGGCTATCCATCTAATTATCGAGGATATCGTTATCTTGACTTAACTACGGGCAAAGTTATCTTATCCCGTCATGTCACCTTTGATGAGCTTGTGTTTCCCTATCACATCTCTCTTCCTCCTCTCCCTCATCACTCTCGTACTCTTTCTTGGACCCGGACTTCTCATCTCAATTTCCTCTTACTCAATCCTCTACATCTTACCCAACAACAGTTGGGCCTGCCCCCCTCCTCTTACTGCTGTTCCGGTCCAGCCCCACTCCCCTTTATCTCCCAATCCCACTCCTCCCTCTTCTAGGCCCAGTCCACAACCCCACTCCCTTCCTTCCACTTCCTCTCTGCCCACGCCCCAAAGCCCACACCCCAGCTCATCTATCTCTCCTTTACCCATACCTACCCGAGCCCATCTCCCCTTGACTCCATCGCCACACCCTCACCATACCAGCCCAATCCCACACCACTCCCACACTCCCACTAATCCATCCGCCCAACCCACATCCCCTCCTCTTTACCGCTCCCCTACCACCACTCCTCACCAGCCCGCACCACTACTCACTACTCCACCACCACCTCGCCGCCCACCCAGGCCTCCACCACCACCACCACCACCCTCCCCTATCCGTTCCATGACCACCAGAGCGCAAAACGACATTTTCACACCACGCCATATCCTCGACCTCCATGTCACTTCTAAATCGCCTCTATCCCCCCTTCCTAAATCCCACCTCACTGCCCTTCGTGACCATAACTGGAATAAGGCCATGCAGGACGAGTATCGTGCTCTTATAGATAATAAGACATGGGACTTGGTTCCGCGACCCCCTGGTGCTCATATTATTGGAAGTTTGTGGCTATTTCGCCATAAATTTCACTCTGATGGTTCTTTGGCTCGATATAAGGCCCGTTTGGTTGGTAATGGTAAAACTCAGCAGGTTGGACTTGATTGTGACGAGACCTTCAGCCCGGTTGTCAAACCGGCCACCATTCGTACTATTCTTGGACTTGCTGTCTCTCGTTCTTGGCCCATCCATCAGTTGGATGTCAAGAACGCTTTTCTCCATGGTGATATGAAGGAAACTGTGTATATGCATCAGCGTGCTGGTTTTGTAGACCCCTCTAGACCTCATCATGTTTGTCAGCTCCGCAAATCCCTATATGGTCTTAAGCAAGCACCACGTGCTTGGTATCAGCGGTTTGCTAACTTTGTTTTGTCACAGGGGTTTCGTAGTAGTGTGTGTGACCCATCGCTTTTCATCTTCCGACAGGGCGCTGATATGGCATACTTACTGCTTTATGTTGATGATATTATATTGACCGCCTCTAGCACTGCTCTGCTACATCATATCATTGATACTTTGTCTCATGAATTTGCTATGACGGACCTTGGTTCTCTGCATCATTTTCTTGTTATTACTGCTTCTCGCACTGCCACAAGTCTCTTCCTTCATCAGGAACAGTATGACAAACACATCCTTGCTCGAGCTTCTATGACAGGGTGTAATCCTGTAACCACACCTGTTGATACCTCCTCGAAGCTCAGTGCCACTGATGGTCCTCCTGTCAAGGACCCCACTTTGTATCGTAGCTTGGCGGGGCTCTCCAGTACCTCACTTTCACTCGCTCAGATATTGCCTATGCTGTTCAGCAAATCTGCCTCTTCATGCAGGCCCCTCGTGAGCCTCACTTCCACTTTATAAAACGGGTTTTGCGCTACATTAAAGGCACTCTACATCATGGGCTTAGCCTCTCTGTGTCTAAGTCTCACTCTTTGACTGCCTACTCTGATGTTGACTAGGCTGGATGCCCTGATTCTCGACGCTCTACCTCAGGATACTGTGTCTTTCTTGGTGACAACCTCGTCTCCTGGTCCTCCAAGAGACAGGCTACTATCTCTCGATCTAGTGCTGAGGCCGAGTATAGGGGTGTTGCCAATGCTGTTGCGGAAACTAGTTGGATACGTAATTTACTGCTTGAGCTTCATATGCCTATTCATCGAGCTACCACTGTCTTTTGTGATAACATTTCCGTTGTATACCTCTCTCGCAACCCCGTGCAACATCAGCGAACTAAGCATGTTGAACTTGATATTCATTTTGTTCGCGAAAAAGTACAGGTTGGTCACATTCGTGTCTTGCATGTTCCTTCTAAGCATCAGTATGCTGACATCTTCACCAAAGGACTGCCACGACATCTCTTTACTAGATTTCGATCCAGCCTGAGCGTCTGTGCTCCTCCCGCTCCGACTGCGGGGGTGTAGTAGAGTATATTATGTATTTATGTCTATTGCCTTGTTTAGCTTAGGCATATTTCCTATCTTGTATGACTATATATTGCTAATGATAGCCCTAACCCTAATGAGGGGATTCACTATCTTTCAGGTAGAACTCTAGCCCAGAACCGTTACACTTCTTCTTGGACATTTTGTTGCGCATAGCAGCCTTTCCTACAAGAGCTTACATATATTAAATCAACACCTCTTTCAAGATCAGTTATCCTTTTGCCACCTTCTGATGAACAACAGTCCAATCCTTTTCAGCAAGATTGGGTTCTCAATCTGCTGAAATGTCTCAGATCCATATGCAAGACGATAATATGCATATCAAGTTGCAGTTGTGGAATCAGATATGAACACGACCTAAATTACTAAAGACAATACTCAAAACTGAGGTGTAAAATTAAACTCGAATTTCCTATCCAGTACTTAAAATACGTAATAAATGTCAAGGAACATAATGCAAAACATTTAAGCATAGATGACAGCAGATTCTAAGACTAAAAATAAACTTATTTCATTAATTCATTGTCCATGAAGAAACAGCTCTGCAATAAAATCAAAAAAATATGTGTCACTAACATCTTTTATGTCCTTATAAGAGGGCTATGTATTCTGACATTAATTTGAGCTCAGGAGGTGATGAGACACGGTATACTACTAAAAATGAGAGGAGTTGTAGTTTCTTGGACATTAACCCCAGCAAATGTTGCTGAATAATCTAAAATCCTATTTGCTTTGTTAAACAAGAGTGTCCGAGACAAGAATAGGAATACTCCTTTCAGAGATTGTATTCTAGCCTTACTTATTTATCATCAATTTTCAGTTAGCTTTACCACATTTGCCTCAGTAACGATTCTGATCTTGCAGAGCCTCCTCCCATGCAATCGCTTGTACAATTTGTACTAAACGGTTCTGATGTGTGTGTTGTTGATGGTGAAGGCCTAGAAGAGTTGGTCAAGAATTCGACCCAGTTTGGCTATTGGCTACATTGCTTGCAAGGTAGGATCTAGTAACGAGTAAGTGACAATTCATTATCTATTTATCCAATTAGTAGTACTTTATGCTATCTTTTAATGCATATGCTTAATGCATATAGACAAACTTCATCCAGGGCCTGTGGAGCTTTTCTGATATATTTGATTCCCCTGGTTATACAAAAATATTGCACATACTACCAATTGTTTTCTATATCAAATTTAACTTAATGAGTTACAAGTTACACCAGAACTGCATAAGAACTGATGTTCTAGCCACTGCGGCCTGTACTAATACTTAAATCAGAAGCAAGTTTCATGAAACAATTGCTCCCAAAAATAGCAATATATCAAGATTACTGGACTGCCTAGTACTATGACTGAAGCTCACTAGTTTCCGTCACCAATTTTAAGTGCTTCCTCCATCGTTGTGGCCATAACTTGCAAGCCATTACCAATAAAAGAATCCAGATCCTCAGCTTTCCATCCGTCCACTGGCTCAACCTCGTATTCCCACTCAATAGCACACCCGTCAATCTTGGGCACCACTGTCACCTTCGACACATATGAATTGAACCCGACATTGCTATCAATAATTGAGTAGCTAAATGTCATCTTATCCGGGTCAATAGACAACAGCTTCTGCTTAGTCCAATTCACATGGTTCTTGTTAGCATGAGCTATGTGGGTCTTGAACCCCGCACAGTACCGGACACAACCGGGTTGACCCTCGACCCCCTCCACCCTAATGCACGTCTGAAGAGTTGGGAACCACTTGTTCAGGCTGCAGAAATCTGCCAAGAGAGGCCACACTTCTTCAGACTTTACACCACCTAACTCTGCACATGCTTTACCTAGCCATTTTGGCTTGAGCCTTGCACTTTCCATACCCTTACAAGTTAATAACTTTACTCTATTGCCTTACCTCTCTTTACAACAAAATTGTTTTTTGAAACTGGAGTGAAAACTGGTATGTGAGCCACATTTAACAAAGAAAGGTACTTGACTAATGTGTGGATGACAAACCTGATTGTACAACCATGTTTTATGTGTGTAATTGGGGGACCATTTTGAACACAGCACACATGCTACATAATCTCAATGGTCCCGATCCTTGGACCATGTTTGTACTCATGCTACACATAGTCACATACACTTTAACTCCTTAGTTTCTTATGGCACAATCAAGTTGGGTCTGCACCTTTTAACGAACGACAACTCGAAAATACATACATTTCGTTGAAATGTAAACCTCAATCATCTTATTAGAGAACGCTCTTATAACATGAATTGCACAACTGTAGAATTTATGGTAATACATATTCAAATAATCAATAACTTATATACAAATTTTTTTCTCTCTAATCACAATTTTTTTTCCCATTTGACTAATAATCATCTTTAAGAAAAATGTGCTAGAATATTCAAGACAACTTTTAAGCGAATATAAGAAGCATAACTACATTTCTCTGGTTGAAGCCTTGACAGAAAATGGAAATGGTCTAATGATCATAAGAGTATTTACCTCTTTTCACAGTGCAGCATGATTACCTCTTCTTCCTCTTCAATGACCTTGCTTTGATTGCCTGCAAACATCCTATACTACTTTATTATGATTATTATGTCTAGATGAAGGGAGAAGGTATTAATAGATAGTACTTCCTAATTACCTAGCTCTTCTCATTCAGCTCCTCTCTTACTTGAACAACAGCACGCTGTGTATGTTTGTATTGCTACAAATTCGGACCATGTCAGGGTCGTCTTTCGTCTACTGTTTTACTTTCATTTCTAGCTGTCCCTAAGAAGATACCACCAAAAGTAGCATAAGTTGATACGGTCAAGAGGAGCCTTGACCTATGAGTCCCAGTGAATCAAAAAAATACTTATGTTGCGACATTGATGAGCCAACCAAAAATTAAAAAACGAACAGCAAAGAATGTGACACAAACTTTTATCCATTGCAAGGAGTATTACTATATGCAAATGCAAATGGAAATAAATTTATCAATTTTGTAACTACATGTCTTGGATTCTAGTAGTAATAGAAATGACAGCATGAGATCTGTCAGCAAAAAAAAAATTGTGGAAGAAAAATGTAAATTACTAGAATACCTCAAGTCATCAATTACAACTGTAATATGTGATTGTCTAGTGCTCAGAGCAGGTTCACAGACAGCTGCAACAACAAAAAATTCTTTGCAGCAACATCCTAGTAGTCTCATGTTTTCCTTGGTAGGTAAATCTTTCAGGAACAAAAGAAATGTGTCATAAGATAAAATGTTTCGGACCTCAAACCTAAGAATCAGCATTCTTCTATTCACCAACACTTGCTGCATTATTGGACTACAATTAGGATTGTGCGTGCTTGAGCAATAAGGCTTCGAGTCCTCCATCTGCGTGACTGCACGTGATCAAGTTTTGTGCGATTAGGCAACAAGAACTTCCACTCAATTGGACGCAAAAAGATGACAGCAGAATCAAAAACTATAAGGACGCAAATTTAGAGCTTAAATTATATATTGAGGCACCATATAATTTCATATCTAACATGGAGAAGAGGCAGTACAAAGTAATCATTGCAGGAAGCTCATAAAATTTTGTAGTTAAACTTAAAAATATTATAAACACATATGTAGTAGCTACTAATATACAGTTAGTAAGCAACAAAATAACTAAAGATTATCATACAAGAATATTTATTTCTTGTCTCTTCATCATCCTGAAATAGTACATTAGTCCACTCTACAATATAAGGGTGCCAACTACCATTTATGCTTGTACATTGTGGTTTTATAGCCAAAATACAACAGTTAATTTGCAGTTGAATGGAACTCAATGAACATGATCAACAAAACGCATCCATGTTTTTTTTGTTAAGGTAACTCAATTATCATTGAGTTCCACGAAACTAAAGCAGTCTACGAGGCCGAAGACCAAAAATCTTGAACATTATGATTATCAATGCACAAGTTTCGCCATTAATATCTTCAATCATCTAATAAAAATTATAAAAGTTAATATTTTAGAAGTAATAATAAGACGAATCAAACTATATTTTATAACTATATTTTTTCTTACGAAAAATCACAAACGATGATATTATAAATTACATTGATTATTTGGAAATAAAGTAGATGATAGTATGGGCTAACCTGAAGGTGATGTACGATAAAGAGGTGAGCCTGTTAGTTTAAGTATGAAGTGGGGATGTGGCATATTTCCGGCCAGTCTTGCCCATTTGGTTCTCAACATGTGAAGCTCCATTAATGGAGATGCTTAGAGAGAGAAGAAGAGAGAAGGAGAGAGAAAGAGTAAAGGTATTTAGAATGTAGTGTAATAATATAAAACAGAATCTTGAGGTACAAAGTATTTATACAATAGTAACTACTTTAATCCTCTAACAAACTCTCTAACAAACTTGACACGTCAGATATACTGCTCATAGCCCCCTCTCAAGCTGAACAGACAATGGAAGCTTGTACATTTAGGATGAAGAAGGTGGATTGTTGTTGCTTGCATCAAATAGAAGACCAAGCTTCTGACATAAATATTTATGTGGTTGTTCACCCAGAGGCTTCGTCATTATATCTGCTAGTTGATTCCCTGTGCTCACATGTTGTGGAACGAGAAATCCTTCTTCAAATTTGTCTCTAACATAGTGACAATCGACCTTGAGATGCTTTGTTTTCTCATGGAAAACAGGATTTTGTGCAATATGTTGTGCTGCCTTGTTGTCACAGTATAAAGGAATAGGCAAAGTAATATGTACGTTCAAATCTTTGAGAAGAGCTTCTAACCATTCTAACTCACTGGTGGTATAAGACATAGCTCGGTATTCTGATTCGGCAGTACTCTTGGAAACCGTCTTCTGTTTTTTAGTTTTCCAAGATACCAGTGATTTTCCAAGTAAAGCACAGTAGCCCGATAAGGACTTGCAACTGAAACTGCAAGTTCCCCAGTCTGCATCACTGTATGCACTGAGATGAAGCCTAGAATTGGCGGGATAAAACAAACCAGTGTTAGTATTCCCTTTAAGATACCTAACAACATGAAGAGCTGCCTGCATATGGGGTTCCTTGGGTTGAGAGAGAAATTGGCTAAGATGTTGGACTGAGTGAGAAAGATCGGGTCTAGTAAGGTTCAAATATAGTAGTCGCCTTACCAACCTTCTATACGTCTCTGGATCGGACATAATATCACCTTCTTCAGTAGAAAGTTTGAGACCTTTGGGTAAGGGCACAGGTGAAATCTTGCAATTTGTCATTCCGGTATCGTGAAGGATGTCAATAACATACTTTCTTTGGTTAAGAACCAAGCCAGCTGCAGATCTAGCTACTTCAAGCCCTAAAAAATACCTCATGTATCCTAGATCTTTGATGGTAAAAGCGGAATACAGAGACTTTTTGACTTTTGTAATCTCACTTTCATGAGTACCAGTGATGAGTAAATCATCAACATAAACCAGAGCAACAAGAAATAAATCATCTGCCCTTTTTATGAAGAGAGAATAATCTTGTCTAGATTGTTTAAAACCTAACGACAAGAGAAACTTGGTGAGTTCTATGTTCCATTGTCTCGAAGCCTGTTTTAAACCATAAAGGGAACGTTTTAGCTTACATACTTGCCCTGGTAAAGCCTTAACGTAGCCCTCGGGAGGAGACATATACACTTCTTCCTCTAAATAACCGTGCAAGAAGGCATTATTTATATCGAGTTGATGAAGTGGCCAACCTTTGGAAGAAGCCAAAGCAAGAACAACTCTAACAGTGGTGAATTTAGCAACAAGGGAGAAAGTGAATTTGTAGTCTTTCCCTTTGATTTGGTTAAAACCTTTCGCAACTAGTCTGGCTTTAAACCTTTCCACTGAACTATCTTGCTTAAATTTGACCTTGTATACCCACTTGGACCCTATAGCCTTTTTATGGGGGGGGGGGTAGAACGGTAAGTTCCCAAGTATCGTTATCCTCCAGGGCTTGTAATTCTTTTTCCATAGCTGCCACCCAATTAGCATCTTGTTAAGCCTGCCGGAAAGAAGATGGTTCATGTACGCTAAAAACATTAGCCAAGGATGCGATAAAGTCGGGATGATAATCATGAAGAGAAGAAAGAGTGGCAGCAGAAAAAGACGTTTATTACATGATGTTAAGTGTTAACCTAGACCTATACTTGTCTCTTTACCTGATGGTTCTTTCAAGACCGTTTCACAAGTTGGTAAAATGTATCTTACCAAAGACATCTTACTACATGACATTCTTCTTGTTCCTGGTTTCAAACACAATCTACTATCTGTGGGACAATTAGTAGATCATAATCATTTGACTGTGCAATTTTATTCGAATCATTGCACTTTCCAGGACCTTACAAGTAAGGTGCCTTTGCTGATTGGAAGAAGAACAGGCAACCTTTACAAAACTCATGCTCAAGAAGTGAAGATTGATACCAAGTTCGCTTCTAGTTTACATAATTCTAGGGTCAATAATTCTGTTGTTACGTCTTGTAGTGCTGTTAATTCCAATAATAATGTAAACCTTGAATTGTTACATGCAAGATTAGGTCATACTTCTTTGACCAAGATGAAACAGATTCCTAGCATTTCTTGTGGGAATATAAATAGCTACTTTTGTCAAACTTGTATTTTTACCAAACATCATGCACATCCTTTTTCTTGAAGTACTTCTATAGCTAATGCATGCTTTGATTTACTTCACATGGATCTTTGGGGACCGTACAAGACTCCATCATTGACAGGAGCCAGATACTTCTTAACTGTTTTAGATGATCACTCAAGATCTACGTGGGTGTTTCTCTTACATAATAAGAAACAAGTGCCTGCTGTGATCAGTACTTTATTGGCTCAATTTGATACTCAGTTTTCCGCCAAGGTTAAGATTGTCAGGAGTGACAACGGGACAGAAATATTTCAAGAATCATGCACTCTTCTCTTCCAAACTAGGGGCATTGTTCATCAAAGAAGTATTGTGGGCAAGCCTCAGCAGAATGGTCGAATAGAGAGAAAGCACAGACATCTTGTTGAAACAGCAAGGGCTATCATGTTTCATGCTAACTTGCCTGTTATGTTTTGGGGGGACTGTATACTTGCAGCTACCCACATAATCAATCGACTACCCTCTTCTATTCTTCACGGGAAGTCTCCTTATGAAGTAATGTTCGCAGAAGCACCTTCATATGATAATCTCAAAGTCATTGGCAGCCTATGTTATGCTTCTAAAGGAAGAATTCCGAAGGATAAATTTGGATGACAAGCTAGAAAATGCATATTGCTTGGATATCCAATTGGACAAAAAGGCTACAAGTTGTTTGATCTTGTCAATCACACTGTTTTTGTGGACAGAGATGTGATTTTTTATGAGAATATCTTCCCATATAGACATAAACCTGATGACCCTACCAATGTTCTTATTCAACATGAAGTTCCTATTCATACACCTATTCTTTTCCCTCACACCTCTACCGATACTCACCCACCTCCAATCCATCCTTCCACTCATACACATAACTTTCCTACTTCTACTCCATTACATACATCTTCTTCCCCTACACCCACAATTTCGTCATCACCATCATCCCCAATCATTGTTCCTACTTCTGTATCTTCTCCCCCAAATTCCAACCCTTCGCCCATTCCTCTCAGAAAAAGTACTAGGCCAATTAAACTTCCGATTAAATTTCAAGACTATGTAGTTACTCTTCCACAGTCAGTTTCTTCTCATAATACTCTTTCACTCATTGGTGATAATTCCACGTCAGATATACTGCTCATACTCTATGAGCAGTATATCTGACGTGTCAAGTTTGTTAGAGAGTTTGTTAGAGGATTAAAGTAGTTACTATTGTATAAATACTTTGTACCTCAAGATTCTGTTTTATATTATTACACTACATTCTAAATACCTTTACTCTTTCTCTCTCCTTCTCTCTTCTTCTCTCTCTAAGCATCTCCATTAATGGAGCTTCACATGGTATCGGAGCTTGGTTTGCTCGATTTCATTGCATAACTTCCGCATTTTACTCTGATAGTACTCAATTCATCTTATTCTGGTATGAATTTCTTGATTTTGTACCAATTATTCTTCATTTTTTTTTGCTGCAATTGGTTTGCAATTGTTAGATCAGTCGTTTTTCTCTTGTTATCTCTCCAATTCAGACCTAAACTGATCCTTTATTCTTCCAATTCTGGAATTTCTGGCGTATTTTTCAATCAGTTCATATTCACTCGATTAATTCTGGAATCCGCTATCCTATTTGCTATTTCCGAATTTTTTTTCTAGTGCTCAACCTATAGTCATTTCGATTCTCAAATTCATTCTAGAATTCTTTCTTGTTCTATCAAATGTCTTCAAATAGTTCTGATTCTTCTCCAGATTCTAATTCACCACAAATGAATTACAATCATTACGATGATCCTTATTATCTTTCCAATTCCGATCAACCTAATTTGGTGATTGTTTCTACAATCTTTGATGGAAACAATTATCTTAACTGGAAACGTGATGTGATGATGGCACTTGAAGCTAAAAACAAAGACGGTTTCGTCAATGGAGTCTTAAAGTTGCCGGCAATTACTGATCAGAACTATAAGCGATGGCACCGGTGCGATTTGACTGTACGAATGTGGATTTTGAACACCATTGCTAAATCAATTAGTGAAGGTCTGAGGTATGTTACTTATTCAAAACAATTGTGGACTAAAATTGTTGAACGCTATGGACATACAAACGGTCCACATTTGTATCAACTAAAGTTAGATTTAGGCAACATTTCTCAAGAAAACAAAACTGTGGTTGAGTACTATAGCAACTTGAAGAGAGCATGGGAAGATATTGATAGTCTAGATCCAATACCTGAATGTTCTTGTGGTGCTATGAAGTTATGTAGCTGCTCATTGCTTAAACGATTGCTTGACAGAGAAACATCAGGAAAATTGATGCAATTTTTGCTTGGTCTGAACTCTACTTTTGATGCTGTTAGAGAAAATGTTCTCTCTATGGAACCGTTACCTCCACTTAACAAGGCTTTATTCTTGTTACAAAGGATTGAAAGAAACAAATTAGTGAGTGATATGGTTGATTCTGTTTCTGATGCTAGTGCTTTAGCTGTCAACAGGAGAGATTCTAAGGATGCAAGAGATTTTAAGAAATCTAAAATTGACAGAAATTGTAGTTACTGTCATCAAAAGAATCATACTAGAGAGACTTGTTTCAAGTTACACGGTTTTCCGGAATGGTTTCTCAATAAAGATAAGAACAAATCTAGAGTTGAGAAACCTTTCTCTAGTGGTACTAGTTCGTACACACCTGCTGGGAATGCTACATATAAGTCTGGGACAGCAGCTGCACTTTTTGTAGCACACAATGCTGAAGTGACTAAGGCTCCTGAAATTGAGGATCATCCGTTGATGTATCCTTCCTATGATAATTCTCCATCTCAGCAACTTCCCGCTGCACTTAATGCTGATTCTGGTCTTATGAGTGGACTGGTGAATACTGTGATGCAAGAAGTCCTTAAAGTTCTTGGTGAAAAACAAGCCAATACAGCCACGAGTTCTGATTCTTTTTCTGCACTTCATTATGCAGGTACTGCTATCTTACATCATAGCTTAATGTCTTCTAGCTTTCAGTACACAGATTGGATAATTGATACAGGCGCTCTGATACCATGTGAAGCTCCATTAATGGAGATGCTTAGAGAGAGAAGAAGAGAGAAGGAGAGAGTAAGAGTAAAGGTATTTAGAATGTAGTGTAATAATATAAAACAGAATCTTGAGGTACAAAGTATTTATATAATAGTAACTACTTTAATCCTCTAACAAACTCTCTAACAAACTTGACACGTCAGATATACTGCTCATACAACACCGTTCCTCCAACAGAGGACACAATGATATGCTAAGTCGTCTGAGGGATGGAAGGCGGCCTATTGCTTCTGGCAACGACCTCATTCTGCGGCAAGCTGTGATTAACATATCTGTTAAAGACGTGAGGCAATCAAGCCATTCTGGAAGACTTTCCAAATTGTTGCAGTTTTTATACCCAGATATTGAAGGAATTACAAGTATTGAATCCCCTTTGGCAGATTTACAACCTTTGGAAGACTGTCTAAGGTCAAGGAAGAGAGGTTATGAAAGGCTTTCCATGGCATCCCATCTTCCTCTTCTTCCAAATTAAGGTTTACACAGTAGTCAATCGTGATTTGTTGCAAATAAGTCAGATGCTCTATTCCTCCTCCTGACAGACTCTTTAGGTTATAGCAGCAAAGTAGCGTCAGGGATTTGATCGAGAATACATGCTTTAGGTAACTTTGTGCACCTATTGACAAACTTAACACATCAGACACTTCTATTCTTACATGAGAGATACCTTGTAGAAACTTCCCAAAAAGAGAACTCAAAGCCCCTGCATTGTCAATTGTTAATTTATCCAAATAATAAACCACATGGGATTCATTGCAAGCATTTCAGATGCAGTTTGGGTTAGACATGCTTCTTCTGTATTCCCACGAAATGTCAATGCTTCACTGAATTTCTTGAGCAGGAATATTTTCACATTTGGACATCCAAGAATATATATCAAGTTTAGGCAACCTATTATCTCCAATAAATGAACATGGGAGTGGGAGCATACAGGGATGACACTTTCCCTTCCCACACCAACTTTTCTCCACCATCCCTTTAACTTTGGAAGATCACGCGATATAAGTGTCTGAAGTGAAGGATAAAATGGTGATTTATCACTATAATAATTATCCTCCATGTACTCTATATTTGACATCGTAGAGGTGAAGGAATTGTGTCCTTGACTCTAATGCAATTACTAAATATAATATGGATCGTATT
Source organism: Patellifolia procumbens (assembly GCA_947645195.1). Classification (NCBI taxonomy): domain Eukaryota; kingdom Viridiplantae; phylum Streptophyta; class Magnoliopsida; order Caryophyllales; family Amaranthaceae; genus Patellifolia; species Patellifolia procumbens. The sequence continues at coordinate 1,982,201 of CANSGD010000429.1, forward strand.
ATGGAGATAATAATTCATTTAATTGGGTCGTCTTTACGTCTTGCTAGAGAACGCTATAGACATTTGGGTTAGTAAATAATAAACCCGAAGCCCACTTAAATGGATCCTACAAGGTCACACATAATATTTGGATCAACAAAAGAGAAACCCATAACCCATAAAGGCTATAGGGTAGTCGGCCCAAGATGGAGATGAGAGAAGATTATTTGACCTAATTATTACTATATCAAGGTCATGCAGTCAGAAAATAAGATAGAGTATCTTTCATTATTTTCTCCTGCTCTTTCTCTCTCTCAACTGACATTACTCCATAAAAGAAGAAAGCTTTCTTCCTTCCAACTAGCATTGGTGGAGTGTTGATCCAAATTGGTGGACTAAGTAGAGGAATCATGTTTGAGATTCTTTATCCAAGATCGTTGGCTATACTTTGAAGTATTCAATCCCGCTATACCAGTTGAAATCACGCATTAAGAGGTTGGTAATTAATTATTATATGATCCTTAAATATATGTGCATGAGATCCTGTTTTAGGTGCTTATGAATTAGATTCATGAAATTCCGCTTATAGTACCTATAATCCTACAGTGGTATCAGTTTAGCCCCTTGCATATATTCTTTTGGTCATTATAATATGATTTATTTTGATGCGTTTATCACTAATTTTAATTTGATTAAGGGGAGGAATCGAATTATGGATTAAATAATTGGAATTAATTAAATGAGATTTAATTGCTTCATTTTTTTTTAAAATTTAGCCGAAAATTTTCAAAATTTCGAACGCTAATTGTTTTTGTTCGAAAATTTAGGTTTAGTCGAATTTTGAGGCTCAAATTCGTCAAATTAATCAAAGATTTTGGAAAATTGATTTAGGGCTTTGTTTTCTTTAGTTTTGAATTGCAAAATCATGTATTTGATTGTTGTTTTCGTTTCGAAATCAAAGAGTTTGGTTAGAAACAATTAAAAACCCTAACTTTTGCCCTAAATTAATTGAATGGATGTTAAATAATGATTTAGCATACCAAATCGAAAATAATTGTATGTTAATACATATAGCTTTGATTTCTTTCCTGAATTTCGAACCTATCAAGATCGAATTGCCCAAAAATTGGTCGAAAAGTTTGAAGTTCTAGGCAGTTTGCGGCGGGTATTGTGGCGTTTTCCGGCATGGTCGCGGTGCAAAGGTTGCACTGGTTAGCCGTCCGGTTGCTGGCGAGTTGTCTGGTGTTTCCCCGGTGGCTGCTGCGAGCTGGCTGCGTGGTGGCTGGGCAGCAGCGCTGCAGCCACGGTTCTATCAATTTTTTTTTTCTTTTAACTTTATAATCAAGAAAATCTATTTATCAATTAAAGTTATTTCTATTGGTTATTAAAATATGATTTTAATAATCGAAAATCTTATATAATTTTAAAGTTATATCTTTTGGTTATTAAAATATGATTTTAATAACTGCAAATCTTATGAGATTTAATGATTAAAATCTTTTGGTGATTAAAATATGATTTTAATAACCGAAAAATCATAAAAATATTTTAAATAATATCTTTTGATTATTAAAAATCAAACAAATATGATTTGTTTGAGAATATTAAGCAATTCTAATTATCTTTTATTTTGACTAGGTCATAAATTAAATCCATAATCTGATTCTTTAATCTAATTAAAATTAGTTGGGAAAAGAATTATCTTTTAGTTAGTTAGATTTACTAGCTTCAATGTTTTATCTTTTTCTTTAATTAAGAATATTTGATATTTTAATTATTGGCAAGCATGATATGTGATATTATTATTTGCCAATTAATATGTGATATTTTGATTATTGCAATGATAATATGTGATATTATTTTGAGTTTATGATATGTGATATTATAATATGGAAATTCATTTTGATTATTCGATTATTGGCATGTATAATATATGATTTTATTATATGGCAATTTAATATATTTGATGTAAATCTATATATATATTAAAACGCGTAAGCTTGCGTTGCTACCCGCCACATGTCACTCCATGTCATTTATTGTACAGCACATGAAAATGTTCATAAAATGTATACAACAAGATTTGAACTTGTGACCTATCAAGTAGAATTTCATTGCTTTTCCACTAGGCTACACCTCTTCTTGTGATCTACTTTTGCTTTGAAGTTATGTATCCCATCACCTTAATTTTTGTTATGAAAAAAAATAAGCTCCTCAAACTTTTTCTCTAATGTACGTGTGATTTAATCTCCCAATCTAATTTCACATTAAATATTCTACCTTATTCTCTTTCTATATTTTATATTAAAAAGGGAAAAAAACTCTTATTACAATCCCTTTTCAATTTGTCATTTGTTTGTTCATTTCAATTCTCCCCTTATTTCTACCTTATCCTCTCTCTATACTTAATGTTAAAAAAGGAAAACAGTATAGAAATGATAACACAAGAATTTGCCCAGGGCATCGCCTGGGACAAAAAAACTAGTTGCTATAATAACTAGTAAGATGAATAGTATGACCCAATAAAATAATCAAAATGGTTTTGGACTTTAAGCAAATTTGATGGCTGTATGTGAGGTGATAAGCTCTGTCTAGGATTAGGAAAGCTCTCCCCAACGTCGTGGGTAACTTCCTTACCTGGGAGCTATAATCTCCTTGGCAATCACTAATCAACTAAGAATTACAATTGTTGTAATTAGTAAAATTTTATGTTAAGATGATGAACTTTGTCTAGGATTAGGAAGGCTCTCCCCAACGTCGTGGGTAACTTCCTTACCTGGGAGATATAATCAACTTGGCAGTATTATTTTACAATGCTTATAAGTTTATAGTATGTTGGTTATTAATATTGAAGAGTTCACTGATTAATAACAACATAATAAACTTACGGCCCTTAAAATATTGAGGTTAGCTTTTCCAAACATAAAGTACTTATTAGCCCTTAATTAATGATAATAGGGCATGCCTCCGCAGGGTATTGTCATTAACTTTGGGAGATAAGGTGAAATTGCGAATTTTGCATACTTAGTTTGGTTGTACTCAACAAAATCATCAAAAGCGTTTTGGATTTTTGAAGCAAGAAATAGTTAAGCATGTGATGTTTTCCTATCTAAACAAGAATTATAAAGTGTTATAATTAGTAAAGAGTTTACTTACCTTGAGAATGTAACTTTAAGATAAGGCCTCCGTCTACTTAGCGTTGCATGTTGATAGGATCTTGTACTCACTTATTCAAATTGGGACATTAAAAGTTGAATGAAGTGTCAAACCTAGAAACCATTGCATGGTTTAAGGTTGTTTCATAAACATAAATTGAACTTTGCCTTTTATTTTTCCTGTCTAGAGGTACTATGAATAACAACAACAACAACTCTGGATTCAACATTCGCCCTTTCCTTGAGAAGGATACGTTGAATGGAGAAAATTTCCTTAATTGGGAAAGGACCCTAAGACTCGTTCTGAGGTCGGAGGGTAGAGAGGATGTCATACAAAACCCACTTCCAGTAATAACTGATGAATCTACTGAAGCCGAAAAACGTCGTGCTAAACAGGCCAATGAAAGGTCTATACCAATCACTTGTCTAATGGTGGCATCCATGGAGCCAGACCTCCAAAAGAGGTTCGAAACCAAGGATGCCTACACCATTATGCAAGAGCTGAAGGCCATGTTTCGGAAACAGGCGCGAACTGAGAGGTATGAGACTAATAAGGAGATCTTAGAATGTCACTTGAAGCCGGGTCAAGCTGTTGGCCCACATGTTTTCAAAATGCTGGGCCTTTTTGAAAACATAGAAAGACTTGGTTTCCCTTATAGGGAACAGTTGGCTACTGACATCATTCTCCACTCATTGCCTGACAGCTTCAATCAGTTCAGGATGACTTTCAACATGAATGAGTCTGAAAAGACCTTGCAAGAGTTGCATGGGTTGCTCGTCAATGCTGAGAGGAATCTTCCTAAAGAACCAATGAAATAAGTTTTGATGGTTCAAAAGGGAAAGAGTTTTAAGAAGAAATGGGCAGGCAAGAAGGACAAAGACAAGAAAGTTGCCATTGCTCCTGAAAAACCTAAGCCGACCGTTAAGCCAAAAGCAGCTGCGGAAAGCAAGTGCTTCCATTGTGAAAAGATAGGTCACTGGAAGAGAAACTGCCCCAAATACTTGGAGGAAAAGAGGTCGGGGACTTTTACCTCAGGTATTTATGTTATAGAAATCAATTTGACTTCTACTTCTTTATGGGTATTAGATACCCGCTGTGGTTCTCACATTGGTAACGATGTGCAGGGACTAAGAAGACGTCGAAGGCTAGCAAAGGGCGAGGTAGAGATTCGCGTTGGAAATGGAGCAAGAGTTGCTACACTTGCCATTGGAAGTTATAGTCTACATTTACCATCTGGATTGATTATAGAAACTAAATAAATGTTATTTTGTTCCGTCAATTACTAAGAACCTTATTTCTGTTTCCGTTTTGGATGATGAAGGTTTTTGTTTTGAAATAAAGAACAAGTGTCGTTCCATTTCCTACAATAATATGTTCTATGCTAGTGCAAAATTGAATAATGGCTTATATGTATTAGATAGGTCAGTACAGGTCTATAACATAGATAGCAAGAAATGAAAATCGAATGATTCAAACCTAACTTACATTTGGCATTACCAAATGGGTCATATAAACCAAAAGCGCATCCAAAAGTTACAACATGATGGAATTCTTCCATCATTTGACTTCGAATCTTTTGATGTATGTGAGTCATGCTTGTTGGGGAAAATGACTAAATCACCTTTTACTGGAAAGGGTGAAAATGTAACATCCCGGAAATTCCTCTAATTTGAAAATGTAATATAATAAATAATTTAAGGAAACTCCAAAGGTACTACGCCGCGATAATTAATAATAATCACCGCAAGGCTAAAGGTTCTAACTGAAATAAATAGTCAATAAGGTTTAACTAATCAAACTAGAATCTAAATAATTATTACAGACTGAAATAAAATACTAAAGTCAAAAGAATAACAACGGAAGTCTTATTAAACCTACTAACGTATAACTAAATCCATCGCACTATTTAACCCAACCTTGAGCTAACCACCTTCAAGTCCCTGTACGTTGAACACTATAGTATCAGCCAAAAGGCTGAGCAAGATTTCATACTGTACTAAAACAAAACTATCCAATGTGCAGGTAAGATATATAGGAATATCTTACAAATTCATTTCCAACCTGTACAAATTCATTTCCAACCTGTATAAATTAAATATATAAAATAAAACAACCTTCCAATAAATCTCAACTTTCAACTTTATTTCTTTCTAAAACAATCCTGTAAATACATTTAAAATGTAACTGTTTTGAAACCTTTGAGTAGGAAGTATTAAAGTCCAATGAGCTAGCTAGGCTCACGAGACAAGTAAACACCAAAGCCCCTAGTATGCATACCCCTAACTTGATAATGAACCAATAAGAAAGACAAATGGCAAGTGTATTGATCAACATACACCCAACTACTAAATAATGGTTGAGACAAAGCTCAACCTACTTCCAAATCCGAGGAATACCGCTTACCGGCAACCCCACAAAAATATTCTTATAAAACATGATAAAACATAATTAAGTAAACATAGAAACATTCTAGTTTACTCAAAACCTGTAGCAATGAGGAACATCCTCCTTTTAAATCTCAACTTGGTATATGAGGAACTTCCTCCCTTTTGAATCTCATAAATAAATCTCATTTTTCTTTCACAATAAATATCGTCAAAACGATTTAAATCTCATTATATTGTAAAAACTTTTAAATCTCAATATATAAATAATGTAAAACTCTTTTTAAAATCTCAATATATAACCACACAAAACCTTTTTAAAACTCAATATAAACTTTAAACCAATATCATCCAATTCTCAAAATAATCTGTACAAGTCTTAGTAAGAAATCTTACATTTTCCGCAACCACAACCAACCAAACTCTATCTCGCGTCAATAAGGTTCTTCTACGAACCCACAATCTACAATATAATAAAGTATAGTATAAGTCATTTGACTATACTTCACATAATTCACATATAAGACATGTAACTAGTTAATGAGCTTGACTAATTTGAAAAACGACTAAACGTTCTACGAACACAAAAGTCAACAGAAGTCAAATTGGTCAAGTTTGGTCAACAAAAGTCAAACTGATTTTGACTCTATTATCATCGATATTATTTTCCCACTAACTAACTCCTTCTCATTCACCCTACACCAACAATAATGTCATACAACAAGCTCACCATATACAATCATTCAACTATAATTCGGCTTGGGGTTAAAACTAACAACTTACAACTAATCCAATATACTCAAGAATTTCAAAATAACATTTAAAGTCACAATAACTATAATAATCTAAACTATATTTCAACTAATAAATCAAAATAAGAAACTAACCACCAATCTAATATAACAAGAATTCATACTAATTTTAAAAGTATAATTTTTTGCAAACTAAACTCATAGATATGCTAATTAACTCGAATTAATCATAAAACATAAGCCAATTAAACAAATTGAGTAAAGTATAAATTTCCCCAAATCAATTTTCTCAAGAACCCTAAATTAACAAAAACCACAATTCGAAAATCAACACATAAACTGAAATTAAAACATGGGAATAAATCTTACTTGATTAAGGGAGTAATAGGAATAAATAGAGTGTAAAAAAGATCTCAAATTTCCGCCTCTTTCATCCGAGATTCGACCCAAAAAGTGTAAAACCAAGACCCCTTTTTTTTTTGCCTTCGAAATTGCACGGAAGATAATGCTGATGATGATTAGTGATGATAATGTAAGATGGGTGGTAGTAGTTATGATGTATGGTGATTGGCTAAGCAATATATGAGGGTTTTGTTGGTGTTTGGATTTAATATGATGGAGAAGATGGAGAAAGCAATTAGGCAGGAATAGCAAGCAGCGATTGAGGTGAGTTTATGGGTTTTTAATTATTTTTTTCCCTTTTTCTTTTATAGTTAGGTTTAATGAAACCTAATGGATATTTAACCTAATCAAATTAGGGATAGGTTTTGGGCTAATCTAAGATAAAGCCAAAGTAGGGAAGAAAATAATTTTATAAATGACTAATTTAAATTATTTTATAAAATAATTTAATATAAATATTTACTAACAATATATAAAAATATGGGGTGTTACAGAAAAGGCTAGTGATCTCTTAGGCCTCATATATACAGATGTTTGTGGGCCTATGAGCACAAAAGCTAGGGGAGGGTTTGCGTAGTTCATCACCTTTACTGACGATTTAAGTAGATATGGGTATGTCTATTTAATGAAACATAAGTCGGAATCATTTGAAAAGTTCAAAGAATTCCAAAATGAACTACAAAATCAACTTAGTAAGACAATAAAGGCATTGTGATCCGATCGTGGTGGCGAATATTTGAGCTAAGAATTCGATGATCATTTGAAAGATTGTGGAATACTTTCACAATTGACTCCACCAGGAACTCCACAATTAAACGGTGTCTCCGAAAGGAGGAATCGAACTCTATTAGATATGGTTCGATCAATGATGAGTCTTGCTGATCTTTCGATTTCTTTTTGGGGATATGCTCTCGAAATAGCTGCACACACACTAAATAGGAGCCCGTCAAAGGCTGTAGAAAAGACTTCATATGAGATGTGGAATGGAAAGGTTCCAAACTCATCATTTCTTAAGCTCTAGGGTTGTGAGGTCTACGTAAAGCGGTTACTGTCAGACAAACTTGCACCAACATTAGATAAATGTCTCTTTGTGGGATACCCAAAAGAGACAAGGGGTTATTACTTCTATAACCGTCAAGAGAACAAGGTATTTGTTGCTCGTGATGGTGTCATTCTTGAAAAGGAATTTATTTCCAGAAAGACAAGTGGGAGTAAAATAGTTCTCGAAGAAATTCGAGATGAGCAACAACTGGATGTGGTTCACACCATGTCAGAGACGGCCCGACAAGATGAAAGTCAAGTTCAGGAGATGACGTATTCAACGCGTGAACCTCCTACCGTCCCACTTGAATCTAATTCAAGCGAAAATCTTCAAGATGTTGAAGAGAATATTTCTATTGATGCTCAAGCCCCGCATAGGTCAAGTAGACCCAGGATTCCAAACAAAAGGTTGGTTGATTTCCTGTTAACTGAAAACTCTGAAATAATGATTTTGGAGAATTCAGAGCCTACTACCTACAAACAAGCTTTGACGAGCCCAGACTCTGAGAAATGGCTTGAGGCCATGAAATACGAAATAGACTCCATGTCTGACAATAAAGTTTGGACCCTAGTGGACTTGCCTGATCGGGGTTACACCTATTGGATGCAAGTGGGTGTTCAAATTGAAAACAGACAAAGATGGAAACGTCTATGTCTATAAAGCAAGACTGGTTGCAAAAGGATTCATACAAGTTCATGGTATAGACTATGACGAGACCTTTTCTCCAGTAGCAATGCTTAAATCGATTCGGATACTTTTAGCGATTGCTGCATATTACGATTACGAAATTTGGCAGATGGATGTCAAAACCGCATTCTTGAATGGGTTCTTGAATGAGGATGTGTATATGACACAACCTGAGGGTTTTGAGGATCCAGAAAATCCTAAAAAGGTTTGCAAGCTTCAGAGATCCATTTATGGATTGAAGCAAGCATCTCAAAGATGGAATCTTCGATTCGATGAGGCAATCAAACAGTTTGGTTTTCTCAAAAGCGAAGAAGAATCTTGTGTCTACAAGAAATTTAGTGGGAGTAGTTTAGTCTTCTTGGTTCTGTATGTAGATGACATACTACTCATGGGAAATGACATACCAATGCTTGAGTTAGTCAAGGAATGGTTGAAAAGTTGTTTCTGTATGAAGGACCTTGGAGAGGCTGAGTACATATTGAGAATAAAAATCAATAGAGATAGGTCTCGAAGGATGATTGGACTAAGTCAATAAACTTATAGTGATAAAGTTCTTGCAAGGTTCAACATGGAAAACTCGAAGAGAGGATTCGTTCCCATGTCACATGGCATATCGCTTAGTAAGAGTCAGTGCCCGACTGAGCCTGATGAGTTGAAGTGAATGAATGACATACCTTATGTCTCGGCTATAGGATCTATCATGTATGCCATGATAAGTACTCGACCAGATGTTGCATACGCCTTGAGCATGTGTAGCAGATTCCTAGCAAATCCAGGTGATGCACACTGGACTGCAGCTAAGAGCATCCTTAAGTACTTGAGAAGAACTAAAGTCATGTTCTTAGTTTATGGAGGAAAAAATGAGTTGGTTGTTAAAGGTTATCACCTTATTCGCGAGATAGTTGACAGAAAGGATGTCAAAATCTGCAAAGTTCACACGGATGAGAATGTGGCTGATCCGCTTACTAAACCTCTACCTCAACCCAAGCATGAAAGTCACGCTAGGGCTATAGGCTTGAAGCAAATGTTAGAACGGCTTTAGATTGTATTATGTTACAATGTACAGACGTGGTTTTGCTATTTTATGTTTATGAAAAATAAAGTTTTATCTTATTTAATTTTGGTTTAGTATTAAATAAAATGTCCAAAAATATTCTTGAATTCAATGGTTTTGTCAAATATGTGATTTGATGAATGAAACACCATAAGTGAACTGAATTCATAGAATATTCATGTTCCTAATCCAAGTCATTAAATTGGACATAAATGACTTATTAAAGGATTAGCATATAAGATTGATTGATAAAGTTGTTTCATGGGCTATAGGAACATACAGATGTTTAGTCAATCATATGGATATGTATATTTGATACATGATTGAACTGACCTACTTAGAAGTTTGAATAACTTCGTAATTATTTGTGGATTCCTAAGAGTGGAACACTACTTAGCTTAATGATTGGTATAACTTTGATGTTGTCAAACGCCATGCCGTAAAAGGGGACCATAAAGGCAGCATTCGGGTTGTGCTAAAAGTTGAGTGGGAGTTTTGGTTGCCACAAGATTGAAAAGGTCCTCCTATTAAGATAGGATGGGTGTTTTGGCCTCTTGAAGAGTGAGAATTGAAAATGCATGGCCGTGCTTAAATGGATTATAAGATAATCATTTGTTTAGCAATTCGAACTCGGATTTCAAGAAATAATTTGAAGATTAGTATGGATAACATAAGAGATATGATCATACTATCAAATTAGACACTAAGAGACTTTAGGAATTTGAATATTGCACACTCGTCTCAGACAAGTGGGAGATTGAAGGAATTGTGTCCTTGACTCTAATGCAATTACTAAATATAATATGGATCGTATTATGGAGATAATAATTCTTTTAATTGGGTCGTCTTTATGTCTTGCTAGAGAACGCTATAGACCTTTGGGTTAGTAAATAATAAACCCGAAGCCCACTTAAATGGATCCTACAAGGTCACACATAATATTTGGATCAACAAAAGAGAAACCCATAGCCTATAAAGGCTATAGGGTAGTCGGCCCAAGAGGGAGATGAGAGGAGATTAATTGACTTAATTATTCCTATATAAAGGTCATGCAGTCAGAAAATAAGATAGAGTATCTCTCATTATTTTCTCCTGCTCTTTCTCTCTCTCAACTAACATTACTCCATAAAAGAAGAAAGCTTTCTTCCTTCCAACTAGCATTGGTGGAGTGTTGATCCAAATTGATGGACTAAGTAGAGGAATCACGTTTGAGATTCTTTCTCCAAGATCGTTGGCTATACTTTGAAGTATTCAATCCCGCCATACCAGTTGAAATCACGCATCAAGAGGTTGGTAATTAATTATTTTATGATCCTTAATTATATGTGCATGAGATCCTGTATTAGGTGCTTATGAATTAGATTCATGAAATTCCGCTTATAGTACCTATCCTGCTCTTTCTCTCTCTCAACTGACATTACTCCATAAAAGAAGAACGCTTTCTTCCTTCCAACTAGCATTGGTGGAGTGTTGATCCAAATTGGTGGACTAAGTAGAGGAATCACGTTTGAGATTCTTTCTCCAAGATCGTTGGCTACACTTTGAAGTATTCAATCCCGCCATACCAGTTGAAATCATGCATCAAGAGGTTGGTAATTAATTATTTTATGATCCTTAATTATATGTGCATGAGATCCTGTTTTAGGTGCTTATGAATTAGATTCATGAAATTCCGCTTATAGTACCTATAATCCTACAGGTATGAGGGAATTTAGATGAAAGAGTTGACTTAGTTGCGGCAAACGTTCAACTTCATATAATAACACAGATTGATTGCAACAAGGTTCGGGAAGGACGTTGCCAAATTCGTTGCCTAACTTTGCAATTTGATGTTGTTATAACCCTCAATAGAAATCTCTCTACGATCACGGTGGGGTTCAAGGCCTTCTAGCAATCTTTCATCAACAATCAATGGCCTACGAACACACCTTAATTGATGGTCATAACCAATATTCTCGTGTAATTGCAGGGCCTTGATATGTTTCTTGTTTAACAAACATCCTCCACTCTCGGCATCATATGAATAACCATATGAAAATTTAATGTAGAGGTTCCCTTTAAGATTAATCAGGGACGTCAAATCGTTGAGCTGACCATATTGGACTTGGTTGGAACTTCCTCCACCCAAAACAAACATTTTTAGTGTGCTAAGACCAATCATACTACCCATTCTTGTTGGCATATAATTCAATGCATCACAATCACTTATATGCAAGTTACTAAGATTAACTAACTCCCTCAAGTTCTGTGGAAACTCCTTTAACATACGACAACGAGATAAGTTTGATACTTGCAAGTTATGAAGCTTGGACATTGAATTAGGTAACACCTCCAGCTGATTTCCCGAGAGATCAAGATACCTTAAGTGTGTTAAGTTTTCAAATGTATTGTGTATAGACTTTATGCCAAAACTATCCAAGTCCAATACCCTTAAACGCCTACAATTTCCAAGCAGATCACCAACAATAGAGCCTCCTTCTACTCCGCCGAAGAATAAAGGTTTAAGGAATGTATGCAATGTCCTCAAATTGCCTAATGTATCACTAAGACAGTTTGGGAAGGTGCGTTCACCAACCATAGATACATGACGTATTTTCTCAGTTATTTGGCTCGTGTTAGGATCCATCACCATGACTGACTCTTGTCCTGCTACTTCTTGTGCGAGATCATGAATCAAATCGTGCATTTTAACTGATTTAATATCACCAGAGGCATCTCTTTCAATGTCTTGAAAAAAACATCTATGCAATAAGTTTGCAAAGCATTCGTCACCAACATCTTCTATTTTCCATGTGTCATTCGAACATTCAAGACATCTTTGTGCTAACCAAAGATAGATCAAGAGTGTTTTCTTGACTTTATGATCCCTAGGCAAGAGAGCACAATAGCTAAAACAACTCTTTAATTGTGGAGACAGATGATAGTAACTAAACTTCAATATTGGCATAATCTCATCCTCACCTTGTCCCATTTCGGCCAAGTTAAGTGTTTGAAATGACAACCACTTGATTTTGTCTTGATCATACAACAACCTGCCTATAACCCTTATGAATAGAGGAACATTTGCACATTTTTTAACAATGTTTTTACCAATGTTAATAAGGTCATCATCTACCTCCTTATTCTCTTGGTCAAATTTTATTGTTTCAAACAAACACCAAGAATCTTTATCTGACAAACCTTTAAGCTCGTGTATAAGATATTTGCCTACAACTCTTGCAACTCTTTTTGAGCTGGTAGTAACAATAAGGAAAATTTGTGAAGAACCCCCTACAACTTTCCATTTTTTGGGAATAACCCCATGCAACGTTTTTCTGGAAAAGTAACCCTCAGCAACTTGATAAAGTTATTGGTTGCACCACCAAAAACCTAACGTTGTTAAAACTTCCATTTTATGGGCCCCACTTTTATTCAGTTTATAACAACCTTTTCCCCATCCCCAAATCAACTCAACGGTAAAATTCCAATTGAAGAACCCTAAAAATTGCAACGGTTAAATTTCCCCCAAAAACCCTTAAATTCATGGTCGAAATATACCAGAAGAACAGATTCTTGAAATCGAAGATGGGAAAAAATCAGGTAAGTGTTATTTTTGCAAATTAGGGTTCTAAATTGGAAAAATTGTTTTTAATAAGTCAACCTTTGGCCTGTCTTCTAATATTAAGTTAACCTTTGAGTAATTCACGAATAAGTAAACCTTGTAAACTGATCTTCCAAAATTAAGTCATGACCTGTTGGTAACCAGTTATTGTAGGTGTACGGTACTTGTGGCTTGTTTTGATTGGTTTAAATTTAATTAATTTTTAAAAAAATTTCATATTTCCCCCTTTACCCTCTCTCCTCCCCGTCACTACTGTCTTCCTTCTCTCTCAAACCTCTTCCATGGCCTTCTGCTCACCGCCGACCGTCTTACAGCAGCCACCGGCGACACAGACAACTCGTAGCAAACTATCGTCGGCCGTCCTCTGTTTCCCTTCTTTCCTTCACCCTTCGACCTATCACGCAAACCCAAATCCTCCACCCTTTGTCTTTCCTTCACGTTCTGACCAGCGACGGAGAACGGCTGTGGACTAGAGAAGTGATAATGGGTGGTCGGATTGCTAGAGTGGGAGTAGAGGGTCTTGTGGTTGGTGGTCGGAATTTGGTGTTTTCTGAGTTGGAAGATGGGTTGTGGTGGGTGGCCTGATTCTTATGGTTGGTGCGTTGAGAGAAGAACAGTGTAATAAGGTATGGCAGTTGACCGGAGTTTGAGTGGCTGCCGGATTGGGAGATGGGCAATGAGGTTGTGGGTAGTGGGTGGCCTGATTTTGGGTCGTTGTCGGTTGGGAGATGGAAATGGGGTCATGTGTGGTGGCCTGGTATGGTTTTGGTGGTGGCGGAGTGGTGGGGTCTTTGGTGGCTAGGCTTATGCGGTCAAGTGGTGGGTTCAGCTTGCGGTGAGGTTTGGTGGTGGATTCATTTGACGGTGGGGTTCGGTCGTGGGTTCAGGCGGCATTGGGCTGTGGTTGTTATGGTGGTTGGATGGTGGTCAGGTGGTCCCGGTGGCTCTGGTGGTGGGAGTGGTGAGGGGTGGTAGTAGGAGTGGTAGTGGAGGAGGCCACATGGGTCGTTGGTGGTTTCGGTGGTGGTTAACAAGAGAAATTAAGTAAAAAAAAAATTTACCTGTTATACAAGTCACCGGTTACCTTAACTCGTTAAAAGTTAAAACATATACAAGGTTTACTTGTTCCTGGATTACTCAAAGGTTAACTTAATATTAGAAGACATGCCAAAGGTTGGCTTATTAAAAACAATTTTTCCTTCTAAATTTGGTACTAGGGTTTCAATTCAATCTAGGGTTTCAAAAAGAAGTAATTTAGGGTTTTATTTTGATTGTAAACTGAAATTATGCTTCCCTCCTGCATTTATATATACATAATTTCAATTGTTGATGTAATTTAAGTTGGGATTTTTCTATTTCTGATTTTAATTGATAGGAAATTGTTACCAAATGCAAATGTGGACTTCCAAGAAAAATAATGAAGTCCTGGACAAATGATAACCCTGGAAGAAGGTTTTATGCTTGCATATTTTCTGATCATCACAGTGGCAGACATGGATGTGGCTTTTTTGGATGACATGACTAGAACATGGAGGAATGGCAGAGGGTTGTGATTAATGAGCTGCTGCTGGAGAAAAGGTTTTTGACTCATGAAGTAACATTCTTGAAGAGTGAATTAGGAAGATTTGAAGATGCTAGAGGAAAATGAAGAGGAAAAAAGGTGGAGCATCAGATTCTGGTGTTGGATTTTGCACAGGAATGGTTGTTGGGGCACTTGTAACTGTAGTGCTTGTTAGCTTGATTCTAAGCATCATGCATTAGGTAGTTAGGTTCTCAGTTGATGTTTGATTAGGTTATGGTATCTGTTTGGTGTTGGATTGTGCTATGTTGTTGGTTTTTGGTTATGTTAAGGTAATGTAAGCTGTGTTTTGTGTAAGAACATCATTCCATTCCATATTATGATGAATGTGTAAAGGAACCTGTTATGTGAAATGCAAAACCATCTTATATGAGCAGCATATAGACTTGAATTTTCCCAAAAAATATGCTTAGCTACTTGATGTTCAACACAAACTGGTTACATTGCTTAAAATCACAAACTAACTAAATTGTTCAGAACACAAACTAACTAAATTGTTTAGAACACAATCCACAATGTTTAAACTTCATTAGTACATCAAAAAAACATCCTTCAACTATTTCTTAAAATTAGAGTTGCACTAAACATCCTTCAACTTTTTCTATGTTGGCTTCAAAGGCAGCTTCTCCCTAAATGCAACCTTCCCAGCTGTGTTGGTGCAACTTTTTGCTTTGTTTCAACTTTGACAGGGGGTTTTGGAATCATTGTTTGGCTTGACTGAGAGGGTTGATACATCATTGGTTGACTTGACTGAGATGAATAGAGGTAGGTTTGTTGACTGAGCTCATGTGAGGGTGGATACACCATCTTCTCAGTTGACTGAGAGGGGGGAAATTGTTGAGTTTGATGGACATTTGCAGATGTACTAGCTTCATTAACATTTGGGGCACATAATTCATCTACAAATCAAATAAATAAACAAGTTAGACACAACATATAACAACTATACCTGAAAAAAATGAATAAAATAAAATGAGATGATAATTACTTGAGCAGATCTGATCTGGTTTTTCCTTCTGTTAGCCACCACCCATGGATCATTTGAAGCAGGCCTGCCACCAGAATTACTTGGAGCATTTGTTTTTGATGGATTCTTGCACTTTTGTATCTTGTGCTCATATTGTCCACATTTAGAGCATTTCTGTTTGAAACCAGCCTTTGACACTTTCTTACCCTTGCCTTCATCAGTCTCACCAACTTCCTTTTTCCTCTTCTTTGCATTTGGTCTTCCTGGCATTTTTCTAATCAAAGGTGGTAGAGGCTCATGCATTTGGCAAGGTTCCCAATGCTTATAACCAGGCATAGGTCTAATGTGGGAAGAGTAAGCTGCCAAATATACCTCTTTGGTGAAGCACTCATCTACATAATCTTCTGGCCTCCCTCTCTTTGCCATAAGACATGCCCATGCATGTTTACATGGTATACCAGTCAGCATGAAATGATTGCAACTACAATACCTTGTCCTCAGATTCACTATAAGCCTATCATCACTAGTGTCCACCTCCCACTCATCAGCCGTAGAGTGTACTGCTATACAACCCTTAGCACCCTCTTTAATCATATCTAAGACTCTACTTATGTATGGCATAAATCTGCCTTTGTATGTTTGCAAGCCCTCCCATTTTTCTGCATGCCTCTTCATGGTGTACCTCCTTATCCACTCCAAGCAAGTAATAACATGCTTATATCTAGCCTCCTTGATGACACCATTAAATGTCGCACACATGTTATTAGTAACCATGTTGGACTTTGCTGTATTGCTGAATGCATGTCTACCCCAATGCTTAGGTGGAATAGCTTTCAACCATTTATAAGCTTCTTCAGACAATAATCTAACACCCCAAGTTGATTTTCAAAATAGGACTAAACCAACAAAAAATAAAAACAAAAACACCAATCAAATCATAGTTTTGCATTCAAATTAAGAGATATGAAAGTTATGGTGAATTAACTTACCACTTTGGTGGATTTAGAAGCTTTCCAGAAAAAACTCTTTGTATAAAGTGCCACTAAACTTCAGTTTGAAGTTGGCCCACAAATGCCTTACACAGAATCTAACATCAGCCTTAGGTGCAACCCTTGCTATAGCATCTAACAGCCCCTGTAAACATAGCATATACAGTACTATTTATTATAATGTACATATCAAATATTTAACAGCAAGTACCAGTGAGATTAGAATTCAAATGTACCTTTTGCCTATCTGACATCAAAGTCAGACCAACACCTTCAATGTGTTCTGTATCCTTCATCAACAGCTCTAAAAACCATGTCCAGCTTGAAGTGTTTTCAACCTCTACAATTCCCCAAGCAATGGAAAATATGTTGTTGTTCCCATCTTTGCTAACACCAACTAAAATCATGCCTGGATATGCACCTTTTAAGTGACATCCATCTATCCCTATGATTGGTCTACATCCTTTCTTGTAACCAACTTTACATGCCTCTAAACACACATACATCCTACTGAAAGTGGGGGCTGAACTGTTTGTGTTCTCACAACAAATAATGGTTGTGCTACCAGGGTTATATTTCAATATGGCAAATGCATATTGATAAACCTTGGCATACTGCTCATCTGCATCACCATACATAATTTGTTTTGCCCTTGCCCTAGCAAAACAAGCTTTGTAGTATTTTATCTCAATTCCAATGTCCCTATACACCCTCTCAATGAAAGCTTTCAACTTCCAATCTGGATCAGCCTTCCATTCTTGTAAATATTTCTCAGCTAAATAGGCAGATGTGACCTTACTACTAGAATGATAAAACCCATAAGTGTGTTCAAGCCTCACACTTCTTATTTGATACTGATCAGACATAGGCAATTGAATAGCATGCAATTTAAAGTTGCATCTTAAATCATTTTCACTACACTGACAGTAGTAAACTTCCCTTTTTTTTGTTCCAAGGACAATCACACTTATGTCTATAATATACATCAAATCTACCACTTCCATTATGCAGAAAATAGTAATCATACCTATTCTCAATTGAGTGATGCTAAACAGCCAAACTTCAAACCTATAATCAAATTAACTATACCTAACAAATCTGTTTCATTGTTGAAAGTAGGATACTTCTCACCCTCATCATCTAATCCATCTAAACTGCTAGCTTCATCTGTATCATTATCATTTTCAACCACTTTCTCAAAATCCACCTCATCTTCTGTCCACTTTGGATCTTTCTGCTTCTTTCTAACTTTCTTCTTATCAACTTCAAACTCCCTCACAACTTGTCTCAGCACATCCTTAGCTCCTTGGGCATTGAAGAACAACTCATCTTCAACATCCTGTTTTCTGTCCTCCTCCCAAGGTTCATAATCACCATCACTTATATCAGTGCAAGTCCAATCTTCCCCACTTAAATCTTCATTCAACAGCTCTTCATCACCATCTTCAAACAACAATTTTTTTTGAGCTTTCTTTTTCCCTTTTTTTTTTTTTCAACTGCCTTGTTTTTATCTTTCACTTGACACTTATTTTTTGTTTCTATCTGCTTCACTCTTGGTGTAGATCTCTTCTGAACAACTGAGATTCTCTGACTTTTTGAAGGGGAATTCAGATTTGGAGAGGCTGGTTTGATGATAGGTGGGGCTGGTTTGATGATAGGTGAGGCTGGCACTACAACAAAGTTAACCATAAGTAACACCCAAAAAGTGTTATCTTTAGTGTAAAAAATGTTACATATGCTAATAGGTAACACTTTGATGGGTGTTACATCTGCCTATGTTACCTATGCTCATAGGTAACACTTTTGCAATTCTATGGTAACACTTTTACAAGTGTTACTTAATATCCACTTATGTAACACTTTTAATTCCTATTGTAATACATTGAAAATGTTACCTTTAATTTCTTATGTAACACTTTTTGTATCATTGGTAACATTCTATTGTCATGTAAATGACCTATAGTAACACTTTATTTAACTTTAAGTATCACTTTTTGTTATTTTATGTAACATCTTGTCAATTATTAGGTAACACTTTTTCTTTAGGTAGAAAGCTGATAATAATAGATTTAATAACTAAACAACAACAACAATAACAGAAACAAAAACAATGACAATAATATATTCAAGAAACTACGATATTGATAAATGAATTATATAATTATTATAATGATAATTTGTACACTTATACATATTAGCTAATATCAATCTAAATTTAAAGTTTGCTCAAATAGTGAGGAACAATACGTTTCATATAAACCATAACGATCCAATTCAAAAACAATACAAAACTAAGTCTAATGATTTGATATCTTTTTCCAACAAAAATATCTATAAAGGTGTTGATGTCATCTTCAGCCTCTTGATCCTCTTCATTATCCTATAAAAAATATTAAATACAAGTGTCTTAGCAAATATCACTATATCAGTAAGCCTAAAAAGATAATAATGTGGAAGAAAAGCATAATAGAAGAATCCTTACATGATTTTGCTCTTAGTCACTTGTGCCTTCATAATTTTGTACGTGTTCTTGTATATGATATACTTGTTTCCTGTATTGGCCTAAAAATTATCAACCAACAAGGAAACATTTATCCTCAGGTTTGATATATGATATACCTGTTTCCTTGCACTCCTTTTAACAGTCGAGCAAGCAACTTTCTAGAATTCCAGCTTTGTTAGATCTAAAATGTCAAAACCAAAAATGGAGTTGTTCAATTTTACCCAGATATAAAAGGCTATAAGAACTGATTTAATGGATAAGGTTATTTAAATTCAGATAAGAAGAGAGAGAGGGGCTATTCGTCATCTAAAACTGGTTCAAATCTAAAGCGTAGTAACATTTTCTTTTACCCTCTTTTTCACCCAAAAGAACATCGTAATGTTACCAATACCAATCACGACTTGACTGAGCAAGTGGCAATGGCAACAAAACTAACTGAAAGATAAGCACAAACATGTATTTCCACATAAATCAGTCACAAACAACCAAACAACCAGATTGGACAGTCATCTGAGCTTCCACTAACATTCTGCAACATAGAGAAAAAAGGAATTAGATAAATAATCTTTCCATTGTACCAATGATGCAACGTTAATGTAAAAATTGAACTAGTTACATCTCTATTTCCAAAATAATACCATCATTGGTGTTTCCGAAGTTAATATTTTGAATTTGATGAGATCAAAGCAAAGGAAGTCAGTGAAATTTTGAATAAAGTTGCCTGAGCTAGACAACAACATAAGAAGAGAGATAGATTAATTACTTCACATGAATGGTTGATCATATTATTAGCAACACTTCCTGCCCGAGTAGCATCAATGACACGCTTATCATCAATCCTGAACATATAGGTCACCCGCAAACAATATTAGACAAATTAAAAAAATTGTGTTACAAATATTACAATATATAGACAGTAGATATAAGTCTCTTATATATAGGCACCAAGAATAATAAAATAGTATACCAATATACAATGAAAGTTTAGACTACAGTAGTGAAATAATGCAGATTACTCAAAATAATTAGCTACAAATCAACAAGAATGCTATCATGTATCAATGATATAACCATCTTGATTCTAATATGATCAACACTCAATACCCATTACTAATGGAGGAAATCGGGAGAGAGATGGTTACCTTAGTATTAATGAAGTTTTTGAGAACTTCTTTGTAGCATTAATGCAGACTCTTCAACCTAAGTGATGGATATCGGAGTTGCAGATAGAGCAACTTAAAGCTCATATGTATTCTGATCTGAAGGAGTTGGAATACGAACTTGAGGATGTTAAGACTCTAACTCAAGCCCTAATAATTAAGGAGAGGAAGTGTAACGATGAGTTGCAGGATGCGCGTAAGGAGATGATATCTATAATACCTTTAGGTTGTTCTGTATTGGTGTACCACTAATGATAATGCGATGAGAATAGGGTATTCCAAGTAGACTCTTGGCACTCTGTGTACTTGGATTCTTTATGAGATGACCCCAAAGAGATTATAAATCAACAAAAACAAAATAAGATACATGTTATACAAACAAGATGTACACCAAACAACACCGAGCAAACTCTCATATTTTACAGAGTGAAGTGTATATTAGAGAATATTTAAGAAAATGCAAGGTAGAGATATACGATAAACATGTAGAATATGTACCTCCATACTCATGACAAATTGTTCTGCAAAGTGTATATACAATAAAATTTCTACAAATTGCAAGGTATGAAAGTTATATGATAAACATGCAGCATATGTAAAATATAAAGGTTGGTTTTAACTCCTAATTGTCATGATAAGCTCATCATTTCATCAACGCGCCTAACTAAGCAAAGTACTGCTCCATAGTGTGAAGATCATACATAATGCTCATCATTCCATGAATATGAGCATGAAACGTACATACATCCTTAATACAATAAGTTCTAACAATAAACTAGGGGAATTAATGATTAAGCTTATCATGAATAAACCAAGTAAAAACTACCAATAAAGGTAATTAACCACTAATCAAGGATTAATCAAGATTAATTAACCCTAATCAGGTTGTAAGTAAGAGATAAGCAATAAAAATGATTACCTTGGACTAAATAAGAAATTTAAAAGAAGAGAAAGAGTAAAGACAAAACAATCAATAAAGGTAATTCAAACTAGGGATAGATATCTTATTGATAATTTAGGGTATAATCACCAAATACAGTCCTCACTCATTCAAGAGGATGAGGAACTCTCCACCGTTTGTTTCTCTCTTCACTAATTTCTGGATGCCATTATCTCACTACCCTACTATTTATTATACACAAAAGCTTCCTTCTCCCTAACTCTAATTCCAAACTCTCTTCAAGATGAATAGCCTTCCCATAGCTATTCCAACTAACTCTGGCAGCTAAGTGCCCGTATGAGAGTCATTGATTTCTTCCCTCCCTTAGCAGATCTTAGCGAAGGACACTTATGTTGGTGCCTTGCTGGAAAAATACAATTATATGGAAAGCAACAACCTTAAAAGAAGCTCATACAGTTAGACTGGCTTTATCATGTCATCAAGACCTTTATACTTAACCTAATTACCTTTTATAATTGTGTATATAATCTTAACATTTTGCTAGATCTGTTAGAGTCTGGAAGGTCGAAGAATATTCGCACGTTTTGACATTGTTGTTGAGCTTGGGCATACAACCTACTTTGATATTTTTTAACATGAACAAAAATTTTACTCGTTCGAACGTCGCATCAGATTTTGTAGTTATAGTTACTCATCAGAAAACTTACTCTGCTGCTAATACTATAAATATCTAGTAAACAGCAACAACTAAGCATAAGTTATGGTGCCGGGAAACCATAAACCAAGCACATAGAAACACTTACAGGGGGGAATACATTCTCAACGCCTACACCAGCGATGATCCTCCGAATCCGGAAGGTGGTATGGATCCCTGCATTTTGCCTAGATATCACAAAACTGAGAGTCAAGGGTGGCACAGTTAACTACAAAACTAAAAGAGCTTCTTTTCTTTTTTGAAGCAAAAAAAGCAAATCTTTCAATTCCTAAGCATAGATTGCAAAACAGCACAAAAGAAGCTTATTTCTTTTATATAACTAGCACCTTGATACAAACACAAGCTATCACTTAGAGATAGTGTAATCTGTACATTCCAGTTGATTCAAACTAAGGAAGAAGCTCTAAAAACAGTTTTTGCTGTGAAATCAGAGACAAAGGAGACATCTCATAGAGCATTATCCATGTAAATGATCACCCAAAAGCAAGAACAGCTAAAAAGGAACGTGTTGCAAGAAATATAAGGTGAGGTATAAGTTGATATGGAACAATTATCATTCAAAAGTCCCTAAATTCCCAATAATATATAAGAATGCCTAAACTCCTAAATTCAAAATTCTAATTCACAACCAAGCATTAATCAATTAAGATGGAACAATTCTAATTCAAAAATCCCTAAATTCATAATTCTAATTCACAATTGATAAGAATGCAATGAAAGGAAGAAAATTGACCACTTACGGCTTGAAGCACCAGCCTTGAAGCACCAGATACCCACGACTGCCATCGGCACCACGCCTGGGAGCAAAGAAATTGAGCGCCGAGATGGAGTTCGATGGTTCTGCGAGAGGTGTCTATGAAGAAGTCTGCCAAACCTAGAAATTAGTGAAGAATTGTTTTTAATTGTTTAACAAATACAATAGCGGCTGATTCCCAAAAAAAAACGTTTACCGCCTTATTGCATTGTTAATTTTGAGAATAACCGCCTAATGAAGTTTCTAATTTTGAAAAAAAATGGTATAAATTATATTTTAAAAAATAAAATATATATAAATATGTAACACTTTAAAAGTGTTACTTTAAATGTTGCTAATTTCAAAAGTGTTACCTTGAAATGTTACTTGGTTAATAGTGTTACTATAAAGTGTTACCTATTTTTAAAGTGTTACAATAAAGTGTTATTTATTGGTAAAGTGTTACAAAAGTCCTACGTTTGTAAACAAATAAATTGTCAATTGAAAAGTGTTACCATTGTATGTTACCTAAAGCTAACTTTGTTGTAGTGTGGTTTGATAGTGGGAGAGGGTGGTATTGTTATAGGGTTTGAGCTCTCACCTAAATCAGTGGGGTTTTCTAAAAATACAACCTCTGCCAACCTTCTGCTTCTTCTAACTGGGGATAGTTTTTTGGAGGTGGGTTGGATCTCTGTTTTGGGCTTCACAAGTAGGCTTTTTTGATGTCTTTTGATAATGCTTCAGAAGTTGGGATGCGCTGTGATGTTGTTGCTACAACTAAGGCTGATTTGCTTCTCAAAGTAGGCCCAACAACATCAGGTTTGCACTCATCCATCACATACAATACAACTCTATTATTTATATCTTTGCTTTGGCAAAATTCCTCAAAATCAGAATCACTACAAATTTTCTTTCTACCATTTGTCAAGTTCCTCCCAGGAAGCCTATGCCACATACTGGAATTTTCATGATCCTCAAAACCAACAGTTTTCTTTGCATCCAATACAACCCCCCTCATAGTTACCATATCCATTTCTATTAGTTTAACAGGTATACCCTCCTTAACAAAACCTCCACATATTCTGTCCTATGAGTCCTATGTAGGAAATGTCCCCCCATATGAATTTCAAGTTGTATGTGATGATATGTCCTACAACAGTTAGCAAAGGAAAGCAGTATTTTAGATATTTTGTTTTATTTTATACCAAACTATGAAATCCAAACAGCAATTCTATATAGCTACTTCATATTAACAACAAAGCATTTTAATTGAGATTCTAATGTAGTTAATTCAACAATTAACCCTAATTCCAATGTCTACACAGATTAGGATTTCAGTTTCCCCAATTGAATACACCATTTTCGAATTAGAAATTGCACAATGATACTTTATAGCCAGCAACCACAACAACACAGCAATAATTAATTGTAATGGTGTGTTAAACGAAGCTTAAATAAACTAATTGAATAGTGCAAAGTGAATTACCTTGTTTTGGCTCCTTTTTCACGTTTTACTGCACGAATTTTCTTCTCATTTCCAGCCTTGACCACACTAGATTCCATAGAGTACAAAAACCCTAACGTTTTACTCAGAAAACGACGAATTTGCAGGCAATGGTGGCGTCACTTTGTTGAATTCTCAGAGGAAAGAGATGGAAACCAAAGGTTGAAATTGAATTGGTAATGAAGAAGAGAGAGAGAATACAATTGGTGTTAGAATAACTGAGGGATAGAATAGTAATTTCTATGAGTTTTTGGGAGGGAATGAATAAAAGTGGGGCCCACAAAACGGAAGTTACAACAACGTTAGGTTTTTGGTGGTGCAACCAATAACTTTATTAAGTTGTTGGGGGTTATTTTTCCAGAAAAAAGTTGCATGGGGTTATTCCCAAAAAATGGAAAGTTGTAGGGGGTTCTTCACAAATTTTCCTAACAATAATTCTACTCCCCCTTGCACCTAAATGCAAGAACTCCGTCAACTTGGCCCAATCATTTCGACACTCATTCCATACATCATAAAACAAGAAAGTATCTATACAACGCTTCTCGATTAAGCTCAGTACTCTTTTCAACTGTAACACCCCTAAAATTCCGCTACTTTAAAACATAGTATAATAAATAATTTAAGGAAATTCCAAAGGTGCTACGCCGCGATAATTAATAATAATCACCGCAAGGCTAAAGGTTCTAATTGAAATAAATAGTCAACAAGGATTAAATAATTAAACTAACTAGAATCTAAATAATTATTACAGACTGAAATAAAATACTAAAGTCAAATGAATAACAACGGAAGTCTTATTAAACCTAATAAAGCATAAATAAATCCATCGCACTCTTTAACCCAACCTTGAGTTAACCTCCTTCAAGTCCCTGCACATCGAACACTATAGTATCAGCCAAAAGGCTGAGCAAGATTTCATACTGTAATAAAAAAAACTATCCAATGTGCAGGTAAGATATATAGGAATATCTTACAAATTCATTTCAAACCTGTACAGATTAAATATATAAAATAGGAAAAATTGTGAATAACCACCTGCACGATACACCTATTTCAAAATAACCACCCCATTTTTGTTTGTGTTTAAATAACCACCTCTCGTTTCCTTAACTTTTTCAAATACCCACCTGTTAACGGAATTTTCTAACGCCGTTAAGTGTGATGCCCAAATTCTTACTAAATTATCCTAACTCCCTCCAATATTTCACTAATTACCTTACTAATCTATAATTTGATTGGTCAAATCATGATTAACTTTTTTAAAAACTTTTTTTAATTCAATTTTACAATTTTTTAAACTATATATTTTTGATATATGACACGGTAACAGACACAAATTTCAAGATAATATTTAATCGCGTTTTAATACTCAAGACGATGTTTTTTCGAAAAACGGACACCACCATATGCCCTTTACGGGCACGAATTTTGAGATTCCCGACGAAACGAGTACCTACAAGCCGACTTTTCGAGCACGTACTTCGAGACGCCTTTTTCGGACGGAATACAAAGTTTTTTCGAAAAACGGACACTGGCTTGTAGGTACGGCGGTGTCCGTTTTTCGAAAAAATGTGTTCCATCCAAAAAAATTGTCTCGAAGTACGTGCCCGAAAATCCGGCTTGTAGGTACTCGTTTCGTAGGGAATCTCAGAATTCGTGCCCATAAAGGGCGTACGGTGGTATTCGTTTTTTGAAAAAACGTCGTCTTTAGTATTAAAAACGCGATTAAATATTGTCTCGAAATTTTTGTGTCCATTACCGTGTCATATATCAAAAAATTATAGTTTAAAAAATTGTAAAATTGAATAAATTTTTTTAAAAAAATGTTAATCATGATTTGACCAGTCAAATTATAGATTAGTAAGGTAATTAGTGAAATTTTGGAGGGAGTTAAAAAAGTTGAGCCCTAAAACTAACGGTGTTCAGATTTTCCGTTAAGAGGTGAGTATTTCAAAACGTGAACGTAAGTAGAGGTGGTTATTTAATTGCAAAACAATTTGGGGTGGTTATTAATTTTCCAACAATCTCAACTTTCAACTTTCTTTCTTTCTAAAACAATTCTGTAAATACATTTAAAATGTAACTGTTTTGAAACATGTGAGTATGAAGTATTAAAGTCCAATGAGCTGGCTAGGCTCATGAGACAGATAAACACCAAATCCCATAGTATGCATACCCCTAACTTGATAACGAACCAAGAAGGAAGACAAATGGCAAGTGTATTGATCAACATACACCCAACTACTAAATAATGGTTGAGACAAAACTCAACCTACTTCTAAACCCGAGGAATACCGCTTACCGGCAACCCCACAAAAACATTCTTATAAAACATGATAAATCATAATTAAGTAAACATAGAAACATTCTAGTTTACTCAAAACCTGTAACAATGAGGAACATCCTCCTTTTAAATCTCAACTTGGCATATGAGGAACTTCCTCCCTTTGAATCTCATAAATAATCTCATAATTTCTCTTTCACAATATATATCGTCAAAACGATTTAAATCTCATTATGTAAACAATGTAAAACCTTTTAAATCTCAATATATAAAAAGTCTTTTAAAATCTCAATATATAACCACACAAAACCTTTTCAAATCTCAATATAAACTTTAACCCAATATCATCCATTTCCCCAAATAATATGTACAAGTCTTAGTAAGAAATCTTACCTTTTCAGCAACCACAATCAACCAAACTCAATCTCAAGTCAATAAGGTTCTTCTACGAACCCACAATCTACAATATAATAAAGTATAGTATAAGTCACTTGACTATACTTCACATAATTCACATATAAGTCACGTAACCTAGTTAATGAGCTTTGATAAATTTTGAAAACGACTCAACGTCAATAGAATATAAAAGTCAACATAAGTCAAACTAGTCGAGTTTGATCAACGAAAGTCAAACTGGTCAAGTTGGTCAACGAAAGTCAAACTGGTCAAGTTTGACCAACAAAAGTCAAACTGGTCAAGTTTGGTCAACAAAAGTCAAACTGATTTTGACTCTAATATCATCCAAACTATTTTCCCATCAATTAACTTCTTCTCCTTCACCTTATACTAACAACCTACAACCTACACCAACAATAAGCTCACATATACAATCATTCAACTGTAATTTGACTTAGGATTAAAACTAACAACTTACAATTAATCCAATATACTCAAGAATTTCAAAATAACATTTAAACTCATAATAACCATAATAATTTAAATTGTATTTCAACTAATAACTCAAAATAAGAAACTAATTATCAATCTAATATAACAAGAACTCATAATAATTTCAAAAGTATTAATTTTTGCAAACTAAACTCAGATATGCTAATTAACTCGAATTAATCATAAAACATAAGCCAATTAAACAAATTGAGTATAGTATAAATTTCCCCCAAATCAATTTTCTCAGAACCCTAATTAACCAAACCCCAATTTGAAAATCAACACAAATCAGAAATTAAAATATGGAAAAGAATCTTAATTGATTAATAAAGCAATTGGAATGTAGGGGAGTGTAAAAAGCCCCAAAAAATGCACCCAAAATTGTTCTTTTCGAATTGCCCAAAAATAGTCAGAAGAGGTTAGATTATGGTAGATAAGCGTGATGACGAATGGTATGATGATGATGGATGGTGAATGAATAATGATTGTGGATGATGCCAAGCAAAAAGCAAATTTGCTTTGGAGTATATGGAGAAGCAGCAAGGCAGTTAGGAAAAATATAATGACTTGAATGGTGATCGCAGCGTCCAAGCACAGCTACTAAGGTACGTATGCTTTTATTTGGTTTTAATTTTTTGTTTTCCTTTTTATTTTATGATTAGATTAGAAAATCTAATGGATAAATAATCTAATGAATTTAGGGATAGGATTTTGACTAATCTAAGATAAAGTCAAAGTTTTTGAAGAAAAAAATTAGATAAAAACTAATTGAAATCATTTTCGTAAAATAATTTAATATAAATATTTACTAACAATATATAAAAAATACGGGGTGTTACACCAACCATCTCCGAAAAGAACTATTTGGTAACAAATTCTCGATCAGAGACACATACCTACAAACTCAATTCAAATGCACTTTTGATCTTCTCATCATTATAGACAAGTTGGGCAAGTGCAGTTTTCCCTAATCCTCCAATCCCAACAATACTCACAAAAGAAATATCATCTTCAACATATAAGTCTTGCAACAACATATCCAATACGGCCTCTTTATCGGCCTTTCTCCCAATAATACTGGATTCATAAACATAGGAAAAAAGAGATATTATCTCTCCTCTTAACAGGTACATACACATCACTAAACCCAAACTGAGTACGATCTTTGGCAATGCTATCTAGTTTCTCCCTAAGCTTCTTTATCTTAAGAGGTGTCTTAGCAGCAAAAAGCAACTGATTATCACTTGAAAAGAAACGGTGTACCTTCTTAGTGATCTTACCACCAGACATTCATTTCTACTGCTGAGCAATGGTGTTGAATTCATCGAACAAATCATCAGCATCATAAAAAACCTATTTAAGCTTGTCAAGCCAATCTTTGTCTTGATTGTTGAGCTTCTGATGTTTGGACTCAGAATCAAGGAGGACAGCTTTGATGGTTTCAACAGTGCGCTCCACTCAAACAAACATTGTTAGTATGTTAAGACCAATCATATTACCTAATTCTGTCGGCATATAAGTCAATGCATCACAATCTTTTATATCCAAATGCCTAAGATTAACTAACTCCGTGAAGTTCTTTGGTAACACCTTTAATCTCCGACAACCAAATAAGTTTAATACTTGTAAGTTGTGGAGCTTGGAAATCGTTTAGGAAGCACCCTAACTCATTATTATTAAAGAGATCAAGATAATTTTTAGATGAATAATTTTTGTAGACCTGACAAAATTGATCTAATCCGATTAACCGAATGATTCAATCCAAAATTTGACCCAATGTCGATCACCCTATTTTAATCTGAAACTTAAATAAGCCAAACCCAATACTAAACTAAGTGGATCAAAAATTAACCTAATATCTCAATAACTTGAATGAAATTAACTCAAATCGATTTTTACCCGAAATCTAAATTAAGCCAAACCGAAATTAAATACGAATTTAATCGACATAAACTCGATTTGAATAAGAAATCTACATTACGCAATATGACCCGATTAAAAATCGATTTTAATACGACCTAAATTGTATTGAATTAGATGGTCCATGAATACGACTTAATCGTAAGTCATTAACAATAATCTGCAAAGCCCTGATATGTTTCTTGTTTAACAAGCATCCTCTACTCTCAATATCGTATGAATAACCATGTGTAAATTTAATGCCGAGATTCCCTCAAAGGTTAATTAGGGGCATCAAATCTTTGAGCTGACCATTTTGCACTTGGTTGGAACTTGCTTCACCCAAAACAAACATCGTTAGCGTGCTAAGACCAATCATACTACTCATTCCTGTTGGCATATAAGTCAATGCAATACAGTTAGTTATATCCAAATGATTCAGATTAACTAAATCCCTCAAATTCTCTGGCAACATCTTTAATCTACAACATCTAGATAAGTTTAATACTTGTAAGTTATGGAGCTTGGAAATTGATTTAGGAAGCACCTCCAGATAATTATTAGAGAGATCAAGGTACCTTAAGTGTGACATGTTTTTTATTGTATTAGGTAAAAGCTTTATGTCACAACAATGCAAGTCCAATAACCTTAAACGCCTACAATTTCCAAGTACTATACCAACAACATTAAATTGCCCACTTATTCCACTAAAGAATGAAGGTTGAAGGAAGGTACGCATTGTGCTCAAATTGCCTAATGTATCACTAAGAAAGTTTGGGAAAGGAGGCTCACCAACAACAGAGACATGACATATTTTCTTAGTGAGTTGGGTTGTGCTATCATCCATCACCACAAATGTCTCATGTCCTGCTAATACTTGTGCAAGATCGTGAATCAAATCGTGCTTTTTAACGTTCTTAATACTACCAAAAGCATCCCTTCCAATGTCTTGAAGGAAACACTTGTGCAATAAGTCTGAAAAGCATTCATCACCAAAATCTTCGACGTTCTTTGTGTCATTCGGACATTTAAGACATCTATGTGTTAACCAAATATTGATCAAGAGTGTTTTCTCAATTATATGATCCTTAGGGAAGAGATCACAATAACTAAAAAAACTCTTTAATTGTTGAGTTAGATGATAGTAACTATACTTCAATATCGGCATTACCCTATCCTCACCTTGTGCTATTTCAGCTAAGTCAAGTTCTTGAAACGACAACCATTTGTTTTTATCTTGATTATGCAATAAGCTGCCTATAACCCTTATAGGGAGAGGAACATGAGCACATTTTTTCACGATGTCTTTACCAATGACAATAAGGGCATCGTCTATTATCTTACTCTCTTTGTTAAATGCTATTCTCTTAAACAAACACCAAGAATCGTCATCCGAAAGACCCTTAAGCTCGTGTATAGGATAATCTCCTATAACTATTGCCACCTTTTGTGAACGCGCAGTCACAAGAATTCTACTTCCCCTTGCACCTAAAACCAAAAAGTCTCTCAAATTAGCCCAATCATTTCGACTCTCATTCCACACATCATCTAGAACAAGAAAGTATCTCTTCCCTTCAATTTTTCGACGAACTTCCCCCTGCAACTCTTCTAGATTAAGCCCAGTATTCTTCCCTAATATATTCGAATAAAATTCTTTTGTACCAAATTCTCGGTCAGAGACGCATATCCACAACCTCAATTCAAATGCACTTTTGATTTTCTCATCATTATAGACAAGTTGGGCAAGTGCAGTTTTTCTCATCCCTCCAATCCCAACAATACTCACAAACAAAACACCATATTCAACGTTTGAGTCTGGCAACAACATACCCAAGACAGTCTCCTTATCAGCATCTCTTCCAATAATACTGGATTCATACACATAGGAAGAGGTATCTTCTCTCCTCTTAACAAGTACATACACATCACTAAACCCAAACTGAGTACGATCTTTGCCAATGCTATTTAGTTTCTCTCTAAGCTTCTTGATCTTACGAGATGTATTAGCAGCAAAAAGCAATCGATTATCACTGGAAAAGAAATGACGTACCTTGCTGGAGATCTTACCACTAGGCATTCTTTTCTGCTACTGAGCAATAGTGTTGAATTCATCAAACAAATCATCAGCATCATAAATAACATCCTTGAGTTTTCCAAGCCAATCTTTACCCTAATTGTTGAGCTCATGATGCTTGGACCCAGCATCAAGAAGGACAGCCTTGATGGTTTTAACAGTGCTCTCCATATCAGCAAGTTGGGATTCATACCCAAACATGGAGCATAAGTTTTTCAGATCTTGATTTTGCAGTGCAGAAAGCAGCGTTTGTACAACAGTAAGTGCCAGACCACTTGCCATTGTAGACTGTGGGTAAATTGGAGGAATGATTGATTGGTTTTCTTTGTGGTATGGTAGTTAAATTCTAACTTGTTTACAATCCTCTTATAACATGCTTCTTGTTCATACACAATTTGTATTTTAATTATTAATGAACTTCACTTGATCTGCATTAACCAATCAAAATATTAAGTTGATATATGATCCCCTGGAATAAGGCTCCATTGCTATTTCTTGGTAATTTCCTTTGGCACTTTGTCGTCAATTAAAAATGTTCAACAAGTAAAATAATATATCTCAGATCTCTCCAGCTTCACCTATGTCACGGCAACAAGAGTTTAGGTTTTAGAGTGTTTGTTAATTGTATGATTGATGACCCCTCATTAGGGCTTTAAATATACAACCTAGGAGGTTAGGCTCTTAATGGGACAACTAACTAATACACGTATACTACAAATTACAGCATTAGCTACATGATGATAAGCCTAAGCCCATCATTAATACATATGTATAGATACGGTCCAACACCCCCCTCAAGTTGGAGCATGGAGATCGTGAATGCCCAACTTGCCACGTAAGTACCAAAACTGACGAACGCCTAAAGCTTTAGTGAAGATGTCCGCAAGTTGCTCAGTGGTGGAGACATGAGAAGTAGTGATAAGCCCAGTCTGAATAGCGTCGCGAATGTAGTGACAATCTACCTCGATATGTTTAGTACGCTCATGGAAAACTGGGTTCTAAGCAATGCAGAGTGCAGACTTGCTATCACAAAACAAAGAGCTAGGCTGTGGGTAAGAAACACCAAGACTACGTAGTAGAGCACGGACCCATTTAAGCTCAGCAGTAACATCAGCCATCGAACGGTACTCAGCCTCAGCAAAAGATCTCGAGACAGTGTGCTGCTTACGAGTCTTCCTTGAGATCGGGGAGGAACCAAGAAAAACAAGCCAGCCAGACACAGAGCGTCGAGTCAACGGGCAACTAGCCCAATCCGAATCACACCAAGCAGGCAAATGCAAGTCACAGGGGGAGGAGAGAATAATACCCTGACCAGGATTACCTTTCAAATACCGGACGACACGCAAAGCAGCCTCCCAATGATGCTGTTGTGGTGCGTGCATAAACTGGGCAAGGACATGTACCACATACGCCAAATCAGGACGAGTGAAGGAAAAATATATTAGCCGCCTTATAAGCCGACGATACTGAGCAGGATCAGGATAGAGGGTGCCGTCGTCACGAGCCATATGGTGATTCTGCTCTAGAGGAGTATCAGCGGGTTTTGAACCCAACAGGCCAGTCTCAGTAATGATGTCAAGAGCGTACTTCCGCTATGATAGAAAGAAGCCATCAGCACTGCGTGCGACCTCGATACCAAGGAAGTACTTCAGAGAGCCAAGATCCTTCATGCGAAAGCAGTCACCCAAATATTGCTTGAAAGTAGCAAGAGCTGTGTCATTCCCAGATATGATCAAATCATCAACAAATACCAACATGTGTAGAAACACATCACCTCGACGGTACAGGAAGAGAGAATAATCTGAGTAGGACTGTGAAAAACCATAGTTACGTAAAGCAGCTGCAAGCTTAGCAAACCAACAACGAGGAGCCTGACAAAGACCATAAAGAGATTTATGTAACCTGCACACCTTACCAGGACGACTACTGAATCCGGGGGGAAGTTTCATATATACCTCCTCCTGAAGATCACTATGCAAGAAAGCGTTATGAACATCCATTTGGTGAACTTCCCAGTTCCGAGCTGCAGCAACAGCAAGAAAGACACGGACGGTGACCATTTTAGCCACGGGAGCAAAATTTCACTATAGTCAATCCCCTCAATCTGATGATTACCAAGAATAACCAACCGATCTTTCAGACGTTCTACACTACCATCAGAATGGTATTTAATTTTGTAAACCCATTTACATTCCAGAGCCTTTTTGCCAGGTGGAAGATCAGTCATGACCCAAGTGTCATTATCCTCTAATGCACGTATCTCATTATGCATCGCCTCACGCCAACCAGGATGTTGCATAGCTTGTTTAAAATTGTGAGGCTCAACACCTTCATCAACTGCAGCAAGAAACACACGGTGGCGCAGCGAAATACTATTACAATTCACAAGATTAGCTATGGGATAAGGACATTTACCTGGGGAGCGTGACAAAGCCGATGAAGAGCAAGGGGGCAAGATAACTGAGCCATATAAGTCACATGATCTTTGAGCAACACACTTGGACGCTTCTCACGGAACCCACGACCTAATAACGGTGACAAAGGGGATGTGGGCTCAATGTCTAAGGTAGACATACCAGGCCCAGTGGAGTCAAGAAGTAGAGGTTCAATAGGAAGAGAGGGAGAGAGGACGCCAGGCCCAAGGGGGGAAGTGGGCTGGGAGGAAGTGGGGTTTGGTGATATGGCCTCATGGACAGGGGCGGACGTGGATGTGGGCTGATCTGTGAGCACGGGTGGGGGTTCATTTGTGGGCTCGTATGTGGGCTCATCAAAGACAAAGGAGTGGCTGGGCAGATTTGTGGTGGTAGGAGGAGAACTGGGCTCATCTGTGGGCTGGTCTGCATAAGGATATGTGGTCTCAAAGAATTGGACATCTCGAGAGACGAAAATGTCCCCACTTTGCAAGTCGTACAATTTCCACCCTTTCTTCCCGGTAGGATACCCAATGAAAATACACTTACGTCCTCGCGGGGCAAATTTATCTCGCTTAGCTCTTTGGTTATGAGCAAAGGCTAAGCATCCGAAAACGCGTAAATGATCTAAGACGGGAGGACGACCATAAAGCATCTCAAAGGGGGTTTTAGCATCTAACACACCAGAAGGGGTACGGTTTATTAAATGGACGGCAGTTAAGACACATTCCCCCCAAAATTGAACAGGTAAGTGAGCCTGAAACATTAAAGCACGGCTAACATTCAAGATATGTTGGTGTTTACGCTCAACCCGCCCATTTTGTTGAGGAGTCCCAACGCACGAGGATTGAAACAAGATACCACTCTTCTCAAAAAAATCATGCATGCAATGAAACTCAGTCCCATTGTCACTCCTAACTACTTTCACATTAGTTTCGAATTGACAGGAGACCATGGCAAAGAAAGAAGAGAAATATCTGAAAACCTTAGTTTTATTGCTCAACAAGTACACCTAAACAGCACGAGAATAATCATCCACCACAGTCAAAAAATAAACAGCACCACAAGAAGACGGAGTGGTATAAGGTCCCCACAAATCACAATGTACTAGTTCAAACAAAGGACTAGCCTTATAAGTGCTAACAGGAAGACTATCACGTGTTTGTTTTGTCAAAGGACAAACATCACATATTTTATTTAAAGGAAAAATTGCCTAGATTAATGCAACCTTTTGGTGATTCACAAATAATAATGCAACCTTTTGATTATTCTGGAATAATGCAACCTTTATACCCCATTTATTTTAAACAGGACAAATGATCGACAACCTGGAGCATTGGTAATTTTTATTTAAAACTTTAAATTTTAATTAAAATATTAATATATAAAAAAAATAAAAAAATAAACCCCCACCAAACCCCCTCCCACCCCAGCCCCACCTTCCCCAGCCCAAATTCCCCCACCCAGCCCCAACCTCCCACCCCCACCCCAGCCCCAACCTCCCACCCCCACCCAGCCCCAACCTCCCCCATGAAATTCCCCCCCCCCCTCACTGAAACGCCCCCCACCCCAGCCCCAACCCCACCCACGAAACTCCCCCACCCCCCTCACTGAAACGCCACCCATTCCAGCCCCAACCCCACCCACGAAACTCCCCAACCCCCTCACTGAAACGCCACCCACCCCAGCCCCAACCCCCCCACGAAACTCCCCCACCCCCTCACTGAAACGCCACTTCCCCCGACGAATCCCCCTCCCCCTGCCTTCGCTTCCCCGGACGAATCCCTCTCCCCCCGCCTTCGCTTCCCCGAAAAAATCCCCTCCCCCCGCCTTCGAAACCACCACGAAAGTTGTCGTCTCTCCTCCTTGGTGCTCAGAGCAGCCTCGCCGGCGAAAATGGGGTCGGTGAGGTTGGCGGCGGCTGGTGCTTTGTGGCTAGGAAAATGAAGTGGTGGGATGGGTGGGGAGGAGAGTGCTGACGGTGGGGTGGGGGGGAGGGGTGGGTTTTTTTTTTTTTGTTATTTTTTTGTTATTTTACTTCTTAAAATTATTTATGAGAGCCAATTACTGTGCGACAAATGTCCATTTGATCTATTCTTCAAGTCATAATCGGTTTCATCCTGTTTAAAATAAATGGGGTATAAAGGTTGCATTATTCCAGAATAATCAAAAGGTTGCATTATTATTTGCGAATCGCCAAAAGGTTGCATTATTCAAGGCAATTTTTCCTTATTTAAATGTTTCTGAATAGAACTAGAGCGAATTTGAGGAAGCATCTTCACCACTCTCTCCGAAGGATGACCTAACCTTTGATGCCACAAGTCCAAAATTCCCAAACCAGCAACTCCAACTGCCTGTGCTACGGCCACCTTGCGAAAGTAGTAAAGCCCCCCTCGTCGTTCACCTGCTCCAATCAGCGTCCCCGAGGCTCGGTCCTGTATAGCACACATAGCATTCGTGAATTGAATAGTACAAGAAATATTTGCGAGCATATGGGATATAGAGATCAAATAACATTGGAACTCAGGCACAAATAAAACATCACGCAAGACAATAAAATCGGTGAGAAACACATCACCCTGTTGAGTAGCGAGTGGTGTGTTCCCGTTAGGGAGACCAACGGGACACCCATCAATATTTCTCACACGAGATAAACATGACAAAGTTCCAGTAATGTGGTGAGAAGCACCGGTATCGATAATCCATTCCAAACAACAAGGAAAGTTACCAGCCATACGATCAACATTATAGTGATTTTGCTCATTGTCAATCATGTTCAGGAGTACTTGAACCTGCTCGTGTGTAAGATTGGCTAGAGGAGTTCCACCCCCCTCCGATGTACCAAAAGTAACGTCAGAAACTGCATGGGCTTTCGCCCCCTCTGGACCACGTGTATGATTCGCCTGCTGCGAGGTGCTGCTTGCGTCTGAATTTGCAGCAGACCCGGCAGCACGTGCAGCGTTGCGCGCACGCAGACGCTCTTCGTACCACGGAGGGTTGCCATGGAGCTTGAAACACCCACTCACCTCATGTCCTCGCTGCTTACAATGAGTGCACACGAGCTTCAACTTATCCACCCGATCAAAACGACCTTTCATACGGTCAGAATTCACGTGAAAGGCGTGAACACTTTCATGAGTAGTGTTGCCGCGAGAGAGAGCACGCGACTGCTCCTCTTGCACCAAGGTTTGGTACGCATGATGGAGATCTCCCAAGGGTGTTTGGGAGAGAAGATTAGTGCGTACCGTCCCATAAGCGCTGCTATCCAAGCCAACCATAAATTGGTGGAAAATCTCTTCATCCCGAATCTTTGACAGTTTCAAAGCCATACCACACTCACACTTCCTGCACTCACACGAAGGCATCAGCCTCAACCGAGCCAATTCATCATACAACCCAGTCAACTTAGTGTAGTATGCATCCACAGTCATGGTGCCCGTCTGTTTACAATCCGTTATAGCAGCCCGGATTTGTTGAAGTTGTGGTCCGTTCGCCACACAAAATCTCCGTTCAAGGTAGTCCCACAATTCCTTAGCGTCCTCATGTAGCGGGATGGTAGCCGCTATTTTCGCATCCATACTCTTCAACAACCATGAAACAATCATGGAATGAACTGTATCCCAGTCAAGCACGGCATCGGGGTCGGTGGGTTTTGAAATAGTCCCATCGACGAATCCATATTTCCGTCGGGCACGTAAAGAGATCGTCATAGCCCTATTCCACGCGACATAATTATTGCCGGTAAAGATCACGTGTGTGATAAGGGTTCCGGGCTGGTCACCGGAACCTAAAAATATATGGCGAGGAAGGGGTCACAGTCCACGCGCCGTTCATCTTAGCGATGTCTTTCTTATCGTCTCTTCCCATGGTGTTCGTATGCCAAGCGTTTCACGCGGGTGAGGCTAGGCAAGCACAGTCGGTCGACGAGCGTTTTCCAGTCAAGAATCCGTCTAATACCATGTCACGGCAGCAAGAGTTTAGGTTTTAGAGTGTTTGTTAATTGTATGATTGATGACCCTATCATTAGGGCTTTAAATATACAACCTAGGAGGTTAGGCTCTTAATGGGCCAACTAACTAATACACGTATACTACTAATTACAGCATTAGGTACATGATGATAAGCCTAAGCCCATCATTAATACATATGTATAGATACGGTCCAACAACCTAATCTACATTACTAAATCTAAAGTACTAGTATGCCACTTATCAATTACAGATTGGTAAGATAACAAGATTAACAAAATCACTGCGTGATTCTGCTGTCAGAGCACGGATAAATTTTTAATTGGTGTTTTTAGATCTAACTAGTTTTGTTTCGAGACGAGGCCCTCGGATACTTTTCATTGTATTATAATACTCCTATATTGCTTCATTTTATTATACGCAAATGTGCTTTATTAGTCCTTATTTGGTTCACAGAGTGGTATGAGTTTAGAATCAAGAATCAAATCAATGTGATATGAGATTGGAACTGATTCATAATACCATGTATTTGGGTTAGAATCCGAATAAAAATGATACCCTTACTTGTTGTTTGGTTAGTAATATTTTGAAATCAGAATCAAATCAACTTTTTCATATTTCTCTCATTTAATCTGAACAAATACTCACATAGGTCACACATTAATTTCAAAAACTTTTTTTTAAAAAAATATTTTCAGATGCAAAGGTCAATTTTTGCTCATATCTTTTCAAGATCTACAACCTGCCAATGTTATCCTGAAGTACAAAACTAGAGCATAATATTTCAATGAATTATTCACACTAAATGACATTAATTGTTTTCAACTATTAGTACATTATAATGCATAAAAGTTCCACAACATCGCTCGATTCTAAATACTAGCTAGTCATTAAAAACAGATCGGTGACATTCAATCAAAATTACACCATTAAGTGCAATATATCATCTAATTGAGTTTCATTTAACTTTCCCTTGTCAAATTTTAGTCTTTTCTCTATATTCACTTTTGCTCAACGAATTTAAAGACCATAGTTTAACCATTTGTGCTAACAAATTACAGAAAGTTTCTGCTCAAGAATTTCAGGTCAATAATTTTAAGGAAAAATTATCAGAAAATAGCAAGGTTTTAGGTCATTTTCAAAATTAATACCAACTAGTTGCGAAATCAAAAATAAATGTCAACTAGCTCTAATTTTTTATTTTCAGACCAACTAACGGAATCCGTCAAATTTTCCGTCTGTGGTCCATGATAGTAGTTGGTTTGGAAATTTGACGGAAAATTTGACGGTTTCTGTTAGTTGGTATGGAAATAAAAAAAAATAGAACTACTTAGTATGTATTTTGAAAATGACCTAAAATCTTGGTATTTTCAGACAACTTTTCTTATTTTAGGGTCTGTTCTCCCCAACTTATTTTCAGTTCAGTTCAGTCCAGTTCCGTTCAGTTTAGTTCAGTTCAATTCAGTTCAGCTCTCGACAAAACTTTTACTCTCACATATCACTATTCATTTCAGTTCAGTCCAGTTCAGTTCAATTCAATTCAATTCAGTTCAGCTGTTTTATGCCGAAAAGAACAGGCCCTTAACCAAATCTTTTAATTTTTTTTATTTACCAAAGTGTTAGCTTTTAACAATATTGACAAAGAAATGAAGAAGGAACATCAAAAGAAAAAGGGGATAATTTACCTGGGAAGTTTGACGGAGGGCTTGAAGAAGACAACGATTGAAGAAGGTTGATAGAATATATGAAAATATATCCTTATATTTTCATTATTCTCATTTATTATGTAAATAATTAATGTATATCTTTTAGATTCAATGTATATCTTTTAGCTTCCTAATTATTAGGTTATTATCTTTTGTAACCCTAGTATATATACTTAGGATGTACATCATTATTGAAAGATAATTAATTCCTTAATCAATAATGATGTACATCCTAAGTATATATATTAGGGTTACAAAAGATAATAACCTAATAATTAGGAAGCTAAAAGATATACATTTGAATATAAAAGATATACATTAATTATTTACATAATAAATGTAAATAATGAAAATATAAGCATATATTTTCATATATTCTATCAAAGGTGACTGAAGAAGCAATTACGCCAGGAACAAAAATATAAGGCATATTTCTTATTAATTTGTTTTAATAATTTGATACCTAGGGGCTTGGTATGAATCATACCCACCTTCCGACTTGGGTTTCCAAACTCTATACCTTATGGATTTGATGTATGAGTTTTAAAATTATGAATTCTCTAACCAAACAATTGGTATGGGTTTAGTCCATTCTAAACTCATACCTGATACATGAAATTAAAGTCAAAGGGGGGAAGGAGAGAGAATTAGAGGAATTATAAGGGATCATTGTAGGGTTCTTTGGATTTTGGGCATTTACAAAGTCTTGGAGCTGACTGTGATGATAGGAGAATTTTATGAAATAAAGGCATTGTGTATTATTTATATTCATGTGAAGACACAATCTTTTTTTGGAAGGTCAGAGCATTATTAACATTAACTACTAATAAGGTTCAATACAAGGTGGGAGGGAGGATCCTCCAAAGTAGTAGAGTTTGGAAAATTACAACAGGTTCTATCAGCATTATAAAAAGCAATACAATCCAAAGGTGGATAAGCCAAAATGCAGATTGTGCTAAGACCATCCGTCTTTCCTTTTGTCGCTCTTGCTAAAGCGTCCGCAAGCCGATTTGCTCCCTTTCCTTCATGGATCTGACTAACCCCTGGCATTTCTCTTAGTAGCTCCCTGCAATTGTTAAGAATGTTAAAAAGATGATTTTTTTACTTTGTTATTAACTTGGTTTATGGCATCGATCATCGTAAGGCAGTCAGAAACAATCATACAGTTGTCTGAATTTTTCCTCTTAGCCCATTTCATAGCCATCAGGATGGCTCTCCCCTCGGCTTCCATGTGATTAGTCCATTTTAGTGCATATTTATAGGTCATTTTAAGTCTCATTGCATGTAGTTTTAGAGCATTTAATGCATGGTTTTTCCTTCCTTTGGATTTCAAATGTACTTCACGAGTGTTTGGTTGTTTTCGATGTATTTCAAGAGAATTGGCACGTGTTGGAGTATTATTGTGATCTAGGGACTCGGAGCATGTGCGAGCTTGCGTAGCTCGTGTTTTGGAGATGCTTTGGTGACTTTGACTTGGGGAATTGAAGGAAATAGGCCACCACGGTCGTGGCATATTCACCACGGTCGTGGGGACCTGTAGCAGGCAAGGCACACTGTTGAAGATTTGGGACTGACTTGATGAAGTTGGGTCACCACGGCCGTGGTAATTTTGCCACGACCGCGGTCACCCTCACTCGATAAAACAAAAGACATTCTGCCAAAACAGAAGGAAGTGGAATTTGGTGAAGTCAGGTCACCACGGCCGTGGTGATTTCGCCACGATCGTGGCACCTGACTTGTATAGAAGCAGTTTCCTTTGAGATTGCATTCTGCCTCGACAAATTTAAGGCACCACGACCGTGGTGACCTGTAGGCGGTTTTGGGCCCGATTTTCTACGAAGTTAATTTTAGGAAACTTATTAATACCTTATGTTTTATACTTTGTAATTGCCGATTTTTTGGATGATAATTTCTCTCTAGAAACTCTTAGCTCTTGTTCTTAAACACATTGATTACTCATTACTACTTAGTTTGAAGATTGAATCTTCCCATCAATTCAAGTATTATTTTCTTAACCCTTGTTTATTTCTCAATTATTGTTAATCATGTTTACTTTAATTTATTGCTTTTGCTTAATTACTATGATGTGTGAGTAGTTTACCATCTAGGATTTGGGTGAAAGTATGGATTAAAGGGCTAAGTATGGTGTTCATGTAATTAATCTTTCTATGTTAATTATGCATTGTTCTTGGTGTTTTGACACTCTAGGTTATACCTTGATCACGTTTATGCTAGGCATTAGATTTCAATTCCTCTTAACTGAATGTTGTAGTCTATGTCATTCCCATGAATCAACTTAATCCCTATACCAAGATATTGGATAGAGATTAAGAGGATCCTTTAGGGGTTTCCCATGTTTATTGAATCAATTACTCAATTGACCAAAGACCATTCGACAGAGGATTTGGTTGATTGATTAATTGATTACTCTTGAGGACCATTCGAGAGAGG
This sequence comes from Patellifolia procumbens, assembly GCA_947645195.1. NCBI lineage: Eukaryota > Viridiplantae > Streptophyta > Magnoliopsida > Caryophyllales > Amaranthaceae > Patellifolia > Patellifolia procumbens. The sequence goes on from CANSGD010000429.1 coordinate 2,023,990, forward strand.
ACTCAAGTACATTAGAGGGGAACTTAACCTTGAATGATTTACATAGTTCATAGTTGCACTGCTTATTGTGTCTTGTCGGGATCCATACAAGTAGCCCAAACTCTAGTGTTTTCCTTATTATATTCATATCTCTACTTGTCTATTAGTTGTCGTTCTTTAGTTAGTTGTTAGATGATAATCATCTAATCCTTTACACCCCCCAAATACCTTTCACTTAGGTAGTTTTAGACTTAATAGGCCTTAGTCATTCCCTTTTCCCTTGTGGTTCGACCCTTGACTTGCCCTTACTACGTCCGTAGTAGTCGCTCGTTAGGATTATAAGTATTATTTGTTAAGCGTTAACGACACACTAAAAATCTCTTATCACCATGGCATCCACTGAATAAGAGCCACACTGCAAGCCCTCGATCCAAGCACCAGAGTGATCCCTGCACACCGCAGCAAGGTAGGTTTCTTTTGTGTCTTGATAGAAAGAGGCATCAGTGTTAATTTTTAGAGTTTTGTGGTGGTGGTGTCCAAGGTGTGGAGGTAGTGGTACAGATCGTGATGTTGCTAGGAGCTTTACCCACCTTAGGTTGGTTCTTGGTGTAGAACCACTCGGTGGCGGCACAGCTAATATTTTTAAGAAGGACGTCTAAAGGCGTGTGTTTTTTTGTTAAAGACCCAATTGTTTCTCCTAAGCCAAAGGTACCATCCTGATGGATATGAGGTTGACTGCTTGACTCTTGGAAAGACTTTTTTCGAGCTAAGTGGTGTCTCGCTAATGAGGAATAGATAATGTTTCTGAAATTTGATGTTTATACTTATTGTATTGTTGATAAGAGCCTATTGTTACCCTAAGTTCGTTATGTTTATGTAACTTACTAGCTCAATTGGCAGAGCATAGTGCAAATGCACAAAGTATATGAGTTCAAATCTCGCATAAGTGGTCCTCAGATTAAAAACCAGTAAGAACAAAACCGTTGGCACCTTGCATACTAGCCTTATATGCACACAATGTGTGCAAAAATTATATCATAGTAGTTTTGGTATTTTGAATCAGTTTTTTTTTATGTTATTTATTTATTGAGGTTGGGTGAGTGGGTAGTTATTTTTTGTGATGTAGTGGGATTGTGGGATGATTATAAGTGGTTTATTTATGCAATTGTTCTCATTAATTTTTTATTTATTTTTTATGATAAATTATTTTTTTTCTGTAAATTATTAATTAAACAACAAATGGTAAATTAGGCAATACATTAAGTTTGGTGTCCCACCCCTCTTCCCTTACAGTATAGAGATATATTTAGTATAAGGAAAATCAAACGAAAACTTTAGCACCGGAGACTGCTGTGAATAATGATATCTCGGTGCATGTAACAGAATTATTCACCCCCCATAAAAAAAACATACAGGAGCTGTGAAACATTATTTCCAAGAAAAATCCATTAACACGGATCACTTCTGATTTGACACTTTCACCATCTGAGTTTGCATTGATCTGAATCCTCTTGATGTCATGAAGTACTGGAGTGGATAATTCCTTCTTTGGATGGTATACAACAGTCCAAATTTGCACCTTAAAAAGATCCAAGTTTATCATGGACTTGGTCTGACAATTCGATGTCTTGCTGAACCTTCGACATGAAGGACCAGTAGAATTTCATGATGGTGAGCACAATTTGAGACATCTGCTATGCTAAAGACCATGATTTTAGACTGAACCGCAACTATTTGGAATAATCTTGTTGAATGAAGAATTAGGCAATTCAAACAAAAGTTTCCCTTTCCTTCTGCTTCTGCAAGAAAGTAATTAGGTAATTAGATTAGCAAGGCTTTTCAAGAGAAACAGAACATAACAAGTGAACCAGCAAGTTCTGCAACGTAAATATAAACAATCTGGCTTATGAGATCTGTCTATATCATCATCACAGTCACGATTCACAGGTGAAGCATCTATAACAAGAGAAAGGAGATGTCAAGAAAAGCCCCTTGATTCTCAGGCATTGAAAAGAATCCTGCCAGTGCCTTGCCGTTATAAGACGGACACTTTTATGCAAAAACTGTGCTTAACAAATTAATTTTGTGTAATCGATATTAAAAGAAAGCTTCAACTAGGACTAACTTTAGCTATGCTACCCGTAGACAGAATAAAATGAGTTGCATAAAAGATGGATAAACTAGCATAAGCTTAATCTAATGTCCTAGTTTTTGGTTGTCTTTTTCCTTCTGCTTATAATTATTTACAACAGATCTCATAAGACAAAAGACTGGTTTTTAGTTGTCGGAATCGTTAGGGGTGAAGGTCACGCACCAAATAGTCCACAAAGTAATACAAAAGACTATTGAAAGAACCAAATCTACATCATTTGCCAGGATCTGGAAGGTTGCAAAACTAATGAGTTCTGAGAGCAGAAAAATAAAACACACAGATGGACAAAATTAACGAGGATAGAGAGATAGAAAATGCTGGAAATGGCAATGTAATGGACGTTAAAACTTAAACCCATGGCGCCATTCAAACAAAAGGCTCATAACTAGGGTCACAACTCACAACTCGAAACAATTACTGACAACTACTCTCCCTTAGATCTATTCTCGTATCGCTGGAAAGTTTTCCAATCATTTTCCTTAATCTTTGCACTAGAGTCTCAACACCTGTTTCGAGTTTTCGTTCCAATATGATCGAAAAAGGTACCAATCACATTTCCTTTTTCAACAAACCGTTATTATTAATAATTCTTACTCCCGACAAGCATCAACTTGCAAGCCAGCTGGGCACATCCAACACTATACCAGTGATAAAACCCTGGCCTCAGACTTCTTTGATATGTTGGTTTCTTCTCAACTTCTCTTATGGATTGCAGAAAGTATCATAATCCAACACAAGTGCATACATACTCTTTTATGATGATCCACTAATGCCATTGCCATATCTGATCGTACTTATTTAATGATGCACAATTGACCTTCAAAATTACTAACAACCCAATACTAATTTGCGTGTGCCATGGGGTGGGAAGAGGGGAGGTATAAAAGAGGCTGGGGCTTGACAATAGTAGCATCCACTACAAGAATGCAAATTAGTCTTTCTGTACATTATTTATGGGCCACATATTGGAAAGGTAAACAATCCCCACCCCAAAGCACCCTCACTTAGCAAATGAAAGAATGAAAGCTAAAAGTTTTACCAAGTGAGCTAATATTGCAATTCACAAAGGACTAGTATCTAGATACATCAGTAGACTCATCCCTGTGAAGCTGTAACGCACAGATGTCTGGAAATTATACGAGTATATCTAAAATGAAACAATGCAATGATAAAGGAAGAAGAATATAAAGCTAACAAAGGTGGCTAATTTGGTACCCACCTAGAATCTACAAGTCATAAACCCAATTACATGACATAACCAAATAGTACGACGTACTGATCTAGAACCAACCAGATCTCCAGAAGTGTCTCAGCCATTAAATCACTATCACCCTAAGAATAAAAATTAAAATGACAAGTCAAAAAGATACTCCCATATTGTACAATGCAGGTTCAATTCTTTGATGAATAAGAAGTAGATAGCATAGAACCACACATTCCAGAAAGCAGTTATTAAGTCAAAAGGGGGCAACAAGAATGCCTGTTGATTAAGGTTTGCGTTGTCTTTTCATTCCTTTGTTTTTATTTTTTCACAGATGAATTTTATGATTACTAATGCAAAAGTTTCACCATTGACATCTGTAATCATCCTTTGTAAAAACTATAAAAACTTAATAATTTTTAAGGTAATATTGAGATGAGTCAAACAATGCCCCATGACTATATATTTCCTTCCAAAAAATCACAAAAATGGTGAAAGGATTGTTTGTGAATAGTGTAAAAATACATGCTATGTTGCAATAGAAAAAGAATAGAAGAAATAATTATTAGCGTAAATTACATTGATTATTTGGAAATCAAGTAGATGATAGCATGTGCTAACCTGATGTGATGTACAGTAAAGAGGTGGGCTTGTTATTCTAAGTGCAAAGTGGGGATGTGGCATATTTTGGGCCAGTCTTGCCCATCTGGTTGACACCTTTCCTTCAACAGAGAACATAATGATAAGGTAAGTCGTGTGAGGGATGGAAGGCGGCCTATTGCTTCTGGCAACAACCTCAGTCCACGGCAACCCATGATTGATAGATATGTTAAAGACGTGAGACAATCAAGCCATTCTGGAAGACTTCCCAAATTGTTGCAGTTTTTGATACCCAGGTGTTGAAGGGATGATAAGCATTGAATCCCCTTTGGCAGATTTACAAGCTTTGGAAGACAGTCTAAGGTCAAGGAAGAGAGGTTATGAAAGGCTTTCCATGGCATCCCATCTTCCAAATTAAGGTTTTGACAAAAGTCAATCGTAAGGTGTTGCAAATTAGTCACATGCTCTATTCCTCCTCCTGACATACTCTTTAGGTTATTGCAAAGAAGTAACTCTAGGGATTTGATAGATGCATGCTTTAGGTAACTCTCCACACCTATTGACAAAATCAACACATCAGACTGTTCTATTATTAGATGAGAAATAATTTGTCGAGACTCCCCGAAAAGGGTATTCAATGCCTCTACATTGTCAATTGTTAATTTATCCAAATAATAAACCACGCGGGGTTCATTGCAAGCAATTTCAGATACAGTTTGGGTTATACTTGCTTCTTCTCTATTCCCACAAAATGTCAATGCTTCATTGAATTGCTTCAGCATGAATATTTTCACATTTGGACATCCTGGAATAGATATCAAGTTTAGGCATCCTATTATCTGCACTACATGAACACTGGAAAATGCAGGGATGGCATTTTCCCTTTCCACACCAACTTCTCTCCACCACCTTTTTAACTTTGGGAGACGAAGCAATACAAGCTTCTCAAGTGAAGGATAAAATGGTAATCCGTCACTACTATAATCATCCTCCATGTACTCTAAATTCGGCATTACAGATAGTGTGAGGGATTTGAGATAGCAGAGTTGACTTAGTTGCGGCAAACGTTCAACCTCATATAAATAATACAAACTGATTGTAGAAAGGTTCGGGAAGGAGGTTGCCAAAGGCGTTGCCCAACTTGGCAATTTGATGTTGTTATAGCCCTTAATTGTAAGCTCTCTGAGATCACGGTGGGGTTCAAGGCCTTCAAGCAATCTTTTATCAACAATTGTTTGACTGCGAATACAACTTAATCGAAATCCATAAGCAAGTGCGTCGTGTATCCGCAAAGCTCTAATATGTTTCATGTTTAACAAACATCCTCCACTCGCGGCATCATATGAATAACCCTCTGTAAATTTACTGTTGAGCTCCCCTCTAAGGTTAATCAAAGGTATCACATCTTTAAGCTGGTCATTCTCTTCTTGGTTGGAACTTCCTCCACCCAAAACAAACATTGTTAGTATGCTAAGACCGATCATATTATCCATTCCTGTTGGCATATAAGTCAATGCATCACAATCAGTTATATCCAAGTGCCTAAGATTAACTAGCTCCCTCAAGTTCTCTGGCAACATCTTTAATATGCGACAACGAGACAAGTTTAATACTTGCAAGTTATAGAGCTTGGAAATGGATTTAGGAAGCACCTCCAACTGATTTTCAGAGTGATCAAGATACCTTAAATGTGTCAGGTTTTTAAATGTATTGTTTATAGATTTTATCCCAAAACTATGCAAGTCCAATACCCTTAAACGCCTACAATTTCCCAGCAATACACTGACATTAGATTCTCCTTCTACTCCACCGAAGAATGAAGGTGTAAGGAATGTGCGCATTGTCCTCAAATTGGCCAATGTATCAACAAGACATTTTGGGAAAGGACGCTGACCGACTACACAAACATGACGTATTTTCTCATTGAATTGGCTTGTGCTAGCATCCATCACCACAAACGACTCAAATCGTGCATTTTGACATATTTAATACCACCAAAAGCATCCCTTTTGATGTTTTGAAAGAAACACCTATGCAATAAGTTCGAAAAGCATTCGTCACCAACATCTTCTATATTTCGTGTGTCATTCGGACATTCAAGACATCCTTGTACTAACCAAATATTGATCAAGAATGTTTTCTTGATATCGTGATCCTTAGGGAAGAGAGCACAATAGCTAAAACAACTCTTTAATTGTGGAGTCAAATGATAGTAACTAAACTTTAATATCGGCATTACCCCATCCTCATCTTGTCCCATTTGAGCAAAGTCAAGTCTTTGAAATGCCAACCATTTGCTCTTATCTTGATCATACAACAAGCTGCCTATAACTCTTATGGAGAGAGGAACATTAGCACATTTTTTCACTATGTCTTTTCCAACATCAACAAGAGGAGTATCTACCCTTTTAGTCTCTTGGCTCAATGCTATTCTCTCAAACAAACGCCATGAATCTTCATCTGACAAACCTTTCAACTCGTGTATAGGGTAATCTCCTATAGCTCTTGCCACCCTTTTTGAACGCGTAGTTACTAGAATTCTACTCCCCCATGCACCTAAAAGCAAGAAGTCCCTTAGCCTAGACCAATCGTTACGATTCTCATTCCACACATCATCTAGAACAAGAAAGTACCTTTTCCCTTCAATTTTTCGGCGAACCTCCCTATGCAACTCTTCTATGTTAAACTCAGTAGTTTTCCCAAGCATCTTCAAAAGTATTTCTTTCATGCCAAATTCATGAGAGACACACACCCACAAACTCAATTCAAATGCATTTTTTATCTTCTCATCATTATAGACAAGTTGGGCAAGTGCAGTTTTGCCCAATCCTCCAATCCCAACAATACTCACAAAAGAAACACTATCTTCAACATCTGACTCTTGCAACAACATACCCAAGACAACTTTCTTGTCAGACTCTCTCCCGATAATACTGGATTCATACACATAGGAAGAGGTATCCTCTCTCCTCTTAACAGGAACATACACATCAGTAAACCCAAACTGAGTACGATCTTTGGCAATGCTATCTAGTTTCTCTCTAAGCTTCTTAATCTTACGAGATGTCTGAGCAGTAAAAAGCAACTGATTTTCAGTCGAAAAGAAATGGCGTACCTTCTTGAATATCTTACCACCAGGCATCATTTTCTGCTGTTGAGCAATGGTGTTGAATTCATCGAATAAATCATCAGTATCATAAACAGCATCCTTGAGCTTGCCAAGCCAGTCCTTACCCTGATTGTTGAGCTCCTGATGCTTGGACTCAGCATCAAGGAGGACAGCTTTGATGGTTTCAACAGTGTGTTCCATATTAGCAATAAGTTTCTCACATCTTGAGTTTGCAATGCAGAAAGCAGAGTCTGGGCAACAGTGAGTACTAGGCCAGTCGCCATTGTAGACACTATAGAGAGAAGCAGAGCAAAGGGAGGAAATTGTTGGATGAGTTTACTTTCTGGGTGGGTAGTGAGAACTTAAAGCTGATGAGTGATCAAATTGTCAACCATGAATGCAGAATTGTACTAACTAATCAAAAAAATAAAGTTGATGGCACTTTGCCTCCCATCAATGCACCTGCTACGCTCCTAAAGTCCCAATTCTTGGTCATCTTAGACTAATGTACAGCCATGAGTTTGATGTGTGATTGTAGGACCCTCTTGCAGACAGTACACCTGCAACGATCCCAATTCTTGGTCATTTTGGACCATCTTATCCACATATGCTATGGTCCCCATTCCCTTTAATTTTGCAAAACACTAGAAAAGTATTTGGTGATGAAAATGTTAGATTGAGGAGTTTGTGTACATAGTGGCAGAAAATGGGAGAAATTGTAGTAATAATGGGTTGAATTGACAAGGGGTGTGAAAAAGGATAATTTTTCGACTTTATGAAGGAAATTGGAAAAATTAGGGTCTCTGAAAAGATTATATTTGGGGAAAAATAATTGAGGAATGAAGAAAGAGAGAAATGGTGGGGAAAAAGAAAGATGATTAGTTGTAGGGGAAATGCCTAAGTCCTATCTGATAGATGTGAATACTATATGTCTATATCTATTAGATAGGACTATACTACATTTTCGGTAATAATATACTATAATTTTCTAAATAATTTTTTTATACAGAAACTATGCTCTGTACCGTGCCTCAGAAACATGACTATCGAGTGAGAGGTAGACCGCGTGAGGAGGTAGTCTAGGGCACTTGCAATCAAAAAAAAAAGGAAGTTAACTAGTGAATAAATATGCTAGCTTGGGGGATCTTGTGAGCTTGTGGGGCATGATTGGTACTAGGTTGAGCGAGTTTTTCCATTTTGTAGGGAAAGGTTTCACTTAGGATCAATGAGGGCTTGTGTGATAGTTGAGGGACCTCTAGGACGATCATTTTCTTTGCGCACTAGCTTAGACCACTCCTTTGACCCCTAACTTGTGGATAAGGAAAGACGGCTATGAGCTTTGAAAGTTGGTCGACTTCTCCCATTGCCTTGACACCTCTATTAGGACGAGGACCTTGATTTCGTGATGCCTTTCTTAGTTTTTATTATTGCATAGGTTTCCTTGAGATTGTTAATTGCTTGAGGACAAGCAATTGGCAAGCTTGGGGGAATTTGATAAGTGGACTTTAGGTTCACTTATTTGCATGTAGTTTTAGGGCATTTAGATGCATTTTAGGTCATTTAATTTCCTTTTCCTTCCCTTTTTCCTCATTTCTTATTATCTCGTGTTTAGCATCTAGTTTAGCTCATTTGCATATAGAGGCTTATAATAGGGGAGCGGGCGCTCCTATGGGCAGGGAGCGGGCGCTCCATGGGTCAAGAAATGAAGACAGAAGATCATGAACTTGGAGCGACCCAGGAGCGATCAGGGATGTGAATACTACTTATATGTCTATATCTATTAGATAGGACTATACTACATTTTCGGTAATAATATACTATAATTTCTAAATAAATTTTTTATACAGAAACTATACTACCTTAAACTCTATACAAATATGTTACATTATTTATAAAATATACTACCTATAACTATAAATATACTACATTTCTATAATCAAGAAGTTTTTTTTAAAAAAAAAATAGTTTGATATATGCCCAGCTCCTATTTATTAGATAGAAATTGGGCAGTAATCTGGTTGCAGTAAGGGAGTAGTAGCTAAAACATTGTGTAAAAGACTCTATCACTTGTATGAAGCTTTTGTTTTCCGTTTTTTTATTAGTTTTTTTCTTTTTAGTATGAAATTAATAATGGGTAATGCTATATACGAGTAATACAACCATATAATACATTTTCTAAAGCGATATGAAGTTGGGAATTTATGACAAAAACACACGTAAATCTGTAATAGGTGTCTAGTTTTTCTAAAACTTTTCATTTAAAACTTCTTACCTGCAACCATTAGTACTGCATATACCTTAAATCCGTTTATAATTATAGAAATCACGGTAAGAGTTTCTAATCAAGCATGAAAAGCTAACGATCTTCTAAAACGTTGAAGCTTTTCCTTTTCTGAATGGTCCTTTCACGGTAAAAGATTTAAACATTAAAAATCTTATTATTAAAGGTGATAATATGGTACTAGGTAATGTGCTTAAAAGCAAAAAATGAACCTTTGGAATATTCAAAATCTCATCACAGACATCGAGCAATTAGCGTCCAACACTTCTCTTTATTCACTTAGTCGAAATTTTCAGCGAATCGGACAAAAAATGTTAACTACATCTCCAAACTATTTTTTCAAATCGATACACCAATTTCATCTTATTGTTTTATAGCCTTGGATACCTCTCTTTTCCAATAACACCTAAACTATGACCTAGGGGAAATTAGGAGGATGTGAGTCATATAACCAAAACATATAATATATTTCTGTACAAATGGATGGTGACACCCTCAAGTAGCCAAAACATAAGATAGATTAAAAATGGGTGATAACATCTTCATGTGACCAAAACATACAAGGGTTTTTGGCAATTGGCGGTGGGTGCATGTTAGCTGGAGGCCGGTTTAACCACTTATTTTTGTGCCTTGTTTGACAGGTTGTCTAAACATTGACTGTTTATAAAATTGTTCGATAAAAACGGTTGTTAGTATTGGTTGTTTAATATAGAATGGAACAAAGGTCAAAAGCCAGGACATAGAGCTAGTAAAAGTAGTTTTTGACTTTTGACTAAAAATCAGGTTTTACTGACATTCCAAAAGTCATTAACAAACACTTTTTTGACAGTTTGACCACATAAAAAGTCTAAAAACCTTCCAAAAACCATTTGGCAAACACCCCCACATTCGATACAGAAATAGGTGATGACTTCGTCAATAAACAAACAGACAAACAATAAATTAAAAAGTGGACTATGACTTTTAATAGTGCTTCCTCTATCTTTTAAGTGCAAGATTTCACTTTTCACACTTGTCAAGACATATTTTGTACCATTTTTATCTTTAATTACGCATTTGTAAAAATTATGACAACAAAATATTAAAAATGTATACATCGAGATGAATCAAATGAGATCCAACAAGGCCCTATTTTTTCTTATGCATAAATCATAAAAGCCGGTCAAATTATAATGAATGAATAATGTCAAAATTAATATGTTGCACTTGTGGAAGTAATTAATCAAGCATACGGCAATAAGTAATAACAACGAAAGCACGACAACAGGACTACATAGCAAGTTAGCAACGAACTATGGCAGAAGCTCACTACTCACTAGTTTCTAGTACCAGCTTTCAAGTGCTTCCTCCATAGTTGCGGCCATAATAACTTGCAAGCCGTTACCAATAAAAGAGTCCAGATCCTCGGTTTCCATCCGTCCACTGGTTCAACCTCATACTCCCACTCAATGGCACACCCGTCATTCTTAGGCACCACGGTCACCTTGACACATATCAGTACCCTCAAATCTTCACTCTATTGCCTTATGCGCTTACCTTTGTTTGTAACAAAAATGAGTTCTGGAATTTGAGTTTGATAGTAGTGAGTGAGCCTCATATCACAAAGCTATAAGATATACAGCCCCATGCTTTTTATGTGTAGTGATGTGTGGATAGCATACATGATTGTACAGCCAAGTTTCTAGTGTTTAATCATGGGACCATCTTACACAAAGCAAGAAAATCTCAGAGGGTCACAATTCTTGGACCGTCTTGTAACATGCAACACATTATAAGTTATAGACTTATAGTTTCTTATAGTACAGTGACAGATTTAGGATTTTAAAGTTGTCAAAAAACCACATTTTACTCCTTTCAACCCATTATATCTGCCACTTTATCTTTTTTCAGTTCTACTAATTAATCTGCAACATATACTTCATAGCAACTTTTCTCTATTTTTTCCCCTATAATTGGATCTCATACCCAAATATCCACTCACTTATTTCTCTATACTTTGTCACATAACTTCTGCAAAATGTGTCTGTGACAAATAAATTTGAATAGAGGGAGTTTCATTTACAACTCAGGCCCTAGAGATCCAAGCTCAGTCCGTCATTATGGCTTTATCCATGGGATCCCCTGAGGTAGTCCTTGCTCCCTAAGACCTTGTCTTTTAATACTTATATACTTAAAAGAGTTGCGGCAAATGTTCAACGCTACAAAAGACCCCCTATACACATATGACGAGAAAACAACTAGAATGAGAAATGAATATATGGGAAATCTAATCATAGCCTATGCGCGTGTAGGATAAATACTCCTCTAAGGATATGACTCAATTCTACTACAAGACTCTCCACAATAATTTGAATATTCTATGTTAGGTCTATGGTGTGGAGATGGCTAAGAACCAAGGTCACAAAGAAGGGCTCATGAGGTGCAAGGAAGGAGCAAAGTGAGGAGATGCTTGGCAGCTTCTGGTCGCGGGTCGCGACCAGCGCCTGCCCCTGCACCCTGTTTTCGCGTTTTCATCTCACGTGAAGCCGTTTTTGCTATTTTTGGGGGTAGTATAAATACCCCTCTTTTCCCCATTTGTAAATATGACATAATATCACACAAATCAAGAGGCTAGAGAGAATTTCTAGGGTTTTGTGCCTTTGTGTGTGTAGCTTGAAATAGTTTGTATCTCTCTCAATCAATCATCAAGATCAATACTACTCCTTAGTGCTTGTGGGTTTTTACTCCCGGATTCTCGGGTCTTCCCACGGTGCCATTACTTAACTCTCTCTCTCTCATTTATTTCTTCATTTATTATTGGATTGCTTGCTTGCTTGGTTGTTGGCTTTCATTGTTATTGTTGATGTTTACAAACTAGTTTCTACATTGATTCTATGTTCTCAACAATTGGTATCAGAGCCTAGGTTAATCTTTGGTTAAATTTGAGTTAGAGTTGTGTGGAAACTTGTGTTTGTGATTGGAAATCAAAGTTTGTTGCTTTGGGTGTTTGGGGATTGAAATTTTGGTGTAGAAATTTGTTCCTTGTTGTTGAAACCCTAGGTTGAGAACTTTCTGATTGTTTAACAATGGATGAGAGCAAGTTGAAGCTTGAGAAGTTTGATGGGAAGGAGTTTTGCTTTTGGAAGATGCAAATAGAGGACTATTTGTACCAAAAGGGTCTTCATCTACCTCTTGAGGGCAAGAGACCGGATAGTATGAAGAAGGAAGATTGGAGAGTGTTGGATAGGCAAGCACTAGGTGTGATTAGATTGACATTGAGTAGGAGTGTAGCCTACAATGTCAAGGATGAAACATCGACGATGGATGTCTTGCAAACTTTGTCGAACATGTAAGAGAAGCCTTCGGCAATGAACAAGGTGTTCCTTATGCGTCGGTTGTTTGAGCTTGAGATGAATGATGGTACTTCGGCTCCGGAACACATAAATGAATTCAACTCGATTATTTCTCAATTGTCTTCGGTTGATATCAAGTTTGATGATGAGGTGAAGGCCTTGATTTTGTTGTCATCATTGCCTAGGTCTTGGAATACGGTGGTTGCCGCCATTAGCAACTCTTCGCGCAAAGAGAAGTTGAGGAATAATGATGTGAGGGACCTAATCTTGAGTGAGAGCTTGAGGAGGAAGGAGTCCGGTGAGTCATCCGGTGGTGCTTATTCTAGTGAGGTAAGGGGACGATGGAAACAACAAAAGGGGAACCCAAGAGGGAGATCAAAGAGTAAGGGGAGGAGTAAGTCGAGGGGAAAGGGAAACATTGTGTGTTGGAGTTGTGGAGTGAAGGGTCATACTAAGAGAGAGTGTCCGAATCCTAAGAAGAAGGGTGGCTCTAATCAAAAGAGCAATGATGATGCAAGTTCATCGGTAAGCTTGGCATCAAGCGATGAATTTGGGGATGCCTTGATCTTGAGCGTTGATAGTCCCATTGAGACATGGATACTTGATTCGGGTGCATCGTTTCATTCTTCACCATGTAAAGAAATTTTCCGGAACTTTAAGAGTGGCAAGTATGGGAAGATGTTTCTTGCGGATGCTAATCCGTTGGACATTGTGGGGAAGGGAGATGTGATGATCAAGACTTCAAGTGGGAGTTCATGGAAGCTTGAAGATGTGAGGTATATTCCTAAGCTAAGGAAAAATTTGATTTCGGTGGGTCAATTGGACTCAAGTGCTTATAGAACTATGTTTGGTGAGAGTACATGGAAGGTGTCAAAGGGTGCCATGGTGGTTGCTCGGGGCACGAAGATTAGTACTTTGTACACTACCTTAGGGTGTACTAACATGGTTGCTACAACTACGGAGTGTGATACCAAGCTATGGCATACTCGGCTTGGTCATATGAGTGAGAAAGGGATGAGGATGTTAGCTTCAAAGGGTAAGTTGTCGGGCTTGAAATCAATCGACATGAAATTTTGTGAGACATGTGTCTTTGGGAAGCAAAAGAGGGTGTCTTTCACAAAAACCCAACGGTCCTTGAAGAAGGAGAAGTTAGCGCTTGTGCACACGGATGTATGGGGCCCATACCCCATCAAGTCCCTTGGTGGATCTCACTATTTTGTTACCTTCATTGATGATTCAACCCGGAAAGTATGGGTCTACTTCATGAAGCACACGTCGGAGGTGAATGAGAAGTTCAAGACTTGGAAGGCGGAGGTTGAAAATGCTTCAGAGCAAAGATAAAGAGTATCAAGTCCGATAATGGAGGAGAGTATGAGTTGGAAGCTTACAAGGAACTTTGTAAGGAGCATGGCATTGTTTTGGTGAGGACTATTCCCGGAAAGCCTCGCCAAAATGGGGTAGCGGAGCGGATGAATAGAACACTACTTGAGAGAGCAAGGTGCATGAGGTTATTTGCGGGTCTCCCAAAGTGCTTTTGGGCGGATGTCGTTAGCACCGCGGCTTATTCGATAAACCGTGGACCTTCGGTGCCCTTGGGGTTCAAGATACCGGAGGAGGAGTGGAGTGATAAGGAGGTGTCCTACGCTCACTTGAAGACCTTTGGGTGTGTGGCCTATTTGCAATCTGAGAAGAGAGACAAGCTTGACCCTAAAGCCATGAAATGCTACTTTGTGGGGTATGGTGATGAGAAGTATGGCTATAGAGTGTGGAATCTTAGTAACCGCAAGGTTATTAGGCATTGTGACATTACCTTTGATGAAAACTCTTTGTACAAGGATAACTTTGGTGGAAAGTCCATTGAAAAAGAATCCATTGAGAATGATCGAGAAGTTTTTTGAGCTAGATGGTGATGTGAGAATTGGAAACGGAGATGAAGATGTGCCAATTCAACATGCATCTCCTCAACATGTTGTGCAAACTCCGGGTGATCCGGTTTCTAGTGAATCGGAGGAAGATGAGGATACTTTTGAGATGGAGGAGGTTGAGGTTCAAGGTGAGCCTAGTGAGGTTCGTGAGGAACCAAAGACACTGCCACCGGTGATGAGGACATCACCGATTAGGTTCACACCACCACCCATAAAGAAGACTTCGGCGAATTACTTGTTGTTGACGGACTCCGGTGAGCCGGAATGTTATGTTGAGGCAATGAGGTCGGGTGATTCGTTGAAGTGGGAGCATGCAATGAGTGAGGAAATGAGCTCATTGAAGAAGAACGACACTTGGGTGTTGGTTGACTTGCCTAAGGGCAAGAGAGCACTTTTGTGCAAATGGATCTTTCGCAAGAAGGATGAGTCGGATGGTAGTATTCGGTATAAAGCAAGACTTGTGGTAAAGGGCTTTTCACAAAAGGAGGGCATTGACTTTCATGAGATTTTTGCTCCGGTTGTGAAGTTGACTACCATTAGGATCTTGTTGGAAATTGTGGCTTCGGAAAACTTATTCCTTGAGCAAATGGATGTGAAAAGGGCGTTTTTGCATGGTGATTTGGAAGAAGAAATCTACATGAAACAACCGGAAGGGTTTGAAGTTCAGGGAAAGGAAGACATGGTATGCAAGCTCAAACGGAGTCTATATGGGTTGAAGCAAGCTCCAAGATAATGGTACAAGAAGTTTGATAGCTTCATGTTATGCAATGGTTTAGTGAGAACGGATGGCGATCATTGTTGTTACTTTCAAAGGTACGTAAATGGTTATGTTTACTTGCTTTTGTATGTTGATGATATGCTCATTGCGGGTACTAGCATGAAGTTTGTGAATGACTTGAAGAGGAAGTTGTCGGAGAGATTTGAGATGAAAGACTTGGGTGAGGCCAAGCAAATACTTGGCATGAGAATCTCTAGGGACTTATCGGCGGGTTTGTTGAGGTTGTCTCAAGAGGAGTATGTCAAGAAGGTGCTAAAGCGGTTCAACATGGTTGATGCGAAGCCTCTTAGCTCACCTCTTTCGGTGGACCTCAAATTGACAAAGGAGGATTCACCCAAGACAAAGGAAGAAAAGGAAAGGATGGCCACTTTTCCTTATGCTTCGGCCGTGGGGAATATGATGTATGCTATGGTTTGTACTAGGCCCGACATTGCCCATGCGGTGGGAGTTGTGAGTAGGTTCATGTCAAATCCGGGTGAGCGACATTGGGAGGCCGTGAAATGGCTCTTGAGGTACTTATTGGGTACTTCTAGTATGGCTCTTTGCTTTGGGAGGAATGGAGTTGTTCTTGAAGGTTTTGTGGATTACGATTTCGGGGGATGCTATGACTCAAGCAAAAGCACTTCGGGGTATGTTTTTACTATTGGTGATACGGCCATTAGTTGGATGAGCAAGCTCCAAAAGTGTGTGTCCATGTCTACGACGGAAGCCGAGTATGTTGCTATGTCGGAGGCGGGGAAAGAGATTGAGTGGTTGAAGAGTTTCCTTGAGGAAATGGGTATGAAACAAGAGGTTTGTGTGTTGCATAGTGATAGCCAAAGTGCGGTGCAATTGGCTAAGAATCCTATGTTTCACTATCGCACTAAACATATCAAGAGGCGGTATCACTACACTAGGAGTCTAGTGGAGGATGGCTCTATGTGTTTGAAGAAGATTGCCGGATCGAAGAATCCGGCGGACATGCTCACGAAGGTTGTAACTTGTGAGAAATTGGGGTTGTGTAGGACCTCAATTGGGCTCCATCCATGAGTGGTGGATGGCTGTAATGGTGGGGGCCTATGGTGAAACATTGATGAGATGATTGATGATGATGAGAGATGTGTTGGGGATGTTAGTAGCATGGTCTTAAACCGATCTCCAAGTGGGAGATTGTTAGGTCTATGGTGTGGAGATGGCTAAGAACCAAGGTCACAAAGAAGGGCTCATGAGGTGCAAGGAAGCCGGTCGCGACCAGCGCCCCCTGCACCCTGTTTTCGCGTTTTCGTCTCACGTGAAGCCGTTTTTGCTATTTTCGGGGGTAGTATAAATACCCCTCTTTTCCCCATTTGTAAATATGACATAATATCACACAAATCAAAAGGCTAGAGAGAATTGCTAGGGTTTTGTGCCTTTGTGTGTGTAGCTTGAAATAGCTTGTATCTCTCTCAATCAATCATCAAGATCAATACTACTCCTTAGTGCTTGTGGGTTTTTACTCCCGGATTCTCGGGTCTTCCCATGGTGCCATTACTTAACTCTCTCTCTCTCATTTATTTCTTCATTTATTATTGGATTGCTTGCTTGCTTGGTTGTTGGCTTTCATTGTTATTGTTGATGTTTACAAACTAGTTTCTACATTGATTCTATGTTCTCAACATTCTACTCTCATCACTTAGCCACAATGTCTTATTAGTACAAATCTAGATCACGTCAGAGTCACCTCCACCAGCTGTTTTACTTGGATAACAGCACATTCCCTTAGGGACATAGCAAAAGGTTCACAAGAGAAATGTTTGGAAGCGCAATGGTTCTTTGGCCTGCAAATTAGACTCTTCTGCTCAACAACACTTGCACAGCTACGAGGATTTGAATACTTGTACTTGTAAGTGTCCAATAGGCCCCAACACTTTCATCTACAATCGAATAGTGCTCAACCAAACAGCAAAAACATCTACGCCAATAAACTCAAAAAGATGATAGCAGAATAAGAAAACTACAATAATGCAAACTAAATGGAAGCATAATCGAAACTTAAATCACCAGATTAAGCATTAGTGGAGTCTTTATCTCTACATTGAGAAAGTGTTACTAGAAGAAAAAGTACCATCTTGTAATGCATGCTTAATGTATTTAGACAAACATCACCCAGTGCCAGTGAAGCTTGCCATATATATTTGCTTCCCCTGATTATACGAATGCATTGTAAATAATATCTCTAACACCCCTGAAATTTCTCTACTTTAAAAATGTAATATAATAAATAATTTAAGGAAACTCCAAAGGTTCTACGCCGCAATAATTAATAATAATCACCGCAAGGCTAAAGGTTCTAACTGAAATAAATAGTCAATAAGGTTTAACTAATCAAACTAACTAGAATCTAAATAATTATTACAGACTGAAATAAAATACTAAAGTCAAAAGAATAACAGCGGAAGTCTTATTAAACCTACTAACGTATAACTAAATTCATCGCACTCTTTAACCCAACCTTAAGCTAACCACCTTCAAGTCCCTGCACATTGAACACTATAGTATCAGCCAAAAGGCTGAGCAAGATTTCATACTGTACTAAAACAAAACTATCCAATGTGCAGGTAAGATATATAGGAATATCTTACAAATTCATTTCCAACCTGTACAAATTAAATATATAAAATAAAACAACCTTCCAATAAATCTCAACTTTCAACTTTCTTTCTTTCTAAAACAATCCTGTAAATACATTTAAAATGTAACTGTTTTGAAACCTGTGAGTAGGAAGTATTAAAGTCCAATGAGCTAGCTAGGCTCACGAGACAGGTAAACACCAAAGCCCCTAGTATGCATACCCCTAACTTGATAACGAACCAAGAAGGAAGACAAACGGCAAGTGTATTGATCAACATACACCCAACTACTAAATAATGGTTGAGACAAAACTCAACCTACTTCCAAACCCGAGGAATACCGCTTACCGGCAACCCCACAACAACAATCTTATAAAACATGATAAATCATAATTAAGTAAACATAGAAACATTCTAGTTTACTCAAAACCTGTAGCAATGAGGAACATCCTCCTTTTAAATCTCCACTTGGTATATGAGGAACTTCCTCCCTTTTGAATCTCATAAATAAATCTCATTTCTCTTTCACAACAAATATCGTCAAAACGATTTAAATCTCATTATATTAACATTGTAAAACCTTTTAAATCTCAATATATAAATAATGTAAAACTCTTTTAAAATCTCAATATATAACCACACAAAACCTTTTTAAAACTCAATATAAACTTTAAACCAATATCATCCAATTCTCAAAATAATCTGTACAAGTCTTAGTAAGAAATCTTACCTTTTCCGCAACCACAACTAACCAAACTCTATCTCACGTTAATAAGGTTCTTCTACGAACCCACAATCTACAATATAATAAAGTATAGTATAAGTCATTTGACTATACTTCACATAGTTCACATATAAGACATGTAACCTAGTTAATGAGCTTGACTAATTTTGAAAACGACTCAACGTTCTACGAACACAAAAGTCAACAGAAGTCAAACTGATCAAGTTTGGTCAACAGAAGTCAAACTGGTCAAGTTTGGTCAACAAAAGTCAAACTGATCAAGTTTGGTCAACAAAAGTCAAACTGAGTTTGACTCTATTATCATCCATATTATTTTTCCACTAACTAACTCCTCATTCACCCTACACCAACAATAATGCCATTCAACAAGCTCACCATATACAACCATTCAACTATAATTGGGCTTGGGGTTAAAACTAACAACTTACAACTAATCCAATATACTCAAGAATTTCAAAATAACATTTAAAGTCACAATAACTATAATAATCTAAACTATATTTCAACCAATAAATAAAAATAAGAAACTAACCATCAATCTAGTATAACAAGAATTCATAGTAATTTCAAAAGTATTAATTTTTGCAAACTAAACTCATAGATATGTTAACTAATCTGAATTACACATAAAACATAAGCCAATTAAACAAATTGAGCATAGTATAAATTTCCCTCAAATCAATTTCCTCAAGAACTCTAATTTAACAAAAACCCCAATTTAAAAATCAACACATGACTGAAATTATAATATGGGAATGAATCTTACTTGGTTAATAGAGATTGAATTATAGAAGAGTGTAAAAAGATTCGAAATTCGTCCACTTTGATATGATTTCTATCCCGAAAAAATAACGCAAGTCAAAACTTTTTGTGTATTTGAGCACCACCTAAAATAGATGATGATGGACAGGATGATTATTTAGGGATGATTAATGGCTGTGTGATGTGTTGATGATGGATGGAGAAAGGCGTGGTATTTGATGGTTAATTAGGAAGGAGATGGAAGGAATTGAGTTCCTGGTGCTTGAGGTAAGTCTGCCACTAATTGTTTTTCATTTTTTTTTCCTGCTTTATTTATAGTTTTTTTTTTTAGGGGAAAGTTGGGATCGGGGCTTTTTATTAATCTAGATCCGCCAAGGTAGAGACACCTTGGGGAAATGAGTTTACAAAGAGTTGTTCAACCCCATTAGCGGGCACACATCTAGCCATAAGATGAGCTACAACATTCCCGACACGCTTAACATGAGAGCAAGAGAAATTAACAAAAGAAGAGCTAATAAACCTAATGTCATCAATGACCATAGCAAACAGAGATCGACCCCTTGACCCATTCACCACTGCTTGTACTACCAAAATTGCATCACACTCAAGCTCAATTGCCTCGAAGCCCAACTGACGTGCCAACACCACCGCAGCTCTAGCTGCCATTGCTTCAGCCAAGTCAACAGGCCAATGCATAGCAGGTACCTTCCTTACCAGCCCAGCTTTAAGCTCACCATCATTCCCTCGTGCAACGACGCCCAGCCCCACGCTACCCTCAGCCATCATCGCCGCGTCAGAGTTGAGCTTCACATATCCCATAGGTGGTGGTTGCCACCTACAACGAGATACTAGACCTGGGCATGAAGCATTGCCCCTTCCAAAAACACTCGACGCATAAACACAATAGTCGCGCACCAGATTCAAGTGCCCATGGTACTAAGCTGAACATTCAGCCACGGCTCGTTGAAGACAACAGAATTTCTGTAGGACCAAGCTGCCCATACGAGTGTGGTGAGACACCTCAGGTTATCTCCATCCAATTTTTCCATAAACCACGCCAAACGTTCCATGAAAGAAGAAGACGGAGTATCACGAATGAGATCAGCAAAGGGTGATGGGTTCAAGATAGGCTGCACTAGATCACACTCGAATAAGGCATGGGGAATTGATTCAACGCCATTAGAACAATGAGGACACGCACCATTCTCAATAACATGTCTACCACGCAGTCGACCCAAGGTAGCCAGAGAGCCCGTGCAGGCGCGCCAAAGAAAGTGATGTAGTTTCGGAGGGCCACCCAGCGACCAAATCCTCCGCCACACCTCACTAGCTGCCCTCCCCCCCCCCCCCAAACTGTTGAGACCAACCACGCACGTGACCGAGCCTACCAAAGAGGTAGCCAGATTTAGTCGAGTATACCCCGTCCTTAGCAGGCCACCAGTACATAATATCTTCTCGAGTCGTCACACTAAGAGGAATTTCTTTAATTGAAGCAGCATCCTCTTCTGTAAAGTGTCGAGTCAGCTGCTCCACATCCCACCTCCCGTTTTCATCAATAAGCTCACTCACTAACAAGTTCGCAGGGCTATTAATATTGGGAGTTGGAACCCTTGAGGAAGACTCCCCGGGCAACCAAGCATCATCCCACACATGAATTTTATCCCCCTTCCCCACTCTCCATTTCAAACCATCCAAAAGAAGGGCTTTCGCACCCCCACACACTCCTCCACACATAACTAGGGTCATAGCCACGCAGTGAACCCATAAAATTGCCATGTTTAAAATATCGAGCTCGCAGTACTCTATGAGCCAGCGAATCTTGATTACAAATCAATCTCCACCCCTGCTTCGCTAATAAAGCCTGATTAAAGACTTTGAGGTCACGAAAACCCATCCCACCAAGGGACTTGGGGAGACAAAGCTTTTCCCAACTGAGCCAATGCATTTTCCTCTTTGTCCCCTTCGCGCCCCACCAAAAGCGGGCCACCATGGAATGAATATCATCGATAATACCATCAGGGATGCGAAAGAGGCTCATCATATAAGTAGGAATGGACTGAATAACAGCCTTAATGAGTACCTCTTTTCCCGGGCGTGAAAGGAGTTTTTCCTTCCACCCCTGCAACTTCTTCCACACACGTTCTTTTAGGCAACTAAATACCAGCTTCTTAGATCTCCCAATCATGGTAGGTAGCCCCAGGTACTTTTCATGTCGTTCCACAGCTTTCATCCCCAGAGTGGTCAATATGTCGCGTCTTCTCCCTGCATCAACATGTTTGCTGAACGAAACTTCAGATTTATGATAGTTCAGTTTCTGCCCAGATGCCCGCTCATACGTACTGATAATATCAGCCAAAATGGAGCATTCCTGAAGCGTCGCTCTAGCAAACAATATACTGTCATCTGCAAAAAATAAATGTGAGACTCTGGGTGCCTCATGGCACAAGCGGACACCATGGATAGAACCACAAGATGCAGCTTTCGATATAAGACTAGAAAAAGCTTCTGCACATAGGATAAACAAGTAGGGGGAGATAGGGCCACCCTGGCGAAGGCCCTCGAAGGCACAATGTTGCCCTGGACGCAACCATTCCACTTAAAAGAATATGAAACACTGCCCAAACAGTCCATAATACGTCGAATACAATCGCCATAAAAACCGAACTTTATCATAACCCTCTCTAAAAAAGACCACTCCACCATGTCATAGGCTTTGCTCATATCCAGTTTGATAGCCATAGACCCAGTCCTAGTTTCGCTTCTCCTCTTCATAGCATGAAATATCTCAAAAGCAACCAGAGCATTATCAGTGATTAAGCGGCCCGGAACAAAAGCACTTTGGTGATGTGAGATGAGCTTTGGCAGGACGTGTTTAAGACGGTTTGCCAAGACTTTGGAAATGAGTTTATACACAACATTACACAAACTAATTGGGCGAAAATCACCCATTTGCGTAGGTTCTGCACATTTCGGGATGACAACAATACAATTCTTGTTTACCATAGATAAATTAATCAAACCACGCCACCAACCAACAATAAAATCAACAATATTTGAGCCAATCACATGCCAAAATTTCTAGTAAAATAAAGCATGCATACCATCAATACCTGGAGCCTTGTTTGGATGCATTTGAGATAGGGCAAAGAAAATTTCATCCCTCGTCGGGTCAGTGATCAACGCTGCATTCATTTCTTCCGAAACCTTGGCCTCAATCCCCTCCAAAGCTAATCAGATGGGTGTGAAGTATCAAAGAGGTCCGTGAAGTAACGCTCATCAATCGCCCCTATGACCTCCTCTCGCTCTTTCCAAACCCCGTGTTCATCCTGTAGCTTTGAGATGGTATTACGTCGCTTCCGTTGGCTCGCTTTGTGATGGAAATAAGAAGTGTTTTTATCCCCGTCACGTAGTTCATTCGCCCTGGAGCGAGCATGCCAATATGACTCTTCCACACGCCTAAGCTCATCAATCTCATCCCCAATCTGTTTACAACGATTCATCATGGTTTCATCCGGAGGCCTCCCTTGCCACACCGCCAGCTCTTCCTCTAGTTTTTTAATTTTATCTTTTGTCACACCAAAAGTTGTTGTGGCCCATTCGCTTAATCTGGCCGCACAAAGCTCAATTCTGCTATGCAAATCCATCCCAACCCCTCCTTCCCAAGTATCCTTCACCACGTTTGCACACTCATCATTAGACAACCAAAACGCCTCGAAATGGAAGCGTTTTTTCTTATTTTTACGAGGCCTGAAATCAGCACCAGCCTGCAGAAAAATTAGGGCGTGATCCGAGTTGTGAATAGGATAATGGCGTACCACACAACGAGGGAAAAGAGAATTCCATCCATCACACGCAAGAAAATGGTCCAGCCGTTCCCGTATCATAGTGGTAGGATCAAGGCCACGTTGCCATGTAAAATACTTCCCTTGTAGCCCAAGTCCCGAAGGGCACACAAATCAATTGCTTCTCGAAAGGCGTCCATTTTCCTCTCACTACGAACTGCTCCCCCACTCTTCTCTGACCCACAATTAATCTCATTAAAATCACCAAAAAAGAGTAATGGAAGGTCCGTGGTCTCGCGCAAACTCCTCATGAGTTCCCAATTCAAATGCTTTTGTTCATTCACCGGCCACCCATAGATACCCACTGCTGCCCATATAGGAACGTCATTCTCATCAGCCACCTCCACGAATACATGGTTTCTCGAAAACGACTTCACTGACACATTGATATCACGCCACCATAACCCAAGCCCTCCCGAGTTGCCATTACTACTCAAGCATAAACCGTTTCGAAACCCACATTTATTACGAACCTGCTCCTGCTTCCGTGAATCAATCATGGTTTCCATTAAGAAAACCAAACATGGGCGATCCCTCCAACACCATGATTGAAGGGCACGAACTGTCAGGGGATTGCCCAACCCCTGACAATTCCAACTTAATATTTTCATTGTTGTTCGCGGGGTTGAGCTACGCCAACCTCCGCTACTTGATCACTAGACAAACCAATCTCCTGCCCAACAAAGCTACGTACTCGTTTTCCTCCATCTGCCAAATCCAACATCACCACGTCATCCCCATCCATGCATTCCTTCCTTTTCCCTCCTGTGACTTCCAACAAAGCCCTAAGGCTTGGATTTCGGCCCACCTCAGCTTCAATATTTTGCCTGGCAACTCGAGCTCGGCGTTTAAACTTTCTTGAGGAGCTTGATGAACCAACAGGTGAACAAGTACCTATAACAAAGCTTCCTACCACATCCTGATCAGTTCCCACATTGGGCATGACCCCCTGGCCAGAATTCTCATTTCGAGATGATACATCATCGTGCTTATGTTTGGATGGAGGAGCATCCTCCCTAGCATTCATGGTGTTCTGGTCATTATTCCCAACTGCATGCAAAGCCCCATCTACAACATTAGGTGATGTCAGATTTCGAGGTGGTAGCACCACTTCGTTAGATGTTGTGTCTTTATCACCACTCGACGACGCCGACACCTCCTGTGGTTTTTTAGCAATGAACACCAGCTTTCTGTTTGCCCTAAGAGCACCCCTTTCCTCTTTCAATTTAAGCACCCCTTTCCTAGGTGAGGCTTTAATCCACGCCCACCAACCATACGACGCATCTTTACCATCATCCTCAGTATAGGTACACTCCTTTTCGCCCTGTCCTATACGCCCACAGAGAAAACAAAAGAACGGGAGTCGTTCATATTTGAAGTCGATGGTGACCTTCGTCCCATCCTTGCATAACACGCTTTGTGTACGACGCAAGGGTTTGTTTATGTCTAGAATGATCTTTGTCCTCCTATGGTTTCCAAGCCCTAAATCATCAGAGTCTATCTCCAAACAGGTTCCCAGACTTGACGTTATAGCCCTAATAGCCGCATCCGAGCGATAGTTAATCGGCAGATTATAGAGACGGAGCCAAAAGGGTGACATATGCAGCGGCATAAGTAAAGTTTGTTCATTACCAGAAATCTCATTCAACACCAGTAAGCTTTGGTCGAAACACCATGGAGGGCCGTCTAGAACTTTATCTCGGTCTCGCCAATGAAAAAATTGAAACTCAAAGCGATTAGGGCTAATGGAACGAATCAACACACGATAGGAAGCCCCCATGCCCTAGGTATGGTCTCCTTGAAAGCCTCCATATTAAAACTACGAGAAGTTACAAGTCTTCCAACCAACATCAAAGAAACTCTATCCTGGGTTTCAGGAGATTCGAAATCCCCAAGATCAATAGTTACGTTCTCATCCTCGCTAAGTCTGAGCGCATTCCATTTGTTAATAATCTCATCCGCCATCAGGACTCAAAGGCCGCCGAAAAACGGCTGGAACAACCGGTAAAAAACGGCAGTAAAATCGTTCGCAGGACGGTAGGGTTTCGCCTCTCTTTCGAGGAGTGTTTGCCCTATCTTTCAAGGGAATTTTTTTCTTTAATTGGTTGCTTTATTTATAGTTTAGTTTAACTAAACCTAATGGGTTATGAATACTTAATCTAATTAAATTAGGAATACGTTTTGGGCTATTTCTAAAATAAAGTCAAAGTACGGAAGAAAAATAATTTAATAAAAGACTAATTTAAATTACTTTTATAAAATAATTTAATATAGGTATTTACTAACAATATATAAAATACGGGGTGTTACAATATCAATCGTCTTCTAAATTGTACTATAAAATTTGACTTGTTACAATGTACCTGTACAAGAACAGATTTTCTACCTCCTGCAGTCTGCACTATACTTAAATCAAAAGCAAGTTCAAGAAACAAGTGCTCATCAATATTGTAATAGTAGCAAGACAACATGACCGCATAGTTACTATGACAGTGGCTCACTAGTTCCTGACACCAACATTAACTGCTTCCTCCATCGTTGCGGCCATAACTTGCAAGCCCTTACCAATAAAAGAATGCAGATCCTCGGGTGTTCATTCGTTCACCGGCTCAATCTCATACTCCCACTCAATGGCACTCCCGTCAATCTTGGGCACCACTGCCACCTTCGACAAATATGAACTGCATCAGATATATTCTATCTAAACAAGTATGTGAACATAACAAAAAAAAATAAACGAGAACAAGTAACATATAATTGATGTATCATTTTTTATAACATAGAGTCTGCTAGTTTTAAGCAAAGGTAAGGTAGTTCAAGAACCTTGGTGGGTTATAGCAATAATAGTTGTGATCAAAATATGTAGAAATAAAGAAAAGACAAGAGATAAAATTTTTTTTGAGGAGAATATGATTGTTTTAGTGAACTCTTATATATGTTGTGTCCAAACTAACTGGGTCACAGGCCTTGTTCATCATCACCATCAGTTCCAAATTTTGGTTTTTACAATTTTTAAGTCATGTCACATGTGACACAGGTGGGATAATAAACTCAAAATTGTTTACACTTATACTCATCATATCAATTTTGAAAACTAACGAACAAAAGACTGGAAACAAATTTTTTAAAGGATATACTATATACTAATTCAAGAAAATGAGAAGTCCCCAACTTCAAACTTCAAAAACCCTAAATTCAACTACACATTATATCTAACTTCATACTTTAAGAATTTCAATAACAACAATGCAAACATACATAATAATAATCTAACATTCTCCTCGAATAATGATTAATTGACTAATGTATGTATCAATGCCAATAGAAAAAATGGAAAATAAAAACAGAATAAGTGACCTATATATATACAAGCAAAATGATCAACAATTTTCATGACCTTGATTTCAGTTTGTAAGAGAGATTAGAGCAGATAAAGCAAGAAATGAGAGAAGATAATTACCAGATAAATTTGAAACAATTCAAATGAGCAAAAATGAGAGAAATTCATTACAGCGAAAGAATCAAATGAGAAAAAATAATACCTTAGGTTTAGGGATGAATAACCTCGTAATATATCACTACTATAAACATATCACTATCTGTCGTCTTAAATTATTGGTTCCTTTGTTCTTTTTCATTGCAACACAAGAGTTTTCACGATTGCGAGTGCACAATTTAACCATTAATATTTTAAACACATCTTAATAAAAAATTAACATTTTGAAAGTAATATTGGGACAATATATTTTCTTAGGAAAAAATCACAAAGATGGTAAAAGGGTTGTTTGTAAATAGAGTAAAAATCCATACATTGCAATAGAAAAAGATCAGAGGAGATAATAATTAGTGAAAATTACATTGATTATTTGGAAATCAGGTAGATGGTAATATGTGCTAACCTGTTGTGATGTGCAATAAAGAAATGGATCTATAAATGCTCGCAGTAAGGATCGGGGACGTGGCCTATTTTGGGCCAGTCTTGCCCGTCTGGCTCTCTACACCTTTCCTTCAACAAAGGACATAATGATAAGAGTTGACTTAGCTAGGGCAAATGTTCAACCTCATATAACTTTTGCAAATTGATTGCAGGAAGGTTCGGGAAGGAGGTTGCCAGACTCATTGCCCAACTTGGCAATTTGATGTCGTTATAACCATCAATTGTAAGCTCTCTAAGATCACGGTGGGGTTAAGGCCTTCTAGCAAACTTTCATTAACAATCATTGGTCTAGGATTATGCCTCAATGGAAAGTCATCAATAGTGTGATCACGTATCCGCAAAGCCCTGGTATGTTTCTTGTTCAACGAATATCCTCCCCTCTCTGAATCATGTGAGTAACCCTCTCTAAATTTAATGAGGATGTTCCCTCTAAGGTTTATTGGAGGCATCAAATCATTAAGCTGACCCTTCTGCACTTGGTTGTAACTTGCTCCACCCAAAACAAACATTGTTAGAATGTTAAGACTAATCATACTACCCATTCCTATAGGCATAAAAGTCAATGCACTACAACCAGTTATATTCAAGTGTCTGAGATTAACCAACTCCCCCAAGTTCTCTAGCAACAACTTTAAGTCGCGACAATCTTTTAAGGCTAATACTTGCAAGTTATAGAGCTTGGAAATTGATTTGGGAAGCACCTCCAGCTTATTATAGGAGAGACCAAGATACCTTAAATGCGTCAAGTTTTTCAATGTATTGGTTATAGACTTTACGCGAAAACTATGCATGTCTAATACCCTTAAACGCCTACAATTTTCAAGTAGTACACCAACATTAGGTTGCCCACTTACTCCACCATATGAACCATATGAAAGGTTAAGGAATGTGTGCAGTTCTCAAATTGCCAAATGTATTACTAAGACAGTTTGGGGAGGGACGCTGACCAACAAAAGAGAAATGACGTATTTTCTCATTTAATGGGCTTGTTGTCACGGCTCGTCTTTCGAGCGTCGACGCAATGCGCATTTAACCGGAAATTTCAATGGACAACTTCTCTTGTATGTACTTTAGGGAAGATTCTAGAAGAACATAGAATTTCTTAGATTTATCTAGAGAAGCCTAGGACCATCAGGTAAATACAAGTGTTGTATAGATTTTTGTACAGTTGTGTAGAAAAATTTAGAGCATTAATAGGATGGTGCCACATGGCACAATCATAACCCTCCATTGAGGAGGGTAGGAAGTTTCTAGACAACTTGGCTCCCCTATAAATAGGAGGGGGCTCATTTGTACATCCATCACTTTGAGAGCATTCAATAGAAAGTATTCTTAAAAGCATCCATCCATCCTCTCTTTGCCTTACTTACCCTTTTCCACTTTGCCTCCTTAGCAACACAAAAAGCCTAACCAAATCTTTGAGTGACTTGACTTGTCTTCCGACGGGAGTGTGATGCAAGTA
Organism: Patellifolia procumbens; assembly: GCA_947645195.1. Lineage (NCBI taxonomy): Eukaryota > Viridiplantae > Streptophyta > Magnoliopsida > Caryophyllales > Amaranthaceae > Patellifolia > Patellifolia procumbens. The sequence continues at coordinate 2,052,683 of CANSGD010000429.1, forward strand.
GGCCACGTATATCGACGTAGCAAAGAGTCGGTACGTGACATTGTGCTAGAATCCATCACCATTAATGACTCATGTCCTGCACTCCTGCTACTTGTATTGCGAGATCATCAAATCGTGCATTTAAACATATTTAATAACACCAAAATCATCACTTTCGATGTCTTGAAAGAAACATTTATACAATAAGTTCGAAAAGCATTCGTCACCAACATCTTCCACGTTTCGTGTGTCATTTGGATATTCAAGATATCCTTGCGCTAACCAAATATTGATCAAGAGTGTTTTCTTGATTAGATGATCCTTAGGGAAGAGAGCACAATAGCTAAAACAACTCTTTAATTGTGGAGTAAGATGATAGTAACTAAAGATTCAATATCGGTATAACCCCATCCTCACCTTATCCCATCTCAGCCAAGTCAAGTCTCTGAAAAGACAACCTCTTGCTTTCATATTGGTCATACAACAAGCTCCCTATAACCCTTATAGAGAGAGGAACATTAGCACATTTTTAACGATATCTTTACCAATGTAACAAGGGTATTATCTACTTTCTTACTCTCCTGGTTAAATGCTATTGTTTCAAACAAACTTCAAGAATCTTCATCTGACAGGCCTTTAAGCACATGTATAGATATTCTCCTATAGCTCTTGCCACTCTTTTTGAACGGGTAGTGACAATAATTCTACTCTCCCTTGCACCTAAAAGCAAGAATTCCCTCAACTTGACTCATTCATTTAGACTCTCATTCCACATATCATCTAAAACAAGAATTTATCGTTTTCCTTCAATTTTTCGACGAACCTCCTGATACAACTCTTCTATGTTAAACTCACAACTCTTCTGAAGCATCTTTAAAAGAATTTCTTTCATATCAAACTCTTCCGAGACACATGCCCACAAACTCAATTCAAATGCACTTTTGATCTTCTCGTCATCATAGACAAGTTGGGCAAGTGCAGTTTTCCCCATCCCTCCAATCCCAACAATACTCACAAACGAAACACCATCTTGAATATCTGACTCTCGCAACAACATACCCAAGACAACCTCCTTATCAGCATCTCTTCCAATAATGCTGGATTCATACACATAGGAAGAGGTCTTCTCTCCTTTTAACAGATACATACACATCACTAAACCCAAACTGAGTACGATCTTTGGCAATGCTATCTAGTTTCTCTCTAAGCTTTTTAATCTTACGAGATGTCTTAGCAGCAAAAAGCAACTGAATATCACTGGAAAAGAAACGGTCTACCTTTTTAGAGATCCTACCATCAGACACTCGTTTCTGCTGCTAAGCAATAGTGTTGAATTCATCGAACAAATCATCAGCATTATAAACAGTATCTTTAAGCTTGTCAAGCCAATCTTTATCCTGATTGTTGAGCTTCTGATGTTTGGACTCAGCATCAAGGAAGACAACTTTCATTGTTTCAACGGTACACTCCATATCAGCAAGCTGGGATTGATACCCAAACATGGAACATAACTTTTTCACATCTTGAGTTTGCAAGAAAGCAGAGTCTAAGCAACACTGAGTACTAGGTCAGTTGCCATTGTATACACTGAATAATTATCGTTACCCCCGTTTCATGTCACCAAACAAGCCATTAGATTTTTGAAAAGAAGTGGCCAGGAGCCCGTTCGGGTCCTAATGGGCCAGACACTTGAGAGTGGGGAAAGGTAAGGGAAATCCCTACCTCAAGTGTCACTAGTGGGGATTGATCTCCCAACTTTGAGGTTGGAAGGATGCTCTCCTTTACCACTAGACCAAGTACTACTTGGTTGATAATGTAGCTTCATAATGTAGTGGGAACATAGGTTACAACAAAACCCTATACGTACTAATCGATCATAATCTGTACAAGTCAGTTTAATCACATGATAAGTCCTTAAAGTTGGACTAGATTTATCAAGTAACGGTTGTTATATATTAAATTAGGGAAAAATTGCAAATCAAATTCCATAAACTATAAATTTAAGCAGCAGCAATTAGGAGGTATATTGAAAATGATAGTTGTACACTTAAACCCAAGGCACACTTCAAACAGCAGGCTCATCACCGGGATCTTGCAAGAGCTACTTGTAACTACTTTGCCTTAGATCTATTGTCGTGTTGCATGGAAGTTTTACTATCATTTTCCTGAATCTCCGCACTTAAGTAGAACCACAACACCTGTTTCAAGTTTTTGCTCCGGAATGGTTGGTTAAGGTACCAATCTCACCACATTTCCTTTTCCAACCGTTAAGATTAACAGTCCTTGATTCCGACAAGCATCAATCAGCAGGCCCGTTAGGGACAGCCAACACCATACAAATAATAGAACCCTGGCTCGAACTTCTTTAACATGTCGGCTTCCTCTTCACTTCTAATATGAATGGCAGAAAGTATTATATTTAAGGATGCACAATTGACCTTCAGAATTACTAACAACCGAATATTAATTTATGTGCGATCATGGGGTGGGAAGAGGGGAGGTACGGAAGAGGCTGGGACTTGATAATAGTAGCATCCACTCCTAGAATGCAGCTCACATCTTTTCATCTAACCCAATACCAAGCCACAGGCCATAGTGCCTTCAAGTTTTTCATCACTAAAATCACCCACAGGCCACAGTAATATCCTGCTCAAACCTTTTACTGGCATCACTATATGCAATCCTCTTAAATGTACTCGGAGATGATCGGCCACAAGACATGACTAGCATACTGCCTTTTTTTTATGCTACAGTTTTCAAGGGCTTGAAACAAAGTAAATCTCTGATAGTCTGATATTTGCATCTTTGACTCAGTAAGAGTGAAACTGGTATCTAGATGTAAGAAATGCAAATCTATACCATATTCAAGCACATCAATGATCAACATGGATACCTATCTTCGGAAAATTTGAGCTTTACTCTTACAAAATATATGAATGAGGACACGACAGTTTCTTACCTCATCTTTTACACATTAAAATTGACTTAAATGAGTTAAAGTTACAACCACCTGCGAACAACTGGTTTTCTGCCCCTGCGCTCTAGAAAATACAAGAGCCTACAGGAACAACAATGACAACCCACTAAACATCCCATTGAGAGCAGGGTTCGGTTAAGTAAACCTAAGACTTTATTTTCATATCTTAACGTCTCATCGTAACATAATTGTCTTTGTCGGCTTGCAGCTTATAAACCCTCATTCAGTTAGACATCTGTGGCTAAAAGTCAGGATTACAATTTCAAGCATGTAACTATATTCACTTCTGAGTTCTGACGCATCACTCATGCCATTAGGTGGCGAGCCGCATCTATGTACAGAAATTTCAATTTATTTTTATAAAATTGTTGTCTAATATCTAAAGCAGAAGCAAACAATGAAACAAATGCATTACAATAACAGCAACAATAGCAAGACAACATGACTGGATGTATAGCAACTACGACAGGCTCACTAGTTCTCAGCAACAACTTTAAGTGCTTCCTCCATTTTCATAGACATTACTTGCAAGCCATTACCAATGAAAAATTCCAGATCCTCGGGTTCCCATCCATCCACTGGTTCAACCTCATATTCCCACTCAATGGCACATCCGTCAATCTTGGGGACCACTGTCACCTTCGACACATATAAATTGAACCCGACATTGCTATCAATAATCGAGTAGCTAAATGTCATGTTATCCGGGTCAATGGATAACAGTTTCTGCTTAGTCCAATTCACATGGTTCTCGTCACCATGAGCTACGTGGGTCTTGGACCCAGCACAATACCGGACACATCCAGGTTGACCCTCGACCCCCTCAACCCTGATGCACGTTTCAAGAGTTGGGAACCACTTGTTTAGGTTGCAGAAATCTGCCAAGAATGGCCAGACTTCTTCAGCCTTTGAGCCACCTAACTCTGCACATGCCTTGCCTTGCCATTTTAGCCTACACCTAGCGATATCCATACCCCTAAGTCTTCACTCTATTGCCTCAAGCCCTTAACTTTATTTGCAACAAAAATCAGTTTGGAAATTGAATTTTATAGTAGTGAGCCTCATATCACATTGTTACCATGTACAACCACGTTTTTTATGTGTGGTGATGTGTGAATGACAAACATGGTAGTAGCTAAGATTTTAATGTATAATAATAATAATGGGACCATCTTGCACACAGCCACAAAATCTCAGATGGTCCGATTCTTGGTGTTTGGCAACTAAGGTTTTGGGGCAAAAAGAGAGGTTTGGACCCACTAGGCCACTTTATATAGTTTCTTATAGTATAGTGGCGGATTAGGATTTTAAAGCTGTCAAGAAACTATCTTTTACTCCTTCAGATCCAATATATTTGCTAAATTATCTTTTTTCAGTTCTAATAAGTCTGCAACATATCTCATTTAACAACTTTTCTCTATTTTTTCTCTATAATTGGATGTCATACCCATATATCCAGTCACTTATTTCTCATACTTCCACATAATTTCTGCAAAATGTGTGTGACAAATAAATCTGGGTAGAGGGAGTATCATTTACAAGTCAGGCCCTAGAGATCCAAACTCAGTCCGTCTTTATGACTTTATCAAAGCGATCCCCTAATGTAGTCCAACAATTGATCTATCACCAATACTTTGGGAGACATGTTGCCCCTAATAACTTGTCTTTCTATATATTACTTAAATATGTTGCAAATCTTTGACGTTACAAAAGACCCCCCTACCCGGGTGTAGGATGAACACTCTCACGGATATAACTCAAATTCTATGGAAAGACTTCACTCATCACTTAGCTCCTCTGTTACTCAAGTAGTAGCACAATGTCTTGTTGCTACATTTTCAGATCACGTCACAGTCACCTCCGCTTACTGTTTTACTTGAATAACAGCACATTGTGCTAGACTCCTAGGGTTGGGAACTCCGTGGGTCATTAGCCTGCAAATTAGACTCTTCTGCTCAACAACACTCGCGAAGTTATTTGACCACAATTAGAGTACTTGTAAAGTGTATATCAATAAGGCTCCAACACTTTCATCTACAGAGTATATGTTGCTGAAAATGATGATAGCAGAATAAGAAAACTATAATAATGCGAACTAAATGGAAGCAAATCAAAACTTTAAATTATATATGCATGCTTAGTGTATTTAGACAAACCTCATCCAGTGCCAGTGGAGCTTTTCGTATACATATGATTCCCCTGGCTATACGAAAAAATACTCTAGTCAAGAAGTTGCAAGGAAAGGGTTCTAGTTCTGATTCTCTTGAGTGTAAACCGAAATGAAGATTCCGGTTGCAATTCCACATAAATCATTATCAATAAAAATACACCAAGAGAAGGATTACCTAATTGTTTGTGTCCCTAGTGCCTACTTCAACACACACAAAAAAAGAAGAAAGAAAACCCACCAAACTCAATACATCTGCTTTGCAACCAGTGAGGCTGTCCTTTCACACAAAGAGATCAGATGAAAAGCATTAACAGATATATTTCTTTTTCCTTATATGAGACTTCCTGCCTGAGGCCTAAATGTATGACCGAAAATTGACCAACATGAAGTTACTTAGCCTATAATGGATACACAACTTTCCTCACAAGCTCATAAGATGTATGAGCCCGAGATGTAGCATGAGCAAACAACACCCAATCAGTGCAACCAATACAAATCTTGCTTAAATGACACAGTTCTTGCCGCCCCATGAATGCCCCGCTCAGAAACAAGAGGGCAGTCTTCCACAACCAACAACTCCAATTTATCTGACCCAACCAGTGGCTGGAATCCTTCATCAGAAACTCCCAAGCACTTGCTGAGCCGCAAAACAGACAACCTTGAAAACTGAGCTACATGTTGTAAACCATCATCAGTTATCTCCTGACACTTCTCAAGTTCTAAGATTTCAAGATAGCAAGCTGAACATAAAGCCTCCATTGCAACATCATCGAAGGAACAAACGTGGTCCAACGAAAGCTTACGAACTGGACAATTTCTAATTAAATTAAGAATTCCGTCTGAGGTAAATGAAAAAAGTGAAGGGAATTCCCCAGCAGAGAATGTTATTTTAACTGACTCCAGCCTGTGACAGTTTTCTGCCAATGCCTTCAAGCTCTCATCTGTTAATGTTAAACGATTTCTTATCATAAGCGGCAATGAGAAATCTGATGACACTTTAAGAGAAATAGATCGTAGACCTCTTGAGCTTTGGGCTAAGCCTACAATGTCATTGTCTCTAAGCCCAACACACATGTCCAAGTTGATTGTCTCCAGGTTCTTGCACTTGTCCAAAATACAAGCAAGACCTCTTCCAGGCTTGATAATGCAGTTTATTAAGCTCAACTCCTTCATGTTTTCACATGGTAGCGATTGCTTTTGCCATCTATCTACTGCTAAGCGGTCATGTAGCTTCATGTACTTGTACCTTTCGTCAACTTCAAAGTGCAGATGTTTTAAAATCCCCCAACTAATTCCGAGCTTTACCAAGTCACCTTCTCCAATACCTTGACAATTCTTGATTATAAGGTACTCAATTTTTTGAACTTTCCCTAGATACTCAAGCCACTCACCACCACTTATGTTTGTACATCTAATAAGGTGCAGAACACTCAGGTTCTTACACCCCACAACAGCAGAAAGAATTCCACAACGAGTAATTCTCGGAGTTAAATTCAATTTTAAAGATGAGAGTTTTGGACATGATGCTAAATAACCTATACCAGCATCTGTAATGAAGGTGCAGTAGCTTAGGGTCAGATCTTCAAGAGAAGGGCAACCGTCTATAAGAGCAAGAAGCCCTTGATCATCCAACTGTTTGCCCAATTTAGACATCCATCCAGAGTAAACAATTTCCACTTTCATCAAGTTGGGAAACCTGTTGCACAGAGTATATAAAGCTTCATTCACTGGGTTCAGCCCACAACCAACACGAAGAAATAGTCTCTGTTCATTGTCAAGCTCATGGAAGCTCTTGCAAACTAAAGACACTGAGTTCCTATCCACAGTTCTTGTGATTCTCCTTAAAACATCCCATATCAATTGATCTGGCAAAGTATCCATGAAAACTGCACTTACTTGTGCAGCGAGAACTTGTATAACAAGCTGGAAATAAAAGGCAAAGTTGGTGATTAAGGTAGTTATAAGACTAGACCAGATGCACAGTCCTGGCCTTCTGGGCTCACAATTTAACTCATGAAAAAGGATGAAATGTCAGAAACAGTCAGGAAAAGTTAAATGATGTCAAGCAAGAATACTTCAGTGCATGACGAACCAACTTAGAGTACGATATCTTCAAATTACTTGAGCATCCATCAGTGCTCCTACCAAGTACTGAGAACACAAGAATCAATAGGTCAAGAGACTCATGATTCACAAGGGGCTGACCATCTAAAGGTACCTTACCTATGTTTATAAGTCCATAAAAATTAGAAAAGAGTATATTTGGCTTGGGTGATTTCAAGGGGAAGACAGCCATTTCATATCATCTCAAAAGCACCACTGTTCTTCAAGAAAATCACGGCAGTGGATAACAGCAAGCAATTCGCCAATCTATGCCACACTAAGACCATGTTCTCTTCAACCTCATAAGAATATAAGATAAGTTTGGATAAGTTTCAATAAGTTCTAATAAGTTTTAAAACTTTACAAAATAAACTATAATGAGTTAATAAGTTCAGACAAGTTCCATTAAGTTTAGATAAAGTTAAAATAAGTTCAGATAGGTTAAAACTAAACGAAGAGAACAAAGCCTAACAATCATGTTGGAAAGTATTTCAAGATCTGTTACATATCATTGTTCACAAAATGCAAGGCATATATCCTGTGCTCTCTAAAACAAAGATCCATAACTCCAGAGCATAAAATTTGAAAAAGTTAAATTGTAAAAAGAGATCCCATTAAAGACCAAAATTTCTAAAAACTCACCCACTTAGCAAAAGTTGGAAACAAAACAAACAAAGTTCCAAAATGAATGCAATTTGTATTCATGAGTAAACACAAACTACAATCAACTAATTGATCTTCATCCACCTAAGCCAAAAAATGAAACTAAACAGAACATGCATTAGATTTCAGCAATCTTATTGTAATCCCACTACAAAGTAAAGATCTCCAGGCTTCTCAAGAAAGATAGATAGTACATCTCTCTCTTTATGAGCTTACAAAGGATCCTATATGAAGATCTGTTTGAAATGGATTTCTTGGAGAAAACTCCAGAACAACCTTAGCTACCTCGCTTCAAAAATGAAGGAAAAAGATGCATGTAGTATGGTCAGACAAGGTAAAAGAATTTTGTAAAATTATGAGGATAGCAAATCGCTGTAAGAGGGGTGGGTAACCATGACCTAACCCCTAATATCAAAAGCTCGTGCAAATGTCATACAGGCAAACAGCAGGTCGCCATTGCAATACCACCAAAGAGGTTGCTTGACTAAAGTTAAAGAGACAAGTCCTCTATAGCTCTCCTTCAGCACCAGACCGCACAACCATAGCATCAATGTTAAAGATCAAACTTTTATATGTATAGAGTAGGTAACTGAAAGTGATATGGATGTACTTAGGATCGATCAGAGCATGACGTTGGAGAGGGTTGAGTGAAGGGAAAGGATTCGCGTGGAGAAAGGGGTGTAATTACTTGATTCATTTGTTCCTCTTTAATGTGTTGGTTTGTCTTCGTGTTTACTCTCTTTTTTAAAAAAGATATCGGGACACTTGTCAATAGTTTCGGATGACAATTCACGTTAGCCGACCGCAAATCATTTCGGTGATCAGACTTTGTTTGTTGTTGTTAGATTTGACTAACACTACTCTATAATGTAATAATTGAAGAAAAGAACAAGCAAAACTTTGCAGATTAGCACTACCGTACACTCAGTTAGACAGCATTTCTACACTAATTGATGTAAGCACCAGATGAATTAAAACCTCAGATGTAACCTATCTTAAACACTTTGTTGAAGTCCATCATTAGGTGAAACTTATAGAAGAACACATTTGTGAAAACAAATTGATATACAAACACAAAATACTAGTAATGATATTTAGGCATTATAACTCAACAAACATCGTGATAAATCTTAGGACACCAAAAAAAAGGTGGTTCACAGTTGTTTTCTTTCTCTATTCAGATTGCAACTGAGGCCCTTTTAGTTCACTACCTTTCTTCCGCATCGCATGCATATAAGACTAGTAAGTAACAAAGTTAATCAATTTTTCCATATGTAACCGTTTATGAAAATTTAATGGAATTGACTAACAATGAAATGGAGGGCTGCCTAATCAATATCGGATATATGCATATATCCATTGCCTCACTTTTTTGACAGTACATTCCATGAAAATGGCAGTACATTTCATATGTATGGTAGTATATTCTAATATATATGATAGTACATTTTTTAACGAAAAATTATATGCCAAATACAAACTATATAATTATATAGCTTTGAAACTATCGATTGTTATATACTATATTTCTCAATAAATGTACTGCCATTTTCATGGAATGCACTGCCATTTTCATAGAATGTACTGTCAAAAAAGTGAGTCGATGGATATATGCATATATCCGATATTGATTAGGCATTCCTCCAATGAAATGGACCGGCAAAGTCCACAACTTTAATGATGTCATGATGTGATAACACGAATTTCAACTGATTGAAATAAAGATTGTTGCTATGAAGTCGCAAAAAAGGAGGATTATTGAGGATTAGGGATTTACCTGAATCAGAATTAGGAATCTGTATTGTGAAATTTAGCTCCAGAGGAAAAGCAGGAAGTTGGAGATGATGAATGAATTAGGGATTATTGGATTAAGCAACTTGGTGGAATAAGATAGTTCGCTTCGGAATTCGGATGAAAATGGAAGTGGTTATCACGCCGACGTCAATACACGATCATCCAAACATGGAAAGTAATCGAGTTTAGTAGACATCTATTTAGTGTCTCATACTCTCTATATTCCATTGTCTTTTTCAGGGTACGTTTCGGGGAAATGTCAAAGCAATATCAAATAAATACATTGTAGCTCTGTATCAATGGCTAATCATGTAAATTATATGAACTGTTTAAGTAAAATAGTAATTGAAGATAATCCAAACATTTTGTTAACTTTTCTCAATTGACGTTGGTGTAACGTTGGTGTAACTGCGCAGTTACACTTTCTCTCTCCTCCTACTTCTGTATGCTATCTCCTCTCATTCTCTCTGCTATCTCCTCTCATTCTCTTTGCTCATTCAAAGCCATTGTAGCAATTGATAATGAAGACAGCAATTATATGCGTGATTATATAATCATTCTCTTTGCTCATTCAAAGCCATTGAAGCAATTGATGTTGAAGACAGCAATGATAGGCGAAAGTCCCTGTTGATTATATAATATAAGTTGTAATTTATTGTGATTATGTTTCTATAAATAAGTTAATAAGTAGATGATGCATTGTAAAGATTTTTAGTTGGGAAACAATCATTTGATTCTATGATGCAAAAAGTATTCTGTAAGTTGGGAAATTGAATGAAAGCTTTGCTACTTCCCTGATCATTACTTTAATTGGTGATATTTCCATGATGCAAAAAGTATTCTGTAAAAATTTTGTAAAAATGAATGATGAACTGGTAGTATCTAAAAATATTATTGTAAGAATTGTATTTTTTTTTTTGTTATGGCAACTGTAAATGTGAATGTGATTGAAAATGTGATTGCCATAAAAATGTGATTGAAGTGGGATGATTATGAGAAAATGGGTTCCTATTTTTGGAATGGGATAATGGGAAAAAATAGATTTTTTGGAATGTGAATCAAATGGGTAAAACAATGTGACTTTTGAAGAACTAGAATTATTGGAATGTGAATGAGATTGATAAAACATCGTATGAGTGTGCAGATGAGTACCAATGTATCAGAATTGGTGTCTTGCAGCGGTGATATTAGTTGGGAAACAGAGACGGGAATAGTTCCCTATAATGGAGATGTTGGGTATGCAACACCATTGGCCACAAGTTTGCCTATGAGAGATAACAATGCCATTGCGCCACCTGCATTGGGGATGGTATTTGATTCAGGAATGCAGTTGAGAGTTACTATAAAAGTTATGCGAAACAACAAGGTTTTGGAATTTGTCGTGTTGCCGGCGCTTGGAAAGGTTCCGGTAATGACAAAGTGAAGAGGGCACAATGTTGTCGGTATGAGTGTTTTGGTACTCCGGAAATGAAAGCTAAAATGGAGTCTAAAAAGAGAGCTCGGACTATGGAAATGGGAGGAAGTAGTGTAGGTGACACATGCATAAGGAGAAGCGTAAATCAAAGAAATGTGAATGTCCGGCTATGTTATATGCTAGCATGAACAAGGATAGGCTTTGTGAAGTGAAGACTGTAGTATTGGAACACAAGAATCACATACCGACCCCAACAAAATCAAGGTTGGTGAAAGAGTATAGGATGGATGGTTTCACTAGTTCAATGAGGAGACGTCTTTTCAATGATGTAAATGCCGGCGTAAGTGTACCACGTATTCATGGTAGTTTAGCGTTGGAACGGCATGGACTTGAAAACATGCCGGTGTCGCAGAAAGACATGAGGCATGTAGTGGAGGGAGAGCGTAGGCTACGCATGGAGGGTGGTGATGCTAAAGCGTTGATGGAATATTTTGATCGAATGCACGGGACAATCAAATTTTCTTCCATGCCCATAGGTTAGATGAGAAAGGCTATCTACATGATGTTTTATGGGTCGCTACGAGAAGTCGGTCGACATATGACGATTTTGGAGATGTGGTTTGCTTCGATGCCACTTATTTGACTAATAAGTATGAACTCTGATTTGCCAATTTCGTCGGTGTCAACCATCATGGACAGTCCATTTTGCTTGGATGTGCTTTAGTATCCCATGAGACATGGGAAACTTATGCCAGGGTTTTTCCGTCAATGGTTGACATGTATGGGAGGTAGAGCTCCTATTGCTATACTGACTGACCAAGCAGCATCTATGAGGAGAGCGTTAGCTGAAGAGATGTCTGCATCGCGTCACAGATGGTGTATATGGTATAGACACTACTACATTTAAGGGCTAATGCAACCCTTGAAAGCGTTGCATTACGTGGCCATAAGCATTGCAATAGATCAAATGCAACGCTTTGAAAGCGCTGCATTCGCCTTCGCTGCATTTGGTCAAATAAAACGCTTTGTCTCTTCAAATGCAACGCTAGGTTGAAAATTCATTAAAGCGTTGCAATAGGTCTTAAAGCGTTGCCTTTGATAGACAATTGCAACGCTTATTTTCACATTACAAAAGCAACGGTTTTTCAAGTTGTAACGCTTAATAGGAGAAGCAAATACAACGTTTCTTGTGTATTGAAATATTTGCCCCCTACTATATAATATACCTGCTATTATACAAGCATTATTGTACGAACATATATAGAATCTATGCAATATTTCACAAATACTAGTGAACAACCAATAATAAATATATTGCTCAATTATATTCAATAAACATTCACGCAATTTCTTCATCCGCATCGCGCGAGTACATTTAAGTTTCACCAACTTACACGTAAAATAAAAAATTGAAACTAACCTAAGTCTAAACATAACTTGGAATAGAAACTAAAGCGAGCCTAAGTCACTTGTCTCTAATACCCGATGATTGATCAAAACTTCCAAATATCCAAAAATCACTTAAAGCGAGCCTAAGTCACTTGTCTCTAATACCCGATGATTGATCAAAACTTCCAAATATCCAAAAATCACTATATATATATATAAGCCAATAAAAAGATCAACCATCATACATCGATCAACAAAGTACGGATCCATAACGTCATGCATTGTCTTCAAGCTCCTCATCTAAAATCACCTACAATGTTTACGAATAAAATTAGTAACGCAACATACATCAATGAATAGGAAAGGTAAAATTCTAACAAAATTTTGGCAGAGTTTTATTTGTAAAATAGACTCCCAAATTATAAACATATGATAACCTGTAATTTAAACTAGCTGCAATCAATTTCATTCAATAGTCATCAGCTCTCGAAGACAAATATGAAAAATAACAAAGCAAAATAAATCTCAGACTTCAATTTTGTACCAATTGCTCAAAGACTTCAATCATGTAAGTCTCATAGACGAGACTTCAACCATCCAAGTAAAATTACAATTCCACGCTCCTCTTTATATTTTATTGTCACCTTACTTCGAACCTATTCTCCTATTTTACCCCTTGATAACATCTTAAAATTATTTACTACACAAGCACTAGGGAGTAGCAACACTAGACACTAAGAGAACAACGCAACACCAGTGGGCACCAAGTGAACAACAAAAACAATACAACACCAGCAAGCAGCGAGGAGAATAACACATCGGCATCAAGGATACCTAATTCATGAAAAAATGGACTTGCCGGACGCGTTTAATAACGGACTAGCAAGCAATATGAGGAGGTGTTTAATAAAAATTAAACACTATAGATTAAAGAGAGAGATATGTGATTTGATTTACCATGGAACTTGTATTGATATCATATAAAGCTAATATGTCAAAAATGGGTAATCAGAACCTAACAAGGCTAGGCTGAGTAACAAGGTTCATCTTAACTCATACCATGATGACATCAGTTGCAGTTGCAGTTGCAGTTGCAGTTGCAGTTGCAGTTGCAGTTGCAGTTGCAGTTGCAGTTGCAGTTGCAGTTGCAGTTGCAGTTGCAGTTGCAGTTGCAGTTGCAGTTGCAGTTGCAGTTGCAGTTGCAGTTGCAGTTGCAGTTGCAGTTGCAGTTGCAGTTGCAGTTGCAGTTGCAGTTGCAGTTGCAGTTGCAGTTGCAGTTGCAGTTGCAGTTGCAGTTGCAGTTGCAGTTGCAGTTGCAGTTGCAGTTGCAGTTGCAGTTGCAGTTGCAGTTGCAGTTGCAGTTGCAGTTGCAGTTGCAGTTGCAGTTGCAGTTGCAGTTGCAGTTGCAGTTGTTGAAAGTGCATGTAGTTTAATCCCTTATGCCAATTTTTCCTTTTGCTCATCAACCTGTAGCAAAAGTTCACACATAACACAAACTTGAAATAAAGATCTATCTCAACTGAAAGAAGCATCAACTAGATTTTATCTAATGCATTTCTTCACTCAAAATCATGCAATAGTTGCAAGGTCAGCACACCCAATCACCTAATCCATTTTCACTTCTAACTATTTCAAGTGAAACTACAGAACCTAAGCAATGTTGCATTTAGTAGAAGACAGAGAGAGGATCATTCGCAGATGCTTCCTTGGATTCTTTGTGCATCACCTTATGGCCAAAAACTTGGCTATTATGAGTTCATCGCATCACTAATTCCAAAGTTGTGCTGAGTTCCTGTTATTTATTTTTTCTTCTTTCTTTGGGTGTGGGAAAAGTCAGGCAGGGGAGGAGGAAAAGTACAAGGTATCAATTCTGGGCTCATTCAGCCATCAGTACTAACTAGTCTTTTGACACAATTGCATGTCCATGAAACCTTTGACCATACATGACAAATTGGGTGCATAGATCAGGGGAAAATTTACTATGGTATTCAATGTAAAATCAAAGAAAAATAAACTTAACTTCCTGAAATACATAGCCTAATTCCTGAGGCAGATTTATCTTTCTATGCTACTCACAAATACCTACAGATTGCTTCAAAACATAAAAATGTTATTGAATTTCAAACAAACATGTAGTGAGGCTTCATCCTATTGATTTAAACTTTCTTCCTGAGAAAAAAAAGTCCTACTAGCCATAGCGAAGAAAGCGAGTGCACAATTGGTATACCATTTAGAACATAAGGGAGACTGTATATTACAAATATCATGTTGGCAACATATAACACAGTGATACACTTATAAGTATATTGAACACATACCACCACTTATGAATGATAAAATCAATATTAACTAGTGTGTTTAAACCTTTTAACATGATACTTTCACCATATAATTATGCATAATTAGCACTCTTTTACTTGGTTGTCTATGATCTTACACTTTTAAGGTTCAGTCCTACTTATGTGGTAGCGTATATTGAACACCTACCACCACTTAAGATCCTAACCGTTTGATTTGATTCCTCTATGATCTGAGCCAAGTTTTAAACAATAACAAAGGCCTCAATTACAAATTAAATTAACAGTTCAGCAACATCATTCTAATGGAAGGCTCAAGTGACTAGATATTCGTCCAATAGACGATAAAGAATTTAAGTAAGAGTGGTAGATGTCAACAAAAAAATCTTGAGAAACTACTATCTTCAGCTTTTCATGCCATTGTTATTGTTTAGAGCTAGAGATTAGACGATTGAACAACGGTTGAACAAATATAGAACTACTCTATTAAGAGAAGATCAAATCTTTTTAAAGATAACGCACCTGAAGTACCTTCAACAAAAACCACCTGCATTGCACCAAAAACAAAAAAAAACTTGGGTTAGGGTTGGGTTTTACCTGCCATAAGACTATAAGAGTAATTAATAATGCCCAAAAGGTGATAAATAATCGAAAATTAAGAGAAATAGATGAACAGACTAAATTTTTGAAGGTTTAATTAGTACCCCTCAGCTTTTCATGCCATTCTTCAGTCCCTGAAACTCATCCCCAAAAACCAATAGCAGGCCGTTATGTGAAAATGAGAACCAAATGAGGGGAAAAAACGAAGTAATAAAATCGTCCATAATAAGATCGAAAGAGAGATACCTGAGACTGAGATCTTGAGTCAATATTGCCACCCTTCAACGACAGACAACAATAACGGCATTGCCGAAGAAAGAATTTAGAGGTATGGTGGTTCGAGGTAGTTGAATTTAGAGTTCAACAACAACAGGTCGTTGTGTGCCGACGAGGTCGCAGGAGATCACCTCCGCCAGAACTTCGAGGTCGCAGCCCTCCCTTCAGCCGTTATGTTGCCGACGAGGTTTATGTCCAACCCCTCCTTCACTTTCAAACGAAATCGACGGGGTAGGGCTTGAGAAGAGGATCCATTATCCGATATAAGAAACCCTAGAATGAGTGGAATTGGGATTTGTGGATTTGTTGTTGGGGTTCGAATCCTGCCTCTCCCACTTGTTTGTTGTAGACTTCAGAGAAGAGAAAGAAGGCATTCGTCAGCGGAGGAAGGCCAACAGAGCAAGTGCGGGAGCGAACCCTAGAGCAGCAGGGAGGGAGCCAATTGAGGGATTGAAGTGTTTGGGAATGTTTGTGGGGTGGGGGGTTGAAATGTTTTTGGGTTTTGAATTTGGCCCAAAATAAATTCAAGCGCCATCACAACATCATTAATATTTTGCGCGTTAAAACTTGAATAATTAATTTGGCTATCAATATATCAAATGCAACGCTTTTGTCAAAAGCGTTGCAATAACTAAAAAAAAGGCAACATGTACTATCCTATTGCAACGCTTAGTCCATAACCGTTGCACTATCATAAAAAACTGTTGCATTAGATATTCTATTGCAACGGTTTTGTAAAAACGTTGCAAATTAAGGGTTACCTTAGCTCTTAAAAGTAGTAGTGAGAATGATGAAAATTCCTCACAAGCTGCAAATGTATGGCAGGTGAGTTTTAAGGTTAAAACAATATGTATTAAGTTTTGAGTTTTAGTAACTTGCGTTATTGATAGATTATTTTACTTGAACAAGTAAATGTATTAAGTTCCACTTTCTTTGCTTTAATACTTATGATATTATTAAATGTCCTGCATGCTCAATTACAAAATGTCCCTAAGCAGCTGTATACTTGAACTCACATAAATGTATCTTACTAAATGTATTTTACTTGAACTAAGATAAAGTAATACAGAATGTTAGCAGCTGTACTAAATGCATCCCATGAACTAACATAAAGTAATGCAGAATGTAAGCAGCTGAACTAACATAAAGTAAGGCATAATGTATTTTACTTGAACTAACATAAACTAATGTAGAATGAAGTAATGCAGAATGTAAGCACCTGAACTTTCGCAAGAATACACACCTTAGCTTACTAAATATGTTTTCTGTTTACGTAACTAATTTGAGGGATGTTTAACGTAAAAACTAGAATTGACTAGTTTACAAACACAAGAACGTGAAATAGAAATGAATAGCGTACTGACAATGCTCATATGTTGTGTATATTGAAAAATTATTGGTGTTATGAATTGTGATAAATAAATTGGTGTTATGAATTGTGATAAATAAATTGTTTCACTATACTCCCACATTGTATTTTTTTAGGTACCATGATATCAGGGATACATTTAAGGAAGTTGTGTATGAGAGTTTCACGACTATGGAGTTTGAGAGCCGTTGGTGGAAATTTATCGAGGAATATGATGTTGGGGCCAACGAATGGCTTAGTGGGTTGTACGAGGAAAGAGCCATGTGGGTTCCTGCATATATGAAGGATACATTTTGGGTGGAAATGAAAACTACCCAACGAGTTGAAAGTATTAACAGTTTTTTTGATTTGTTTGTTAAAAGGCAGACAAGATTGTTTGAATTTGCCGAGAAATATTGTGCCGCCATGTCAAAGCGGGTTCATGATGAGAAGGAGGAGGACTTGAAGTCAACGAAGTATATTAGGAAATTAGTAACGGGGTACAAGGCGGAGGCCCTTTTCCAAAAGATATACACGGATAGGAAGTTTAGAGAAGTGCAAAAAGAGTGTGAGAGAAGTACGTATTGTTTTGGAAGGGATGATAAGAAGGTTGATGGTAACATTATACATTTGATGGAAGATCGAATATGGTTGGTTTTCAGTGGGCAAAGTGAGGAAATATTGAATAGACATATGTTGTATAGGGTATGTTATAATCCCGAGAGTAAGGAAGTTGAGTGTGATTGTAAGTTGTTTGAGACCCATGGTATATTGTGCCGACATTCAATTAGGGTACTTGATTATCATCTTTTCGGAGAGATTCCAGAAAAATATATTGTTAGCAGGTAGCGTAAAGATATACCCAGAAAACATGCTCGGGTGAAGGTTGCGTACCATGATCCCACGAAGACTGTAGAAGTGCAAAGGTATGATAAAATGACGATGGAATTTGATAGTTTAGCCGATGAAGCATCAGCGATGGAGGAGACATATGCCATCGTGGTTAGGGGGATTTCTAACATAAAATTAGAAGTTCGGCCATGGTTGGATAATCAGAAAGATAAATGTTACTCATAGTGGTGGAGAAGAGACGACACAAAGTAACCCCACAGCACTCAGTATGGTTTGTGGTGGGACTCCGAAGACTCCGACCTAAACGAATCCGACATCAACGACTCCGACCTCAGTGACTCCCACGTCATTGACCCCTACCTCGGCCACGCCAACCTCAAAAACTCACAGGTCACTGCCGATATCGGTGACGCCTACTTCCAGAAAGACGGTTCTCGATCATGTGATTAAAAAGAGAAAAGGAAGGAGTACCACACCTCATAAGAAAAAGATTGGTGAAAAGGGTTGGAAACCCCAACAAAGCGCTGAAACCGCGGTATAGTAATAAATTGCTAAATATGAAGTGTGTAAATTTGTAATCATATTTATTGTTCGAAAATGTCTTCTATAAATAATAACTATGAACCATGTTGCTTATGTGACATTGTAAGTTGACGGCAAAGGCGAAGGGAAGCTGAAGGTACGGAGGAAGGAAAGTGTACCTCCAGTCCTTGAACCCATGATTGATGAAAATGATGTATTGCTTCAAAGGAACCATGTCTCATTTTAATTAGTCACACGTGTTGTGTGAAGATTAATTTTTGTAGTGGCGAGGATTTATATAAAAATGAGTAGAACAATTTATAGAACATTTAACGGCGCTCAACAGCTTCACAAAATAGGTTGCAATGTTATGGTTATGTATTTTTGCAAATTAACCACTGTTATGTGAAAATGAAGAACATTTGAAGTAATTCTTATATGTACACAAGTGTACTACGCAAATTCTAGTATGTACAGTGTCCACACCAGACAAGTAAAGTGTACTACTCAAATTGTTACCATGTAATTGAAACGTAGTGCCATACATTCTATTTAAAGTCATACAATTTAGTATATTACCATTTTGTGAATAATATAAAAGTGAACTACCATATACACATGAAATGTCAGTTTATAACACTATCTAATTGTCATTCCATGGGATTGTAGTGCCAATTACTATGCCATAAGAATTTATCCCACATTTTGTAAGAAACACACCACATAACATAAGTAAACTGCCATCTACACATAATATACAACCAATCTAGACAACAAAATTGTCATTTAGGATGGTAATACTGCCTTGTGCTATGCAATCTAATTGAGTAATTATGCCATATACCTAACAAAAGTGAATAGAAAATTGAACTACCATTTAGAAAACGGAATTGCCATTAGAGATGATTGTTCTGCCATCTACATTTGCCCACATAACAAACCATTTTGTAAATATTATAAAAGTGAACAGCCATACACACATGATATCTCACTATATAACACTGTCTAATTGTCATTCTATGGTATTGTATTGCCAACTACTATGCTAATAGAATTAAGCCCACATTTTGTAAGAAACACACAACATAATAAAAGTAAACAGCCATTAGGACATAATATACAACCATTGTAGATAACAAGATTGCCATTTAGGATGCTAATACTGCCTTGTGCTATGCCATATACTTAACAAACTCTTATGAAAAGTGAATAGAATATTGAACTACCATTTAGAAATGACATGACACTATATAAGACAACTGAATTGCCATTTGATATGATTGCACTGCCATCTACTATAAACCATCTATGCAAAATAATACAAAAGAGAACTGCCATAACTATATAACAAATGAATTGTCATGTGAAGTTATTGTATTGCCATCCACTTACTACATCTACCATTTAATACTTATATCTTAAAAGCCAACCAAATGAAGCATTACAAACTTGAGCCCTACGCACAAGCCGTAACAGAGAAAATTATCATCACTATATAACACAAATGATTTGTCCTGTGAACGGATTGTACTACCATCCACTTACTACATCTACCATTTAATACTTATATCTTAAAAGCCAACCAAATGAATCATTACAAAAGTAGTGACATTACACCATTAGCCACTATACACAAGCTTTAACAAAGGAAAAAACCACAACATACAACTGCTAACAATTAGACATCCACCACACCTTGTTCGGTAATTGCAAACGCACAAACATCTACTTCAAACATAGACAAGAACATGATATTTAGTGTACGGAACCAAGCATTTTGATTGGAATCCCAAGTTTTGGCAAGAAATAGACGTGTTGTGATGTACGATGACCAGTATTTTCCAAGTGCCGGTTGAACCCTACGTCCGGATGAGAAAATTATGTTGGACATACTGCTAATAGCGTCCGAAGTAAACACGTCAACAACATTATAAGTAACAATAACCACTATATCGTACTTTCTTGCTATATTCTTTAACGCGTACCTCATTGCACGCAATACATCCGTTGTGTTGGTAATTCCTTGGAAAATTCCTGCAATTGAGTCAACAAGGAGGCGAATGGGGGCATTCGTACATGCTGAAGATTTGATGAAGTGATCCACCCACTCCAACAATTGTGGTATCCTAGTAACACAACCCGCTTGCTTCACTATGATTTTGTCTAAAGGATTATATAATGTGTTAAATGACCCATCAATAATCTTACCTAATCTGGATATAGAAATGGCCCCATGGAGTGAATGTAAATAGACGAAGCATGTAAACCCCCGTCAGAGATTGGCATTTGAGCTGCTAATGTTGCTTGAAGGCATATTTGCGTTTTACCGGTTGCATTTTCACCACACACTTCTGTCACTTCAGCACATCGAAACCCACCTTGTAGCACTGTATCAATTACAGAGCACCATGACCTTAGCTTTGCCGTTTTTCCCGTCCCTCCCGTATGGTTTTAGCTAGCACCAATAGTTTGAGCACCAAAATTTTCAAATATGTAAGAGTGCATGGTTGTTGAAGATTGCGCTCATCCACACATTCATTCTCCCTAGTAATAATTACAAGTTTGACTAAGAAGGTGGTAGCAAATGCATATATGGCAGTATATGTGACCTGCATATTGTAGTATACAAAAAGAAGTTGGGATTGGAATGAAGGTGGGACATATACTTACCAAAAGCACCCATTGCGAACCTTAGGTTGTCAAATAGACCTGTAAAATAGCTCGTGTCGTGTCCACCTCTGGTGTCGACCCTAACCTGCCCCTAAATAATATTTTCTAATTGCTTTTATTATTATTATTATTATTACAATATTATTATTATTATTACATTAATATCATTAGTATTATGTATTAATAATAATATCTGTATATTATTTTGTTTATTATAGCTTTATAGTTGTTTAATATTATTGTTGTTTAAATATTATTTATATATTTATTAAATTCAATTCAATTCAATATAGTTCAGCTCAAATCGGTTCAGTTCAGTATAATTCAGCTCCATTCTTTTATAACTATTTTGTTAAATATTATTATGTTGGTCTAATTTTACTAATTGCTATTATTATTATTATTATTATTATTATTATATTATTATTATTATTATTACATTTATATCATTATTATTAATTATTATTAATATTATTAGTATATTATTATTATTTTTATTTATATATTTATTAAATTCAATTCAATTCAGTTCAGTTCAGCTCCAACCGGTTCGGTTCAGTTCAAAACGCCGCTACCTTGCTACGTTTAGAAAATTTGAACAATGAAGTATAAAATTTCGTGTTAAAATCATTACGTGTCAAATTACCCTTCTCTGTAATATTATTTTATCTGCTTTAATCATTATGCTTAATCTATTTGTCAAAGAAAAAAAAAATTATTTACAATCCCTTTATTTTCCCACCAAAATTCAAAAATTCTATTTTACCAATAAATGTAGTTATAATAAGAGTTGTATTAATTTTTCATTTATGTAGAATTGAATGAGAGTTTATAATTTTAGTTTTAGGAAAGTAACAATTATTTTTAAGATCACTAAAAATTTATATATATACATTTAAATCATTATTTATATTTTTTAGCATAATGTGGTAAAGAAGAGCTATATAGCGCGCAAATAGGTACATGAATTTTCATTTTTCACTTTTTTTTCCTTCTCTAAAAAGGCAGAGTACTACCATTTCCCAGCTGTACAACCTGTCAATTCCCAATTTCATCATCCAACACTATTCATCATCTTCCCCATCTCTACTCTTCCATTTTCTTCAAGTTTTCTCGCCATTTCCATCATCATCAACACTATTCGCTTCACCTTTAGCTTCCATCTTCATTACTAAAATCAGTATTCATCTTCAAATTTCGCGTTAGCTTCACCTCCAATGGCTTCTTCAAGCGTTGGTTCAGCTACTCCTCCACAACCACCACAAGCCCATGAACCTAAACCACCGCCACAATCTCCACCTTCAGTTGAAGTTGTTGCCCACCAAAACCCTCAACCGCAACCCCCCAAACCCTCAAACAAACGTCATCCAACCTCTCCTCCTCCAACAAGAACCACCCCCACCACCGGCGTTGACGGTGTTAAGGGCACAACCTCACCCCGATATTGCCGCGGGAAACAACCTCAACTACCTCCCCAACACATTCTGCCACCCATTCAGTCAACCTCACCCAAACATTCAACTATTTTTGGGTGACGTTGTGAACTTCGACAACGAGAACGGGCATGGGCTAGAAAGTGTATCGGACTTCCCATTACCGGCTTTGGTCCACTTTGGTGGACCTCCACCAACAGAGCCTGAGACAATGCCCTACAATGCCAGGGCGCGTAACTTGCCCATCCATGTTCCCGTAACGGTCAAAAGTACGTTTGATATTACCGACCTTGGTATTACATACACAATTAGGGATGACCAGCAACTTTCATTCATATTTGAGGACTATGCCGGCAGGTTGCGTTACGACACCTCCTCTCTTGCATTCTACTGGAGGGGGGAACGCTTGGACCCTAGTTAACATGCACATTTTTCATACGACACACATTTTTCAAGTTAACACTCCCCAATAGTTAACACTCCCCACACCATTTCTCAATATTAGCTTCCAAGTTTCACAAGCAAATGATGCATCAAACTGAGACCCTTTGGGCACTCAAGAAACTGCATCTAAGTCTCAGTATTAGCTTCACTTCTTGAGCACAATTGACATTAAACTATAATGTCTATATGTCTACAATAATTATATGTCTACACAACAAGTCAACTACTTCAGTTTGTTGGTTTCAACTAAAACTACAACTACACTAACAAGCATTACTATCCTCCTACCTACACTTTGCAAGGCTCACATGTCAACACACCTCTTCAAACACATATTCAAACACTCCTAATAAGACTAATATCACATTTCCAATGCAACCACAACATTGTAATATTCAAGCAAAGATCACATTTAATAAACAGTAATGGTGTTCTTACCCATCCTCTACAATATACAACACTGTATGGAAGCAAGTCGCGGGACCTCGGCCTTCAACTAGGGTCCAAGCGTTCCCCCTCCAGTAGAATGCAAGAGAGGAGGTGTCGTAACGCAACCTGCCGGCATAGTCCTCAAATATGAATGAAAGTTGCTGGTCATCCCTAATTGTGTATGTAATACCAAGGTCGGTAATATCAAACGTACTTTTGACCGTTACGGGAACATGGATGGGCAAGTTACGCGCCCTAGCATTGTAGGGCATTGTCTCAGGCTCTGTTGGTGGAGGTCCACCAAAGTGGACCAAAGCCGGTAATGGAAATTTGATACACTTTCTAGCCCATGCCCGTTCTCGTTGTCGAAGTTCACAACGTCACCCAAAAATAGTTGAAGGTTTGGGTGAGGTTGACTGAATGGGTGGCAGAATGTGTTGGGGAGGTAGTTGAGGTTGTTTCCCGCGGCAATGTCGGGGTGAGGTTGTGCCCTTAACACCGTCAACGCCGGTGGTGGGGGTGGTTCTTGTTGCAGGAGGAGAGGTTGGATGACGTTTGTTTGAGGGTTTGGAGGTTGCGGTTGAGGGTTTTGGTGGGCAACAACTTCAACTGAAGGTGGGGATTGTGGCGGTGGTTCAGGTTCATGGGCTTGTGGTGGTTGTGGAAAAGTAGCTGAACCAACGCTTGAAGAAGCCATTGGAGGTGAAGCTAACGCGAAATTTGAAGATGGATACTGATTTTAGTAATGAAGATGGAAGCTAAAGGTGAAGCGAATAGTGTTGATGATGATAGAAATGGCGAGAAAACTTGAAGAAAATGGAAGAGTAGAGATGGGGAAGATGATGAATAGTGTTGGATGATGAAATTGGGAATTGACAGGTTGTACAACTGGAAAATGGTAGTACTCTGCCTTTTTAGAGAAGGAAAAAAAAAGTGAAAAATGAAAATTCATGTACCTATGTGCGCGCTATATAGCTCTTCTTTACCACATTATGCTAAAAAATATAAATAATGATTTAAATGTATATATATAAATTGTTAGTGATCTTAAAAATAATTGTTACTTTCCTAAAACTAAAATTATAACCTCCCATTTCACTTCTACATAAATGAAAAATTAATACAACTCTTATTATAACTACATTTATTGGTAAAATAGAATTTTTGAATTTTGGTGGGAAAATAAGGGGATTGTAAATAATTTTTTTTTCTTTAACAAATAGATTAAGCATAATGATTAAAGCAGATAAAATAATATTACAGAGAAGGGTAATTTGACACGTAATGATTTTAACACGAAATTTTATACTTCATTGTTCAAATTTTCTAAACGTAGCAAGGTAGCGGTGTTTTGAACTGAACTGAACCGAACCGAACCGATTGAAGCTGAACTGAACTGAATTGAATTGGATTTAATAAATATATAAATAAAACAAAATAATATACAGATAATATTAATAATACTTAATAATAATGATATAAATGTAATAATAATAATAATAATAATAATAATAATAATAATATAATAATAGCAATTAGTAAAATTAGACCAACATAATAATATTTAACAAAATAGTTATAAAAGAATGGAGCTGAATTATACTGAACTGAACCGATTGGAGCTGAATAAACTGAATTGAATTGAATTGAATTGAATTCAATAAATATATAAATAATATTTAAACAACAATAATATTAAACAACTATAAAGTTATAATAAACAAAATAATATACAGATAATATTAATAATGCATAATAATAATGATATAAATGTAATAATAATAATATTATAATAATAATAATATAATAATAATAATAATAATATAATAATAATAATAAAAGCAATTGGAAAATATTATTTAGGGGCGGGTTAGGGTCGACACCAGAGGTGGACATGACACGAGCTATTTTACAGGTCTATTTGACAACCTAAGGTCCGCAATGGGTGCTTTTGGTAAATATATGTCTCACCTTCATTCCCATCCCAACTTCTTTTTGTATACTACAATATGCAGGTCACATGTACTGCCATATATGCATTTGCTACCACCTTCTTAGTCAAACTTGTAATTATTACTAGGGAGAATGAGTGTGTGGATGAGCACAATCTTCACCAACCATGCACTCTTACATACTTGAAATTTTTGGTGCTCAAACTATTGGTGCTAGCTCAAACCATACGGGAGGGACGGGAAAAACGGCAAAGCTAAGGTCATGGTGCTCTGCAATTGATACAGTGCTACAAGGTGGGTTTCGATGTGCTGACGCAAATATGTCTTCAAGCAACATTAGCAGCTCAAATGCCAATCTCTGACGGGGGTTTACATGCTTCGTCTATTTACATTCACTCCATGGGGCCATTTCCTATATCCAGATTAGTAAGATTATTAATAGGTCATTTAACACATTATATAATCCTTTAGACAAAATCATAGTAAAGCAAGCGGGTTGTGTTACTGAGATACCACAATTGTTGGAGTGGGTGGATAACTTCATCAAATCTTCAGCATGTACGAATGTCCCCATTCGCCTCCTTCTGTTTGACTGTATTGCAGGAATTTTTTGAGGAATTACCAATACAACAGATGTATTGCGTGCAATGGGGTACGCATTAAAGAATATAGCAAGAAAGTACGACATAGTGGTTATTGTTACTAATAATGTTGTTGACGTGTTTGCTTCGGACGCTATTAACCGCATGTCCAACATACTTTTCTCATCCGGACGTAGGGTTCAACCGGCGCTTGGAAGATACTGGTCATCGTACATCACAACACGTCTATTTCTTGCCAAAACTTGGAATTCCAATCAAAATGCTTGGTTCCGTACACTAAATATGATGTTCTCGCCAAAACTTGGAATTCCAATCAAAATGCAGTAGATGTTTGTGCTTGTTAAGGCTTGTGTTTAGTGGTTAATGGTGTAATGTCACTACTTTTGTAATGGTTCATTTGGTGGCTTTTAAGATATAAGTATTAAATGGTTAATGTAGTAAGTGGATGACAGTACAATAACTTCACAAGGCAATTCATTTGTGTTATATAGTGATGGCAGTTTTCTTTGTTACGGCTTGTGTGTAGGGCTCAAGTTTGTAATGCTTTATTTGGTTGGCTTTTAAGATATTAGTATTAAATGGTAGATGTAGTAAGTGGATAGCAGTACAATAACTTTACATGGCAATTCATTTGTTTTTATATAGTGATGACAGTTCTCTTTTGTATTATTTTGCATAGATGGGTCATAGTAGATGGTAGTGCAATCATGTCAAATGACAATTCAGTTGTCTTATAAAGTGTCATGTCATGTCTAAATGGTAGTTCAATTTTCTATTCGCTTTTCATAAGGATTTGTTAAGTATATGGCATAGCACAAGGCAGTATTAGCATCCTAAATGGCAATCTTGTTATCTACAATGGTTGTATATTATGTCCTGATGGCTGTTTACTTTTGTTATGTTGTGTGTTTCTTACAAAATGTGGGCTTAATTCTATTGGCATAGTAGTTGGCAATACAATACCATGGAATGGCAATTAGACAGTGTTATATAGTGAGATATCATGTGTATATGGCAGTTCACTTTTATAATATTTACAAAATGGTTTGTTATGTGCGCAAATGTAGATGGCAGAACAATCATCTCTAATGGCAATTCCGTTGTCTTATATAGTCCCACGTCATGTCTAAATGGTAGTTCAATTTTCTATTCACTTTTGTTAGGTATATGGCATAATTACTCAATTAGATTGCATAGCACAAGGTAGTATTACCATCCTAAATGGCAATTTTGTTGTCTAGATTGGTTGTAAATTATGTCCAGATGGCAGTTTACTTATGTTATATGGTGTGTTTCTTACAAATGTGGGATAAATTCTTATGGTATAGTAGTTGGCAGTACAATCCCATGGAATGGCAATTAGATAGTGTTATAAACTGGCATATCATGTGTATAGCCAGCTGCAACCATATGCTACTAAGTACCAACTGAACCATTGGCAAGCGTTTTGACACGAAATCACCTATTCTCTAACTTTCTCCTCCATCCCTCATTACACCTTTGCAACTTGATAAATGAGTAAATGTTAAGTATTACAGAATCTAAGATTGATCTTTCCTGCTCGAAATCTCAGAAAGTCAATCAAACCATTGCTCCATTTCTACTACCTCCTTATTTTTGGCCCAATCACCGGCTCTGACGCTATTTTTTTCCAAACTGAGTTCGAATAGCTAAAAACTACAATACCTTAAACACACCTAACTAAAATCCATATTAAAAGGCTGGGATACACGGTCCTAGAGTGTTGTGACTCACAACTCCCTAAAGAATCAAAATTTATGAAAGAAACCTGCGGAATAAATCAATCTCCATAGGCCCGCAAAAGGTACTCTTGCTTTAGCATACCATCCACTTTTCGCAAGCAATAACTAAATTCATCTTTGAACTTTAGCAAGAAACTGCAAAACTTTTTCAAAACTCCATACACTACATCACCAAGAAAGATGGACCCAAATTTTGTCTAAAAAGCAAGAAAACTAAAATCGCCTATCACCTTCTACATCTTATATGCCAACCTTACTACTTTTACTAGAATTCAACTATAAACAAACTTGAATTAATTTGGGAGAAGACAGACATGATGCAGAAATGATTATGTATATCCTTTAAAATGGCTTCAATTCAGTGCACTGCATCCTGGCCTGAATCAAACCAACTGAGAACTGACAATTCTAGTCCAACCCCAAAATAAATTTAGCAGCAAAATTTTTAGCAGCAACTGCCATGAAAGTAAGAAGAAGCCGAGAACCTCTGATAGTGCACTCACTCTTTATACAGACCCTAGTTTGGGAAGCAGACATTAAATTTTGGTGCATCATAAACTATTATCGTTCCAAATTTCCTATCTCTATAGCTAAAGGCTAAAGCCAGCAGAATATTAAAATGGCATACCTTCAAATGTGCATTATGCCGCTTGCCTTCCCTCCATCGTCTGATAGTCCCGTCATTCAAAGTCCTGAACCTTCCCTTGAAAGACCTGATGAAGACAAATCACTATTCCTCATCATTTCATTAATCTAAAACATATCAACCACAAAAGGAAGGGAGAAAGAACAAGGGACAAGGTTAACCTACGAATAGCCCTTCATTTTGATCTTCTTGACCCTCGAAACAGCCGGTATGAGCTTCTTCCATTTCTTCTCCTTAGATTTAGCTGAAAAGTTCCTCACTTGCGCATACTATTTACCACATCAACAAGTAAACCAATACAAACCAACAATAAACCATTAAAAAAAGCCCTCAAATCAAATCCTCATACATTAAAATGTATAACCCACATATTCTTTCTACCAATTCCAATTCATAATACAATTTCATCACTGATCAGAACAAATCAATCGAAACGAGATAATACCCACATGAAAAGACCATACACTTTCCTCAAAATAACAATCTTTAGCAAGATTAAAATCAAAAATTAAAAGGGAACTTACAGAAGGAGGGAAGAAGGATGAGGAAGCCCAAACTCTAGGAATGGACAGAGAAGTAGGAGCAGTAAAATGGGAGTTTAAATGGGAAGAAATTGATGAATATGCTGAAAAGGGTGGTCGGAAATTAGAGGAAGAGTGATAGAAACGATGAAATGAATGGGGAGAATATGAAGCTCTTGATGTAGTTGGAAGGAGAGCCAAAGCTCGAAGTTTGGAACACCATCTCTGCGTTGTTTGCGTTTAATTTGATGTTTTGCTGCAGTTTCAGCACTTCCCTGTCCTCACTGCTGAATTTTGGCAAAACCTGTCAATGGTTTGGCTTGAATGTGATGGTTATGGCTTTGGGTTTGTGCGCTCTCTTGGTTCTTGGGTGTTGGGGTTTAGCGGTATTTGGTTCACAATCCAAGTTCAGTTACCAAACCTGATTTCCTTCTCTTCAAATAATCCTTTTAGACATGCACCACTAGGATGTCAATGGGGCGTGGTTCGTGGAGATCTGCCCTAATTAAGGGAGATGGGAAAATGTCTCGCGGGTGATGGAGCAGGGATCCGCCATGAGTGATGGAGCGAGTGTGGAGTTTAGAATGTACCCGCTTCATCCCCACTAGGGATGGCAATGGGTCGGATCCGGATAGGGTCCTCTAGGACCCGGATCCAGATCCGTTTTTTAAACAAGGACTCTGACCCTACCCGAATCTGCTGGCTAATAAAAATGAGGACCCGGATCCAGATCCATCCGGGTCCAAAATGGGTCTGTTTCTACTTGCTTCAAATAAATCCTAATTTTCATAATAATTAAAGATTTCAATAACGAAAACAACGTCATTTTGCATCTCCAATTGTTGATGTTCAAAAATTCAAGTTTAATACAAAAAAATCCAACCATAACATTAAAAGTTATAGATAACTAAACAACAAAGTTTAACAACATTGCAAAATGTTACAACATAAAGTTAAATTTGTTTATGTTAAAAACAACTTTAAAAAAAGGGTAAACGGATCCAGATAATACTTTAGGTCCATGTCCAGATCCGTTTTTTGAAGCTAGAACCCAGATCCTACCCGGATTTGACGGGTCCTAATTTTGAGGACCCAAATTCGCTCAAAACGGATACGGATCCTCGGATGTGGGTCGGGTCTATTACTCATTTCCATCCCTAATCCCCGCTCGCCCCACCACATCCCCACTTCATCCATGTCTCTTAAGTACTTAAGAATTAGTATTTAATAAGAACTATATTGAATATATCTATTTTATTTTAACATATTTTAAGAAAAGAAAAATTAGCATATACAATAATAAACATGTGACGTATGTTAAGACGGTATGGTGGATGTTGGGGCGGGTGATGTGGATACGGAATGGATCCAAGCTTAAAATCTTCACAATCTTCACTCAGTTATGGTTTTTTAAGGGTTCTAAAACAAATTTAGGTTTTCACTCACCTTAAACTCGAATTAGGAGGGATAGTATTGAGATTAAACAAGTTAGCTTCACTCACTAATTGTATTAACTTCGCTTAGAATTAGGTTTCACTCGCCTAATTATTAAGGTTCTTGTTATTAGATTCACCCTCTAAAAACAGTAAAAACATGAAAAATGTACGTCCAAACTCACAAAGACAATAGTCCAAAGTTTCAATTCAACGTACTTCTCTTAGTATTGATCATCCTATGAATATAAATATTACAAGAAATTACTTGACCTCCAAGCTAACCCTAGGCCGAAAATCAGCAAAAAGGACTTAAGGAAACAATTCCCTACAACTTGTAAGATAACCTCTAGAGTTTAGGAGAGAATAAAGGAGAAGATCAAGAATCAAATCTCCCTAATTAGGGCAGAAACTCTTATAAGATTTTCCTCCATAATCACGCCTAGTATGAATGCAATCTAAGGGAATATTACAACTGAATGACAGTTAATCAACTTGTAGTACAAGACAACCGAAAAAAACACCCTTGTCCGAAATTCTTAACGAATTTTCGAATTCTTTATTTTGCTGGAAATAAAATGACAAAATAAAATTAATTAGTTAACTCTAATAGACTCCTTTCACGCCTACTTTGAAGAATTATTGGGCTTTATCATCAACCCAACTTATCATGGACATAAAAGTTGCATTGAGCATGAATCCATAGCTCCCATGGCCTTGTTTCGTAGAATTAATCATATTCAAAAATTGTGACGGTCATATACTTTTATAATCTGGAGTAATCTCTTCGCATTCACATCAATGGGTGTGATTGGTGTGAGACGGGTGCGGGGACCCGTGTGGGTGATGGGACGGGAATATTTTTTATTGCTTATCCGTTGGAACGTGAATGGGATTGGGATTATTTTGAAATGCGACTCCATAATTGTATTTGTACCCTAGAATTAAGAGAAGGAAAATAGGAAAATGAGGGAACACATATTTGAATTTGATGAAGAAACTTTTCTTGGATCACCACTAAAATCGTGAATCCTTTGTGAATTGGATATATAGGCTACTGATTCCATATCACTGTTGCATCACATGAAATTTGCTGGTTTTTATCCTCTGCTGCTCAATTCATATATGCTATCCCCTTCTTGCATATCTCCAAAGTTCAAATCTTGCTTATACTCTTTCCAACTCCTATCCACATTACCCAGATGGAACACAAGCACCAGCAACATCATTATCACAAACCCAATTCTCTTTGCAATGGAGCAATGCTCCTCCATGTCACAACTCAAGCAAATTCATGCTCTTATGACCCGTAAAGCCCTCATCTTTCATGTCTTTCCTGCTAGTAGAATCATAGCTTTTTGTGCTCTGTCTGACAATGGTGACATGAATTATAATGAATTATCAACAATCCCCTAATAACCTCTCAATGATTTATAATGAATTATCAATTCCTTGCAACTACTCAGAGAACTAAATTAGGTTCCACTATTCAACTACATGATTCAAACCTCATTCTAACTTCGATCAACTTTACTAAAACCCTCAATTATACAACGAAATTACGTTTTTTTTGGGTACAACATATTCAAAACCCTGGATTTTTTTTTAACATAGCTAGGCAAGAAGATACATACCTTGGATGAAGTAAGCAATGAAATTGCGCAGATAAGTATTGCAGATTTTGAACTCCCCAATTTGTTTGAAATGAGCAGAACTTGAAGAACTTGGAAGAACTTGAAGAAATTGGATGAACCCCTTCCTCTTCCCTCTCTCTCTCTTCTCTCTCTAAACCTTTTGGGCAATTGTGACGATGACGTAACTCTCTTATGTTAGCTAAACGGACATCTATCACTAAACTAACGTCTCCTACACATCTTCATTACTGGGGCCCATCACATTTATTATTCTCTTAAAAAAATATCGATATATACACTGTAGCTATTTTTCCGTTATGTAAAGCTCTTTACATAATTAAGGTACTAGTCATATATGCACACAATGCGTGCGAAATCATGTAAAATTTTGTATGAATATGTAACAGTAATTTTGTTTAGGGTATTTTGTATTTCTTTTTTCAAAATTTAAAAATGTAAAAACATAATTATGTATAAAGTCGTTCCATTTAATTAGGAATTTAAAGAAAAAAGATAAGTTATTCCATTTAATTAGAAATTAAAAAAAAGATAAATGTTGATTTTTAGTGTCCCCTCCTCTTCACTTATAGAATAGAGATTAGGTATGGGTTTGGAATGAGCTAAACCCATACCATATGTTTGGTTGGAGATTTTATAATTTTAAAACTCATACCTCAAACCCATGAGGTATGGGGTTTACAGACTCTTGGGGGAGGTGGGTATGGCTCATTCCAACCCCCTAGGTATCATATAACAAGAAAGACTAAGAAATATTGCATCCAATAAGCTCCTTCAATGTTCTTTCATGATGTACCATAAAAACTCAACATGTAATTTTTCTTCTTTTCTCTAATTATGAGTTTTTTTAGGGTAATTATGAGTTAATTAAATTATCTTTGATGGTAGAGATTTTTTTTTTCTTGTAATCATATAATTCTGCAAATTTTTTCTTTTTCCTTAAATTTGTTTTTGTATGAAGTATTTTTTTTTTCTTTTACGTGTTAGTCATCATTTTTTTAGAAACACAACGACTAACAAAAGTGTGTATTTATGATTATTTTCCATTTTGTATCTAGTTTTTTTTTCGAATTTTCCTTCACGAACTGCATTCATTTGATGATCTTTTTTTCTTCTCAATTTGCCACACGTACAAGTCGTATATAAATATCATTTTTCTCAATTTGCTAAGCACCAAGAACCATATTTACATGATTTATTTTTTCTCAATTTTCTCATCACCAAAAATCGTATTTATATTTTTTTGTCACTTTGCTGATCACCAGCCATTGAATGCATATGATACATCTTGCATAAGTTTTTTTATTTGTTTTCTTTTATTTTCTAAGCTTGTGCGAATTTGTAATATTATTTTGTAGCATGGTCCGTAATTTGTTGATCTTGGAAAAATATCGCCAAAATTTGCCCTTACATATGTAAATATTATAATATAATATAAAAAGTAGAGGGGGAAAATATTCGTGATATATGTGAAATGTTTTTTCAATTTGATTCTTGATTTGAAAATGTCTTAAATCAAATAATTAGTAAGAGTATCATTTTCATTCTAAAATTGAACCAAACACATGGTATTAGGAATTAAGTTCCAACACCAAACCACCCTGATTTGATTCCTGATTCCAAACTCATACCACCTTGTGAACCAAACGAGGCCTCAAGTATTGATCCTGTTTGGCAAATAGAGTTTAGGGTTTACCTTTTTATTCGGTAATTTGACTGTAACTTTGACTAACTTTTCATATAAGTGTGTCTGGTAAAGTTTAGCTGATTCCTAGAAACTGATTACCCTTTGTATATGTACAATGAAATTTATGGATATGTTAATTAATTTAGTACTATTATAAATATGGGGAAAAAAAATAATTCAAACAATCGCTTACATACTCCTCTAAAGAAAAAAGTCCAAATAGGAGCTTTTCATTTTGAGATTTTGCATTCCAAAACTCTTTCATGAAACCCTTTTCCCCACAAATTCTATATTGCACACGGACTCATGGTGAGTACCATGCGCACAATGAACATCAATCAGTGAACAATGAACATCACCCAATGAACATAACCCAATGAACATCATCCAATGAACATCACCCAATGAACATCACCCAATGATCCACCCAATGAACAAAGAACATCACCCAATGAACACCAGTTGGTTATTTTGATTTACTTTATTGTTCATTTGAGTGAACCTAGTGTTCTTGTAACATTGACTGATGTTCATTGGTTGACATTTTCAAATTTTCAAAAATTTGAAAATTTTCATGTCAAATCGATTTTGGAGTCTTGTTCATTGGAGAACTGATTATTGTTCCTTGTGTGTGAACTTAGTGTTCTTTTAACACAAACTGATGTTCATTGGGCGACGTTCATGGGTAACGTTCATTGGATGATGTGCAACTGATGTTCATTGGGTAATGTTCATTGATGATCATTGGGTATGTCCAACTGATGTTCATTTGGTGACATTCATTGTTCATTGGGTGTGTTCATTGGGTGATGTTCATTCGACAGTGGGTGATGTTCATCGTGCGTATGGTGCTCACCATGAGTCCGTGTGTAAGATCGACCAATTGCTTTTTACCAAACACCTCTATTAGAGTTTTGACTAGTCAAAAACTCTTAAAGTGGTCCAAAACACATCTTTTTAGTGTCTCAATTTATTATTGAATTTTTTTTCTTTGCTAAAACTTTCTTAAATTCAATCTACTCCAATTAGCGAGTTTGTGCTGATTCCACGGAAATAAAATTAAAGCGTTATCGAGCCTACATAGTCGGTAAAGTGATCTATAACTTTCAAAATAACTTAGAGTAGCGAGTAATTAGTAAGTAAAATTGATACTCTAAGTTGTGGTTTTGTCTTAACATACCGTCGTCCCTCCTTCATAGTCACATTCGAAATTCCAAAAAAAATGGTCTTTGAGGTAGCACGGTTTTAAAAAACCGCTACTACAATTAGCGAATTTGCTCTTGCCCAAACCTATGAGAACGCTATAGTGGTAACTAAGTTTCAAAACAACCAATATAGGGAACTTAAAAAACTTTTAGCATTATTGAAGAAGTTGTTTATTATTCTCCTAACAAAGTAGGGAAATAACTTGGTGGAAAAACATTGTAAATAAACAAAATTTTAGTATCAAACATATCACCTCAAACAAAAAATCAAATACATGATGTAGTACATCAGATGAATTGAAACCATATTCATCTCCTTCACCCTAAAATTTGTCCTCCATCTGACTCTAACTCAATATTTTTTTGGTAAGAAGTAAACCGAACTCCGCTCGGGTCCTATTAAGCAGACACTTTGAGAGACGGAAAATGATAAAGAAAATTCTATTCTCAAAGTGCCCCTAGTAGAGATCGAACCCCCAACCTTAAGGTTGGAAGGCTCTCTCCTTTCCACTAGACCAAGTCTTGCTTGATGCTCTAACTCAACATTAACTTTGACTCTTTGAGCATCAATTTTTCATCCTTCACGTTGCCATTGTTGCAAACCATTTTTAGTTATTATTGATACAATCTTTCTTCACGATCCTGATCAATTTAAAAAACTTTACTAAACTAAAAGAGTCATGCAATGCAACTGCAAAGCAGTAAATACTAATTAACGATCCGTTCTGTATCAATTAACAAGATCAATTAGACAAACTTATCTTAGTGTAAGAGTCATACAATGCAGCCGCAAAAATTAAATACTAAATAGAGATCTGCTCTCAATCAATTTGACAATGCGAAGGATGCCAGGACGATGAAAAACTGCTTGCACTGCCGTGCACCATCCTGATCAATAATTCTGCAACTTGTGAGCAGTTTGGATACAGCTTCGTTATAGCAGATTAATATAGTTGTGGAATCCCTCAAAAATATCTCGATCAACAATCTCCAGTCAATGTATCTTTATCACTATGTTCAGTAGGAAGGAGGAACCTACAAGGTCATTGTTCTAGGAAGTCACTGTTCCACCTTTTTACCCACTTCCATCAAGTTGCCCTTGTGAAAGAAGATGAGCCATGTATTGCTGTAATCCAAGATATAAGAGCTAATTAATGTCAAGCAATTTTACATAACAGTGACAAATTAGAACAGGTGAAGAAGCTACAAGAAAAATTAATACTGATCATTATACGACATCACATATACGTCTCTCAACATGGAAGCCAAAGTTTTAGCATTCATAGGGTTCGACCATTTTTTTAATTTTTTGCTCTTAGTTCATTTACCACAATATCTTCATTACAAACATGTACTGTATTCTAATACCAAAACTTACAGCATGGTAAGCATACGGTGATTTCCCCTGTCGCTCAAAATGTTTGGCCATAATGCAAAACTCGATTGGCCCCCAATCTTCCACCTCAAAGCAATTGCCAAGCGCAGCTTTATATAGCTACAGAAGACATTTAGAAAATAACAATTTCTTAAAACATCAACAATTATGAAGAAGAGAAGATTGACGTTTATGCTCTGATTTCTGACCTTTGCCGTGTCTGTTAGCATTTCTGTTCCAGCTGGATAAGATGCATAGAATTGATCGCCCCTAGAGAACCCGGCTCGTGTGCTTCAATGCCCAGAAGAGAATAAACATAGTAAACCCCATTTCATCACTAGTTCAATGTCCACAAAAATAAAGACTTAACCAACATATATGTTTATATAACACTTACGTGTTGTTGTTATAGGCATAACTCAGTACAGCTACAAAACAATAAAAACCAGCATAAGAGACCGTCCGTCGAAGTTTCTGAATCTTCAAAATCTCGCCACATGCATCAAGAATTCTCATGGTTTTATAACTTCGTGCGTCTGCAGCCTCTAGAAAAGAAAAGAAAAACTAGCAGATATTTAGCATCATCTCATACAATAATATCATGCAATCACCCTCCGGTGGATGTTGAAGGGGGAAAGCACCAGCGTAACAACAATCTTAGAAAGAAATATAAATAAATCATATAATAAGAAATTCGAGAAGTCATAAAACTTCTATTTCAATTGTTCACATAGTTTGGCACCGATGAGTCACGTCAAAGTTGACATTTAAACACAAACTATATTGCCCGGACTCTTCATTTTACCTCAAGTACCCGTGTCCGATCCTCGACACTTTGACATAGGTATGGACACTTGATACTTCATTTTGGGCTAAAACCATGGAAAATTTTCACAATGTCGCCGAGTCCGATACTAGTACCCGAGTCAGAGTTACATAGAACACAAATTGTTCCCTACATAACTAACTAAACTATGGTTCAACTTAAAATATCCTTTCCTTATTTTATCTTCATGATTCTGAAATGTATTAAATCTTCAATCAGGGTCATAATTATACACAAATAAACCCAACAAATAACTAAATGAAGAACCTATAAAGTAAAGAAAACTAAGGAAAACTCTTGCCATTATGTATAAATAAAACTAACAAATCCAGAGCCTAATTTGCATTTACGAAGCAAACAATTAGATCTTTATTGTTGCTAAGGAGGTGAAAATCGAACTCATTTACCGCATACTTAACATTATACCATGTCAAATTATCAAGGGAAATTTAAGGTAATCATTAGCACTTGAAAGAAGTTTAGGAAAGCATCCAATGACCCAATACACTACCCAATTCGGCAAACTATTTCTGACTTCATACTCTAACAATTTCCTCCGTAACAGAGAGAATACAACAATTGGGTATTATCATGAGGTATAAAATATTGACTTGTTGCATTCTTTTTGTTATGGAGGAAGTAATAACCTAACGTTCTCCTAGAACAATGACTAATTGACTAATTCATCAATTCCAATAGAAAAAATGGGAAAATAAAAACAGAAAAAGTGAAAACCACAGTTACAAGGGTTGTCACTTCAGTTGAACTGGGTAGATTACCAACAAACTTGTCGTGTCAGATCAACCCATAAAATTGTTTTCAGGTGAAGTGAGACGGCCTTAATGGTAAACATATTGAAGGATTCAGAATTATGTTTGTTCTATTGTATAGTATCGACACGATTACACGAAATACAAACTTCATCAACCATAACCCCAATAGCACGATAAATACCAACTACAATAACAAATCCGGAAATAGCATCATATATTAAAAACCCAATCCCCCACAAAATCAACCAATCAACTCAGTAACATACACTAATCTAACCAAAATTAGCACAAATTTTCATTCAATTGACTCAAACCAGCATCTTTTCAGCCAGTAATTTATATTAAAAGCAATTACGGAATGGGAGTACGTACATTGCAAGGAAACAAAGCCCTATTTCATGTTACAACTTACAACTTTACTTAACATATAAAAACTTGAAATTAATCCAGCATTCACCTAGTGGCGCCGTGGCGGATCCAGGATTTGGAAGGTGGGGGTACGGTTTTAAAATAAATCAACCGTCCGAGAAAAAAAAATTAAATATTTCAAAAAATCAACGTAGACATACAACTAAACGTTGAAATTGCAAATAGTTCAAAAGAGAACGATTACAATTACATCATCTCAATTCTCAACTTGAAACATTTAAAGTTATTCTTCAATTTCTAATTCAATAATCAATAAAGAATTAAGCATATAAACTATTAAACCATTAACAAATATAATATAAACTAATTGTCTAATTCTTCAAACCATATAAAACCTAAAAAAACATAAATTAGGAAGCAGAAATTAGACACCATAAACCATCACACAAAGCAGAAATTAGACACCATCACAGCAATTAACAAGAAAAAAGAAACGAGGCAAAGGCGCACAGCAATAGAGCAGCCGAAATGAAGACTCACAGCGCCGCCGGTGGAGAAGTACTGGTGGTCCGTCTACCGGTGAGGCCAGGCGCTGGACCGTCGGCCGTGAGGCAACTGGCTTTAATTAGTGTTTTACGATGAAGCTCGAAGAGAGAGGTGCGAGCGTGTAACACTGTGTTTGGGTCGACACCACACGACAACCAGACATCATAAATCATATGCGATACGACATGTTTATTAAATGGGTTAGAGTAGGTTTAACCTATATTTATTTTTTGAGTTTACTTTATGTGATATTATCTTTTATTTCATTATCAGATGTTAATTTATCTACCACATGAAATTTAACAAGTCTCGCATCAAAAATATATAAACAAATATATATGATGAAAAGACAAACGAGTCAATCTGAACTCAACACGTTTAATAAAAAGGTTGGATAAGGATCAAGAATTCTCGACACGTTTAAGTAAACGGGTCGGGTAAGGAGAAGACAACTCATCATAAACTTGACACGATCCAACTCGTTTACCACCTGGTCCATCTCTGTCCCAATGTACCATTACGTCTTCCCCTATTTAATACAATTTGCATCATACATAAGCGGATGAATGATGGACCTCTCACATTCTTCATTCATGTGTTCATGTGAGAGGTTCTCCATACAACTCTTCCTAATTAATGAGGTTCTTTACTCGATAACAATATGCTCAACATCGTGAGATCAATTATGTTTTACAAGTTAGGATTTACCTCAAAAAAGAACAAATATGAGAATTATTAGTGAAGTGATTTCATTTCTTTGGATTTACCATTTGTATATTTACATTGGTATCTTTTATAATATTTTCCTTATAACTAGAAAATTGCCGGCCATAAATAAATTATAGCCACAAATTAACATGTAGCTCTAGGCAAGTATTAAACAAATCTTTCTCTTTTAAACTCCTAAATCAATTGGACACATAAGGCATAGCTTTGTGAGATAGAGATAAATGTAACACCATCAAATTTATCCCATTTCAACTTAATATTCTTGAACAATTTTAAAGGACATTAACCTCACATGATAATGTTAAAGGTTTGGGAAAAGGTTTGTATAAAACCAACTCTTGATTCACAATAAATTACTCAACAACTTGTTCACAACTTAACAACTCTAATCTAATCTAAAGGTGCGTTCAATATCACTTTTGTTGGAGTTAAGGCTTGCAAAGCCTATTTGTGTTTTTCCCAAACATCCCACATCACCTATGGAAGGGAGCTTGCCTTTGTTTATTAACTCCCTTCCTCTTCATGTTTATTGAGTTGATTACTTGGTTGGCTTTTGTGGTTGGAGGTCAAGCTTGGGCTTGGGCTTGGGCTTGCTATCACACACACGCGCCCGCCGGGACCGGGCCGGGGTTCTGGGTTCTGGGAAGAGCTGGAGCTTATCTTTTTGGACCCGAGCCCAACTGTGTGTAACGGTAACATGTAACACTGAAGCGTTTTTTAAACGTTACAGTGTTAATGGCCTTTATTGTCGCCCTTGAT
Source organism: Patellifolia procumbens (assembly GCA_947645195.1). Lineage (NCBI taxonomy): Eukaryota > Viridiplantae > Streptophyta > Magnoliopsida > Caryophyllales > Amaranthaceae > Patellifolia > Patellifolia procumbens. The sequence goes on from CANSGD010000429.1 coordinate 2,092,881, forward strand.
TTCCTCCCTCTGATTATTACCTTCCTTATTTGGCCTGATTCTTTTGCTATAAAATCAGTCCACTGCTACCTCAGTTTTGCATCCGAAAATCACTTCTCTTCTATTCTTCTTTCTCTATTCTAAACACTGGGTACGTGCATCTGTCTCCAAAACTTTTCTTAGTTAGTGGTGACTTAGAAAGGTCGCTGTGTTAACCTTGGGGAGCTTTCCGGCCAGTTGCGATTACCACCATAGTCGGGCCGTAATTGCTTTCAAGTCAGTGGTCTTCTACCGCGACACAACCTTGAATTTATTCTTTGTTCAGTCATTGTAAACAGTCAGTTTCTAACAACTTTCATATCCCATTTTTGGTTTTATGACTTTTAGTCATCATACTTGTATCAATCATGGTTTTTTTTTATTTTGGGTTACGTCAAGTGTATCTACTGCGGTAGCAATGACTTTCTCCTTCGCTTCGGGAGCTCCACTTTTAAGTAAAGAAAAGGAAAAGAAAGGGAGAGAAAAGAAAAGAAAAGAAAAGAAGAGAAAAAGAAAGTAATTGTACTTTTCAGTGTTTGGTGTTTTGGGGGATTTGGAGGAATCACATGTTTGGTTAGTAATTAATAAAGGAAAGGAACGGAAAGGAAAAGGAAAAAAGGGCAAAAAGCCTATTAGCTTTCTTTCCTTCTAATTCCTCCGATTTTGGGAGGAAAGAAAAGGAGTGATTTGAGTGTATTCTTTTCCATCCACTCCCTCTCATTTCCAATCAAATCCCTCTTATTTATTTTTACCAAACATAGAAAAATGTCTTTTTTCCTTTATCTTCGTTTCTTTTCCATCCAAATCCCCTCTATCAAACACACTGTTAAAGGTAAAGGGCTGGCCTAGGATCTTTTTTTCATTCCTAAATGTCGGATTTGAACCCTCGACTAATTGGTTAAGGAACAAAGTGAGCTACCATTGTGCCAAAGACTAGCTTGGTTGTATCAATCATGTTTAATAGGCCTCTGAGTTATCATAATACCAAAATTGGATCCTCACAAAGCACTAACCACTGAGTACATACTTCCCAGTCCCCAAGTGTGGGGAATTAATTGTCCAACACAATGCATAACATAATCAGTTAGAAGTTTGTTCTGTAGATGCCCTGCTGTGCATTCTAGGAGACAAAGTCTCTGCACTTGTAATCGCTTTCCAAATGCAAGTTTCAATTGTTACTGATGTAATAGATTGACCGAAGGATAACATAAAAGCTCAAAGAATTCCAGATCAGTTTGTGTTCAGCAGCATATTAACAAGAAATCGGAATAGCCAAATAATATGATGATCTGAGTGTCTAAAACTACTTAGTAGCAAATACTAGACATCTAAACTCGTCGCCTTATTAATCGAGTTTCAATCAATTAGAGGTCAGTTTCACACTTTCACTTGGCAATTGCAGCAACAGAACCAGTGCCATCAGTATCAGTCAAAGAAGCAAGCCAAGGAGGTGGCAGCATCCCAGTTTGTTCGTGGACCGTCTTCAGAAGTGGAGGCAGCATGCTATATACCTCAGCTACATCTCTCATTGACCCACCAGACCCACTTCCGCCTTCCAACCTTCCACCACCAGACCCTGACGACCAGATACTAATCTTCGGCTGCAAACCTTGAACAGCTTCAGCATTAATCCTCGCCATCTCTTGAAACGTTCCGGAATTGATCATCATGTAGTCTCTTAATGCTGCATAGTTTCCATCAAGAGCCTTGAGTAGGGTAGTAAGGTAAAATCCTTGTGCTTGAGCGAGGGCCACGATTCCCTCTGCCTCTTTCTTCTTGCCATATAGGTCTGCATCGGCTGCTTGCTGACGAGTATAGAATGCAGCCTCCGCTGTTGCCTTCTCTGCCTCAGCTTCCTTTTGCTTTTCATACAGGTTTGCATCTGCTTGTCTTTGATTGTTGTATAGGTTTCGGTTTGCTTCTTGGACCTGTTAGTTTGCATATTGATTCTAAATGAACTCTGAAGAGGATGTGCTAGTCTGGCTTATAGTATAACCATAACTCTTAGTCTGTAATCACAGTATGCTAAAATTGTATTTAGACCCTCATTAGCTATAGTAATTTTTGTAGCCAGCAAGAATCTAACTTTTGCAAAATAGTTCAAATCACCAAATCCAGAAGTACTGAAAATTCAGGATCAGTCAGAAATAAGAATCATGCTGGTTCGATTCTGTTACCTGAACTAGCCTCTGGTGCATACTAAGTTATCAATCATTTTCTGAAGAAAATAAAATTTTCAAGATTGTTCAAAATCAGCAAATCACCAAAAGTACGAAAAAGATCAGGGTCAGTAAGAATCACATGCTGGTTTAAATCCATTACCAGAACTAGCACTCCAGTGCATATTAAGTTATCAATTGTTTTCTAAATGAATCACTTCTGCAAAGGAGTTAATGACTGCTAAAAGTGTATTTTCCATATTAGTAGTGAAGCTACCTGTTCACGGAAGTCCGGACATAACTACCACAGTTTGAACTTTAAACTGATAGAAAATGACATAATGTTCATCAAGATTCAACTAGAAGAAAAGACCTCTTCAGAAAAGTTGAAGCAGCTCTAGCAAGTAAATTTCCTGCCTTTTAGAATAGCCTGCAAGTTTTTGACATCAATACTTCTAGAAGTGTAGCTAATTCATCGTGTCGAAAAAATAGATTTTAGAGTTTGAAATAATGTGGACTGAAAGGTCACAGACTTACAGGTTCGACTTCCACTATGGGGCGAGGTTCCTTTTCCTTGATCACTTAAAGAGGGAACTGCTCCAGGACCAGCCAGTTTCAATACCATCTAATAAGACAGAGGACCTTTCTTGCAGACTCAACATTTCTAAACTACGTTGCACGAAAGAGCAAAATAAGAGGCGAAACATATTGTACACCAGCAGAAAAGCATGAGCTTGATAAACAAAATCATTAAAAACTAAACATGAACAACACCTAGACAAACAACATCAGTAAAAGGTATAACCATTCACATCAGTATATACTTCACAAAATGTTCAATCAGATAATCAACCAAAATTAGCATAATGGTTATTGGTTACCTTGATGTCATACTCAACAGTGGCTTCACTAAGGAGCTCAGCCCTGAGTTTTTCAGTCCGAGTAAGAGCATTCTTCTTCTCCACCTCAACCTGCAGCTCGGCTTCTCGAATGGCAACTGCCTGCTTAGCCTCAACTTCAGCAAGTCTAGAGGCCTTGGCCCATTCAGCCTTTTGTGCAGCAAGCTCAGCAGCTGCTTTTGCAACATCAGCCTCTTTCTGGTTCTCAAATATCTGAACCTCACATTTAACCTTCACCTCTTCCTTCCTGCCTTCTCCATTCCTTTGTGTGGATATGATCTTCGTTTCTGCATCGATTTTCGCAGCGTTTTGTGCAGTTTGTCCTAGCCTTAGCTTTGATCCTATTTCTCCCTTCATCTTGGCCTCTGCTACATCCACCTTGAGATTCAATACCATACTAAAATCAGTCCAATCTTCATTTCCCAAGATAATCATAATCATAATAATTGCAAAATCATTTGAGTAAAATCTTTTCGATGGGAAATCCCCTGATTGACAAACAAACATATGTTACAAAAAATAAATCACTTTACAGTACTTCCAAGATTACTAAATCAGAATTAATATCTCTGAAATTCTTCCTATTACAAGTGCTCCATCTTTCAGACTTTCAGGGTATAGATTTTTAACATTAAAGAACATATCTTGAAACTCAAAACAAATGTTCAGGGCTATTTTTTTCGTGACATGCGAATTCAAAAGGCGAATTAGGTAACACTGCTCGTAACCTCACAAGTCACAGACCAAATCTTATGATGAAGAAAAGTACCTTAGCCTGATTAGCAGCCTCCATTTGAGTCTTCTGACCCAAATAAGAAAAATACTCATGACCACGAACATCAACAAGCTGTTTAATATTAGCATTATAAATAATAAGTCCAAACTGATTCAACTCCAACTGAACCTTATCAAAAACTTCCCTCTTAAAATCTTTAGTCCCTCTAAAGATTTCCTCCATAGTCATAGAAGCAGCAAGAACACGAGTTTCGCCTTCGATAATACCCTGAACAAGTTCATTAACATGGTTAGAAGACATATCATGGGGTGCCATGAGCTTAGCATAAAGCACAAGGCTATCATCAGAGTCGACTCGAGGGCCGATAGTGAAGACTGCAGGCTGCAAGAAAGGAAGCTTTTCAGCGCTCATGGCTTGAACCTCGAAGGTGTAATTGACGGGTGATACATTCACGCGTACGTAACGTTGGCCAGGAAGAATCAGTGATTTTTTGGCTAGTTTTATGTCTTGGATATTCCATCCTGTAATGGCTAAGTATTCTGAAGGTCCTGCTACTCTGTATAATGGAACTAACATGGTGTTATGGACTTTATGGTTATTATGGTGGTTGAGTTTTGTTGATGCCTTGATGGAGGAGGAAGAAGATTATGAGGGTTTTGTTGTGTTAATGCATGTTGAGGTTTTGGTTGTTTTGATCATGCACATATATAGGAGGAATATTTGGGTGTAGATCCGCTGATCTCGAATTATATTGTTACTAAACTTCTCTTAATTTTTTCTAAAGTAGTTTTGTTTGGTTTTGAACAATATTTAGAGAATCCTTGTCTAGCGAGATTTTATTAGGAAAAATTAACGTGGATAATCTAACTACTGTCTATCTTTTATACTTAATTCTGCCTTTTAATAATTTTCAAATTAAGTAGTATAATTACTGTCCACTCTTCCCAAAACGGTATCATTTGATGGTTGTTAGTGTTATTTGGGACTGTTTTGTAAGAGTGGACAATAATTGAGACTATTTTGAGAATTTTTAGAGGTGGGATTAATTAGGGAAGATGGGTAATATTGGGATTATTCACGTTCAATTTTCCAATTTTATTATGGGTTGAATGGTCTTCTTAGTTGATGTAGACTTTTTCCTATAAAGAAAGTAAGGAGTTCGACTCTAATACTCGAGAATTATGATACGATAGATAAACTTGTGTACTTTTTTTTATATAATACATCACAATGTACCATAAGCATGATAAGACGTCAAAATGAGTAATGAACAAAAAAATAGCATTGGATGCACCATAGTACGCTTGGGTGTATGATTGTGAGATTTCAAATCTCTTTACTCAATTTTGCATTGATATCAAGATAAGAGTATAATTGAGAACACAAAATATACTCCCCTTAGTTTCATTATGATTGTTACATTTGTACTTTTCGAGCATACCAATGCAAAAGTTTGAGCATTAATATCTCGAATTACATATTTCTAAAAATTATAAAAACCAGATATTGATATAATATATATCAAGAGGAATCTAACCAGATCTCACATGACTACATTTTTTCTTATATATATTTCACAAACGATTTTAAAAGTAAAATAAGTGAATAGTGTTAAATGTCAAAGTGTAACAATTATACTCAAACGGAGGTAGTAGATGCCATAGTAAAATAATGTGTCTGTCAAACGATTTGATCTTTAGATATATCATAAAATGGGATTGCTAACGTGTAGCCATCTAGAGAAAAGAGAAAGTTCAAAGTAACTCGTCCAAAATAAAATAAATTATTAAAAGAGGTGGTCTAATTTGAAATTAAAATTAGATTAACTTAAACTTACATTCCGTCATAGTTAGGGCAGTCAACCCAATCTCAAACGCGCCCCTAATGGTTCATTCATTTGACCATAGACTAAATCCACTTTTAAGTCTATTCCATTTAACTCTAACACAAGTACACAACATTATTCAGGGACCTTCGCCTCACCCTAGTCGTCGCTTCTTTTCTCCATTTTTATTTCACTTTTAGTCTTAAACTACAATATTTTTTTTAAAAAAGATACAAGTAGACTTATCGAATGAATTAAGATAGTCACTTAATAGATTAAAATAAGTCACTGAATGGATTAAACATTGTGATTGTCGAATGGATTAAACGGGTTACGAAATAGATTGAGGATATCACATATTAAGTTAGTCACTATCTTCTAAGAGACGATTTATTTTACTTTTAATATTAAAATTAGCGTCACCTAATCTATATATATATATTAAGACGCGTAAGCAAGGGTTGCAGCTTGCCACGTGTCACTCCATGTTAGCGTCACCATTGTACGCGATAATTTGCAATACACAAAATGCAAGTAGGGCCTGTTCTCCCCAGCTTATTTTCAGTTCAGTTCAGTTCAGTTCAGTTTAGTTCAATTCAATTCAGTTCAGTTCAGCTCCATTCTTTTATAACCATTTTGTTAAATATTATTATTATGTTGGTCTAATTTATTTTACTAATTACTCTTATTATTATTATTATTATTATTACTATTATTATTTATATGTCATTATTATTAAGTATTATTATTATAACTATATATATATATTTTTTATTATAGCTTTACTCATTATTCTTACTATTATTTATTTACCCAACGGTTTATGATGCAATTTTGCACAGTCCGATCCAATTGTTATTTTATTACTAAATATTACTACCTTCGTCCCATATTAGTTGCAACAGTTTGACCGTCACACTTGCCAATGCATAACTTTGACCACTAATATATCTAAATATCAACTAATAAAAGTTATAAAAAATTGATAAGTCAAAATCATACATGGAGACAAATCTACAAATATCTTAACGACTAACATATGGTGTTATTTGTTAATCAAAAATCATGGTCAAAGCAAGACATATGAATAGTATAAAAGTCAAACTGTTGCAACTAATATGGGACGGAAGGAGTATTATATTATTAAATATAATTATTAAAATAGTAATATTAATTTACTTCTTAGATATTATTGTTATTAGATAATCATCATCAAGAATTAATATATTAATACAAATACTATAAAATAATTGTTATTAATTATCATTATAATCACTAATCATTATATTATTATTAATAATTTATGATTATTAATACTATTTATTTATAAATATCATTTAAAAATATCCAAAATACTATTATTATTATCCATTATTATTACTTATCATTATAATTTTTATTTAATATTCATATTATTATTGTTTAAATATTATTTATATATTTATTAAATTCAATTCAATTTAATTCAGTTCAGCTCAGTTGAATTATGCCGAAGAGAACAGGCCCGTAATGGGTTTTGAACACGTGACCTATTAGTAGTAATGTCATAGGCTCTACCACCAAGCCACGTCCCTTTTTGTTGCAATCTTGTAATAAAGAATTCCTTTTACCTTGATTAAGCTTTGGAAAAAAGTAAAAAGACATCATTCATAACAATTATTCATCTTCCTTTTAATTTGTTTATTTAATTCTTAAATTATACCATCAAAAAATTTAATAATAAAAAAAATCTATAAAAAATATTATTCTAACTTAATTAAAAAAAATAAACTTCGAACATCGTCGGGACCATACACTAGTTTTTAATTTAAAAATAAGCATTTCTCACAAAATAAGTAAGTTGAGAAAGAACATGCCAATAGTCTCTCCACCTACAGTATGCATTACTTTGTCCATAAAATAAGTTCGGTAGTGTTTTAAAGCTACATACTAGTTGGTATCATTTGTGCAAGATCCTTCATAATCTCCGGACGCACGCACCGAAGACGACTACACAGCTCACTCTCAATTGAAATCTACAATCGCCACTTCTCCTGTTCATCGCTGTAGGTATGCACTTACAATTATCACTTTAATATATGTTCCTTTTCAATCTACTCTTGATTTTCAGTTGTTACTTTACCCCCTCCAAATCAATTATTTGGAATTTTCATGCCATTTCCGTTGAAATAGTTAACATACTTACAGACTACAGTATATTTTCAATTTTGCGGTGTTTACTTTCAATGATCCATAAGTGATTTCTTGGTATTAAATTGTTATATCATTTATTCATTTGCTGTATTGCAACATGTGAATTGGTAATGGCGGTTAGATGGTCCAATTTAGATAAACCCAGGGTTCCACGTATATTGCGAAGTCGCCACTGTAGGCAGCGGGCGGCCTGCCCCTCCTTTCGGAAGGAAGCGGGCTCAAACCCTACGAGGTCGTTTGATTGATAACCTGTAAACTATTTAGTGATTGCTACTATTATACTCCATATCTATATGATATGATATACTACTACTTTGTAAATGAGTAGTATTGGAGTTGAGGAAATTAAGGCTCCATTTCTTTTGTTTTGACGGAAAAGGCTATTCATGGAAAAATATTTTCCAAGTAAAAAAAATTTCGATGGAAAACATGATTGTAGAACACATTCTCCTTTTATCTGTTTGATGATTGATAGAAAACCTGTGGGGAAAAGGAAATGGAAGTAAAAAGGAATGGAAGAATGGTAGGAATGAACAAGGAGAAGTAAGGAGTATGGGGAAAAATGTGGCGTACTTTGATTAGAAAAGGAAAATGGTTTTCCTAGACAATTTCAACACTTGGGAAAATGGTATTCCTCCAAAAAAAAATGGAGCCTAAAAGTTTTGGTTTATTCAGTTATTTACTTCATTTGTTAGGTAAAGTGAAGTTGTTTGTTGGCACACTGCTATTGCTTATGCAGTTAGGTATGGAGATCAAGCCGGAAGATATTAAAGTGTTTTTAACTGAGCAACCACTAGGTAGGGATGATGCATTTGGAAAAACACTCCTTGGTCGCATTCCTTCAAACAATTCTTATGGACTTGGAGCGATGGATGTGGCAATCAGAGTGTCACGCCCTAGAAATGATGACCGAGAAGAGAATCTTGTAATGCAGTTTCAAGTATGTTTTTATCTTCAGTAACTCTTTATTTACTTGTTTCATTTGTTTTCAACTACTACAGTAATATTTACTTCTACAAGAGGGTCATTTCAGCTAGTTATTATTTGAAAATGGCACAGGCAATGACATGTTTCAGTTTTCCAGTGTTGGTGGAAGAATTTAAGAAAAATGAGTGTTGCTATATACTTATAAGAGTTATAACTCATGCTTATTAGTTCATTTGTGTTTTTCCACAAGAAACTATCTCCATTATAGTCAAAGAATAAAATTCGATGACCACATTTTGTTACCAACTCCCCTCTTGTCCTTTAAGTAGATCAGATAATTTAGTTGATTTGCTTCTTCCACCGAACTTCATTGCTTCATCTCTCTCACACTACCGTCTCTGGTTCATTCTTTTGCCCTCCTTTGAAGCATCTTTTTCCCCTTTCTACTAACCTTGAGAGTTTGTTTCTAGACCTTCACCAACAACAACACTAAGTAATGTATTGGCAAGTTTGATCACAAATTACAATTAGCAGAATTTGTAACTATTTCATGCATTAGCAGTTTATACAAGTTTTTGAATTGCAATATGACATATGAGGACATGAGTAACAATTATCGCTATAGTTGCATTTTCTAGACTTGTTGACTCATTTTATCATGCCTAAGCGTCTTTAGCTGCAGGTTGTAGACTTGTTAAGACATTTAAGTTGTCACAGGTGTACGAAAAGGGATGGAAAGGTCTAGAGAGAGATAAACAGGATTTGTCAGGATTAAGTTGTAATAATTCGTTGACAAATCATCAACTGCTAAAGTAGAGAAGAATGGAGCATGTGGTTATTATTGCTGCCAAATGTAGGAAGTGAACTCCGGATCTTTCTCGTTGTTTAGACATCACGTCTGAGTTTATAGTCTATGCTTTTGGCTATTGAAAGCATGCTGAAGTTGATGATTTCACTGATTTGTGCTTGAGGCTTATTATCTCTGCCTGCAGGCTGCAGCCAAATGAACTTTCTGAATAAGTTTATTTGATTATATTTTTTGGTTTCCCAATACTGTTATCTAGCCTCTAAATTAAGCCTTTTGCCTTGGTCCTTAACAAATGAAACTTGAAAAAGCCATTATTTTTCCCTGTAACTTTACTGAACTACATGCTATGAGCCTATGAGTTCAGTTACGATGGCATAAAATGAAAGCAAGGGATTTTCGTACGCTTAATGAGCACATAGGAACGAATTTACTATTATGATAGGCACATTCACTCAGCTGATTGATGGGTCAAATTAATTTGTGAGAGGCTTTCTTTGCATTTTAAAATTCCTTTCTATTTTCAGATTGTTATTTGAACTTTTTTCTTTTTTCTTTGACCCTTTTTGCTTCACAGTACCTATGTTGTTACTTACAATGCCAAAACTATGTTGAATGTGAATTTTTAGGGAGTTTAGAGCAACACTCCCATAAGTTTTGTTAGCACTTTACGTTACCAGTTTAATCTTGCTTGTCTTTTTTGATTGCAAATGCAATGCCGAGCAAATCCTTAATGCACAATAGGAAAAGAAGGGAGCTTTTGTTAAAATTCATTGATGTTGCAAGTTGACCTCTGGTTTCTTCTTTCATTTCTTGGTGCATTGCAGAACGAATTGAAGTTGTGTTCACTTCGACATAAGAATATCATTGGCTTGATTGGATTTTCGGAGACGAAGGAGAACTTTTACCTTGTATACGAAATGGTTTTAGCGAGGCCATTATCAGAAGTTGTGGAAGGTCAGTTGGTTTAATTCTTTATGCTTGAAATTATGAGCTAGTTTGCGGTTAGTGTAGAGATAACTACTCTTATCCTTCTTTGTTTTTGGTTCACTAATGAATTTGGCAATCTCCCTCTCCCTCGAAAGTTGTGATAATATTCCCACGGGGCCTCCTGGCCTCTGCTACTATAGTATTCTCTCTTGGTCTCTGCTTTCTCTCCATTTCCCCTCTGCTGGGTTATGAATATGGTGGGTTTGGACCTTTGAAGCAGGAGCTTAGGAGTTTTCTTTAGGTCACTTCTTATTACTAATGACTATTATGATGTAAGCTTAGGAAACAGGCAAAATAGGAAATTTATAGAGCTTACTTTTAAATCCTCCTTCAACATTGAGAAACTCTGTCTTAACTTATTAGTTTTGATAATTGACAAGGTCAACCTAATTTGTCTACCGAAGGGTAGAATTTTTTCAACAAAACATTTCTTTTACAATTAATTTTGGTCAAGCAGGCTTGACATGGGAGCAAGCATTGAAGGTTCTTAAAGGAACTGTTTCCGGGTTGGCTTCTCTTCATAGCCATCCTGAAGGACCTTTTGTGCATTCCAACATATGTACAAACAACATTCTTGTTAGTAAGGTATTATTTTTTGGAAACTTGGTTTGAAGGTTTTGTCCATGTGGCACTTTTTATGCATTCTTATATATCTATGTATGCTAATGCAATATGCATTTTTTACTTTATCAACTGTCATCTACCCTTTGTGTTTAACTTACTATGCTGTTCATCTACCAATTTCAGGACTTCACGCCTAAAATCGTTGATTTTAGGCATTGTGTAGTAGAAGGGCAGAGAACCACCTATCCTAATCCTAGATACTATCCTTCAAGGCAGGAAGGTGTGTTAATTTTATGTAGTAACCTGTTGCATAAATGCATCCTTACGTTGAGGTGGAATTAAAGTGTGAACTAGGACCTTTGTTTTACAATGTTCATGACGTGTTAGTCCATTATTGACAAACAGGCATGGCTACCGTCAAGGCGGATATATTTGCTTTTGGACTGCTTGCCCTACAGCTGATTACCAAGGACGGAAGGACAGCTTACGCAGTTGAGGAAGGTCTAGACATTTCTCCTCACCATATTCTTGATTTATATGTCCCAATGTTTAGAGAGAAGGGGAATCTTGTGCATGTGTCATACGGGCAAGAGAAGGAATCTCGAAAATTAACAGAAATGATTTTCAATTGTTTGAAGAAGGATTCCGAGCTTGATTTGAAAAGTTTTCATAGAGATTTAGTTTTATTAAGTTTAGCTAAACAATGTTAATTGTCAAACCGTCCGCATTATATTTTGGTTATTCATCTATGGCACATTTGTTAAGTTGCCATTGGGAGTAATCAGTTGTATGTACAAAAAACTTCAGTTTTAGCATGAGGTGCATTTACATGAGGGCTATTTTCCCCTCATTTCTTCATTTGAAGTTCTCTTCATTGTGTTTGTTCACAACAAAATAATACTAAAAGAATTTGACAAAACAAAGGATAAGAGCCTGCTGGCTAGCTTCTATCCGCATATACGAGGGAAGCAATTGAAGCTAGTCGGATTTTGGTCTGATATATGCGCCTGAATCCATAAAAAGGGTTTTCTTTAGTTGTTTTCCAAATTGTGTCAATTTGTACTAACAAGCGCTGCTAAATGCTTCCGATCAATAGAAAGGGGGAGGGGGAAGCAAACTTTGCTCAATTTAAGTTTTGGTAATGAACAATGAGCAAACAATATACACCATAGCTTATTCACTATACCTCAAGTTATATTTTTAAAAGCTACTTATACACTGTTAATCTTTATTTGATGTGCGGTAATTAAGCCCTTAAATATGATGTGCATGAGACTTACCCTACAACTTATCTATCATTTTGTCACAATTGTAAGACTGGAGAAATAGAAAATTTTACACTTTTAATTATATACCTCACTCGAGTAAGAAGACAAATTTAAGTACACCTATACAAAATTAAACCATTTAAAAAGAAGGAATGAATTAATTAACCAATATATATTACAAATGACATTGCTTTGGGACTGTCCAATTAGAAGGTTGTGGCGCCTTATAATTTGAAGACAAATAATAATTTTCCCAAACCTGAAGTGTTGTGTTAAGGTCGGCTATTTTTCTGTCCAATCCTACACAACAATTAGCATGCATTGTACAAACCTTGTTGAAATCTTTGCTTGGTGAACAAAATCCACCAAAATAATCTGTGTCCAAAAACCTTAGTTTTATCCCAAGTTTTCTTACGTATGTGCCGTTTTTTATTCGATTGAACACATTTTGTTCATGTAAACGAGGATATGTGCGTCTTGAAGAAACCCAAAACTTGTAGAATTTGATAGTCCGAACATTAGATCGTACAAAGAGAAATCCATTGTTGGGGGAGTTTCTTATGTCAAATTCCATGCCATTGAATTCATCACATGAAGTTTGAAAGTCTGAATCAAGAGTGAAATGAGGGAATGGATTTCGAAACCACATAATATCAGTATCCTGTAAGAGAAAAGAAAAGGACTTTCATTAGTTCAACCTATTGATTTTGTGTGTTACTAGAACACTCAATGTTTGCAAGAAATCACAACAACAAGGAATAGCTAGATTTAATATTATCTCTAAAGATCAAACATCTATTTAGTTGATATTTATGTATTTAGAACCGCGATGCGTTAATTTCATAGTACCGTATCGTGTACACCAATTGAGATAAAAATTTGTCTTAGTTTCGAGCATATATAAAAACTAATATGAACATTGTATGCTCGGTTGAAATTAGATGCGCATAAATTATTTTTTCCCTCTTTATTACAATTTTTCCACATATCCCAAGTGTACCAAGTTCATAATCTCATAGTACCCATGAAATCATCTTTTGCTCATTGGTCATTCAAATGACTCGAAATGAGCAGAATGTGCACGATAAAGAGAGCTCTATATAAGTAAATGAGCAAAAAAAAATTAAATACATTATACTCATACTAACTCAAATGTATAATAAATACACTCTTATAATAGCCTACACTTTAGGAGAGTATACTTTTCAAGTTCTGTTCTACACATGAAAATTGAAAAGGGTAAAAATCTAACCAAAGGAGTTCTTAATTTAGTTCCAATCATAGCCATCGAAACTAGCTTAGTAGTAGTAATTGTTAGTTGTTACTTTAACCAAAGGAGTATAACCCAATTTCTTAAAGAACAATATTAAGTGGTCATCATAAAGATAACTAAAAAATATTTTGTATTTACATTTATATTCACTATTATTGAAAGTTTATTATAGATATTTTATGACTTGCATTATTTAGTACTATTCAACCGGTACAAAACCAGACAAGATCGGTTGCAAAATTAAAAAAAATTAAGAAGCAAAATTAAGATTAGACATATTATTCATCGGAACAAGATTGGACCAGACTCGCGAAAATGAAGTAACATAAGTATATATAACAACATAATAATAGAGTCATAAGATGCATATTAAGATATACTCCTATGAGTTTAATCTAACAAATGTAGCCAAAAACAACATAGAGATACAATAAAATTATATTTTAGTGATCTTTCCAACATACATAGAGAAAAAAAAACTGCTTATTTTAGAGGGTAGCACATACTTTTGAGTAATAATTAGAAACGGTCCAAACCCAGTAAAAACCCTGACCGGAACCTGAAATATAGAATTTCTCAACTTGGAGAATAGAACTATTCTCTTTAGTCCGATTCAGATTTGTTCGACCCAGTCTAGATTTTTGAACAACACTTAGGACAAACTAGAATTGAGTGCGCGTAGTGCGTGCGAAAACATATACTCATTGGAAGGGCAACTATAAAGTGAGAAGAGAAAGAACCGGTAGTTAATTTAGGTTTTTTTTTCAAATAAAAAATTATAAAATATTTAATTATAATAAGGGAGTTATACCTATTAATTAAGAATTAAAAACGATAATAATATTGATTTTTGCTGTTTGCGTCCTCTTCTTTTATACTTCATTAAAGAACAGTGTCATCTGAGATTTCTTTCAAACAAACAAACAAAAGAGAACAATCGCAGCTTTTATATATGAAGGGCATCTAAAATCAAATTTCCTGATTCAAGGATTATAGAAGATTAATTAGATATTAGTCCAGCATGATTTATCCCAATCCTTATTTATTGACAATATTATTTCAAACTTCACTCCATGATGGTCCAAGGCTGCTAATATAATGTCAGCATCATTTTCTAATCTTGGGCTATAATTAATAAGTCATGCCATTTTATGAATTGACTATACAAATTTTGAAAAGTATACTCTTGAAGTCATTGACCTCTTAAGGACAAAGAGACAATTTTGTTTTGTCTTTTTCTTGTTTTTTGGCATGCATAACTTTTTTCCAAGACAATATACATTGTCACCAAAGTAATTACAATTGGTAGAGAATTGTCGATCCATAATATTTGTCATAACAATGGTAAATATGGCGTTGTTGAAAATCATCATCCTAGGCAACTTATCCTAGTACGACATATGTAGCCTATAAGATCCAAAACAAATCATAAATTATCAACTATTTATAGGCTTGTTAATTTCTCAATAATACGGGTTTATATTGAAGAAAAACACATCAATTGTATTTCCTCTATTTTTCTTAGTAGGGCTATATGTCATTTGAGGAAGTTATTTTTGAATAGGAATACTTGTCCCATTATTTCATATATCTTTTTTTTCTCTCGACCTTTTTCCTTTTCCCCTTTTCCCTAAAATTTACTATCATATTATCTAATTTCCACCTTTCCCTTGATCCACATGAAAAAACAAACGTTCTTATTAAAAGAAACAGATCGAGTAATAAACTTAAGGAAAATCTTAGAATCTCCTAAAAGCATATCAAACTTTATAAAATGACTTCATCGCTAAATTCCTATTTGTTACTACTTCCATCCGACATTAATTAACAAATAAATTAGCTAGTTTTCATCGCTAAATTGATAAATCAAACATTATTTAGATATTGCGTAATTAATAAATATTCGACGATTAAAAAAGAAGTAGTGTTTGAAAGAAAAGAGGGGAGTTAGAAGTGTACCGTGAAAACAAAGTTGTAACCCAAGCTTAAAATGGTTTGCAAGAAAGCAAGTCTTTCCCACATCATTTCCAAATAAATAGGGGTCATAAATCTGGCTTCACCCCCCATTTTTGATGATTGTTTTGTCTTCATAAAATAACAATGAGATACCAACTTCTGGCATTGTAAATAAGCCTTCTCATCCACTGCTATCACCAATAAATGGTCTAAAAGCGGAGCTGTATTATTTCCAGTTCTGAAACTCTTTAAGAAGAGATCAAATATGGAGTTTGGTGCTGCCCATGCCTCGTTTAATGTTGTCAATATCACTGTCTTCTCCTTCGTCGCCGCCGCCTCTAGGACCTTCCTCAGCTCATAGTGTTCATCTTTAACCTTCATCATAAATAATACACATTTTTAAACAATGATATAGTACAATTTTGTTTACGTATGTATTTCTGAGAAATGCATGAATTACTACTGAAAACGGTGGGTTCTACGCCTTATACATGAAAATCCACTTATTCATTTTTTTTTGGTGTTTATGAGCCAATAGGGTAGGATTTGATCACGACCATTGGTATGAGATGAGAAAAGTCTAACAAGGCGACATGTGAAGTATGGGCCTGGGCTGCACCCATAAAAAGAAGGTTCCACCTAAAATTATAAGGCAATAAGAGGAATAGCCCCTTAGCCTTATTAGATGATCAAACTCTCTCTCCTAGTCAATTAATGTGGGACTTTCACATGTAATGTTTCACGGAATTAAAACTTCAACACAACTTAAGTTATAAGTTTATAACCTTCCTAAGATATAAGCAAAAATATCTTGTACACAATAAATATTAGTATTGAGAGCGAGGGATAGTATGATTGGTTAGAGAATCTCTCCCGATTCTAGAAGGTCGGGATCGATTCTGATCCCCTAGTGACTCATACGCAAGAAAAAAAAATTATTAGTACTAAATCTGTAATCGTATTTTGGGGGTTCATCATCCTAGACTTTTCAAAGTCTTCATAATACCCTTATACCCCTATGATTTTAGAAGTGCGTCAATGATGCCCAGCTACCCTTAATATTACATACACATTGATAAATTCCGTCTGGATGTTATGGTCTTATGGGTCAAAATTAAACCTCATTTTTGGAGTTTAATGTTGATTTAATTGGCTTAAGTTTCGTGTTATAAAGAGGGAGAAATGAACTTAAAATCTTAAACCAATCGCTTCCCACGTTATTACATACTGATTAGAAGTTAAAAGTAATTAAATGGTTTTAAACTCCAAAATAAGATTTTGAAACCATAAAACACTTATCCTAGGAGATAACCAATCGGAAAAAGAGAACAATATGAATATCATAGACACTTCAAAAAATAAGTGTACTCTTATAGGAATTCAATCCCAGATTTCCCGTGTATATGTTAAAGAGACATGTCCACATGCGATCCTACATCGTTGAAGGAGAGAGGGATGACATACATACAAGTTTAGTAGGCTACCCGCCTACCCCACTTACCATCAATTGGTACAACGTGAAAAACCTTATATACTATTTTTTTACCAGAAAAGTTCGATAACCAATCAAGGAAGAGGTAAAAGGGTTAAGGGGCTAACCAAAGAAGAAGAGAAGCGCCGGAAGCTAGGTAGAAACTGGCCATAGTTGTTGCATGAAGCATAGTATAACACAAAAAACGCAACTCCAAGTGTTGCAAAAAGCACCAAAAACTTCAAAACTCTTGTAACATCCATAACCTTCTTTGGTGATGAATTCCCCATGATTGGCCAACTCTCATCAATCTTTCCCTCCTCCATTAATATTATGATTTGTTTTTGCTGAATTGAATTATGTATACCAAGATGAGAGATTATACCCTTATTTATATCACTCTATCTTAGCACATGCTTTTGATGCTTAATAAGCCTGTCTTAGTTCAGCCTTGAGATGATTATAGAGAAGCTCAAATTATAGAGTGTTTAGATATTTATATAATAGTGTGAATGAGAAACAGAGAGAGGTTTCATACAATTTTGAAAGTAACGTCCAAAGTAGAAATAGTATAGATCCTAACTGTACAAGAATTAGTCAAAGTCTAGCATTGCAATTTGCAAGCCACCTTGGACCAGCATTTTGAGCATGTCATCACAACATTTTTTATATAGATATTTTAGTAAGTCTTGTGATAGACCGTCTGTCTCAATATATATATGCGAATAGATTACGGTAAAATAAAAAACTTTAATGAAATAATAAGAATTTTACTTAAAACAAAGTAACAGTAAGGTTTTAAAATTGCAAAACCTTGAACTTTAAAGTTCAAACCTTATAATTTTAGTTGAAATATTTATGAATAGACAGTCTAACATAAGTCGTTATATCTCTATTATACTACCTCCGTTTCTTTTTAAGTGCTACATTTTGACTTATAACACTATTCATTCATTATAATTTGACCGACTTTTATGATATAGGCATAAGGAAAAATATAGTCATGTTGGATCTCATTTGATTCGTCTCGCTATATATATTTTTAATATCTAATTGTCATAATTTTTACAAATGCATAATTAAAGATAAAAATGATATAAAATGTGCCTCGACAAGTGTGCTAAAGTGAAATGTAGCACTTATAAAAAAACAGAGGAAGTATAAAGCAACGGGTGGGGGACACCAAAAATAGAAAAAGGGAAGAAAAAAAAAGATCTAACTCCTACTATTTTAATTGACTGAGAATTCTGAGTGGATAGTTTTTTTTTTTTTGAGGGTGAGTGGGTGGTTATTTCATTTTGGTGGTTATTGCATTGTAATTTATTTAAACCGTCATTTTGCTTTTCAATTTTCTCTCTTTCTACTCCCTTCTTCCTTCTTCCCTCTTCCCTCCTTCCTCTTCCATTTCTTCAAAAACCAAGATCATATCGTCATTCTCTTTTTTCTTTTTAATTTTTGTTTCAATTTTGATTCTTATATAATTATATCCTAATTTTTGTATTGTTTTTTAATTTTTTGTCTAATTGTGATTTTGTTTGCTCTTGATTTGCGCCCTCGGTAAAATATCTATGATAAATCATTATGCTTTTCATCATTTTTTATTTAATTTTAATATTGTCTTGATTTTTTTTCTAGAGTGATTTTGTTTGCTCTTGATTTGCAGTGTCGGCAAAACATCTCTCATGAATCAGTATGCTTTTCATCTCCTAATTTTTTTATATATACTTATATTAATTGGTCCGCACGCATCGTGTGCATAAAATGCTAGTATCTTGTATACTAAGGCTATGTTCTTTTCAACTTATTTAAGGACTCTAATGCTTATTTCTGAAATGATCAGATCAGAAAAATTCAGATTAGATCAGATCATATCAGATCAGAAAATAATAAGAACAAAAAACAACTATAATAAGTTCAGATCATATCAGATCAGAAAAATTTAGATCAGATCAGATCAGAAGAATTCAGACCAGATAAGAAAAGTTCAGATCAGATCAGACCAGATTAGAAAAATTCAGACGAAGAGATCATAGCCTAAATGTTTTATAGAAAAACTTTTACTAGTGTACACTATTGCCACTGTTCTTTCTTTGCTTGTTGGATTTTCCTTCTCATTTGAATTAAAAAAAAAAGTTGTTGCCACTGTTCTAACGCCTTAAATATAAAAAGTAAGAAATTAATATTGTAGTAATAAAATTTGTAACGTACAGTGTAACAGATTTTGGAAGGATGCTTATTCCTCTTTCTTTTTTTCCTTTTCATTAGTAGTATTACTTTGAGATGATAGACTGTATATTCATTAATTATGCATTAATGTGTTTTGGGTTAGAATTTTGAATATTCCTCCATAAAAGCAATTACAGTACAAGACTCGTGCATACCTATCTACACGATAAACGATTTGGTATATTGTTCACCTTAGTGTACATATCTGCATGAGTATAAGTTATCTAAATGAGTATTATTTATCCGAAAGAGTACGAGTTAATTAAATAAGTATAAGCTACATAAATGAGTAGAGTAACCTAAATAAATATGAATTAGATAAATGAGTATAAATTTATTCTTGTTATCTACTATAATTACATTAACTGAGCTCGTGTACCTAGAAGTATGTACTTCCAGATGTACGTAATAAATTGCCAACTTGGGATACTAGGCATATCAAGTTGCCAATTTTATGTGGCATAAAATTAATAACCAATAAGATTTAAGACACTACACTTATGCCACTATCGACTAAGGGTCTGCATAACCTTTACCAAGCTAGCTACAATTATAACATTGAGGAAATCCCAAATCGAAGTAATTATAATTATTAATTAGACTATGATCTTGATTAAAAGTGTAAGTTGATAGTTAGATTTTAAGATTGATTTTATATTTTATGACATTGTCTTATTCGTAAGTCTTTCTGTCTTAAAGTGTGGATACAGCATAACTTCACAAACGTCTTCATAATTGGCTCTATATCCACTTTCGAATGGAGTAGTGGATGACAATTAAGCTCGATGCATTCTGGTCAATTTAAACTCGTAACTTTTTTGTCACAATCTTTATTGATACCATGGTATAGGATCGACTCAACTAGAAATCTAGGTTAATCATTGGAATCTCATAAATGGGTTTTATCCTCTATCACAAACTACATATGTAATCAAAATTAAAGGTAATAGTGTATGACAATTTTGATTATACACTTGGGATTTATTTGTGAATGGATGTTTATGAATTATGAGCCTATGTAAATCACAAACTGCTTAAACTCGACTCATGATTTTTCAAGAGAATATAAGTTCGGCTTGAGGGGTTCCTAAAGGCTCGAAATACCTTTATCAGATACTATTGATAACAAGCGTACGTAACTAAGTGTAAAAAATTGCACAATGTCTATGAATATCTTAGTATATATTACTCAATTTTATAATTATGATAGTATCTTGGCTTGCATTTCAGGTTAAATAGAACTTCAAATTTTAGGCTAAAAAAAGCCCGAAACATGAATCAAATTCGAATAATAATAATAAATGCAAAGCTGAACAATCTCATGTATAGACTCGGCTCGACTCATTAGCTCCACTAATCATGAGTGTAATACACTTACGGCATTTGTATCAAATTATTGAACGAGTATTGAGAATAATGATTGGCTACCTGTTTAGGTTGCCTGGCATCATATATATAGAGATACAAAATATCTTTACAGAATCTACTAAGAGTCTAATTACCAAATTACCCTAATACACCCCCACAATCTTTACGGGGAAGAATCACGGATAGATTGGAACGATGTTTACAAAACAACTCAGAAGAAAGACCCTTAGTAAAAATATCAGCAACCTGCAACTGTGTCGGAACGTGCTTGACCTGAAGTTCACCTTTAGCAACCATCTCACGAACAAAATGATAATCAACATCAATATGCTTACTACGATCATGATGAACAGGATTGGCAGTAAGATACATAGCAGAAACATTGTCACAATAGAGAATGGTAGCCCGACGATGAAAATACCCTAAATCAGCTAACAATTGACGAATCCAAATTGTTTCAGCCGCAGTGTAGGCAACAGCACGATACTCAGCTTCAGTAGAAGACTTCGAAACAGTAGGTTGCTTCTTAGAACGCCAGGAGATCAAATTCTTCCCTAGGAAGACAGCATAGCTAGTAGTAGAACGCCTAGTGTTAGGACACCCGGCCCAATCAGCATCAGAATAGGCAACAGTCACAGTAGGAGAGCCAGTACTATGAAGAAATAGCCCATAATCAGAAGTTCCCTGCAGATACCTGAAAATTCTTTTCACAGCATGAAGGTGAGTAGTACGAGGCGCATGCATAAATTGAGAAACCGAATTAACAGCATAGGCAATATCAGGACGAGTCATAGTCAAATATTGCAAAGCACCAACCATACTACGATAATCTGTGGGATCAGCAAGAAGTTCACCATCTAAAAGAGAAAGAGTGACACGAGAGACAACAGGAGTACGTACGGGTTTGACAGTATGAAGATGAAATTTCTGAAGAAGATCAACTACATATTTGTTTTGAGACAAAAGCAAACCCTGAGGAGTACGTAAAACCTGAATGCCTAAGAAGTAATGCAAATCACCCAAATCCTTCATAGCAAATTGAGCAGAGAGAACACTGATAAATTTCTGAAGCAAAGAGGAGCTACTACCTGTAAGCACAATATCATCAACATATAGCAAGAGAATGATAATGTGACTACTGTGTTTGAGAGTGAACATAGAGGTGTCACAACTGCTGCACTTGAAACCAATAGAGAGAAGAAAATTGCTGAAACGAGAGAACCAAGCTCGAGGAGCTTGCTTCAAACCATAAATGGATTTTCGTAACCGACAAACATAATGTGGTTGAGAAGGGTGTTCAAAACCAGGAGGCTGACGCATATAGACTTCCTCATTGAGGAAACCATGAAGGAAAGCATTTTTGACATCGAGTTGACGAATAGGCCATTTAAAAGTAGCAGCAAGAGTAAGAACTAAGCGAACAGTAGTAGGCTTAATTACAGGACTAAAGGTTTCAAAGTAGTCAATACCTGCCTGCTGATGATTACCAAAAACAACAAGCCTGGCCTTAAACCGCTCCACAGAACCGTCAGAATTATATTTAATCTTATACACCCACTTACAACCAAGAGCGAATCTATTGTTGTTGCGAGGCACAAGTTCCCATGTATCATTCTTAATTAATGCTTCATACTCATCACGCATGGCTTGTTGCCAACGTGAATCTTTAGACGCTTGCTTAAAATTAGACGGTTCAGACTCAACAACATCGGTTTTTAAATCCAATAAATTCCTAGTTGAAATGATTCCGTCTTTTAGACGCGTGGTCATGGTATGAACATTAGTAGGATCGACACACTTAGACGACTTTATAGGACGCCTAGGGGGAGGGACGATAGGAGACGGGGACGACTCAAGACTAGACGGGGAGGGTACGTCACACCCATGAAGAGAGGAGACGTGTGACGGGGAAGGGGGCAGCAGACCTCCCGCGGACGCAGGGGGCTGCTGCGGACTAATAGAAGTGGGGGGAGGCTCGGCAGCTGCACGCTGCTGCTGGGCGAGGACTGCTGCGTACAGGCAGTAGTGGGGGGAGCCTCGGCAGCGGCACGCTGCTGCTGGGCGTGGGTGCTGCGGGCGCTCGGGGGAGAGGCCCGGGCTTGCATGCATTCTGTGAGCAGGCAGCGGGTTGCTGCATGTGCTCCCGTAATGCTGCGGGCTCGGGGGAAGGGAGACTCGAGGACACATGCCGAGGGTCACTAGACAAAGGAAGACTCGGGATCCAACCTAAGGGGTCAAGAGACTCAGTCATAGGCGAAACAATGGGTGTGCTAGACACAAGAGAACGATAGGGAAATTTATGTTCACTAAACAACACATGACGACTTGTATAAACTTTGCCAGAAAGAGGATCAAGACATCGATATCCATTATAATTTGACGCATAGCCAATGAAAACACATTGAATCGACTTAGCCTGTAATTTATTGATTTTAGGATCTAAAAACAACGGAAAACAGGCACAACCAAAACATTTCAAGAACTCATAAGAAGGGGGACGATGAAAAAGTTTAGCAAACGGGGATGAACCCTGCAAAACCGAGCTAGGAAGACGATTTATCGTATAAACCGCCGTATAACACGCATCAACCCAATATCGAGATGGCAATTCAAATTGAATAAGCATAGTGCGGGCCATCTCAATAATAGTTCGATGTTTCCTTTCTGCAACACCATTCTGCGCTTGAGTCCGAGCACAAGACTTTCGAAAATAAATTCCCGAATCACAGAAATGTTGTAGTAAAGGAGTGTTATCAAATTCACGTCCACCATCACTTTGGAAAAATTTAATTTTGGAATTAAATAAGTTCTCAACAAGTTTCTGAAAAACTAAGAAGGTCGAATAGACATCAGATTTCAGTTTAAGTGGATATAGCCAAGAAAAACGTGAATAATCATCAACAAAAACCACATAATACTGAAAAAACTGATTAGATTTAACTGGCGATTGCCAAAGATCACTATGTATCAAATATAAGGGATAGGGGGCACGATGAGTCACAGACTCAAAAGGCAAACGATGTATCTTTCCTACTTTGCAATGAACACAATCATCATGAAACTTAGAATTACATGAAATAAAGTATTGTGAACGTAAACTTCCTAAAACTCTAGCAGAAGGATGACCAAGGCGAGAATGCCAAACATCTCCAGACTCCTTGGTGGCTAGGAGGGCAGGGACAGACGACTCTGGACAGGCTCGGGAAGACTCTGAACAAACTCGAGAAGACGACTCTGACTCTAGGAACGAAGGCTGAAGAGGGTAGACACCATTCCTACTGATTCCCCGCAAGAGAACTACCCCCGTGGTCTTGTCCTTAACACAAACAGAAGACTCGTCAAAACAAACTATGCAAGAATTATCCTGACATAACTTTTGAACAGACATCAGATTATGTTTTAACTGGGGAACATGACACACCTTCGTGAGGCGAAGGGGGCGACAAGGGGAAGACATAAGCAAATTACCAAGTTTATTAATGGGAAGTCGTGTGCCATCACCAACAACAATAGAACTCGAACCAGTGTAAGGAAGAGTGTTAGATAGCTTACCATCCTGGGAGGTCATGTGAGAGGCGGCTCCAGAATCTGGATACCAAACGGAGTCATTTGTTTCACCACCAACAGACAGTGCAGCTAGGGCACGTGTGACACCATCAGGAGAAGAAGGTACAAAGCTATGATTAAATCGTTGAGGGCAATAGGCTGCTTGATGACCTGGATACCAACAAAGACCACAAGTATCGGAAGAAGGAGTATTGGCTAAATTGTCGTTGCCGTTAGATGGATTACTTCCTGCTGAAGACAAATCATTAGCAACATAATTGGCACAAGAATAATTAACATACGAATCATCATGAAAATTACCCATACCATTATTGCGGCCTGCATTGCCACGACCACCCTGTCCTCCATTGCCGCGTCCTCCATTGTTACCACGACCACCCTTGTTACGATTGTTGTTCCTGTTTTTGTTCTTACCACCCCCTTGACCTTTAGAATTCGAACCACCCGAAGAGGATGATTGTGAACCCGAAGGGCCAGACTGAACAGCAACTAAGGCCTGATGAGCTGTAGGCGTCTCGGCATAAGCACGCATAGCTTTAATGCGTTGCTCATGCTGAAGAAGCTTAGGGCGAAGATCATCAAACGACAAAGACGTTTGAAATTGAGACAAAATAGTAACAAGAGCATCATAATCACGATCCTGATCGAGAGCGGTCAAGGTATACTGAACCAAATCATACTGAGAGACAGGACACTGAATAGCAGCTAAGGAATCAACAATTATTTTAATATCACGCAAAAACACTTCCATAGACTGCTGATCAGTTTTTTTCATATGACTAAGTCGACCTTTTAACTCCATAGAACGGGCCATACTAGCATGCAGAAAACGTGTCTGTAACCTATTCCAAATCTCAACAGCAGTACGTAACTCATGCACATCCAACATAATATCACGAGAAATCGATGCATATAACCACAGTTTAATTTGCTGATCAAGTCTCATATACTCATAAAACTGTGGATTAGGCAACGATTGACCTAAATTATCAACATAAGTAGGAGAAGGAACAGGAATTGAACCTTCTACAATACCAAGTAATTGATGCGTGGAAAGAAAACATGTCACCTGAGTTTTCCACATGAGATAATCTTCGGGTGATGCTAATTTGATGGTAACATATCGAGTGATATCTTGATGGGCAAAAGAAGTCGCGGACGGAAGAGACGAAGGAACAAACGGCACGGAAAAGGGGAGTGGGTGGCTGCTGCCACCACTCGGAGGAGGGCCAAAACCCGGTGGGAAATCGAGAGGATTTCGGGACATGGAGCGCAACAAACTAGGGCTGGCGGGGGAGAGAAGCGGACGCGCCTAGGAGTGCGGGTGGTGGCGGAAGCGACCACTGGCCTGAGGAGGCGTAGCCACCACTGGTTGCGGCGGCAGTGATGGGGGCGGCTGCAAAGGAGCCGCTGTACGGGCTGCCGTGAAACGGAGCCACGTGCGTCTGGATGTGGCGCACGTCGGTCGTTGGCGGGGCAACGACGGAAGAACGCTGATGAAACGGCGTTCGAGGACTGACAACAGAAGTGTCGGCAGTGCTGGTGGTTTGGGCGGCGGACATGGTGGATGATCGCCGGAGAAACGCCGAGCAAAGTGGCTAGGGTTTCGGATAAAAGAGAAAAAAAACTTAGGTTTTGTGCGGAAAATAAACCTAGGCTCTTGATACCATGAACGAGTATTGAGAATAATGATTGGCTACCTGTTTAGGTTGTCTGGCATCATATATATAGAGATACAAAATATCTTTACAGAATCTACTAAGAGTCTAATTACTAAATTACCCTAATAATTATTACTCATTGTAAAGGACCGTAAATTAGCAAAATAACATCTACAAATGAATTAAACATTTATCTTGAGCTTCTTTGGGCATGCTCAATTGCCAATTAGTAGGGAGTAGGACTAGGGAATAGGTAGATTTTAGTCCCATAATAGCAATAACAAATATTTCAGTTCCCTGCTTCTATAGTTTTATAAGTATATGAACAAATTCAAATAATGCTAAAGAAGGAGCAATTGAGTCTTTGCTATTTTCTCTTGAATATTCCAGAAATGGGCGATCAACCAGATCAGTCAATGAATATACTACTCTTTAAACTAGTACTTAATCAAGATACCATTTCTTTACAAAATGTCTTTAAAGATATTCTTTGGTTGCCAAATGCCAATAATGTATGATGTAATAGTAGTACTTCTGTATATATTTTCCAGGATCTTTTTCCCAAAATAATGCTCCTCAGCAAAATAATTCTCACTTTACAGTCACTTTGAAAATAATTCCCACAATACTGTCCACGTAAGCAAGTCAGCATAAGAATATTTTTTTTGTTTTTTCACGCAGCTAATTCGCTATCTGAAAGGGCGAATTACATATGAATTCGTTGATTCAGATAGCGAAATTGTTTGACTACTTGCAACAGAAGCCAACAGAAGCCAAATTGTTGTGAGAAAATTGAAAGACAAATTCGCTATCTGAAGTAGCGAAATTGTTGACTAATTTCGCTACTTCAAGTAGCGAATTTGTCTTATTTTCGCTACTTCATGTAGCGAAATTACTCCGCAAACCAAAAAAAATTGAAACGTTGACTTTGCTTACGTGGACGGTATTGTGAGAATTATTTTCAACGTAACGTTAAAGTGGGAATTATTTTGTTGAGAAGCATTATTTTGGGAAAAAAATTCTATTTTCCAGCAAGTTGCAAGAGTGCAAACCTTGAACCACACGTTCAACCAATTATAGAGAAGGACTTCTTTGACTATTATTCACAATGCACAAACGTTGTTTTAATGGATTCCACCTCAATGGACTATGATAATGTTGTTGAGATGTACACAGTACACCACATGCATCCAGGGTTCATTCTATAAATTGATTCTAGAATTGTTTTTGCCTAAAAGTATCGTACTTTTTCCGACAGATATGAGAGAATTCGATCTCGAGCTATGGCAAAATATTTACAAATAAACCCCGCTCGAGGTTTCTCGGAGATGGGGCCTCTACCTCTCAAGTTAATATTCATTTTTAAAGGGAGAGTGTGGAGGTTGTAGGGAAAGATATGTTAAGAATTCAAGAAAGTTTAGGAGTAAACGGCTTAACTTTCATTGACTAATGCATTGGGAAATATACAACCCTAAACAATAATGCGTAACCCTTAAAATATAATTACAATAATAACAACTTTACAAAAGATATTGAACTTTCCTAAAAGATAGGAATCGCAATCACAATACTGAATAGAACTAAACTTTATTGTAATAATTAATCCAATTTCATGCGTCTGATAAGAAAAGTATGTGGACTATCAATGTGAATGTGTCTATATATGAATACGTGGACTATCAATGTGAATGTGTCTATATACGTCTGATAAGAAAAGTACGTGGATTATCAATGTGAATGTGTCTATATATGAATACAATACCTCTAACCCTATTAAGGATTTATATAGTGCTCATGAACGCAAGTCTTCTGCCAATTGGACCTTTGAGTCATTTATTCTTGCTATATCAGCTCATATTAACCTTTTACCTTTGTATAATCGGAAAATAATTCAGACCGATTAAGGACATTTTATTTCGAATTGCAGGAACAGTCCAACCCATCACGATAAGCAATATTCAATAGTGCCCTAGTAAGATTCGAAACTCTGCCGCTGAGGTGGAAAATAGAGTAGAAACGAAATTTCCTTTTTCCTATTTGGAGGCCCAAGGTATTATGTGAACATTGTGGGCTTTACCTTTCAAAACGAACTTTCCAAGGACACCTGGACTCAAATGTCATATAAGGTCTAAATATTTTTATGGGCTCATTGTTAGGCTTTCTTCACAGGTCAATACTCTTCATTTTTTTCAAAGAAGACCTCTCTGAAGATTTTACTCCTTTTTAAAATGTTAGTATATCTATCTATATATATATATATTTCATATATATGTATATATATACTAGTTTTATATCGTGCCTCGTGTGAAAGAGTAATACGTAAGGATTTTGAGAAATTACATTTCTTCAGTGAAGTGTATACATATTTTTTCATACTTTAAAAATAATCGTTAGGTTTTAGTTATTTTGTTTTTTTAGAAGGTGTAATGTAATTTCAAAAGAGTTTAAATAGTGAAGCAGTATAAATGCATAAAAAAGAGTAAATATTAAAGTGTAGATTAGCAGTAGTGATTCAAAAACAAAATGGCAAAAAGACAAAAAAATCTTACCAAAGATTAAGGGAATATGTCATTTAGAGCATCATCACTCATGAGTAAAAAATAACATCATCTCCCTCTCTCTACCACTTTCTCACTCATCCTTAAATATTTTATCATCTTTCATGATCAATTTGATTAAATGCACCTCAATCATGAGCAATCAATTACTCATGTATTTGAAAAAAAAAAACAAAATTATATAAATATATAGCAAAGTGGGTTTCTGTTTATAGATCTCAATAAAATATAATATTTGATATTTTCTAATATTGTTTTACTTTGTAGTTTTTCAGATATTTTAGTTTGAAGTTTCAAATATTTTAGCTAAACTTAATTCCCTAGCTATTGGATTTGAGAACTTCCTTATTTATAATTATTTGTTTTTTCTTTTCTTATTTTGGGTGTCCACCTCCCCTCTCCCCTTATCTCTATAATATAAGGGAAGAGGGGTGGGACACCAAACTTAATGTATTGTCTAATTTACCCTTTGTTGTTTAATTAATAATTTACAGAAAAAATAATTTATCATAAAAAATAAATAAAAAATTAATGAGAACAATTGCATAAATAAATCACTTATAATCATCCCACAATCCCACTACATCACAAAAAATAACTATCCACCACCCACTCACCCACTCACCCACTCACCCAACCTCAATAAATAAATAACATAAAAAAACTGATTCAAAATACCAAAACTACTATGATATAATTTTGCACACATTGTGTGCATATAAGGCTAGTAATATAGAGATTAAACAGTGTTGATATAAGTTGCAATGTATCACGGGTCATAATTCATTTTCAATAGCATTGTATTCATGTCATTCTCATATATTAAAAAAAATCTGTCATTATGAAGATTTGAGCGTGCAACATTAAGTATGAAAGAAAGAAATCTAACCATCTTTCCACCATACTATTTTAATATTTTTGTTGTTACTCAAAGTTAATGATGATATATGAATGGTGACTAGGAGTTAAATTATAATTTTGAAATCCATATATAAACAATTATTTTTTAAAAGACATGTTTTCACACTAAATGATGTTATTCATTATCTTTAAGTAAATTGTAAAACACAAAAGACATGAGGCATCATCCAGGCCTAATACGAGTTGTTTAATATCGTAAACTTGTACCAGTTTGAATTTAAAATCTTATTGATAAATTTCATAGTAGCTTTTAATAATGTAATGCGTTGTTCATCTTATCTACCAAAACAATATAACTAAATCTCGTGAGATTCAAACTCTAATTTTCTATCCTAGACTCTATATATCTTTATGTTTCGTTTTAAATATGTGCATTTCTCTCTAAAACAAAATAATGTTATACGCCCATTCGTACTACGAATAATAATATCATTTAGTATAACATTATTTTGTTACAGAGAGAAATTTATGTTCATAAGGTACAATTTTTGATTTCGATCTCAACGATTACGATTTATGTGACTTTGGTTTGAAACCCCAATCTCAAGGTTAGAAGGCTCACTTCTTACCATTAGAACAACCTTTACTTTAGTTTGAAGTACATGCATTTACATTGATCCTTTTTGGTGGATGTTGTCAAATACAACTCGTATATACTAGCTTATAGCCCAAATTGCATATGAATTGTCCATTATGCCCTTTTACACACCCGTTATAAAAATCTTTCCCCTTGCACTCCCTCCCCATCCACCATCACCGCCACTATTATAATTGCTGCCCACCATCGCTAGAACATTTTTAAAATTTGATATTTTCGAATTTGTTAAAAAAATTTAAAAATAATCGAAAAACACGGTAATGAAATTAGTTTCCATTACCACCATGGCTGTATCATAATTAAATTATGTAATCACCACTATGATAACACAATCGAATTCCGGTCATGATTTTTGAAAATAAAATAAAAACTGAAATCACGGTAATAGAATCTAATTCCGTTACCATCAAATTTCCTTTTGATACAGTAAATTCGATTTTTTAAATTGAAATATATGGTACTACAATCTAACTTCGTTATCGTGAATCTTTGATTTTAAAATAATGAAATTTACGGTGTCGGAATCCAATTCCATTACTGTGAATCTTCATTTTAAAAAATGAAATCCACGTTACGGTACCGTGAATTTCGTTTTTATATTTTTTAAAAATTTACGGTATTGGAATCTAATTTTGTTAATGTACATTTCGAATTTTATTAGAAGTTTAAAATTTTGGGAAATCTTAAATTCATGCGGTGGCAGATGATGAGAGAGATTGTAGCGAGATGGAGAGAGAAAGATCGAGAGGGATATGTATAAAGGGGCATTATGGTCAACACACTTAAGGCATGTGTCTCTTCGGTTGAAAACAACTGAAATGAGTTGAACCGGAAATAATTGAATTGATGAACGAAATATTAAGATGTGAAAGTAAAAAAATTGTCTAACTGAACTGAAGTATAATACTGAATTGTAAATAAGCTATAAGGACAGACTATAAGCTAGTAAAGCTTTGAAATTATTAAAATGAATAAAGTTGAACCGAACTGAATTGAACTAAACTTTATTGTAATTAATCCAATTTCAAAGAATATGGCTTAAGTACGGACTTTGTTTAGCCGCACACTGATAAACTTCATTGGGCCTGTACACCAAGGCCTGCATCGGAGGAGAGTCTGACCACACATAAACCCATATGCGGTTCCATCCTAAAACCAATTAGTGATAGGTGGAGTAGCCCATTAGACTTATATGTGAATCATCCTCCCCTTCTTCTTAGATGTGAGATCACAAGTGGTATTTATATTTAGGGAAATTCTATATGGTAACCTTGTACTTTTCATTTTTACATGTGGTAGCCAAAACTTATGAAATGTCTACATGGTAGCCTCTAACCTTTTTTTTTTTGTATATTCAATAACCAAAACCAATAAAAAATTCATTTTAAATATTAAAAAAATGAATTTTAAATACAAAAAATAAAAAACTCCCCCAAAATATCACCCCACACAAACTTCCCCCTCCTATCTCCCAGCCTCTGCAACCCCCACCCTCACCACCTGCCACCATCTCTTCCCCTCCCCTTCCCCCGGCACTCCCCACCTCTGAAAACACTATCTAGCCTCATTTCTCCTTCGGTGCAGACTTTATTTGGCTTTAGGATAGAACCCATATGGACTTATCTGTGGTCAGATTCTCCTCCAGTACAAGCCTTGTTGTACAGGTCCAATGAAATTTGTCACACACAGTTTGAATCGACTACTTCCTCTGCATGACTGTATCAAAAAGATTGCAATAAGTTATTTTGCACGCATTTTGAGGAAGAGATTTAATGATATAAATGAGTAAATTAAACAAAATAATTTTAATACTACCAAGAATGGGATTATAGGTTACTTGTCCGTGAAATTATTTTGACTAATTTGCTCGTTTATATCATTAAATTTCTTTCTTTAAATACGTGCAAAATGACTTATTAAAAATTTGGAAAAATTATATATTACCACCTTGACTTTTTTTTAAAAAATTACCACCTTTTGTTTCGTTTTTTTCTCAATCTCCCACCATTTAACGGATTCTGTCAATTGAATCGTTTGTGGGGCCCACTTCATATTTACTTTACCAATTTCCTCATCTCCCCCTTTCATATTTCCTCTTCTTAACCTAATTTCCCCAATGAATGAGAGCTAAAATAATCAGATTTGCTTCTCTTCTTCAAATCAACAAATAGAGAGTAAGAGACAATCAGAATTCGATCCACTTTGGAGCAAAACGAGTTGAAGAAGGTAAGTGCAATTGTTTATGTTTGAATGATTCGAAAATTAGGGTTTTTTTGACGAAAATTAGAGTTTTTTTGACGAAATTGATTTTGGGTTTAAGTTGTCGAATTGAATTAGGGGTTAACCCTGTTTAATTGAGTTAGGGTTCATCTTGTCAACTGATTTAGGGTTTTGGTTGTTAAATCAATTTAGGGTTATTGGTGGTTCAATTGAATAATCAAAACCCCTAATGTACTTCAATAAGCAAAAACCCTAAATCAATTGAATAACCAAGAACCCTAATTGAATTTAACAAACAAAACCCTATTCAATTGGACATAAAATGAGTAATTTGTAATGTAATTAAGAAGTGGGCCCACATTAACGGTTTTCTTGACGGAATCCGTTAGTTGGTGGGAGTTTATGAAAAAATGGAACCAAAAGGTGGTAATTTTTTTTAAAAAAAATCAAGGTGGTAATTTATAAAAAGTGATACACAAAAGATGGTAATATACAATTTTTCCAAAAAATTTTGATACGGAGGAAGTACGATGGTTCAAATGTGTGTAGACTATGTAGTGAACTATTTTAAGACTTGGACAACTCGACAAGGCAAGCAACAGAAGTGCAAAGGAGCAGCAGGTAGACAAACAGACACACATTCTCTCTCCAGTCTCCATATTGAGGGGGAAATAGCTTTGCGAATTCGCGCGTAAAGCAGGCAAGTTTATCTTCCCTCACCTCATTTCTTCCAACTATTCTAAATTATGGGTTTTACTTACCATACTTTCTAACTCATTTATGTCTTAATGGGGTTTTTTCTTCTGGGTTTTGTTTGGTTTCAAAAGGGTTTGAAGCAAAACGGAGAAGCTGCATAAATGTACAGGTTAACAATGAAAGCAGTTGGTGCTTCATTAACGCTCTCACTTCCAAAATGGCGACCATTTGTTCTTCTTCTTCCTTCTTCGCTCCACAATTACTCTTCTCCTTCACTTCCACTGTACTCTCTCTATCTCTCTTCTATGTATTTTTTTTTGTTATATTTTTGTTCTTTATATAGTTTATTGCAAGCTTTTCTGAGAATTAGAAATGGGTTATTCCGTAATTCATTGTTTAAAGAGTAAGCTGCATGTGTCAATGAATGGTATGTGTGCTAGACTGTTGTTGTTGGAATAAATTATATAATGCTTGGCAAGAAAATTAAGTGTGAGTATCTATAGTTCTATACCTGCTGTAATGCGTGTCCAGGATTTGATACGGGTATCTCAAGTGAAAATTATGAGTTTCGGGGACAAAGGTGTGTGTCGGGTTTCTTGTTGGGTTCTTCTTGTTGACGATTGATCTATTATTTGTTGTAAACACATGGTTTTATCAAGTTGGAATTCGTAGAAACTAGTAGAAATTGAGGAATGGGCTATGTTACTCAGACACGTTTTGAGTGTCTACTCGGATATTGTGTCCAGGTGTCCGACTCGGCTATTTTTGAAAAAAGTCAAGTTTTTAGTTTAAAATGAAGTATCCAAGTGAAGTGTCCGACACGACACGACACCCGATTTTTGAGATAGATGAAGGTGTCGGAGTAACATAGGGAATGGGTGAATAAATTCTGGTGTATCTAGGGCTTGTGATTCTATATTGGTTTTTTTTGTCAAAAACTACCTATATGCACGTTATTGGTTTAACTACCTTATGTGATTGTTGTTCACTTTACAACCATATATATGTAATACCAGAAGCTTGAAGCAATGACTGGTTTTCCAAAATGAGGTGGTTTTGTTGACAAAAAAGAGTGTTTTTT
The DNA here is from genome assembly GCA_947645195.1 of Patellifolia procumbens. Lineage (NCBI taxonomy): Eukaryota > Viridiplantae > Streptophyta > Magnoliopsida > Caryophyllales > Amaranthaceae > Patellifolia > Patellifolia procumbens. The sequence continues at coordinate 2,126,861 of CANSGD010000429.1, forward strand.
TTTTGTCTAAATTTGGCGTTTTTCCGGCCAACAATCACCCATTGGTAAAGCTACTGGTGTTGCATATACTATAAGGTAGTTAAAGTGAACAACAATTACATAAGGTATTTAAACCAATAACTTCCATTATATTAGGCAGTTTTTGACAAAAAATCCTTATACTACTATATTGTTGAGGAACCGGATTGAAGTGGGCGATAGTTTATTCTCCCTTCTTTTATAATCATTGCATTTTCCTTTTATGGAACAACTAATCACTACATATCCGTTTTTAGTAAAATTTTCCTCTCACAAATCTATTTTTTTACATGGTATTAGAGACCACCTTCCTCACATGTATCTGGTATGTCTACCTTTTCCATTTTCTTTAAATACGTGTCGTAGAAGGGTATGTAGTGATCATTTTAGAACAAGAGAAGTATACTGCTTTTGGAGAGAAAGAACGCTTAAAGACAAAGTCTTGCAGTCATTTTCTTACTGCGCTAGAGTCTAGAATCAATGCCTATCAAACCACGTGGATGTGATACTATGATTTGGTTATTAATCATGATTGCTGATCCTATCAACCCGCATGTGAATTGTAATTATAAATTATAGGTAGTTAAGTAGCCAAGCTTACTCCTTTACGTAAGCACAGCATGGCAAGCTGCCTTTTACCATCCTACACTTATATGATTGCAACAAAATAGTATCACATTGGCAGTTGAAACCAGAATGTAGGTTAGTCCTATTTAACTAATTTGGAATTTTATGAGAAAAGGAATAAGTAGTTTATTTGGCTATCCTAGAATAGTTGGACACTGTAGGTACATGCAGAATTTGTTTAGGTAAGGTTCTAGCTAAGGTTTTCAAGATAGGTGGAGTCATGGATGAAGATTTTGTAGGCAGGAAGCAGCGGTAATTGTTTGTTGCTAATTCCTCTAAGGATATATTATGACACATGGTTCTTTGGTAGGTAGTTAATCCGCGTCAGAGGCTGATCAAGTAGGATGGCATTCCGTGATCAACTAACTTTTGAAAGGTTGAACATGGGATTAAGTTACTTGTGAGCGATTTGAAATGGATGTATATTTTTAGATGCAGTAGCAATAGGTTTTAAGGCAGCAATTCAATAGATATAGAATAAAAGCTGTAAATCCTTATCTAGAGGTTTAAGTTCATGCCATTAAAATGATTTTTTTCTAGATGTAGATTCGTCATTTGGTTCAACTAGTTTAACTGTAAAATTGGACATGTCAGCTCATGTGTTTGGGCTTGAATTTCACCATTAAAAGCCAGGTTTGACTAATCCCATTTTATTAGCATGAACCAGTTTGGTATCGCCAATAATGGTCATGCAAGCTATAATTTATGCAACCAGTAAAGTCTCCTTAGATGACCTGTGACATGGTGATAAAAGCTGTTAATTTTTTTCATGTCTTATTCCTATGTCTTCATTGAAATTTCGGCAAGAAGTATATTTTTCTTGTTGTTTTTTGTTGTTTTTGAAGTGAAAAGTATGTGTGAAATTATTTGATGGGGTTTTTTGGCTGGTTGCAGAAGCGGGAAGAGTGAAGGAATACATTGTTACAGAGATAGAGAAGCTCTAAAAGGAACAGCAAGGAAAAACAAAAAAGCTAAAGAATGGAGAGATGTTCTGGATGAAAAGGACAGTTCCCATGTTTTCTGGTGGAAAGAGGTCTTTAGCTAGATGCTCTCTCATTACAAGCACCCCCTGTCCATATACATGTCTTCATTTGCTTATCAGTGTACATAATTTGTGCAATCCTTTTTCTTTCACATATCCTAATTACACGTTGCTAACAGCTATATCCTCTGGTTTCATGCGATCTAGAAATTAGAGGCATGCAGAAAACCTTCGACTGTTCAACTGATCAAGAGACTTGTCTACTCCAACTTGCTGGGGCTGGATATTAACTTGAAAAATGGGAGGTAAGCTAATATGATTGTTATTTCTAATGCTTGCATTCTTCTTCTATAGTATTTCTCTGTTTCATGAGAGCAAGTTACTGCAATAATTGCTCCTTCCACTTGCCGTATTGGTTGTTGATTGAAGTTGGTAGGTTACCTCATAAGGAGTGGGTGAATTATATCAAAAGATCTTTTATTTTGGTTTACTTCCATAGTTCCATGCTTTCTCTATATAGATCCACTTGTTATTACCATATAGATGACACGTTTTTATAGCTATTATAAATCTTAACATGGATTACTCTTTCTCTATGCAGTATAAAAGATGGAAACCTCAACAGCGAAATGCTGCAGTTCAAGTCAAGGTTTCCCCGTGAAGTTTTATTATGTAGAGTATGCTTTTGTCTGAGTCTCTCCACCTTAATGCTAGTTTTCTGTTCCCTACTGTTTTTATGCTTTACTCTTGAGAGATCTTTCAGTGATTAATCAAATAAATATGCCCTCCTCCCTCTTCCCCCTTTCTTCTTGCTTCAGGTTGGGGACTTCTATGAGGCCATTGGTATTGATGCCTGTGTTCTTGTTGAATATGCTGGCTTAAATCCGTTTGGTGGCTTGCGCTCAGATAGTGTCCCTAGAGCTGGGTGCCCTGTGATGGTATTGAAATGACTGCTTTCTTTTCCTTTTAATATCTGTCAGATTGCTACATGTCTTGGCTGCTTGCAAATTTGATGAGTTTGTGGGAGCACAGGAACATAGTATGTACTGGAACTCGTTAGGGGCTTTGTTAGAAGGAAAACCTCTATATTAGGCCATGTTTACTTGGAATCTAGTCTTTTTTTTTTGGGGCTAATTGTTAGAGTTGCTTATGCTTCATAATTATCTACTTCAATTTTATTATAGACTTAATAAGTTAATATCCACATATATGGGAAATGAACTGGTACAAAGGGGGAGGGCATTTTAGGCAGTAGCTTTATTTATTAGTTATTAGTATCTCGTAGCTTCACGAATAAGTTAGGGAGTATGTTAGAGAAGAATGGTACAAATAGAAAAGATTAGAGACGGAGAAATCGTGATGAATGTAATGGGGAGTTTCTTTAGTTTCCTTTTGTAATTGGAAGAGAGCAAGCCTCTCGAAAGCTTGTATTTATCCATTTCTCTTGTGCAACTTTCCAGTTGATCAATCCAAATCCATCATAATTTCTAAATTATCTTCACCAATCCGTCCAAGCTATGTTGATTAGCAATGTGTCAGATTTATGCTAACGGGGTTTATCACTTTGCCTCCCTGTCTTAATTCTCGTATATCCAGCAATGTGTCAATTTCTGTTAAGGGGTTTTATTTCCTTGCCTCCCTTTCTTAGTTACTCATATACTCAGAACAAATGGGTTTTGGCCATGCTGTATCTCGTATAAGAACAATGTACAATATGTAGAAGCATTTTGGGGGGTTTGAAGTTTGAACCCTATCCAGCATTAAGCCTGATAATGCCCAAATTTAGCTTCTCTTGACAATACTTAGCCAAGTTCTTTCCTGCTCCTTGCCTCGTCAATTTTGTTAATTTTTTTTGATAAACTGCTTCATACGATTAATGTTTTAGCCTAGACTATGAATAAGTCAAGAGAAGGCTGGTATTTTTTTTAATCTTTGGAATTGCTGTGAGATTTGCATGCTTGATACTGCTTAACTGCTGTTTTCTCCCTGTCGTGTTTTTTGCTTGGAAATTACTGTATCTTTCATGGATATTATTCCCTCTGTCATCTCAAGTGAATTTGTCTCTTCCTTCTGCATGCCAGATTTCTGTGTAATTTATTGTTTGTATCGTACTTTGCAGAATTTGCAACAAACCTTGGACGACCTGACACGTAATGGCTATTCTGTTGTGAGTATCGTAAAAGACAATCGTATTTTTTATGGAATTTTTATCAACATCAGTAGCTCTGCGTATAGTCTCCTACATGACCCCATGAAGAAGACAAAACATGTTTTACATTATTGATCTACCTGAGAGTTGATAATTTGAGAAGTTGCAATGCTATACATCTTGATCCATTCCATGTTATTTGGAGCCTTCTATATTTTACTTTTCCCATGCTGTGTTTAGGGTTTTTGTTATGTAGAAGGCACGGACTTGTGCATTCTAATTAGAGCTGGTAAATGTGCCGTTTCATGTCATTTCCGTGTCAACCCAATTACATAAACGGGCTGAACCCCAACCCAACCCGTTTACTTAAACGTGTAAAAACTTTTACCAGAATTCGTTTATTATGTGTCGAGTTAGGGTCGTGCTAGCGTGTCATGTCATTTTTTACATACTAAATTTGAAAATTGGGTGGAATCGTGTTGTGCCAATCTGCTTACTTAAACGGGTCGAATTTCTTCAACACTAACCCGACTCGTGTAGTAAACGTGTTGTGTCAACCCGTGTACTTAAATGAGTCAACACCCTCTACCCAAAACCACTAATGACGGGTCGATTTAGTGTCTCATGTGAGTTTTTACCACCTCTAATTGTAATGTCTGTCTCTCTTGCTACAGTATAAAGTTGTCATGGGTATGGTGGTGTTGCAATTAGTGTTCTTGGGGATTAACAAGTTTTTTGACTGGTAGCAATAATGCCATAATGCCACTGTCAACAGATTTTAACTTATATGTAGCATTTATGCATCAATCTTTGCATCCGTGGTGAAGATTTCAGTGATAACCACAGGATTGATGCTTGTGGGTTTGACATAGATCGTTGTGATAGTTGTGGCAAATGGACAAATATTGGATGTTCAGATCATAATTTAAAATAATATTTGCAACTTGTACTTGATACATAGATTTGAACTATACTTTTGTCATCATTATACGAAGAAATGAGAGGCTTCTAAAGATTATTTTAAGCTAGACTGTGACTGAAGAAGGTTTTATTTATGAGATGCAATAGAATCAAAATCACAGTATATGCAGCTGCTTAGCAACCATAATAGATACTGCACTACGATTTTTACAATCACAGCCCACTCTTAACTAGCGGCTTATTGGGAAATGGCAATTTGCAATCTTTCTGTGGCTATTAATTCCATAGAATGACCAGTAATTTTGTCTCCTAAAATTTAATCAGATATGATTGGGGATAATCTTTACGATTATTCTTTTATATGAGTTCGTTGAGCTATAGTGACACTCCACATGAAAGGCTAGTTTCATCGAGCACTATTTATATACTAATGACATTAACAAGGATCCTGCAGTCTAATTTCATGACTTATTATTTGGTACTTGTATTGTTTAATTAGCTAACTTATTTTGTCATTTCAGTGCATAGTTGAGGAAGTGCAGGGTCCAGCTCAAGCTCGTTCCCGGAAGGGTCGTTTCATATCAGGGTACATATATGCTATCTTTGGATTCACTCCTATTTATCCAATCAATTACTTAAAGGTTGGCTTTACTTGCCTTCCTTCATGTCGCGTTTGAGGTGGAAGGATCGTGATGTTGCTCAGCAACCTTTGATTTTTTTAGTGGAATAAGGTGCTATTAGAGATAGCAGAAAGGAACTCGCGGTAGCTGTGATTGGTGCCTTTTTTTTTTCCTTTGGTGGGGGATACACATATATATAGAGTAGTCGCCATTGGGGTGTCTTCTGTGGCATGATGCTATTTAGACTTGGGGTGGTTGTTTCCTTGACAGCATCGATTATTTACTGAGCAAATAGTTTTCTGTTATCCTTTGCAGATGATAGAATGCTGGCAATCAATATTTTCCTTTTTGGCCAGAGGTCCTTTCATTGTTCAATTTATTGTCTGTGGCCTTTTGCTTTTGCTTCTTTTTTTTTTGGAAAAGGGGGGTGGGGGGGTGTACTCCAGGAGTGCCATTATTTTAATAATCAATGAATCTTAAAGAGACGGTAGCTCTTCCCAACAGAATAGCTTGTAGTATCCTCATATGTAAGTAACTATGAATTTCTGTCCGACAAAAAAGATTATCTCTCAGGTGCATCAGCTTATTAGTTTTAAGAAATAAATGTTTGTCTCAGTTAATGTCTATGTTGTCTCAAGCCTGAATTAGTAGTGTTTCAGTCTGAGCTAACTTATTTGAACATTTAGGCATGCACATCCAGGGAGCCCATATGTATTTGGACATGTTGGGGTTGATCGTGATCTTGATTTTCCTGAACCAATGCCTGTTGTTGGTAAGAGATTAACTAAAAGATTGCTAATGTTGTCCTCTTAAAGTTGTTCTAGGTACAGAGATCGAATTTCATGTCAAACTCTTGACTGTTACCGATGCTCTAATATTTTCTTGCTATGCCTATCTATTTCTTCTGGATGCATTGTCTGTATTCAAATATCTTTCTTTCCTTACTGGGCATCTTTGGTTAAGGTTTTCCTCTACAGAAATCTCTATGGACTAATCAATATATACGAAAAACGATATCTGTTCTTAGGGGTGGCACATTCTGCAAAGGGCTACTCTTTGATCTCAATCTTGGAGACTTTGAAGACATTTGCTGTTGAGGATAGTTTAACTGAAGAAGCCTTGGTCACAAAGCTCCGTACTTGTCGCTGTCATTATTTGTTTCTACACACTTCATTGAAACACAATTCTTCAGGTGTGCATCTTTGCCTTCACGACATGTATTTCTATCTGAATGTCCTATTTTCATGGCTTGTATTAAGACGCTCCAATTGTAGTGATATATTAGTGACGCTTTGTTGCTTTGCTACCTTTTGGCTCTTGTATTGGTCTGGAACACGTTGCAAAGCCTGATCAACTCCCTAATCGCTGTGCCCCCCCTTGTTTTCTCTTGACATAGATCTTGTCCTCGGCTTTAATTTATTGTGTATGGACTATGAAGCTTGAACTAAACTGGGTAAATATATACGCGTCTTATTATAGCTAGCAACAGTCATTGCTTTTATTTTCTACTTGTTAGAGTTACTGCTTAGTTTTACATACTTCCTTTTAGAGTTTGGGGAAGGATGAATTAGTGTCAACAATTGCCCTGTTATGAATCATGCATCATGCTTCCCTCAATGAATAATTAGTTCTTACTTCTTTGTGTCTTTTGGCCCTATCTTCCTTCTATTAACTGGTTTAGTCCAGGGTTGTGTACATGGAGCCATGGACCTTTGAGTCGTAACTTCCTTGACCTCATTGGCCTCAAAATCATACTGGGTGGTATTTTTGGCTTCTCTTTAGAAGTATTTTATTGGTTGAGTTTGAGGATAGAAAATTTAATGGATATAAAATATACTTATCATAATAGAATTATAGAACAATGCACTTTCTCACATGAAGATGCTCCAATCCAGGAACTTGTCGCTGGGGGGAATTCGGCGAGGGAGGATTATTGTGGGCAGAATGCAGTTCCCGACACTTTGAATGGTTTGAAGGTGACCCTGTCAAAGAGCTTTCGCTCAAGGTTGATAGCTTGAGGAAGCTAATGATTGTTTTTTATGCCTATCCTTTTGTTAGTTCCTATATGTTGATTAATGTTTCTTTATTGTATGTTTTTGGCTTGAATTGACATTCAGGTGAAGGAGCTCTATGGTCTTGATGATGTAGTCACATTCAGAAATATAGCCGTTTTCTCTGAAAAAAGGCCCCGTCCTTTACATCTTGGAACTGCTACACAGATTGGTTAGTATGATTTACAGTTTTTTTTGGTACTCGGCATATTCAATATCATGTTATTTATCTTTGTTATTTCTTCAGGTGCCATACCAACAGAGGGCATACCTTGTTTGCTCAAAGTATTGCTTCCATCGAGTTGTACTGGTTTGCCCCAATCGTAAGTATGATACTTGTTTTTATTTACTCACTTTTCTTCACAATAAGTTTGTGAGTATGAAAATCTACTTCCTTTGCTCGTAAATATAGATCATCGTGAGGTGGAATTTGAAACCAGAAAAAAAGTCAGGCGAAGAAGCAAAAAGTACAGTGAAGTGTTCATTTATCTTTATTAGGTGCTGGTGTTCCGCCAGTATATTTATACTACATTTCTGGATCTTCTTGTTATATTGTGGCCCCATACTAGAACGCTCCCTTCTCTCAAACTTCTGCACCCTGAAGCTACATTGACAACCCAAATATCCAATAATATTGTGATTGTTGATGTTACCCGACCCAGGATATAATATTATAACGATCTCACAAATTCTTCTGCAAGTAAATGTACTTGAAATTCCGTAGCCTATTGCTGATACAACCTTTGGCTCTGTTATATATGAACTCTATGTGCATGCATACCATACAAACTTGGGATTCAAGCATTTTTGTAAGTCGTGGGAGGATAAAACAGTCTATGGCATCATTATCTGTTTGTAGACTTTGTACTCTTTTTCGCTTTAGTGTATTCTTTTTTCTTTTTTGTGGAGCGCCAGCTTTACTTGAAACTTCTTACACAGCCCCTTTTTGGGCATTTTCTTAAGCTGTTGTGGCAATGAGGTGAATTTCAGAAGATGTCTTCACCCATTCAGGATGATATATGTGTAAAAATTGGGACTTTTTTTTTTCCTTTGACCTTTTCAGGTCAGGGATACCATATTTATGAATGATCTAATTTGCTATCATGAGAATTTACACTAAATTCTGTTGAATAATTATGGTCGTGTTGCATGTTTCTTGATTGTGTTCATAATATATGTTTTTTAACTGATTATCGACTGCACTTTATGTTAATAAACTTGGATCGTCTGTTGAGGGCTTCGGATTAGATAGGTTTTGTGCTTATTTACTTCTCCAAAAAATCTTCCAGCTTCAGTGCTAAGCTATATAAGTTGAAACAGCTCCAGCCTTTTCATACCAAATGAATCCTTTTCTATGCTCTATACTGCAAATCGTTGCATAAACTGACTGTTGTATAGTTTCTTCTTAAGTCTTTTTCACAGCTCCCAATTCATCCACCTTTAGAGGGATTATCCTTTTGATAGGAGGATTTGACTTTTAAGTGGCATCTTAGCTTAATTTATATTCTTTGTTTCAGGTATATCAGAGATCTTCTCCTTAATCCTCCTGCGTACACCATAGCAATTACAATTCAAGGTGAGTTGCAGTGATTTCTTTGTTTCTTCGCTACCATGAGAAATCTATCACGAACTGTTTGTGGGGTATGGAACCATGGATTGGTCTTTACATCCTTCATCGTATGCTGCAATTTGTTATATTACATTGGAATGGGGGTAATGCTTTACCAGTGATCAATTTTCACTGAGCCAAGGTGAACTTACAAGGAGAAAGGAAGAAGTTTGAAAATATTTTTATGAATAATTTACTCCTCCTGAGCTACTTCCACTTGAAAATGGGACAAATCTAGTTATGCTGATGAGCACTGCCTCTTGCCCTGCTTCTTGTTGCATTAATTTTTTTTTCTTTTATATTTTGTTTTTCAAGGAACATATGATCATTTAACTACTTTGTACATAAGGCATCCCGATATACTGATTTCCGCACTAGTTACAATATAACCAGAAGAAAAGAGTTAATATATAGAGACCCTGGATATTACTACTTATCTCTCTTAGGGTCCTTGTGGACGTGGCCAAAGAATTGGAGAAAGGTAAGAGAGTTTTCCGCCACCAGGGTAGGTGAGGAAAGAAGAGACTATGTGGTGAGATTGCGGTTTACGTGTGGACTGAAGGAAGATGGACTGTTGAAGACTTGGATTTTGGGAATTGGTGTCTTACAATATTCCTTTGGTGGTGGGGTATGGACTCTGGAAGCTCCCTTTCATGGCCTTAGTCCTCTTGAGTAGTCTTGACACAAGGTAACAGAAACCAGTTATGCACTTTAAAGGAGATGGAAGGATGCTTTGGCTGTAACTTATGCCTCTCCACTAAGTCTATGACAATAAATTTCACATCTCTTCCATATCTCTCGGTCATGCTGACTGGAAAATGAGTAGCATATTAATTCTCAGAAGAAGCTTGGTTGGGGAAACCCCCTTTTTTTGTTCATCTTTCCCATCTTTATCACATTTCTCCTATACCTTGCCCCTGTTGCTGCTTGTGTTGGTATAGATGGAAACTCTGTCTCTTGGAACCTTCACATAAAGAGACCTTGTTGATTGGTTTTATGGGAATTGGTATTGGATGTAGAGATCCAAGACTTTGGGCGTGGAAAGCTTGTGATCATATCTAGTAACTCCCTATACCATCACTTGGAAAACATTTCTAGCACTTAAAAAGGTCCTAAAAGGGTTTAGAGTCTTTAGACTCCTTTTTAAAACCTTAGTTCAAAACACATCAATCCTATTGATTTACTAAAGCTACACAATCTCCTATGATGAGTACAAAAGGAATGAGGAGAATATATAAACTGTTGTGAGGTTCCAGTGTATGACTGTTTTGTGGTTGAAACCAATAATTGTTTATATGATAAGGTTTTACTTCGTCTTTGTGCAGGACAGTTGCCATTTTGGCCTTTCTTTTGGTCAGGGCCTTCAGGCATCATTTTTGTCTGATGTAGAACGTGATTGGCACACTATTTTTTGATGCAAAACTTATTCTTGATCTGAACTTTAGATCTAAAACCTGAGTTATAACCATGGTCTCTAGACATGTAGATCGTATGTAACAAGTTCTAATGCGAGAACCTTAGTAATTGAAGGTTTCCTGCCCACTCATATCTGTTTTCTCCTGCAAGGCTCCAGTTGGCACATATGCAGAGAAATTACTCCTATTGCCCAGCTATCACAAACTCAATGTTAAGAAACACATCTAATGCGTTTCGACCTCATGTCAAATGCAACAAAGATGTCAACTTTACATACTGGAGGTGTTCAAAATCATTCGGAAGAAACTTTGCTCTCAACTTCATTAGGCGTGACCAATAATCAACTCTTCGCAAAATTCCCTATGCTTACTGGTTATATTTAATTATCAAACGTTAAATTGACCAACTATGTGTAAGCCTTAGTTAGTAAATTCGCGTTTAAAACTTGTCTCATGTATTTTTCAAAAAAACGGGTATAAAATGGATTAAGACGCCCTAACCTTATTAAACGCAAAAAAAAAACGGCACCAAACGTTTAAAACGTTTTATACGTACAAAACGCGTTTTTTAAGTAAAAAAACGTATCAAACCCTTTGTAACTCTTCTGCTCTCCACTGCCTCGCAGCAGCCTACAGCGAATCCATTCAGCAGCTTATACCCTTGACTGCCGCTGCCGTGCTCTGAGCCTTTAACCAACGACAGCTTCCAGCTTGCCGTTTCCCTGAGACTCTGATCACTGACAGAAGCCGGTGCTCAATCATCTGCAAAAGTTTGATCTTTTATGTTCCTTTCTTAACGTCAGACTGGAAGACTTGTGGTAGCCAGCTGCCAGAATATACTTGGCTTTCAAGTGGCTGGGTTGCGATTGTTATGATTTCCTCAAAAAAGAAAAAGCATGTAGAAACTAATGTGTGCTACAAAAGGCTGGTACTTATGATAGAGTGCCTGCAAATGAATTATGCCCTTACGCTTTGTTTGGATAGCAGAGAGGGAAAGGAAAGGGAGGGAGAGAGGGGGAAGGGGAGGGAAGAGGAAGGGAGGGGTAAGGTGTAGTTCATTTTCCCTCCAAATCTTTCCAATTATGGAGGGATGATATTTGTTAAAGGAGGAGGGAAATGGATCCCTCCCTCTCTCTCACCTTCTCTCCCCCAAACTTTTTCCCAAACAAGAGAATTGCCCCCCTCCCTTTCTCTTCTCTCCCTTTTCTTCCGTTTTCTTCTATCCAAACAATGTGGTAGAGTTTCTATCACCCAATACAAAATTAGGATTCTTGGTACTTACATATTTACATGGCAAGTTCTGTGGAAGTGACTCACATAATTACGTGTACTAAAATCTACACCAACAGAAACTTTTGACATTAATGCCCTTGAAGTGGGTCCCATACTCCCAGCCTTCTATCTAGGCAAGCTTTTGGTTAGGGGGCAGGGAGGGTGAATATACAATTATTACCCTTACATTGGTAGAGGTTGTTTCCAATTGATTCAACAAGTGTGCTGCTCCGCGATAAACAAAAAGCTCATCCAATATATTAAGTTATTTTGGTTTAGTCTATGATTCATGTTTCAGAGGAAGATTCATGTTATCATTGGGCTCAATTGTATGCCATCTCTTTTTTCAACGGTTTCCGGTGACGATTCATGTTAGCCGACCCCAAATCATTTTGGAAATAAGGTTTAGTTGTTGTTGTTGTTGTTGTTGTTGTTAATTTATGATTCACATGTACCATTCAAGCTCTCTTTTTAATTCTCTAATGTGTACTTTCTCATGCGTTTCTATTTTTTTGCAGAAATATGCAAACGCATGAGCAGTGTAACGTGCTCCATTCCCGAGTTCACATGTGTATCATCCGCAAAGGTCACACTTCAATTACCTTAAACTAGGTTTGATCCAGGTCCACTGGTTCATATGTTATCATTGGGATTCTGGTTTACGTCACATCTGTCTCCCTTTGTACTAACTTGCATACATGGTTCATCTGGAGTTTTCAGTCTTGTGAAACTCAAGGTTGTTTATGGATTTCATGTTGGCCTTCCTCAAAAATTTGGTGTGATATCATTCGAGTATAGAAATGAAGAATGATGGAACTATACATTTAGTTATTTGAGAATGCAGCCTAGTCACAACATTTCCAATCAAGGGTCTAAGTGAACTTGCATCTCTTTCAGTCAGAGAATTCATCGTAGAGCCCATGAGAGGCATTTGTGGCCTATGGTTCATACCTCAGAAGTCATCTGTTTTCTCATGCATTTTGTGATGTGCACATCGATCATATAGGACCTGGAAGTGTCAGCCTGAGCATAGTAGTGTTCTCCAGAAACAGAGACTTATTTCATGATATATGACTTAATGAGTATTGTGCATGTGATGCATGATGAAAGATTAAGTTCAATGCTGCAGTGCAGAGGATCAAAGAGCAAATGCCAGTAATAGTATAAAGGCATATACTTCTTGAATGTGTATAGGGTATACTGCTGCCTACCTATTAGCTGTGTTTGTCAGACACACTTTAGCCGAACCTACCAAAGATGTGCTTGCGTGATGCGCTCTAATATTTCACTCCTCTATCCTTAGCTAGATGTGAGTTTTTCTCCAAAATATGATTTGTAGGGTGACTGCCTGTCCTCTAAGCATAAGTGGCTTGGTCAAGCTGCAAGTTTGAAGCTCTAGATTTTCTTGATGCTCTACGGATGGCTGTAGAATTATATTGTTGGATGTGATTGTGTCATAGCCTGGTTCTCCGGCGATGTGCCTAAGGGAGATAAAGCGAAGAAGTGATGACTGCCATAGTACAGGGACATTGTTATATGTGTGAAAGATGTAAACTTTGGTGAAATGGAATGTTAATGGAAAGATTGTGATTGATGGATTGATGGATTGATGGAATATTAGAAAAACCCTAAAGGATAATACAAGCTAAGTGCTACACTACAAAAGATTCATTCTCTCATTAATTTTCATGATGCTTCTCTCTCTCTCTACTTAGCTCTATTTATAGATAAGTTATCCCTAAAACCTCTAAACCCTAAATTATTATAAACTACCTAAAATACTCTTAGCCTAATAATATCGATTCATTACAGATTGCCCATATGAGAGTCTATGCTCCTTTTTTAAACTTGATTTCTGTACTAATGACACCAATCTGCGCATATATAGAACCTTCTGCCTTTATGTATATACATATGCATGTCTTTGTATTCTTTGCATGTTTCTTCCATCCACTCCTTTAAGCGGAAATTGTTGGATACTAAATTCTTAATTTCTCTTCTACAGCTCGTTAAACTACTAGAGCTTAGGGAGGCTAATCATATTGAGTTCAGTAGGATAAAAAATGTCGCTGAAGAAATTTTGCAGTTGCGTCATAATTCGGAGCTTTACGAGATCCTCAAACTGTTGATGGATCCTACTTCAGTGGCAACTGGATTGAAGCTTGAATTTGACAAGCTAGTAAGTGTGCAAAAGATTTATGTTCTTCAGAAGTGACTATCGTTATCAACATGCTTCTATGTTTCTGCAATAATAGGAACTGGCAAAGAACATGAATCAATAAATTGGAATTTGTACTACTGGATCACTCCTGACAAAATATTAGTCTAAAACCATAGAAGTTACAGATTTGGCACTAAGTTAATGTTGTAGGCATGTTAAGCTGCATTATCAGAGGCTAATTTAAACCTGAATGATAATGTATCTTAGTCAAATAATCATTATCTATATTTGTTCCCAAATTGAAAGCCAAGGTTTTTTTTGGGTGAGGCAGTAGTTCAACAGAGATCTGGCGCTGGTTTAATTAAATTTTGCTTTAGTATCTAAATCTTATCTGGTATTGTAAATTGTAATATGTACATTGTCTATATCTTCATGTGAACAGGTTTCATTAACTAATGTTTTCTCATTTTTTGCCAGGTTAATGATTGTGAATGGGTGTCACATAAAATTGGTGAGCTTATTTCGCTAGATGATGAAATTGAGCAAAAAATAAGTTCTTTCCCTCAGATTCCTAGTGACTTTTACGAAGACATTGAGTCTTCTTGGAAAGGACGTGTAAAAAGAAATCATATGCAAGATCTGTATGAAAAAGTTGAAGAGGCTGCCAAGGTCCTCCATGAGGCGGTAGGTGTATGTTCTGGTTTCTGATTGGCCCTTTTGTATTATTTGTGTCCCTATAATTTTCAGCTTGTTGGATTTACAATGAAGCCTATCGGTTTGCTTGTATGTAATGACATATTAGAGTTCATCCTGATAGATGAAACCTAGATTGTTCTCGAGTTCTTGTATGTGTGTATCACTGTATCTTGAATAATCCTGATAACCGATGCTTAAATTGTTGCCTTGAGTGTGTACATGTATGTCCTTGAGTATTTCAAACCCTGAGCAATCATTCCCCTGTAAATATATATACTTGATACATTCACAAAATTATACACAACTGATCAGTGGCCAGAGGAATCCTTGTTATGTCGTAATTGCCTGGTAGATGATCTTTATGGAGAAATTAACGTTTCTTTACCTGGTTTCTTGGCTGTAGTGGATATCAATTTAGAGTTTAGACATGCTTCTTTGACTGTTACTTATCATTGTCTCTGCTTTCTTTTGAGGTGCGATCCATGAATTAAACATTAGGTCTTTCCACACTGCTGACATGCTCGTGGAATAAGATGTTCAATCTAGTACTCTGATTATATGTCTAACCAAGATGTTAACTGTATGGAATACTGCCAGAAGCATATGTTAAGATAGTTTAAGATATTTCCTGTTAAGAATCACTAACGCATGCCGAACAAATATGAAATATCTATTTTTTTCTGAAAACTAGTTCTGTCATCTAAGACAGGGCGTGATTTTTCTAAGAAAAGCGATAACAAAACAACCAACGAAGTCCTTGTTATGAATCTCCTATGCCAGAGAGTATGAAGGTTGAATTATAGATGTTTGCAGCCTGGCTCATGTGGCAAAGAGCCAATTGGCTCTTCTTGCCATGGATTGAAGAAAGTCAGGTTGCTAAATAAGCAGAAAATTTTAAGTCAGATGTTCAATGTGGCCTAATACTCCAAAGCTGAAATATCTTGGCCTGTTAATTTGGATTGGAGACATTCATTCATCCTTTACACGACATAATTGATGTTGTCTTTTTTGTCTCAATTACAATTCTTACTGTTATTTACAAGTATAAGATACCTCTCAATGACCATTTGGGCTCAATTCTAATATTTTAGGTTTCTGAGGATTTCCTCCCCCATTATTTCAAGGATAAGAGCTACTATAGCACCACTCGGGGGCCCAAAGGGTGAAATTTTGTATGCTCGAGATCATGAAGCTGTTTGGTTCAAAGGAAAACGGTTTACACCATCTGTATGGGCTGGGACCCCGGGGAACAACAAATTAAACAATTGAAACCTGCATCAGATGCAAAAGGAAAAAAAATCAGTGAGGAATGGTTTACCACGACAAAGGTGGAGGTTGCATTGATGAGGTTTGCTTAGTTCGTGTCAAACAAAATTGAATTTTGATTGACATGATAAAATGCCCAAGAGATTTGCTTTCTATTTCAGGTACCATGAAGCTAATGAAAAGGCTAGGGCCAAAGTTCTTGAACTCCTGAGGGGACTGTCGGCTGATTTACAATCTAAAATAAACGTTCTTGTCTTTGCCTCCATGATGCTTGTTATTGCGAAGGCGCTATTTGCTCATGTGAGGTTAGTCATGATATCTCTTAACGCATTATAATTTCCTTAATTAATAGTCGGCTGATGGTGGTATCTGTTAACCATTGGTTGATGTAATCAATGGCTTTAATTCAGTCGGTTATGCAGAGATATCTGATTCTGAGATTTATGACTTGCAAGCCCAAAGTTTGGTCATTTGAAGAGAGTGAAAGAATGAGCATAAGTCATGCCTGGACATTGAGATTGGGCTTTCATTTTGCCATTGTCGAACTGTTTCTGTTTGGCACTAAACATCAACTTAAGTATAACTAGCCTTTTGCAATGTCAGTGTACTTGACGATTGTGTCATCGCAAATCTTGTTCCTTATAACAAAGCATTTATTTTAAAAAAGTAGGGACTTGCGCTTTTGCCTTCCGAGAGACGGGGATATGCGTCTGAAAAATAGATTAAGGCGGGATCTAGTAAAGACAACTAATGCCTGCCATCCTTCATTTGTCTTTGCAGCGAAGGGAGAAGAAGGAAATGGGTCTTCCCTACTCTGGTGGAGTTCACCAGCTCACAGGTAGTGTTCTTGATCCAATTTATGCCATATAATGTTTTGGTTTCTTTACCAGGGTCTCTTTCGAAGTTTTTGATATTAGAGCTTGATGCTGTGTATGCGCCCAGAATATTGATTGTTTAGCCCCTTCACTCTCTATCGACCCCCGCACCTCCCTCCTCTTTTTTTCCCTGTATTTTGTACCTTTTCTTCTCCAAGTATTAATCCATTTTATTATCTGTACAACCATTGCACCACGTGGCAATGCAACCCTTCCTTTACTACTAAAATATAGAGGTTTTTATGAGAAACCATGGAAAGAAAGTTCGCTGAAAATTATTTGATTTGTTAAGAGGGGTTTGATTATACCACATAGGAGTCTAGGACTTACAAGGATCATAGGGGATATTTTCTGGTGATCCCTGCCCCCCTATTTTTCTGCAAGTAAAATATTGATCATCGGTTTTGGAATGATCACCTGCAAAATCTGGCATATTATGTATCAATATCTGTACACAGAATGGGAAGCTAGAAGGTGAACCCGTAGCCATGGAGATGACTGGTCTATCCCCATATTGGTTTGACATAGCTCAAGGCAGTGCAGTGTGCAATACAGTTAGCATGAAATCATTGTTCCTTCTAACAGGACCAAATGGAGGTGGTAAGTCAAGTTTATTGAGATCGGTCTGTGCAGCCGCTTTACTAGGAATATGTGGGTTCATGGTTCCTGCAGAATCTGCTTCAATCCCTCATTTTGATGCTATTATTCTTCATATGAAATCCTATGATAGCCCTGTTGATGGGAAAAGTTCTTTTCAGGTATGCTGCCAAGGATATCTATTCTTTTCAGTTGTTTTATTATTAAAATTAATGTGTGAAATTATAAGAAAGTGCTAAAAAATTAATGCATAGAGGCTAGTCGGTTCATTTTCTTTTGAGAGGCTTATGATTGGATTTTTTTTCCTGATTCCTATGATTTGAGTTTCTTTATCTTCCCTGATTTAAATGAAAATTTCGGGTGTCAAACATTTCAGATAGAAATGTCAGAGATCCGTTCATTATTATCTGCAACATCACCGAGAAGCCTTATTCTCATAGATGAGATCTGCCGCGGAACAGAAACAGCAAAGGGAACTTGTATTGCAGGTAGTATTGTTGAGACTCTGGATGAAATTGGCTGTTTGGGTATCGTCTCAACTCACCTGCATGGAATCTTTGATTTGCCTCTTAGAAGAAGCAAAACTGTTAACAAAGCAATGAGTGCAGAATTTGTTGATGGTCAAACAATACCAACTTGGAAGTTGGTGGATGGAATCTGTAAAGAGAGCCTTGCTTTTGAAACTGCCCAAAGAGAAGGGGTACCAGAAGCTCTAGTGAAACGAGCTGAAGAATTATATCTTTCACTAAATGCAAATGAGATGCATATGAAAGATGTAAAGCTTGAAATTTCTGGTTCTAATGCCAATAAGGCCAGCGAGTCTTGCTGTGACACGAGTACTTCGTTTTCTAGCGTAAACTTAGCTACCCCAATGAAGACTTTAAAGAAGGAAGTTCTGAGTGCTGTTACTGCTATATGCCAGAAGAAGTTGGTTGAGCTTCACAAAAAGGGAACCTCGCCTCAGATCTCAGAGATTAATTGCATGTTCATTGCTGCTAGGGAACAGCCACCTCCATCAACAATAGGTGCTTCAAGTGTTTATGTGATGTTACGCCCGGATAAGAAAATATATGTCGGAGAGGTAAATTTTTGGTTCTTATTTTACAAATGTAGTTAATAGAAAAGGTTCATAGTAATTAGTAAGGAGTTCTTTTCTGTTTGTGTTGAAATATTATCTTTGCCATCTACTCCCTGTGTGCCTACTTAATCGTAACAGTTTGACTTTTGCACTAGTTACATACCCTTCTTTGAGTGACCATATATTTATACTAATATAAAAGCATGTTAATATATAAAATGATGTTGGCATTGTCTCAATGATTGTTCTCAAATAATCAGTGTTTAATTTCTTTATTAATACATAATTAAAGATATTCAAAGTTGTGTATTAGTAAGTGTGAAAGTTAAACTGTTGCCATTAAATTAGAACAGAATTGTCCCGGCAAGATATTTTATAATCTTTGCCTCATCATGGCAGAAACTTGCTCTTTCTGTGGCGAGTTTATAGTTGTTTAACGGATCCTAAATTCCTAATGCTTCGAATTCCTGCAGACTGATGATCTCCAAGGCAGAGTCCAAGCACATCGATCAAAGGACGGTATGCAGAGTGCTGCATTTGTTTCCTTTGTAGTCCAAGGAAAGAGTGTAGCTTGCCAGCTCGAGACACTTTTGATCAATCAGCTTCCAAAACGAGGATTCAGCCTTGCTAATGTTGCCGATGGTAAACACCGTAACTTTGGTACATGTGATTCCATCTTGGAACCTGTAACTGCGTGTAGATGAGTCTGCTGTTCCTGCTTCCTGACTTTGTATCAAAGTTTCAGTCATCAATACCATTCAAAATTTTGGTTTTGTTGGGGATCAAGATGTATATAGTGCTGGTCCCTAAGATGTGTACTTTGTATGGTAGAATTAGGAGATGTATACTGTTCAAGACTGGCTGGTGGATGCAACAATTTTGTTCATTAAAGTCAAGTTGCACTGCCAGCAGCAGTTTTATTAGAGTGGAAGCAATTCTTTAGCAATGTTACTGAAAACTTTTCAAGTTTCTTACCTCGGTAGATATGAACTACAAAAAAGTTTTTGTGTTTGAATATCGTCAAGTGGCTTTCTCATGATGAAGGATTTGTGAAACCTCAATACGAGACTGAAGCAAAGTATCATCTGACGGAAACGCCTACGCTCACCCCCCAGACTCATTGACAAGTTGTCTGCAGTGCCTATGGCAAGTAATCTTGTAAATTCTTAAGTAAGCTCGGATTTAGCCTTTTAAAAGGTATAAGTAATGCGCATCCAACCCACATTGTGCATCTGAGAGTATAGTTGTAGATTTTTTTGCTTAAAATTGTTGTGTTTTTCAAAATTGATAAGGAATTTGGTTAAAGAATCATAGATTCTCCTTGTAAATTGAGCAAAGATTAAAGTTCTTAGGCTCATTTCGGTTCATATTTAAGCAGACTGATCTAACTCCAAAAGAGCCTTTTGCTAAATGAACATTTAATTTTTGCAATTCGGTGTATCTAGAGCTAAACTGCAGTGAGCGTATAATATACAGATTGAAGATTTCTTACCAAGGTCGACCATGACTTTGTGTCCGTTTTTGTAACAAAGAAGTCAAATGGTGTACGTAATATGAAAGAGCAATTCCGCATAGGACTATAGGAAGTTAACAATCACAAACGCAAGGGCAAGGGCAAGGGCAAGGGCAAGGGCAAGGACAAGGGTAAAGTTACAATCTATGATAATCGATTCATCATTGGTACCCGTATGATCATCGATTCATCATTGGTTCGCATAGTTCAACATGATTATAGTCTAACCAGTGACCAAATAAGTATTGGCCCAGTGGTGATAGGGACTGGTTTTGATAGGACGAACCCGTGTTCGAATCCCCGCAACACCCTTGGGAGAGGAATAGAACCTAACCACCCCGAACTTAACCTCGATCCAGATGTAACCCGAAAGGTGAACTGGATGCAAACACCAAAAAACAAATAGTCTAACCAGTGTAGTTAAGACAACAATGGACAAAATGTCTAAAGAAAAAACCCGTTAAGAGAGTAATTACACTTGAATTAATCATTAAAGGCAATATTGACATTTCGACCTTTATTAAGCAATTGCATGCAATTATCCAAGCTACTTCGAGAAAATTACAAAAAACTTCGTGCATGTTTATAATTTTCCACACCCAAAGATATTCATGAATTGAAAGCCGCCATGGTACAAAATTTTTGTTAACATATCTAAGTGTAGATTTGAAAATGCAGTATAGAATTGTGAATCTGCTTCTCCATTGTCCTCCACAGGATAAGCTGTCATGCCACAAGGCTGTGAAGCCCTCGTACTTGAGGTTAATGTCTGCATAATTCCGCTCTATAATGTAATCGTTCTGCAATGTGGACTCAAACAGTGGCAGGAATTTGGGATTCTACGGACTTCATCACCTGTTCACCCATCTCTTTGCATCCAACTAGTTTCTGTAAGCAAATAGTCGCCTTACATGTTAGTCGTGAACTAGAACAAATCTCCAGGTTTAAGAATTATGAGAGACGAAAATGTTGCATCGAAGAGCCAATAATTGATCTTCTCCATACTCCTATTAGAATCAATTTAATAAACTTATCCTCGGAATGAATGCATCATAAAAAAATATTGCCTCCACAAACCAGAAGCAATTTGACTTGTGTATAAAACCTGAATATGTAAAGAAAGTCAAAGCTAGCATCACAAATTTCTTTAGTTTATCATGTACGTTAGAAGAGTTAAACTCATCAGCACTTCTAATCAAATCTAGAGGATGGAGGTTATGGTCAAGCTTGTTCATGGTTCAACCATCACAGATAAGACAATGTCCCTTTTGATTTATACATATAGTGGCAATTGACAAGAGTATAAATTTGTTTAAAGATAGATGTAAACAGGCAGACACTGAATTTTATCTAGAAATTCACTGAGGTGCATAGAACATACGTTTCCAGCTGAGTATATATCGCCAGTTCGAAATCCCATATCTAAGGTCTCCATCACAGCTGTCTCAATTATTTCTGCGGCCTTACTTTCCCCAAGACCATACCGCAAAAGCATTGCGGCACTTAGGATTGTTGCCAATGGATTTGCCTTGTCCTTCATGTATACACAAGACATAATCAGATTTCAATTTTTTATCAACGCAAAAATAAGATCCAAATTATCCAGAAGTCCAACCTGCCCAGCAATGTCAGGAGCAGAACCATGAATAGGTTCAAAAAGTCCAGGTCCCTAAATAAATCATCAAACAAAAGCATAAATTATAGAAAATCCTCAGCTGCTGGGAAAAAAGAGATAACTCAGTAATAAGAAGCCAAGACTGGACTTCAAGTAACATGCTCATACCGATTGGCCAATGCTCGCGGAAGGAAGCATTCCAATGCTCCCACTAATCATAGATGCCTCATCAGATAAAATATCACCAAAAATGTTGTTGGTTAATATAGTGTCAAACTGCAAGAGTAATTGAACAGACATGAGCCTTCAAGAATTTTCTTAAAAGAGACTTTAATTCTCAAAAGAAAAGATCATTAGTTAGTGATAATGCACTGGGGAGGAAGAGTATAGGTAAAGGAAGACCTGTTTCGGATCACGAACAAGTTGCATTGCAGCATTATCAATGTACATATGTGATAGCTCAACATCAGGGTATTCTGCTGCCATTTGAGTAACTCTCTTCCTCCAAAGCATAGATGCCTGACTAGATAGATTGTTTAGGCAATGAGACTTAACAATAAAAAGAGTGTCTTGTACATTAGACAAATCTCTGAAGATCTCCACATGACTTAACATATGATCCAAAGATGTGCGCGTGGCACTGATGCAATTAATTTATGTACCACAACGCTATACGTAATGAGCTAGAGTAGAGGACCAATGTCCCCTATGTGCTATTGCAGATTGCTACATGTTTTATAGAAGATAATTAGACGTAGTATTTGTGGTAGCAATATAATGTTTGCAGAACTGTTTATGGAACTGAGAATTGTTATACACCACTAGGCTTCTGCTGCCAGCAGAAACTGCAAGGTGTTCAAGATGCAAAGCTAACAAGATAATGTCAAAACACCAAAATACACCCACAGGAACCCTACTAGATAACAACCTTCTCGTACTTCATGCAATGCAGAAGTGTCTAATGGTGTTTGAAGCATCCACTTCATTAAGACTTAGATCATACTGTTACTTGCTAATCCACATAACATGCAATGTAATAGGAGTATATGCTATTTTTCTAATCGGAAAATGGCATAAACCACTATATCTACTGCTCTAGTAGTAACCAACTTTTTGTACTTTGTGCAAAGCAGAAGTGTCAGGTAGTAGTCAAAGCATCCACTTTATTAGGACTTAGGTCACACTGTTACTTGCCTACAGAGGCTAATCCACATGACATGCAATATCATAGGAGTATTAGCTATTTTGCTAATCGTAAAATGGCAAATTACACTATATCTACTACTTTATTAGTAATTGTCATAAAAGAAAATCAAAACAAGTCTTGAAGAATTAATTAGTTGAAGTTTTCTTTATATACCAAATAACTTTTATTAGTCACGAACACCACAAACCTCTAGAACATTGGCTTTATCAACAGAGCAGAGCTTCCCACGTCTCTTCCTAGCAGTCTCAAAAGCAACACGAGCAATGCGGTCAATCTGCAATCAAAAAACTTTTATGAATATGAGATGATGAACCATAGAGATAAATGCATGATTCTAAGAGGGGGTATGAGCCTATGAGGAGAAACGTCTTTGATGTTCTCAACTCTACTTTTTCCAGCGCTCATAATGTTAGTTAAAAAAATAAAGCTTCTTTAATTATGTACTACATCATTATATATAGTTGGGGAAACATAGAAGCACCGTTGCATAGTAAGCCAGCAGGCCGAACACCATGCTGACAATCTGGCAGAGAACGATACAAATGTATTACTTAAGGAAATTGCTTTTGAGGAATTATTAAATTGATATCTGCTCATTATGCATGAATTTCTCATCATTAAACTTTTCTTTTATTCAAAACACTGTTTAATCATTATTAATTGGAACTAAAATAAAACAAAGATAAGTTCGACCCTGGAAGCAAGACCAAGATCGATAAGGAAAAGTACAATTCATATGTATACTATGATAAAGTATTTTCCCAGCACACTAGCTACCACCAATAGTCCAACATAGATCAACAACAATCCACTAACAGTGACATGAGCCACATGCCACGCCACCTCCGCAAAACAAGCAAACAAAGCCTTATTCTAAAATGAGCATGTTAGAAGTCAAAACATCAGCAAAAAACCCCACACTGCAGAAACCGTGTTCGATTGCTATATGGGCATTGTGCTCTGCTCTGCAGCACTCGTAGGAAACATGAAACTCTCCTTGTTTGCTAGCTATGAATAAGAGGAAACCTTGTAACATCTTACTGACAACCAAAAATATGCAGACGACAGGTAAAGGGTCCACAATCAGTAAAATAGAACTCAAATATCTCTTGAATCTACAATCTTTTTAGTTGCCAAGAGATCATTATCGTGTTTTCCCTCTCTCATTTTTCACACAAGCTGAATAAATTGTCCACCCTTGGTTGCAAAATCATGATGGAACATAGAGACATGCACTTGATATACCTCTCTCCTATTACTTCACTTGAACTGCTTCTCAATCAGAGGCATCATCACGGTCCAGAGTTCAAATGCCATAGAAAGGAACCTAGAATCTTAGTCAAAAATGAATTGTTTATATGTAGTCAAAAAGGAAATTGCAGTTCCTCCAACAACTGCAGAGCCAACTCATGGACATTACGGCGTGGAATAAATTGAAGTTTTTTTAGACTTTAGCCTCAAACTGTCGTTCAAGCTATTCTATTCATCTTTTGTTGCTTTTGATTATCATATATACTTCTCTACATTAACAATGTTACAAAAGAAGAAAAATGCAAGATTCTGCAGAACTTCAAAGAGTCATTACCAATCATGCAATAGTGCAAGCAGTTAAAAACTTATAATCGCCTAAAAAATGCTCCAACTTGGCTTCTGAAAACCACATTACATAATAGTCAATCGGCCAATAAAAAACTAAACTTGCATTACACATAGTAACAAGTTAACAACATACATTTGGCTCTACTGTAGTCCAATAGGCTCCTATACCAGCCAATATGCTTCAACTGAGTCTCTTGCTTGCACACATCCATGATGCGAAGCTTCTGACAAAATCTAGTTTAACCATAAACTGTAGGGTTGTCAGATTAAGGAAGAAAGAAGACAGCTCCCTTCCAAGGATAAGTTGCTCAATACCATTCCATTCTTCTAGCACAGCTTCAAGAACTCATGGATTTGTTTTTGTGCCGGAAGCGAAGATAAGTCCCCAAACCTCCTAGGCTCCCCAACAAGAACCCATGGTCCTAGCAGCTATCATTAATAGAAGCCCCTATTTCTTATATCTCGTAAAAACTATAGGATAGAAGGTACAATGATGACATTGATGAGTTATAGTCTTGTGGATAAGATTTAGCACTCAAGCCTGTTCTTTCCAGCTTATTTTCAGTTCAGTTCACCTCTGCTCTTGACAATACTTTTACTCTCACATTTTACAATTCCGTTCAGTTTAATTCACTCTAGTTTAGTTTTAAAAAACTCAGTTCAGTTCGGTTAAGCTATTTTCAGCCCAAGAGAACAGACCCGTAGCGGTTAATCCGTTAGTGTATCTTCTTTAGTGTATCTGTATTTCCCTAAGAGTTTTTCTCAAGCAAGTCAACCCGTTTCCAAATCTCTCCACATTACATACAAATAGGCAGCACTAAAAAAAGAACCCCAGAGCATATTGTACCTCAAAATATCTTCTAAATTCCAATGGCTCACGTCCAAATTTCTGTCTCAACTGATGTTCCATTTGGCTTTCGACCCTTTCCAAAATCAATATTTTTATTGGTGTAATTCTTCATTGTTGGTTCACATGTTTTCACATTTTCTTTTTCCTTGGTAGTTCAGAAAGGCCCAAGCCCTCAATCTGTCTTTAGATTTAATGCACACGGGAAGGGGGATGCCAAGTGTGTCCAAAGATTAATGACCACCCTCATTAAACTGTTTACATAGGATGCAGAGAAACTGACCCAAAATCTCAACAACTGATCTGAGTAGCTTCAGTTAAACATTTTGACCTCTATAGAAGATAAATTGGTAACGATAATGATTCTACGAGAAGATTTATTCCTCAGGCAGACAACTAAAGAGGTATCCTTTCAATTATTCTATTTCCTACAAACTTCCTCCAACAAAAAGAATTTTGAGTTCCTCTTTCCCATTCCCCCCAATATTCCTCTCCACTCTATGTCGAAGAACTCTTACAAAGAACGTGTGCTCAGGGAAAAAAAATGCGGTAACGGACGCGTTCGCGGAAACGGTCGCGTTGTCGCGGGAACGGGTTGTAACGGGGCTAATGTAACGGATCGCGGCTGTCGCGGTGTGAATTTTTTAGGAAAATTCACATAAGCTAGATTTCAAGCTTGTTTTTGCATTTTAATAGTTCAAGTAGTATTTTTATAGCATGTTAGGGTAAAACTAATATATTTACACTATATTTAATTTATTTGGTGTTTAAAAATTGAAATAATTAATTAAATTGAATCTTATTGAAGTAAATGGTCTAGACAATAAAATACTTGCATATAAAATAAAACATTTTATTTTAATTTGTTCAATCAATATTTACTACAAAATTATGACTTCATTCAACACATATATAAATAAAGCTATACTCATAAATCAATTAACCTTTTATAAAATGTACATATTAACTAACCCCACTAAGGCACTAACCCATATTACAATTATACCACTAACAAAAATTAAATTAAATTAAATTACAGATTCACCAAAAACATTAACAAAAATTAAAGTTAGTCATCATAATCAAATACTTCCATTTGACATAAATAACACAATAAACACACTAACCTCCTAATGACTAACCCCCCCCGGCACCACGTGACACAGCATTTCCCCATCCAAACACAGCATTTCCCAACTCAAAATACTTCCACTCACATTCTTGCTCTGCTTTCTTCATTTCTCTCTCATGGGTATCCTCTTCAACTCTTCATCCTCCCTCATCAGCATGTGACACGAACCAGAATCAACCAAAAATTTTCTTACAAAGCTCAATTATATAGCAACGAAAACAAGATCAGGGTAATACAACACAATATCAAGCACCCAAACACACATATATGGAAGAAAGCAATTAAAAGGTACGTTTTTTTGATTTAAAATTATGAACTACATACCTTGAATTTTCGAAAATGAATTCTGGGCAATTTCAAGTGGAATTCGAACCTTCTCTTACGTAGTTAGTTCTTAAATCTGAGTTTTTTTTGTGTGTGTTCTATTTCTTGCCAATCTAGGGTTTTTATAAAAAACGATTTTGTTTGCTTGTGTTTGGTTTGATTTCATTTTTTGTGATGCTCATGATTTTCTTATCTTTCTTTTTTGAAGAATCTAATCTTTTGTAGAGAATCTCTGCAATTTTTGTTGTTTTCTTCACTTTCTTCACCTTTCTCTGCCTTTGTCTGAAAATAGCGGCAAATTCACGTTTTGTAACGGAATTTAACGCCCGTTATCCGTTACGTAACGGGTGTCACGGCGATTTTGGTGTGATTTTTAAAACGGCGTTACGGTAAGGGTTTTAACGGCTCGGCCTCTCACAAACCCGTTACAAATCGGCCGTTCCGCTTCGTAACGCCCGTTTTTTTCTTCCCTGCCCGTTTTTTTCTTCCCTGCGTGTGCTATAAGTCCATTTTGCATTTGTGGCATAAATTAACATCAAAGACACTAGTTCTGATCAAGAGAAAAGTCTACGACAAGATTACCTTAAAAGTTTAATAAGATGACAAGTAAACAAGTACCTGAGAAACAGAGTAGACCTCAGTATTAAAGCCAATCTCCTCTCCCTTTTCATTCACAGCAAAGCCCCTAGGTTCCCCAAAATAAATACCTGAATTTGAAGGCAGAGTTTCAGAGGAAAAGGAATCTACATCCATCAATGGTGTTCAATAACAAAGAACTAACCTGCAGTTAGCTCCCTCACCACCATCAGATCAACACCTTCAGCTACTTCTCTTTTCAATGTCGTACAATCAATCAACTGGAAATCCAATGCAAATATTAGAAGCTTCAAAGACACTAGTAATACCAAAACACCATTGAACTATGTATGAATAGACGACAACCATAGTGTTGCAACATACTTCTAAGAGTCTTAAACAGAAAATAGCATATAACGAGTGTCTTACTCTCATATTTTAAAGGCAAAACCTTCAGCTTAGCACACAATTTAAAAAGGCCACCTTTCAAGGCTCACTTTCTGAAAGAAATACGGAAGAGAGTAACATAGAAAAGAAGCACATGACTTCAACTACAAAGTTCAAAAGGGGGAATAAAGGAGCTGTGGAGCAAGGAAGCTTAGCAGTTATCCCTAAAAACACTACCTATTCTTTTTATGTATACCACCAAACTAACAAGGAAACAAGCATCCACACTTGAACCCTACATACAGTTACCCTTTAGAATACTCTTCAAAATTTCACTCAATCAGAATAAGAAAAAAGCACATTTATTAGGGATGAAAATGAAGAAAGAACTACAAATACCTTTTCAAAATCACTTAGTTCTAACATGCTACATGTAAGAGCCATTTAGATGCCACCTGAATAATACACAAGGGCAGGGAAACTGGACTAGCAGATTCTTTAAACCTTTCATAAAGATTGCACCAACTATCGAGCCTAAAAGTTCACTTCTCAAATTACACTCAGTACAGATCTTCTTCTTCATGTCTCTACGAAAGCATTAAAACACATTTTGGAAGGGTTTCCGTGTAGATGTTAACCAGTTTGGAGCATATTGCAGCATCATTATTTAACCAAACCTTTAAGCCCTCCTTGCTACAACCAACTTTAATCCAAAATGGCAATCTCAATAAACTACGGATTGCTTTCATTTCTAGTAATCATCAAATAACCTCGTTAAAGTATCATCATGTTTTCCATCTACGTCAAGATCGATGCCCACCTTAAAGACCAAACCGAATCAACCAGAATTTGTATTTCCCAATCATTAGACAATTTACGCAAAAGTTCAATTCATTTGATAAAAAGTAACCACTTATATGAACTGCGCTTCCTTTAGATATACCGTCTTAAAAAGATTTGAGAATGAATTTATGAAGGACGAATCCACGCGTACTATGCCAAAAAAGTATTTTAAAACCACCCTTTATCCATCAGAAACTTGAAACTTTTCATTACTCAATAATAAGATTTGGAAACACCGACGCCTCAAGCATAAAAAGTCCCTTCATTTCACCAACCTAACCTCTTCACACCATGTTTCACTTTGATACCTTTATTTCCCCAAAAAAATATTGATTATCCTCCAAATCCATGTTACAAAGAGAACTATATTCATAAAAAATTAAGTCCTCTGTCTAGTCCGCAAACCACATAGAAAGCCACGTCAAAAGGTGCCCAACAAATTCCCTACTTTTTATTATCACTGGCCTGTAAAAGGCCCCCTTTTGATTCTCTCAAACTAGCTACAATAGCTCCAATTTTGGACACAAATGAAAATAAGAAGACTTGCAAAGGTGCTCTTTAAGAAGGTCAACCTTCCTCCCTCCATAGAAAGCTTAGATTGTCACCTAAGTAACCTCTATAGAATCGCTTAAGGCTCAAGTCCTAAAGAGATTTAAACTTTTAAAAGAAGCACCACAGGGTAGATCCAAATGCAGAGTTGGAAGAGAATCAACCTTCTACACTGAGACTGAGCCAGCACTACAATAAAAATACTAGCTTAAGCACAAAGACCATGAAGACACCAAGGTCAAGCAAGAATCAAGCACCCACCTAATGACCTAACAGATATAAGATTCCCTTTCCTCCATCAATTTACACAAATTTTCTTAATAATGATACCAAGGAGATAGAGACCTTGGCACCCTTCCAACCAACACCCTCCACGCCCCCACACACTTGCGTATTGCAAAAAGCTTTTGCAAAGTGTGACCGCAAGTATAAAGAATACAAAGAATTTTAGAAACATGAAAGGAACAAGAAAAGGTGAAGCAAAAATTAGCTTTAAAAAATCTCATGTCCTCACGCTACCATGAAGTAATTTATCTTACCGGTTAAGGACAAGCCATGATGACTTATGTACAAACTACTACACTAGCCATAATTAATACAAATGACTTGAAATAATGTAGGAAGAAACAATTCATAATGTAACTTTACATTCACTAATTTAAGGATCTAAAGTTTACATATGACACGAGAAATTCTCAAGGCTTTGTAGAGAATCCAAAATTTCCAGTGAAGGTTTTATATTTCTTTTTATTTTATTTTTTCTTTCAGGGAGGGGGGAGAATGTCGAACTAGATGTTTTATTGCTCGCTAAAAGCGACTGCATGGTTAAAGACGAGTTTTACAAAAATCGGTGGTTAAGTCCTGCACACCTCAATATTAAACACTGCAGAACCTTGGACATTAGTAATTGAGGACTGACCAGTATTCTTCATCTAACAAAAGGATATTTGTAAAAGACAATATTGAAATTACATGCCTTGAGGGCGAGGGGAAAGGGGATTGGAAATGCTCATGAGCTCAATGTTTGTATCAAATAAAAAAAGGGAATACATGAGATAGCACTAGTAATAGGTTTCTGTTTCAGAATAAATCGACACAACTACCGAACAAAAATTGCATAAGCAAAGCAGCAAAGGATAACCTGGGGTAAGACAGTTGCTGGCCTTAAATTTGCAAACACATCAAGACCTGCTCGAAGCTGAAGCAAGCCGGTCTCCGGCTTCAACTTCTTTTCAAGGTTATCCCATTTATACCTGAGTTGCATAACGGACATGTCACGCATCCTCATCTCAACTAAACAAAAAGGGGGAAATAGACAACAACAAAAATGAAAAACAATGTAAAGTGGGAATGCACGTTACCCTCCAATAGCTCCCAGGAGAATGGCATCAGACTGTTTTGCTGCTGCAAGAGTCTCCTCTGGCAATGGGACTCCGGTGAGATCAAAAGCAGAGCCACCAACAGGCATCTCTTGGTACTTAATCTCAATCCCTAGATATTTTTTAGAACACCAATAACCTCATCAGAAAGTAACAGGCAATATAAAGCTACAAACTGAAACGCTGCATAGATCATTTTGCCAACAAAGAGAGTTCCAATAACTTTTCCAACTCACAGAAGCGTAATGCAGCGAAATAAGTAAACCAAGTAAGCGCTAGGAAAGATCATCAGGGTAGGACCATGATTTGGTCCCAAAACTCTACTAGATCAAATTATCTTCAATATGTTTTGGGAAGGCAAGACTCTGTCATGGAGTTTGTCAGCGCTTACATGACAATAATGTCAATTGTGGTGGAATAATAGTATTTACATCGCATCCGCTCTAAGATGGCATTTCTTAGGAACCCTTTCGGAAAATGTGGTGGTTGTGGAACACAAACCCTAGTAATTGAGAGTTGACACCGAGTAGAATGAATACCATGAGTGGTGCGTCAGACAGCATGTGGAAAGGGTCGTGATACGGCTAGCAAAGCGGATTGTGCGTGCAAGCCATGTGATATTGTTTGTGATGTTGTGGTTGGTGGCAAGTGTAACTCTAGTTTGGTTGCTTTCTATAGTTTTGTGTTTGTATATAGTATCATATATGAGGCAAGAAATTCATTTTCTAAATTCATTTTCTCATCCTGTGTGGGCATTATGGTGATTAGGGGTGTTAATGAGCCAAGCCAAGCTTGAGCTTGGGGTCGCTCAAGCTTGGCTCGTTATACTTTGCTTGAGCTCGAGCCGAATCTCGAGCTTTTTCGAGCATAGATTATCAAGTTCAAGTTACATAAAACTCGACTTGGGTTCAAAAATTATAACAAAATAAAGTATATTTATAAGATATAATATATTATAACTAAGTTTATTTATTTTTCCTAGACTTATTAAAAATATTCTACTAATATTTGAGGTCACTAAGTTAAAAAATATAATTAAAAAAATATTTCGAGCCTGTTCACGAACTTCTCGAGCTGAACATGGATGAAAATTTCGAGTCGAACTCGAGCAGCTCGCGAACAGGCTAAGCTCATTAACACCCCTAATGGTGATAATGACCCTAGCATGTTCACACACTACACTAGCCTGACTGACAGAACATGTTTCAGGTACCAGCACACTCTGCAGAATATCAATATATATGATGAAGATCAGTTCATTCAAGATTTACTGAAGTTAACACTGATGCTTCAGTTCAGCTTTGATCTCTACTTGGCCCTCTTACTTTTGATATACATGCGAGGGAAATAGTATTTGCTTCAGCGGAATCAAATCTGGGTTTTTGTTGTTGTTCTTGTTGAGGGGATACAAATATCTCCAAACAAGCAAAGTCAGAGCATAGTTATTCGAGACACAGGTGAAGAAAAGAGGCCAGACTTTTGCCTACTCAGTGCCTTCCAGCATATCAGTATTATTTATTTGGCAGCAAAGAATGATCAGGCAGCTATTTTTATATGGAATGATAAATAAGCTGGAGGGAATGGAGCAAGGCCTATAACTCAAACTTCCTTTAGAAATACCATTTGATATACAAATATGAACAATTTCAAAACTCAATAGGACTTCATAGTCTCCGCCCTTTCCATCTACTTTCAGGAACATATAAGCATCTCTTTTCTACTTTCTTTTCTCACTCACTAGGGGGAGGGATAAGATTTTTTTTGACAGTCACGAAGAGCAGCTATATCGAAATAAGATACAAATCTGGTAAAATTCAAAAGAAGCTGCTACGCAATTGCTACAAAACTAAATGATATGAGAAACGGAAATCTAACCAAAACTCACATTCACATGACAATTCTCTAACCTAAAAGCATATAACCAATCACCCAAATTACAAATAAACTTTGCCTGGTCGTGGAAAACAACTTTCACAGCGACTTTCTAAAATCTACATAAAATAAATAAAAAAGTTCTCTTTGTCCAGCAACAGGTCCATTGGAATCAAAAAAAGCAGGCATTGCAGAACTTCTAGAAGCAACAGTGACCTTAATCTGCTGAAAACAAGTATGACTGACTTACATGTCACAGCAAAAAAATTGGAAGCCCTTACTTATTGCCCAAGCAACCCAAATGAAGGCCTCCAACTCTCATTAGGTCACTCAAAGGAAGTTAACTCATAGGTTTTGGTCTTAGTATAAGTCTTTGCTATGTCCACTATTGAGGCAAAATCCAAATCTACACCCAACTCAAGGCTAGGACTTTTAGCCCTCAAAACACCCAGCTTCCTAACCCAGTTTCATTCATCTAAAAGACTACCTATCTTATTTGACATGAAAAGGATACATACATACTCGTTACATATTTAAGTTCTTTACTGAACTTTACAAACATATACAATAGAGCATACCTCCCAGAGAACATTTGCTGTCTAAAGCCCAAAGCTTCAATCTTTAATCTCAAATTCAAGATTCAAACTTTACTCACTATATAATATTCATCAAACTTTAATTGCCCCCCAAAAAAAACTTCAAACATTACCTTCATTCAAGCAATTAGCCACCTCAAAAGGCCATACTTTATCCCTCACTAACCCTCTCAAATCTCCACCCTCTTAACAACCCACAATCTGCTAATCATTCAAGAATGAAGACTAAAATCAGTTTTCAAGTCAGTTTTTTATCCTCTCCCATCCCCTAATCAAATAGGAAATCCTAATTATAGTGAAAACATATTCACATAATACATAATTTTCCAACTATGCAAATGTATCCTTAATTTCAAGGAGAATCATTGAAGAATGAAAAATGATATCAAACTCTAATTCATCATCATCCTCTCACAAGAACCCCCTAATCAAATGGGAAATCCTAACAAATAATAAAACATATTCCCACAATACATGACCTTTCTATGTAAATATATCCCCTTTTTTTTCTTCTTTGATAAAACCAAGGGTATCCACCGCCGGTAGCAACGAGGGACTATTCCCTTCACCCAGGCGCTCCGCTTAACGGTAAAGGTCTCCACATGGAGAATCATGAAAACAATACCACTAAGGGCTGTGTTCTCCCCCAACTTATTTTTAGTTCAATTTAATTAAATTCATTTCAATTCTAGACAATACTTTAACTCTGACATACCACTATTCATTTCAGTTCAGTTCAGTTCAATTCAGCTGTTTATGCCGAAAACGACAGGCCCTAAGATAAGAAGACAAAGAAGCACAACACATGAAAAAGTAAAGCCATAAACAGAAAGTAACAATTTTTTCAGAATAATAAAGAGAGAGGAGGATAAACCTTGAAGGGAAGCAGCAAGATGAAGGACATCTTTAGAAATAGAGATAATTTCAGGGCCAATTCCATCACCAGGTAAAAGAGTTATATTGTAGCTTCTTTTCTTGTTAGTGGGTATTGTTGCAACAGAAGAAGAACAGCGTACTGTAGTAAAGGCTTTAGCAGCTTGTTGGAATTGGATGTGGGGTTTTAATGGCGCCGCAAAATGTAGTTGGGCTGCCATTGTTGAGGGCCAAAGAGAATTAAAAAAAAAACACACACACAAGGAAGACAAGTGGGTCGAGGGTACTGAGCTTACTCACTTACTTGTGTGTGTTCTTCTAAGGTTAGGCACGCACGGATCGTGGATTCTTTTCCGTTAACCTGCACGAACCAAACACTCCGTGCCTAACTTATTCAACTCCCGTTAAAAATAAATTTATTCAACTTATCTTATTAGACTTCTATATGGGTTTGTACGAGAGAACAAAGTATTGAGACATTAATAACTTAAAAACGGTATGGACGTGTTAAAAACGGCAAAATTTTAAAAATTACAGTCATACACTCTTATATATTATGTACTTCCTTAAACATTAAAGATTAGTGGTCTAGATTTAGGCATAAAGAATAGTTTCAACACCTTATCAATTGATACAAATGTTTGAAAAATGATACTAATATATAATTTGTGAATATATATAACAAATATGAAAATTTTAGAAAGTGACACAAACATTTCGAAAATGACTCTTACAAAATATACAAGATAATTGCATTAAGTCACCTGTTAATACAATATATAAATACTTGTTAGAATGGTAAAATATGTAGCTCATAATCTCGCTCGAATAGTCCCTTTCGCGTATGAACAATGTTGGGAGTATCACGTGCCACGTGAGATCTCCTGTGAGCTAGACTAGCGATGCCCATGACTACTATATGATGTACATCTTGTTTCAAACTCTAGTGAGGGACAATCAATATCATGAATCATTATGCAAAATTTAAGAAAATGTTTATAAAATTTAATTGTGCAACATAATATTAATATATTAGTTTATTGCTAATTTGCTATTATGGTAAAGATATACACGCGTAAAGATTCTTATAAGATTGTTTGATAAGACTTTGTTATCTTTAGTTTTTTAGAGCATAAAATTGTGAGATTGGCTTGAATTGATCTTTTAAAATTTTATATTCCTAAATATATGGGACGAACCAGACGATATAGTAGCAAATAATATATATTGTCAACTTTTTTTTTAATAATGCTATTATATACTTGGTATAAGTACAAGGCATCTACAATAATCAAATCAATATCCTATATATTAAGCTAGATGGAATAACTTTTGGATAAGGTCAACATCATAGTGGTGCTCCTCCATTACTAATAATCTCATCATTTCTTTTGAGAAGTTTTGGAATAGGCTTAGAAACTTGCTCATTCTCCACATATGTGCTACACCCTACGCCTATAGGAAATCATGCCAATGGCAAAACAAGTTGTCATGCCATCCAAGAGCTCAATTTCCACCACCAAAAGAAGATGCCTATGCTCTCCTACCACCCACCAAGGCTCTTTCCGATGCAGCATCCACCGCGGCAGCCAAAAGTTTCCGACCAGATCATCACCAGGAAGGCCTAATATCAAGAAAATCAAGCCCAATAGTGCTACAAAATCCAGCTTGTTGAAAACCTTATTGTTGCAGATAATTAGCCCATCAAGGCATGATCTCCAAAGGCGTTGGCTTTTTAAACCCAGGCCCACCAGGTTTCGCCTCTACCAAAGTAATGGACTTGTGGTTAAATCATAAAGTGAGTGCTTGTTTAGCACCAAAAAGATATGTTATTGATTGATGTTTACCCAATAGAAATGAATTGTAAGAAGTGGGAAAGAAAATATAATGTAATACTAGTACTTTTTTATGTTGCCTACCTTTGCTATTTTGTACTGTTATAACTACATTCCAAAAACTATAAAAAATTTGTTTGTTTCAGGAGTATTTGCTTTGCTAAGTTACAAATTTGTTATTGAAGTGGCAAGGGACAGTAATTATCATTAACCTAATGCATAGGACATACTACCTCCGTTCCATATGTATTGCAACACAAGGAGTTTTACGCCTCCCAACGCACTACTTTAAACGCTAATATCTCTAATTTTATTTAAGTAAAAATTATAAAAAGTTGATATTAATTAAGCATATATCGAGACGAATCTAACAAGATCCCACATGGCTATATTTATCCTTGTGTACAAATCACAAAAGAAGGTCAAACGGTAGTGTATGAATAGTGTAAATTGTCAAAGGTTGCAATGCATATGGAACGGAGGTAGTATATGATATATAACGAGACTAATCCTCATACACCCAAGTATATCATGAAAATGGTATATCAAAATCCAAATGAGCAAAAATACGTCTAAATAAGCAAAAAAATTGACGCTTAAATGAGTAATGAGCAAAAAAATAGGTTTGTGCGTACCATCACTACCATGTACATGATACACTGCAGCCGCGTTATATAAAAAATATATATAACATAATTTTAATATCAATGAAAACAAATCTACTAAAAGCAAACAAACAAAATTCTTCCAAAAACTTGGATGTGACAATTCAATACAATCTCGAATCATTGTATTAATATGAACATTTCACGAGTGAACTTGTCACTCCATCATAAATAGTAAAAACAATTTGTGTACTAACTTAGCAAGCTACAAATGAATGATTCATAAACATTTTAGACGCGTATTACAAATCATCTACAACTATTGATACTCATTCTAATCCTCTAAATAATCAAAGATCTTGAGACTCATACAAAAAAAGAGACAATCATATA
Source organism: Patellifolia procumbens (assembly GCA_947645195.1). NCBI lineage: Eukaryota > Viridiplantae > Streptophyta > Magnoliopsida > Caryophyllales > Amaranthaceae > Patellifolia > Patellifolia procumbens. The sequence continues at coordinate 2,163,343 of CANSGD010000429.1, forward strand.
GTGCTCCCTCGTAAAGAAAGAGAAGTTTATGTAATTTGTTAGATATTTAAAAATAAACAATTAAGGTATACCATAACCAAAAGTTAGTGAATGATTGTCCGTAAATGAATGATAATTTTGTTTCGGAGCCGTTTTGTTTTGGCGGAGCGTACTAAACCCACTACGTACCACACCACCGGGCGGCTCGCCTGAATGCCTAGTCTTTCTCCGCCGCCTTTATTTGTTTGCCATATCTTCGCTAGGTGTTTATGGAATTATTATAGCAGGTTGGTCTAGTAATTATAGGGGGCGGCCGTTCGGTCACCTATGATACTAGGACCAATAGGTCAAAAATTGCTTTGTGCCGCAGGTGTTGAACGATCTACTCTACACAGGTGTGGGCTTACAGGTTAGGGCTCATATCCCAACCAGGGGTATGCTTTGGGGATCTTTTAGAAGGAAAAATAGGAGTGATAGAACCTAATAACATATTTGAAAACAATACTCCTAGTAACGCTATCTATTTCTAGATATTTACGTTTTGTTGTGATGACCATGATCAATGGAAAGGTTGGGGAAGGAAAAAGATAGGCAGTGAGTTTGTATTCACATTCAAAATCTTTTCAACGTTGAGAAAATAATTGATTTATATATAAAGAGTGGGAAAAAATACAATCCTTTTCCTTCATTCTAATTCCTTCATCATGTTGTATGGTGAAGAAAAATGAATCCCTCCTTTGCTTTCTCTCCTTTCCGCTACAAATCCTCCTTTCAGACAAAATCAGGTAGGATTTTAGAATCATTTTTCCGCTCGATTAGTGATATCAAACTCGTGGAATTGGAGTATTCAATGTAATATAGGGATATGGCCTCTTGGTCTAGTGGCGGAAAATGAAAGGTTTGACCTACCCAATAACTGTGGATATCAACTAATATTTAAAGTAAATTATAAGTTCACGATGTCCATACGAACTAAATCCACCACGTTTATCTGACATTCATTAGCAATATAACCCTTCATTTTATACAATTATTTTCTTCTAATTCATAACTAATCAATCATAATACCATTATGAAGTTGTTATATTAACCATCAATGGATTCAAATATGTGTCATTTAAGCTTTTTTCTGTAGCAAACATTGAACATATAGTATGGTTTAGTTCACCTTGTTTGAATACCTATGCTTGATCATTAACAATCAAATTTAGGCTTTCGTGATCCTAGTAGGTATATATCCAAATAATATAGTGTCTAGTGGCTAACTAATAATTCAAGCTTATCAAGATAATGCTGAAAATATTATTCTATAAGTTGGTTTAGAATTTGTAGACAAATATTGATGCTAACTTAGTGGGTACACTCTAAATTCAAGACTATGATGTAATATATATGTAGATAGAGCTTACTCAATGAAAATGACAACCAAACAAGTATATCATACTAAACAAATAAACAAAAGTGCCCCTTTTTTGAAGAGCCGTATCTATGATGATATGACCTTAATTGAGAAGATAATTATGATAACATTTTTTAAGGTAATACTATTAATCATAATTTGTTAGATATTAATATAAATTATATAATAGACCCTTGGCTTATTGGGGTTATCCTATAAGCATTTCTTCAACAAAGTATATATGGGAGTGGAAGTGTGGAACCCATGTCCTTATAACCCATTGAAGTGACCTGAAGAATAATACTATACAATTTAAGCTTACAATATATTGAAAATATACAAGTACAAGTATGATTTATTGATAAAGTCTAAGTATGGTTTCCCTTTCAAAGGTTCAAAATTTTAATTACTATACTAGTACTTCATGGATTACTTTCTCTTACTTTATAAATTACTATAATCCTTGTCACTTTATCCTAAAAAAGGAATGATAGATTACTACTAAATATTAACAAAATTTGCCAATAGTGCACTATAAAGGCCTAGAAAGGCAAGTGGAAGAACAAAAGGAAAGAGAGGGAAAATCACTAATTTTATTACAACTACGACTAATTCTCATTAAAATCAACGCCACCCACTCTTACAGATCTGCCCTATAAATTCACCCCTTTTACCTAAGAATTATCACTGCCACCACCACCATACTTTTGTCTTTACATTGCAATTAATCTTCACAACCATCAAAATCAATATATTATTATTATCTTTGGATGAATTACCACAATGCAATATCTATCTCCATATACCATTGTAAATCCAAATGTACTACACTAATAGTAGACAGTTAAAACCCACTTCTTAACTCGCTATCAGAATTTTATGTTGTCTAAAATTTAAAATTTAAAATGAAAGACATATTTTGTTTACAAGTTAGCCAAAATGAATGTCAAAGACAAATTGATTGTTTAATTTGAGCAAAAAGGAGGAATTACCGTGCGAAAATGAAACATAGAGTTGGGTTCGTTTTGTTTAGGGACAAAGATAAGAAGGGACGACGTCATCACATAACTAGAGGTATATTCATATTTATACGTACTCTTTGTTAAGTGAAGAGTAGTATAAGTGAGGTTAAGAATGTCATTATACATTTATACTTCTTTGTTAATGGAGAATCCTTAAATTGAATGACCTCAATCTTTCCCTTATGTTCGTAATACTATTATTCACTTTGTCCTTGAAATATATGTAACTAGTCTTATATGCACGCGATGCGTGCAACGGCTAAAAATTTAATTAGTAATTAATAAAGCATTTAAGATTTTTTTTTCCTTTTTTTATTTTCGGTGTCCAACCCCACCTCTTCCCTTATATAATAGAGATAATAATTTCTCTAATCATAAATCATAACCATACAAGAAAACTGGCAAAACTTTTTCCTAACGATTCAAACAATAAATGAGCTCCTTAATCTTGAATTTAGGGAATATAAAAAAAAAGGGTAAGTGTTATATGTAACCTTTATGACTATGTATAAGCATTTAATACTTTTCTAAACTTATAAAAACAAAAAATAACTAACGCTCGATTAATGCGTCATTTGACAATAAACTAGGATTTAGGCCCCGACGATGCTCGGGATTTTTGTGTACTAAATTTAATAATAGTTAAAATAATTGATGTCATGTAGCATGAAAAATTATATATATTAAAAAGTCTTCTCATTTACAATATGCATTTTATAAATTTACAATTTAACTCTTGGCTTCTATCTAAACATCATTATTGATTTTGATAAAAGAAGCACTAATAACATGTTGGAGTAGTGGTTAGAACTCTTTATTGAATGCTCAAGGTCACGGGTTCGAATCTTCATGTTGATATTTTTTAGGAAAAATTGTCAAGAATAAGTCAACCTTTTTGTGGTCTTCTTTTAATAAGTTAAACTTTGAATAATCCTGTAATAAGTTAACTTTGATATTACTTAAACTTTTAACAAGTCAAATGACTTATAAATGATTCAACTGGTGATATGTGAGGCTTTTCTTAAATTTTAATTTATTATTTTTGTGTTCCTTCTCTTCTTCTACTTTCCATCCCCAACCATTTTTGTGCTCTTAAATCGGTTTTAACTTGTTAAAAGCAAATACCCTTAAAAGGTTAACTTATTGGAGGATTATTCAAAGTTATTAAAAGAAGACCGCGAAAAGGTTGACTTATTCCCGACAATTTTTTCTATTTTTTATTGTATAAGAATGAAATGGATATAGTGTCATTCAAAAAGGGATGGTGACACGTGGCAGATTGCATTATTTGTTTACGTTTTTAAATATATATATAGATTCCCAAAAATACATAGGAACATAGCCCTAAGGGCTTTGAATAACAAAACCAAAAAAATACACGATAATCATTTTGAATATGTGGGTGTAGTGTCATTTTTAGTACAATAATGCAAGTTTACTTGTTAGCATTTTAAAAATATCCTAGCAACCTAATAACAGTTAGCTTAACATGAATTCATAAGATTATTAGCTCGGCATAAGCAAATCGTTGTTAGAAACTTCGTGATATATTAAGTTAAACGAGCTAGATGGATTGACACACTTACATGTTTAATAAAAGTGAAACTATTGGGTCAGACCGTCTGACCCAATATGTTTCGTCGGACGAAGCCGCGAAAACGGCTCCGCTGCTCCTTCTTCTTCATCTTCTTCCTCCGTCGCCGCTGCTCCTACGCCGCCTTCATAACACCTAACGCCAATGGTGGAGTGCTAGAATCTCTTGGATACAAAGATGGGTACAGAGTCGACAAATGCTCGTCGACGGCGGAGCTCACGCAGCTACACACCCAACGAACGTACCAGATACCACTGCTCATTGACACAAGTAGCAAGCAAGTATTCAACAGCCATTACACTTAATAAAAATGGAGTCATGTGCTAGAGCTGCGTCACAAATGTCATCTTTGTGCCTTTATATTTTCTTTCTCAATCACATGAAATGCATGATTTACACTTTTTTTTGAGGTTTTGTTTTTGATTTCGTTCTTGAGATTATAGCTTAAGTGTCATTCAGTTGGTCACTTTATATCATTCAGTTGGTTTACTTCATTCTTTCAGTTGGTGACAATATTATTCAGTTAGTGACAATATTATTTCAGTTAGTGACAATATTATTTCAGCTAATGAATTTCAGTTAATGACAATATTATTTCAGTTAGTGACAATGTTATTTTCAGCTACTGAATTTCAAGTATTAACTTCATTCTTTCAGTTAGTTCCTTTTTTCTTTCAGTTGCTTCTTTTATTCTTTCAGTTGGTAACAATCAAATTAAAATACAACCAATTTAATGAATAGAAGGTCCAACTGAATGAAGAGAAGGTTCAGCTGAAAGAATAGAAAGGTCCAACTGAAAAAATAGAACGACCAACTGAAAGAATATAAGGTCTAACTGAACATATTCACTGAACAACTAAAATCAAAATACATCCAACTGAAAAAAAATTGGAACCAACTGAAGTCCGTCTGACCATAACTTATTGTCAGACGCGTCTGACACAATACCTTCTCTTAATAAAACGGGTTAAGCTAATTAATATCAAGTCTTTTAATTTGTTAAGTTAGATGGATTAGATTACATATATAAATTTTCGGCATATTTTGTAATTTGTATACGACACAAAAAAGAAGTTCACAGAAACCATCTTTTTGACAACTCTAAAAACGAGCCATTAATATCCATGAACACGGGAATATGGAAAGTCAACTAATACAACTAGTAGAAAAATCAAGATTCTTTTCTAATCAAGTGAAAGTCTAGCATAGAGATTATAGATGATCTCACGGATATTGTGTGAAGAGATATGATTAGTAAACTAAGCGATGGAATTTCTGATCAAACCCTTACGTAGGATTCAAAGCTAAAATTTGATCTAGAAGCACTTTTTCTAACTTGTGTCATATTGATATTGTAGACTGTTGACATTATCACCTAAAAACCATTTACTCGTAATTGATTGGCAAAATCCCAGCAGGTCATATGGAGCCCCCAACTTTATCAACTTTTATCCTACAATTGAGTGTAGGATGTTCGTCCTATCACGAAGTCTATTTTTTTCTCTCATTGCTAATCCGAGAAACTCGTAATGAACAAGTGTACATTGTAGACAAGTTTCAAATAAGTAAAAATGACACTTGAATATAGGATATTCATGCTTCTAGGATGTAGGATATATAAACTCTACAGCTATCATCACTACTCTAGCTAGTACTCTATATATAAGATCGAGCACTATATTCAAAGTTGTTATCTTTTTATGGAGAATCTAGAAGTCTGAGACGCTCATATCCTTCAATAAACATATGCTTTGTTTCGGAAAAAACTCAGTGGGTAGATGACTCACTACTAATAGACAAGAGAAATAGCATTTTCCAATTCAATTGTAAAATTTAATTTTTCAATTGCATTAGTAGTGAGTCATTTATACAGGATCAATTAACCAATGTCCCTTTTGTCTGGTACGAGTAGATAGTTGTTTACTAATACCTAGTTACATTAATTAATTTAACTAACTGATTATATTTAGAGTATGTATTTGGTAAATTAATTGATGTTAGTGACTATTTACTCTATTGACCTAGAAATCTAACATGTTAGGGTTGACTTACAATTAGGAGGCTTTTAAAAACTAGCGTATTCTATTTGCTCCATTAGTCAATGTAATAAATTAGCTTTTTCCAAATTTCAATCGGCTAAAAGTTAATAATAAAAAAGCCAACAATCAAATAAGACCCTAATGTACTTCAGCTGGTACTTGCATCGCATGTTGCATTATTCATGCTTCTAAATCTAGAATGAAATCTTATAATTTAGAAAAGTAAAAGTCATTATTGAGATTATGCAATATTCTTTTTGAAGTAATTTAGATTCGAAAAGTGGATACAAAATTAGGGGTGACTGTGGCATTCTCATATTTTTGGATCATTGAAGCATGCATTGTTTTAATTGCTTAGAACGAAGTTAGAACTTAGAAGATAACTTCCTCCATCCATTAAATTCTTTCACTTTGAATTTTAACTTTTGTTGTGCTTTAAAGCCTTTGCTCGTTCAGTACTTCTAATTCAGCCAACTAAATCTTCGCATTTTCTTACGACTTTGGATCATAAGGCCCCTTTGAGGTAACTTTTCCATTGTGATTCGTGACTTTTCCATAATAGACTTGGGTATAATATATCGTAAATAGGACCGTGAATATGTTTGATTTGTAGAATAATAGTCGATAATATGGTATAAATGAGAACAGAGACAATAAAAAATAAAAGAAAAGTGTTGAATTGTGTAAAACTCCTTAATTGGAGTGGTATCTCATTGATCAATATATATAGGGTTACAAGATTAATCAAGATATGCTATAAGATAAACATCTATCTAAAAGATAGATTTACACAAAAATATATCCTAAATAAGCTGAGAAAATATTCCATATATCTTCTCGCTATCACACCCCCGCAGTCATAGCTGGAGGAGGCCGGACGCTAAGACTGGATCTGAAATCCAAGAAGAGTTGTCGTGGCAAACCCTTGGTGAAAATGTCGGCAAACTGATACCTCGAAGGAACATGTAGGACACGAACCTGACCCAAAGCCACCTTCTCACGAACAAAGTGAATGTCCAACTCTACATGTTTGGTACGTTGGTGCTGAACGGGGTTATGAGAGAGGTATATGGCACTGACATTATCACAATACACAAGTGTAGCCTGGCTCAAAGGGCAATGTAACTCAAGTAATAAGTTACGGAGCCAACAAGACTCAGCAACGACATTAGCAACGCATCTGTACTCGGCTTCGGCACTTGATCTGGATAAGGTAGGCTGACGTTTAGAGGACCAGGAGATGAGGTTATCCCCGAGAAAACAGCAATAGCCCGATGTGGATCGTCGGGTATCGGGGCAACCTCCCCAGTCAGCATCTGTATAGGTGATCAAGCGCATCGAACGAGAAGGATATAAATGTAACCCATGATCAATGGTTCCCTGAATGTAGCGCAGAATACGCTTCAAAGCATTATAGTGAGGCTCTCGTGGGTCATGCATGAAGAGACAGACCTGCTGAACGGCATAGGCTATATCAGGACGAGTGAATGTTAGGTACTGAAGAGCCCCTGCCAAACTGCGATATAAAGTGGGATCAAGCACAGGGGAGCCAACAGCTGCAGTGAGCTTGGATTTGGTGTCGACAGGAGTGGCAGCTGGTTTGCAATTGCTCATGCCAGCGCGATCAAGGATCTCATGAGCATACTTTTGCTGAGACAAGAGCATGTAGGACGGAGTCCGAGTAACTGCGACACCCAAAAAATAACTCAGAGGACCCAAATCAGTCATAGGGAACTCAGTCTTGAGCTGAGAAATGAGTCGTGTCCGAAGAGCTGTAGAGGAAGTGGTGAGGATAATATCATCGACATACAAAAGTAGATATGCCGTGTCAGACCCATGTCGAAAAGTGAACAATGACGAGTCACTGAGAGTGATAACAAAACCCATACGTAGCAGAAAGCTGACGAACCGCTGATACCAAGCCCGTGGTGCCAGCTTAAGACCATAGAGAGCCTTACGGAGTCGGCAAACATGAGTGGGTGCTCGTCGATCAACAAATCCAGGTGGCTGATGCATATATACTGTTTTTGCAACTCACCATGTAGAAAGGCATTTTTAACATCGAGCTGATGAATTTCCCAATTGCGAGCCATGGCTAGACTGAGAACAGTACGAATGGTCTGTTGCTTAACAACAGGACTGAAAGTCTTATTACAATCGATACCAACCTCCTGAGACCTGCCATCACAAACAAGTCGAGCTTTGTGCCTTTCAAGATCACCATTAGATTTTAGTTTATGACGAAAAAGCCACATGCAATTAACAATATTCACCCCCGTAGGTCTAGGTACCAATTCCCAAGTCCCCGTATTAATGAGAGCACTAAATTCATCAAGCATAGCCGCATTCCAATTAGGGTCATTTAAGGCCTGTTTATGGTTTTTGGGCAATGGAGATTTGTGTGGTGCTGGGCTCACATGGTGGACAGCGAGGCTGACCGGCTTTTTAGGCTTAAAAATGCCGTTTTGGCTTCGTGTGATAGCTGGGGAGGGGCGGGCCTGGTAGGCCTAATGGGGCGGACCCCGCGCATAGGGGGTGGGGTGTAAATGGCGCTGGGCCAGCTGGAAAGGGGAATTGGGGTGTGATGGGCCATGCTGGGACGTGGGCCAGAGGAAGAGGGTAGGGGGGTTGGCAGATTCGTATTAGGGGTCTGAGGAGGTGGACCAGAGGGGGTATTAGGAGGGGTGGTCCACAAAGGTAGGCCTGGATCAGCTGAGGGTTGATTAGTGGGCTGGGTTTGAAGGAGTGGCAACAAGTGGGTATTAATAGGATTCGGTTCGTCAGACCCAAGAAAGTGATAATCAGCTAAAGTGTATTTTGTCTGGGTCATGAAGGGGAACGTGTGTTCATCAAAAGTAACATGACGCGACAAAATAATTTTATTTGTGGATAAATCAAGACACTTATACCCACGGTGATTGGCCGGGTAACCTAAGAAGACACAAGGAGTTGAACGAGGAGCTAGTTTATGAGGAGTAGTAGCGGTCAAATTCGGAAAACAAAGACAACCAAAGACACGTAGATGATCATATGATGGAGTTCGACCAAATAGAGTTTGAGCCGGGGAGATGTGATGGAGAATGGCGGATGGAAGGATGTTGTGGAGGTAGGTAACTGTTTCTAGAGCGTCAACCCAAAAGGATAAAGGAACGTAGGAATGGAGCAAAATAGTGCGCATGGCATTATTGAGAGTACGGAGCATTCGTTAGGCCTTACCATTTTGGGGAGACGTGTGAGGACATGAGAAACGGAAAACCATACCTTGGCTGACACAAAATAGCTTGAAAGGGTCATTATCGAATTCCCGACCATGGTCACTTTGGAAAGATTTAATTGGCCTTTCAAACTGGGTCTCAACATATTTACGAAAATCAATAAAAGTTTGATATGCCTGGGAAAAATATATCCTAAATAAGCTGAGAAAATATTCCATATATCTTCTCGCTATCAAAAAGATATAAAGATTTACGTGGTTCGTTGAATGTGATCTAGTCCACTAATAGTTTTTATAATTTTCAATGGAAAAACTAAGAGGATTACAAACAAGGAGTTTTTCAAAGTAATTAATTGTATAAGTAATTGAGAGCTTAATGGTTCATTTTATTGTAAAGAAAACTTCCAATAGCCGTTTGATCCATCACATACAATGGTAAGAAAGTAGAAAAGATAGGAAACAAATGGAGCTAATACGATAATAACAAATCTCGAAATTACAAATTAACCTGCCAGCGTCAAATCACGGCCTGTTTGGGCCAGATTGGCAGAAAATTTCTTTCCTCCCTTTTCTTCATTGCTCGCTAAGCCTCTTCGGCGAAGTGGATTTCAAGGCATAATCTAAAATAATATATGGATTTTTCAAGTTGCTTACGTACCAATGAAAAGAATGTATCCGCTCCATAAGATCAAGCCAGCATAGTTTAATCAAACAAACTTCCTCGTTAGTTTATACTTCTTGAACAACATATGGATCCCATATTGAAGTGAATCTGCTCTCTGATGGAGTATATAACTATTTTAAGCTTTCAACCACCGATTTGACTTTTGATTAAGTCAGTTCCTTGACATGGTATCAAGAGTTAGTGTGACCGGGTCATAAGTTCAAATCTCATTAAACCCTCCTTTTTGTATAAAAATAAAAAGGTTTGTATGACATCCATATTTGAAGCTTAATGGGTTCTTCTATTTAAACAAACTATTGATTCTTCTTCTTCTCCTTTCTACAATAGAAAATATATTTTAATGTATATTTTTATACGTCGGAAGTCGGTAAAAGTATTATTTAGTTACCACCAACTTTAAGGATACTGATTTACGCACTCTATAAAGCTATTTAAGCACTCTTAATCTTATTTTACTCATCCATTGTAAAAGTAGAATATATTTTTTTTTGGTGCAATAAAAATAGAGTAAGTGAAATGATCAAATAACTTAGGAGTACTTAAATTTACATCCTAAACTTAACCTATGCTCTTGTGTTGCCAAATATGCAAATTACTCAATTAGCCACTACAAATTGTACAACAATCGAAAGCAATTTAGAGGGTCCCGCAACAATACACATTTCATTAGATTCCCACAGATGGCAAACTACAAATGCAAGGTGCAACTATGAAGGGACCACGACGTGTCTTTTCTCCAGCGTGCTGCTTGATTCAATTTCAATACAATGGGCGGGTTAATTTAAATTTTCCAGCATCCAAACGTGCCCCACCCGGCCCCAAAGTTAACTCAATGCTTTAGCCAGCCAGGACAGATGGGCTGATGCCCTGATAGACTAGTCGGGCAGATAGGGCAGGATCAATTAAGCTTTCAAAGTGGTGCCCGAAAGTGAAAAACTGGGGGCCTTGTTTGGCTTTAGCTTGCCACCAAATGGTGTAGGAAAAGTTATAGAGAAAAGGACCGTTTGGGAAAAGAGGACAAATTGGGGTGATCCAATTGGGAATTTCACTGTTTATGTAGTTGTATGGATAGAGTAGTAAGGTAAGGTTGTCCCTCATTGATGGGTGTTTGTTTGTGTGGCTATGTCAAATTTTTGGTTTATGACGTTGGTGAGAGCCTAGAGGGGACCTAGGATTCAAGATAAGATGTCTTTATTGTGTGATCTTCACGGATCCCCATGAATTTACTTGATTTGTTCACAACTTATCCCTTCCATCCATTTCAAAACTTAAAGCATATATGATGAGAGAGTTTGATAATTGGCTGTTGATTGTTGAATGTTGACGTTATATATTGGTTGGTTTGATCGAGTGTATAATTATTAGTTGTTAAAAGAATGTTTGGTAAAAAGGGGTTGTTATTACTGCATGTTTAATACAAAATAAAGGCAAATACCGAAATCCAATCAAAGAAGTTGGTAAAAACAGCTTCTAACTTTTCGCTAAAAAGATGGATTTTCAGCCCTCACAAAAGTCAGTTACCAAACGTTTTTTTGGCTGTTTGACCACTAACAAAAGCCGGAAGCCAGAAACTAATGAAAAAGCCACTCGAAAGACATTTGTCAAACACCCTCGATATGTGTATAACAATTGGTTGGTGGCCTAGCCAGTGGCAATTTAACTGTCTATTCTTGTTGACTTTTTTCTATAACTTTGCAAAGTTGACAGAGCAAAGTCGATGAATGAATTAGCGATTGACTTGTAATTGTCTCACCTAGTTACAATAAAGTTAAGAGAAAATTTCAAAGACAAATATTTAACAGAGCAAAGTCGATGAATGAATTAGCAATTTTATTGTGCTGAAATGTTTTGTATATGCCAATGTGAACAATATAGAGGACAATAGTTTCGACTGTAGCTTATTGTGAGTAATATTTTGTTTAGGAACGATATGTTGCAAAAGTTATAGAAATGGTTATATAGGAAAGAATGAATAAAACGAGCACCCTAGTCAACTGGTGTCAAGAAAACTAGTAACTTAGTTACAAGAGTGAACAATTGATTCCGGACTGAATGAAATTGTGTAGCCCTACTCTCTTCAGCTTTAAAAATAGTTGTTCTAGCTCATACTTTTTTATTTTTGGATTTCAAGTGATAAAGACAAAACCCAAGCCCGTCATTGATAATTTTTAAGGAGAATCCAATTTAATAACTCATGTAATATGGTTGGTATATATTGCAACAAAAAAATAAGGTTGGTATATAAAGCAAAATCAATATCCCGATAGAATTAACTAGTGAATAATTGTAAAGCAATTAAGTGGAGGTTGAATAAGGTTTCTCGATAAATCCGGTTAGATGTAGCGGTTTCCATGAGCATAAAGCAGTTGAAATACGAGGAAGTTCAAGGCTCATATAATTGTTCAATATGCCTACAAAATGATACATTGTTGAGAACAACAAAAAACAATAACGCACAACCATTCTTTCACCAATGCATCCTCGGTTTAGACTCTTTAGCATATTATTAGCTTTAGTGTTAGCGCGCATTACTCAATCCTTGATGGTTTTTGTTTCATTGGTCAAGATATGGAGGTAACACTCTTCATTATCTTTTTTAACTAAATGTTGTTCTCTCTTTCCTAAACAATAGATGATCGATTTCACTTTTTCAAAATCAAAACTCATTAACTTTAACAGATCTTTTAGTAACGTATAAGGAAAACATATCATGTGATATTTTTCTAAAATTGCATATAAGTAAATCAAGAATTGAGTATCAAACTATGTGAATTGTATCAAAATACAAATTGCAGCAACTATGTCAAATCCTTTTTTTAGGAAGGTTTTCATCCCATATTTTTTAAATTATTGCTCAATATATATTAATTCAACTACCCTAACTATGTAATAGTATCATTTTATTGAAGAACTAAAATGATTAAGAATGGCCTTTGTAACTTATTTAACTTGTCTAAAATAATTGGTTATTCACACAAGCCAAACCAATTAAGTCTCTTTTTTATTTGACTTAATTTAATCAGAACATATATAACTTATTAAAACATATTTTATCAAGTGTTAAAGCTCATTAAAACTTCTTTTTAACCTATCACAACTTATTTAATTTGTTTTAATTTATCATTTTTTTGAAATAAGTTAATACAGGTTGAGGAGAACAAAGCCTAAATATGATTTTAGTAAAAATCTTGGTTTGACATATCTCTAAAAACGGTGGTATCCCTGTCCGGTCTTATCACTATAACCCGAGGATTAAGAGTCAAAATTTAAAATTCTGGCATTTATTAAGTATAAGTACACTCAATCTACACATCATAATATTTTTTACGCTAATTACATTGCATAATTGATCAGATAAACATAGACATAGGCACATAGCATAGCTTAATCGAAAAAAAATCATTATAATCTTTGCGGGGGAAAGGAGGATGAATAAAAGTCAAATTTCGCTGAAAAAAACTACCGCCAATGTTTTAAAAAGGGCATCATAGTTACGACACGTCAATTTCATCTCACAAAAATCAACATCCAAGTTTCACCCAAAATCTGTTACAAATTGCATCTTCGACTGTACTAAACAATCCACTCACATTAAAAAAATACCCAAAAAGACAAATAATAAATAAAAAAGAATCCCAAAAAATCAGGACCCTAAATATCAATTGATTCCTTCCGAATCATATACGTGGCTTCCATCTAAACTACCTAACTCCCACCTTCTTCTTTACTCCACTCGCGTTTCATCCCACTCTCTTAAATCAACGGCTCATTATCCCACACGCGCTCAATTGCGCGTCAGCTAGAGCACAAAACTAAACCCTAATTCTTTTCTGGTTTCCTCAACCAACGGCCGGATTTTTATTTTAATTAAAAAATAACTTTATGAATTTACAAATCTACCCTTGAATATCATCGTAATTACACCTCGCCCATCTTCTTCAACCTTCTATTAATACCCTCTCTGAGTCGCCTCTAGGTTTGGAGAACTGAAATCCCAACCCCCCTTTTTTAGAAAAAAAAAAAAAAAGAAAAAGAAAAAAATCTCTCTCTCTTCCTTGTAGAGCAAGCAACAATGGCGGCGTCAACATCACGCCATAACCGCTCACACTCACCATCATCATCATCAGGTAGATTCTGCGCTTCATCAATTTCATCATCCTCTTCATTCACATCATCATCTCCAACTTTCTCATCTCAATCTTCATCACTTTTCCACCGATCTTCATCTCCAACAAGAATCACAATCTACGGAAAATCATCACCACAAACATCCTCATCATCCTCAGTTCGATTCTCATTCTCAATCGATAATCGTCCTACATCGCCAAACAGATCATTCTCCGCCGTCAATCGGAATCGAAATCCGTTTCCGGCTGGTAAAAAAAAGACATGTATGTGTTCTCCAACTACGCATCCTGGATCTTTCCGGTGTAATTACCACAAGAATCTTGAGTTGAAGAAGCAGAATCATAACAGTTCTGGATCGTATCAGCCGAATCGGTTGAATATGAGGAGATCTGCGATGACGAACTCGTTAGTGAGAATTGGTAGTGTTGAAGGCGGTGAATGGGTGAAGCGTGCTCTCGCTACGCTGATTCGCCCTTGCGCGCACCAGCAGAGACGGAGAGCCGATTTTCAACCTCGTCCGAGTCGACTCAGTATCATGTCTAAGTCTGATGCGGATGCTTGACGCTAAAAAGTTTTATTTTGTTGATTTTAACGATGTACAGGAGCGGCGGATCGACCGAGTTGGCTCACAGAGTTGAAGATTTTCCGAGTTGACTCACTGAGTCATATACCGAGTTGACTTGCCGAGTTTTTGTCCCTTTTTTTTCTTTGTTGTGTATATAGAATGGAATTTTCAAGATCTGAATGCAGTTGTTATTATAAACTTTCGAGATCGATCTCGTTAAGTAATACTAGTAGCTGTTTTTTTTTTTTTGGATGAATGGCTAAATTTTACGTTTTTAATTAAATCTCTTCTCTTTTTATTATGATAAATTGAGAATATAGTTAATTATTTTAAAGCGCTGTTTTCTATTTTTTGCTAGTTTTGAATTTATTCCGTACATTGAACAAAATTTCCCTTACCGATTATTACGTTTTCAATTTGGATTGATTATTTTTTGTTTGAAATTGACCTTAGTTTTATGAATTTATGTGTGTGATGATTAGGAGTTATGTGTTTGTTTTTATTATTGTTTTTGTGTGTTTATTGTGTGATATGTATATTGTATAGTATGTTTTTCTTTGTTGATGTAATCTGATATTTGTTTCTTTTTTCTCCACAGGTTGAGTATGCGTTTGAAGATGGAGAATTTGAGTTCCAGAAATTGAACAATCGAACTGGACTTTGAACATTAGGGACAAGACTTTGAGATTAATTAAGGACATAAATTAAATTTAACAAAAATACTCTTTAACTTCTTTCACCTGACTTGAATTAGTTAGATATGATCGGAGGGCTCTGTTTTTCTGGACATGACAAAATTATAATGTAATTTATGAGACAAAAAAGAGGGGTTGAATTGAATTGTGTTTTAATTAATTTGGTTCAAAAAAAACAAGGCTTGCACAGAATTGACATCTATTGAACTAAAATAAACTGAAATTAATTAAATAATGCGATTTAAAAGAACTGGGCCTTAATCAAGTACAATTTAACCAAGTTTATTGTTGAAGGTAAAGTGAATATGAGAAGTGATTTAGACACTTTACAAAGTTGATCCGTTTCAAATTATGCAATAATTTACTTTTTACGCTGGTCGAGACATAACTATAACGGTTAATATCCACTATAATATATAAGTAAAAATTATAAAAAGTTGATATTACGAAAACATTTAACGAAACGAATCTAACAAGATCCCACTTGACTATGTTTTTTATTATGTGTAAAGCTCAAATTTTAGTCGAAATACATACTGTGAATAGTGCAAAATATTGACTGTTGTATTTAATTTGGAACGGAAGAAGTATATTTTTCTTTTCTTATAAAATATCTTACAAAAAAGTGACTAAATCACTGTTTATGATTGTAGACACGCCTTTAGTTCCGTAAAGAAAATTTAGAGTGCCTAAATCTTTGTCCTTCACTTGATAGAAGAATGATTAGTACTGAAGCAAAATTAGGGTTAATGATTAAAATATATATGGATAAGCAAAATTAGGGTTAATTTGAGGTAACCATGGAAAATTTTGATGCTTCTTCGTTGGATATGTCGTCTTTCAAAAGAACTCATCTATTATGTGGTAACTCTAATTGGCATACGATTTCGCGCCACATAATCTTGTGTAATGTTATACAACTGTACAAGTGATTAGCTAATTTTATAAAGGATTATGTCATGTTAAGATTTGAATCTAGAGCCTTTTGATTAGTTTAATATCCCTTTAGCGAACCACATATGTATTGTATAATTAGATTATTAGCTTAAAAGAGAAGAATACAAAAGTGTCAAAATCACACATCTTGATAAATCTCAATATTTTAATCTTGAAATTTCCTTTTCATTTTTCTTTTGAGGTTAACTCGTTTTTAAGGATTGAGCCTGATTTCCATTTGGCATTTGATGTACAATTTTTCATTTTTCATTTTTTTTAGAAAGAGCACCAACAATCCTGGTGGTAATGCGATGGCTAATTGTTCAAACCAAATATAATACTACTCCCTTCATCTCATAATTATCTTTTCATTTCTTAAATATATGTGAGGTATAAAATAATGAAATGGAAAGAACATTGTGGGACGGTGGAAGTACTGTATACTCTTTAATTTAAAAGAAGAATGGCCAACTATTCGATTTAATGTGAAATTCAATTGCAACTCATTTATGAACGAACCAAGGTATAATCGTACATTAATCATATAAAACATGATAAAACTATATTAAGGCCTCAGGGGTATTTATAGAAGAAATACAGTTACAACCTCCAAGAAAACAAAAGGCATTACTCTTTAATTTAACTTGGACTAGAATAATTAGGTTTGATAGTCCACATGGTGAGTGCAACTCCCCATGTTTGATGGGGAGCAGACAATGGAAAAAAGGAGTTGAGTAATTCAGAAATTAGCACTATTAGGCTTGGTTCTAGCAGCTATCACCAACCTAACGTAAACTAACTAGCTACTGCACTACTACTACATCCTTTATACTCGTAGAGATTGTTAGCTAATAACAGCTGTCCTCTGGCAGATTTACTAATTCTATTTGTTACTCATAGAAATTACTCGTACTTTTTAAACTTGAAATGAGAAATAATCTATAAGATGGAACCTCTTTCAATTTAATCCGATCTATCTATATAAGCATATTGAAGACGCTTAAAAGATGGAGAGATAATCCATATTTTAAAAGTGTAACTAGTATCGACTTAGACGTGGCAACAAGACTCTTAGAATATCGTGTGACGGATCTCTTACAATCTCTTTCGAGCATCAAACATGGTGTTCTTGAGATAGAATTGTTGATTGAGTTTCTTCTTACATTCCTCCAATGTGTCTATCATGATCTTCTCTGCTTCAATGTCGAAGTGCTTGGTGCGCCAACATAGTTTTGCATCGCCCGACAAACGCATGAGTACATGACAACATCACCTAACTTTTGGTCGTCTTTCAGCTTGGGGATTCAATAATACTACTCCATGCCGAATAGGAATTTATTAGTTTTTTTGCCTCTCTTGTGCCTCTATAGTAATGGGGGTTTGGGAGACTTGATCCTTGATGCCCCAATACCACTGGGACTTCTACCTATAGTGCGTTTCAGGGTGGTCTCGTACTTCTCTAATGCTTCCTCTACTTGCACCTAAGCACAATTCAGTTGCTCGAGGAGCTAGTCTTTTCCCTTCAACAAATCATCGAATGTTGACTCTATTTAGTTTATTTACATTGCTTTTCCGAGAACAATGTCTTTGACTCATTTCCACTCATCGCAACCTTCTAGCTCTGCCAATATCTCTACAACCACATTTGTCTTGAGTCACTCGATGCCTTGATTGATCTAACTCTTATACTAACTGTCACGACCCGAGTGTTTTGACATTGAATCGTGCGACATGTCCTTGCCTTATTTCGGCTAGTCCGCTAGCCTTTATGCGAAAATGGAACTCTAGAATGAAGCTCGTAGAAGTATGAGGAGTTGATATTTGAATCTGCAGGTTTGCCTATTGGCCAGAGAGGGCGAGAAGAGGGTTGATCGAGGCACTTGTGTACACAAGCGGACACGAGCAAGGTCGATGAAAAAATGCACCTATTTTTACGCGACACAAATAACTCTATGTTAGCAACATCCAATAATTTATTTTACTAATTATTGTTATTATTAGTGCTAAATATTATTTTTCTAATTATATATGTATTGATTATTATCACTATTATATCATTATATTATAGTTATTATTATTGTTGCTGATTATTATAATATTGTAATTTATATTATTATAATATTGATATTTAATATTATTAGACATTATCGTCATTATTAAAATCAGCATCAAGTATTCTCTTCGTTTCTTTTTGTTTGTCCCATTTACTGTAACTTCAAATGCCAAGGAAAATGATGTCATAAGCATGTGGGTGAGGACAACAATCAAGGATTCCACTTATTTTATAGTAAATGTGGTGATTAAAGTAGGCAAAAGGAATTATAAGGTACATCTATGACTAAAAACTGATAAAGTAGGGGTACATGAATAATATAATTTTCCCATATAGGGTAGACGAAAAGGTAGGACAAACAAAAAGAAATGGACAAAAACTAAAAACATGACAACAAAAAGAAACGGACAAAACGGAAAGTAGGACAAACAAAAAGAAATGGACAAAACGGAAAGTAGGACAAAGAAAAAGAAACGGAGAGAGTATAAACTTAGGAAAATAGAAGTAAAGTCGGTTTGAGTTTTAACACTTATCAGCTATACCCTGTTTTAGAGAGGAGTGGGGGCGGCTGGGTAGGTGGGAAATTGATAGTGTAACACCCCAACCCCTACGGGACGATGGGAGTCACCAAATAAGCATCTCGGACCAATAACTGGCCCCACAAACCAACACAAGTTCTTTTTGTGCATTTTGTCCTCACTCATGCACACCCCGAGAAATTACCTAGGAGGTCACCTATCCCAAGACTACTCCCAACCGAGTACGCTTAACTGAGAAATATCTTAACAATATGAGCTCTCTGAAAAGAAGACGCACCTTGTTGGTATGGGTAGTACAACTAAATCCTTTTATAGCAATTATAGGGAGTATTACAGATAGGCCTTCGTTGAGCCTACCAAAGTAAAAGGCAAATTTATGAAAATCTACTATAAAGTTTACAATTTTTGAAAAAAGCATTAATTACTTTTTTTTTGAATTTAACTACTATAACTTTGCAAAATTTTGTGAAGCACCACCTTCTTACAAAAAATGTTAAGTTTTGCCTTTGGTGGTGAACTTAAGGGTTAAGAAAGTTATACTCCCTCCGTAACTGTTTAATGACAACAATTAGTTTTGCACGCATTTTAAAGAAGAGATTTAAGGATGGAAATGAAAAAATTAATCAATTGTTTTTCAAAATAGTGACCTCCAATCTCATTTTTGATGGTGTTAAAACCATTTTGATTAATTTGTTCATTTAAATCCTTAAACCGCTTCCTTAAAATGCGTACAAAATCAATTATTGCCATTATACCGTTACGGAGGGAGTAGTAGTAAATTCAAAAAAAAAGTAATTGATAATTTTTTCAAAAAGTGTAAAATTTGTAGTGGTTTATCACAAATGTTCCCCGTTAAAAGGTGTTGCTTCACAAAATTTTGTAAAGTTATAGTAGTTAAATTCAAAAAAAAAAAGTAATTAATATTTTTTTCAAAAATTGTAAACTTTATAGTAGATTTTCATAAATTTTCCAAAAAAAAAACCTAACTCGGTCTATGATGGCCAATCACACAAACATTCATGGGAATCCCAAATCAATTAACCAAAATTATCCTAATTCAAAACCCAATGTTCAAATTGAACGTTTATGAACTCATGAATGGCTTCAACCTTTTTCCAAGGAAGAACTACTCACAAATCATAGAAAGTTGTACGCTAAAGATATTAACAACTATAGTTATGAAACCAAACACTAGTCTAAGGTATACAAATAAACTAAGGAGAAAATAGATGAAAATAAGTAAACAAAGCAATAAAATATAAGATAGAGTAAGAAATTCTCATTTATATTGCAAGAATGCTCAAAATCTTCAAGTTTCTTTCTTAAAATGTTCAAATCTAAGCTCTATTTAAGTTTTTCTCACACTCTCTCTAAACTAATCTATGGAAGCTAACCGTCCTTTTCAATCCCTAACTAAGCTCCAAACTAACTAATGGAGACTAGCTCCCTTTCTTCCCGCTTGCAAAGTTGTAGGGTTACAAAAAACTCTTTCATTAAACGGGCCCAAAACACGCAAAATAGGAACTCCCATAAAGGACCTGTTCTGTTCAGCTTATTTTCAGTTCAGTTCAGCTCTAATAAGTTCAGTTCAGTTCAGTTCAGCTCTAGTAAGTTCAGTTCAGTTCAGTTCAATTCAGTTCAGCTCCAATAAGTTCAGCTCCAATAAGTTCAGTTCAGTTCAGTTCAGCTCTAATAAGTTCAGTTCAGTTCAGCTCCAACAAGTTTAGTTCAGTTCAGTTCAGCTCCAATAAGTTCAGTTCAGTTCAGCTCCATTCATTATTTAATCATTTTGTTTAATATATTATTATTGGTCTAATTTATTTTACTTATTATCATTGTTATTATTATTATTATTATTATTATTATTATTATTTATATATATTATTTTTGTTATTATATCTTTACTCATTATTACTACTATTATTATTATGGCTGAGCAAGGTTTGGGTTGGTGCGCGATTTAACCAAATTTCATATCAATACGAGTATTCTAATTTGCAATTGCTGTTTCATTTTACCGACTAAATATTAAATATTACATTATACAAATAAACTACAAAAAATTAGAAGATATGAAAAAATTACAAAGTTGCTAATAATACTGCAGTACTATTTATGATACAACATTGTCGTTACGTTGCATATTAAAGATACTTTGGCGGTTTGTGGTGGGATTTGGCGTATCTCTATCATAGACCAACCCACCACAAATCGTGGTTTGGTTAGAAGCACATATCAACCCATGTTTTAAGCTAATTATTATTATAATGGTAATATTAATTTACTTCTTACACATTATTGTTATTATATTATCATCATCAAGTATTAATACATTAATACTAATAATAGTAATTACTCATTATTAATTATTATTATTATCAATAGTTATTATTTATAAAATTAATTTATCATTATTATTATTATTATTTATTTATTTATAATATCATTTAATAACATTTAAAATAATAATATCATTATTCATTTGATTTTATTCTAAATTATAGTTTAACTATTAGTACTTAGAATTATTATTACTTATTATTGAATATTCATAATAATTATTATTTACTTATTATTTATATATTTGTTACAAGTTAATTCAACAATTCAGTTCAGTTCAGTTCAATTCAGCTCCAATAAGTTCAGTTCAGTTCAGTTCAGCTCTAATAAGTTCAGTTCAGTTCAGCTCTAATAAATTCAGTTCAGTTCAGTTCAGCTATAATGAGTTCAGTTCAGTTCAGCTCCAGTAAGTTCAGTTCAGTTCAGCTCCAATAAGTTCAGTTCAGTTCAGTTCAGCTAGAATTAGCCGAAGAGAACAAGCCCAAAGTCTGGAGCGCCCGCTCCATTCAAAAGCGGAGCGCCCGCTCCTACTCAGTAGACAAGTCAACTTCGAATGATCATATCTCTCTCGTATTTATAAAAAAAATCAAAATTACTTTTCTTTTTCGTGAGGGGAGAAAATTCAATTTTTTTAATGGAAAGTGGTAAATCCAACTTAGGACTGTATGTAAAAACCTAAGTAAAGAAATATAAATTACTTTCAAATATTAATTACACCAATTCACACGTAATTGTGACATAAATTTTAACTTAATACTATTTTAAACAATGTATTTGATGTTTATATGCAACCCTTATAACTATATATATCATCACCTTTCTTAAGAACATGTTTTACTTGTCAAAATAGAATTAACAGCTTTCTAATTCCATGAGAGGATTTGAACTTAACAACTCGAAGCCTAAGTACTCCTAGATTTTGAGGAAATTGTGTAATGGTGCATTTGCATCATTATGCTTCTTTCACCTGACAAAATTTCTACTTCCATGAGAGAATTTTAAAGCTTTCCTTCTTTTTTCTCAACTTTTAGGCATCTGCTTTAGATGTAGCTCATTGGGCGCATCAACTCTAAATTCCGCCTGATATCACGGACCACTAATATTCAATTTTGTGTTGGTCCCATCACCCATGCTTCTTTATTAATGCATGTGGATATGGTACTCAAACCCTACTAATAAAGTTAGCTCAAATCCTATTAATAAAGTTAACACTAAATTCTAGTTGAGGCACTTTTATTTGCTAGATTATAAATTTCCATGTCTTACATATAAAGAGGAGTGCCTAAATTCCTACCCATTAATCCAATTCTTAGTTTTTCCACATGAGTCATTTGCATCATGGCAGACATATACCAATACATTACTTCAAAACTTTATTTTGAACTAAAAATTTTAACGTTTTGGAACGAAATGATCGAGTCCGATACTTCAACACTTGTAATGAATCAACACTTTGAGGATGAGTATTAAGATAACCTAAAACTTAGCCATACCAATTAGCAAATAGTTTGAAAGTTGATAGCTTGTCTAATTACATTACCTTGTTTGATCTACTAGAATTTTATTAACAACTCTTCAGTTAAATACCTATATGAAGCATTTCAGATATTGAGTATGTAGGATGGTATTAGCAATTCCCATGGGTGTTGAGGATATGTTATATAAGTTGTTTTATAATGTTCGTTACGCTATGTGAAAAGAATTTATATGTATTAGAGTGACAATACAATTCCGATATTTCCTAGAGTATAAAATGATAACGCTTCATTTCTAAAAAATAAATATTCTTGACATATGCATCAATTGTATAGTTTGTTTTGTAAATGTACACATATATATTCTCTTATAGTATTTCAATTCTAAAAAAAAATCAAATGAGTATTTTCAAAACAGAATTATAATGCAGTTTGTGCTCTTCTTTCCATGCATAATTATTACAAACAAATAATGCCTAATGAGTATGTACCATACCATAAAACTACAGATTATCCTCATATAATCTTATTTACAAACTTACTTTATTTAGATTCAAATTCTCTAGGAGCGCCTTTACTTTCTCTATATAACGGTATGTTTGGATTTGAATATGACAGTTGAGAGACCAGCTAATAGACAGTCTTGAAAGACAGTGAAAGCCAAACTTCTTTTGCTGTTCATAACTTTTTTCAAGTCATAATAATCCCATACCACACAAAACACACAAACATCCAGTTGTAACTTTTGTTAGTAGGTGCACTTATTAGGCATCCACCGGTCATGTTGTCCACCTTATCACCTTCACTTATCCACTTGTTCCTCCTCGTCGCGGGTGCCGCCTTTTTAATATCTCCGGTCACTGCCACCGATCACATTGTTGGCGCCAATAAGGGATGGAACCCTGGAATCAACTACACTAATTGGTCTAACAACCAAACCTTCTATGTTGGTGATTACATATGTATGTCCTTTCTGTCTCCTTTATTCATAATATTCTGTACTATTCCTACTAGAAAGAAAAGATTGCTTGTCTTTGTTGTTCTTAAGATGTGGTTAGGGTAAAGCGCATTAATGCATTATGCATTTGCTCAATTAACCAAGTGCAAGTTAGTATAGTTTATTTCATCCATTTTAGGACATATGTGCTATCATATTTAGTTTGTCAGGTGAGTTTTTCATAAACAAACTCGTATATTTGTAAATTAGATAGGGATAAGGTTGTGTACATCTAGACTCTTAAGTCAGAAGATTGTTAAATATTGAGATCTATGCTAGTTTGATACTCCCTCCGTCCCCCAAAGGATTTCCCATTTCCTTTGGGCACAAAGTTTAAGGAGTGATGTTGATGTGAGACCTAGTTTTCATATTATAATGGAAAAGTAAGGTAGTGGGTATTTTTTAGAATTGTTTATTAAGAGAGAGTGTGTGGGGTCAAGTACTTTTTGTAAGAAAAATAATATTATAGTAGGTGGGTCATATCCAAATAAGAAAATGAGAAATGTAATTGGGACAAACATAAATGGAAAAATGGGAAATCCTTTGGGGGGACGGAGGGAGTAGTTTTTAAATAGGTCTTTTCACATTCCAATACTTTAGCACCAAATTTGGGTTTAAGGTCAACTTTTTTGACAAATAGTTCAAATCAGTTTAATATACTTCCTCCGTTTTTATTTAAATGTGATACTTTTAGATTCACGGACTCCTAGGCAATTTTTGGGAAGGAAAGAGATAGAGAGAAAAAAATAAGGGGACCCATGTGAGAGGAGAGAGATAGAGAGAGTTTATTGACTAAAAAAGAAAGTGTCACATTTAATTTAAAACTTCCTAAAATAGAAAGTGTCACATTTAAAAAAACGGAGGAAATACAATTATTTAGTAAATCGAGTTAGCAGCTTTACAGTTCATGTTAGAAGGTAGTATCAAACATGCAAATGTCTATAATGGATATATGTTTATCGATGTTCAGTTTTTCATAAACAAACTCGTTACATATGTCAACATACTAGGGATATATAAGACTGCGTACATTTAAATTTGGGGCGATTGTCAAGGACAAGATCTATTATTTTGTGTTGTTTTAGTATTACAATGTTTTTTTTTTCTTCTCTACGAAAGCACTAATTTTGGTGGGTGATTGCAGCCTTTAGGTACAAGAAATTCGAATACAATGTGTTTGAAGTGAACAAAACAGGATATGACAATTGCACTATAGAAGGAGCAACAGGTAACTGGAGCAACGGGAAAGATTTTGTTATGTTGAAAAAGCCAGGGAGATATTACTTCATTTGTGGCACTGGTGGTTGCACCAATGGAATGAAAGTTTCTATTGTTGTTCACTCGCTTCCGCCACCGCCTTCCGCCTCTATCACCGCCACGAAACACTCATCTACGTCTTCTGAATCCGGCAAGTCGGCTGCCACAGAAGCCACCTCAGGAAGGTTGTTGTTGGTGGTTTTCAGGGCTTTGTTAGTGGGTTTAGTGTCTTCAATTTTGATGGAATAATTTATCTAAATTGTACTTGTTTTGATGTTAATGTTTGTATGTGGGTTTGTGCACAACTTTTCTAAGGTAACAAAGAAGAAAAAGTTGCAGATTTGTGTGCTTAATTTATGTTGGTTGTCTATTACTACTACTTATTACGTACTTTATTACTGGTTGTTTGGTTGATTTTTTTCGAAGATGAACTGGTAGTTTAATTTCTTAGTAAGAACTTACATTGGCTTTCCATATGCAATTCCACACCTTTCCCCTCCTCTATAAAAGCATTTGAGCACTCAGCCATATCATTCTCCCCAGCAATAACTGAATTTAAGTGTAAAAGTGAGGGTAGAACATGTGGGGTGAGAAAATTGCAAACTTAGGCTCCAAACTGGACCGAACTGAGATTAATGAAACTGGACCGAACTGAGATTAATGAAACTGGACCGAACTGAGATTAATGAAACTGGACCGAACTGAGATTAATGAAACTGAATCGAAATATTCTTCAATTAATCAAGTCCAAAAGAATATGACCTTAATGCTAGTTTGCATATAGGTTCGAGAAAAAAGAAAGGAAAAAAAGTCACAATATGTGGGCTGCTAAGTTGGATATAGGTTCGACAAAAAAGAGAGAAAGAAATCAAAACATGTGGGGTGAGAGAGGCTCGAACTCTCGACCTCAGGATTACTCAGAAAGCTATGAGACCTACGCGCTAGCCAACTGCGCCACCACCCCTTTCTGATATTGTTCTGGCTTTGAAATAATTGCCTTTATAAGATATAAATGATCAAACAAATGGGGTGAGAGAGGCTCGAACTCTCGACCTCAGGATTACTCAGAAAGCTATGAGACCTACGCGCTAGCCAACTGCGCCACCACCCCGAGATGTTGTACGTTTTTCCATTAAATATTTGTATAATAACACTATGTATAATAATGTCCAATTCGTTTACTATCTTTTGAGTATCATATGATTATCAGTCAATTTCTTTTAGCTAAATGTCATGAAGGATAAAATGGAAAAGTCTAAAATTAGACTTAACAAATTTAGAAAGTCACAAGTTATTTAGATTGGAGATGAGGTGACGAAATAGTCAAAGTCCATAACTTGTTGATTCTATACTCCGTCAAGAGTTGGTTTTATAAAAAAAGCCGCCTAATTTTAATTTATAATTAGATAACAGTCTAAGCTTAATAGAAAAAAGGGTATGAAACACCTTTTTGAATAAAATGATGGTTTTTTTGAATAAAGTGATGAGATTAAGTTAGTCTAATTATAATATAGAGTTAGACCACCTCTTAATAACTTAGTTCCATCAATACCCATTTATCCAAGTAGTAAATCATCACACACAAATTGGGCTTTTAAAATCGTCACTTTAGGTAAATACTTCCTCCGTTTTTTAATACTGGCACCATTGAACCAGTTTACGCAACCCAATGCATAATTTAGATGTTAAATATCTTTAATTATACACTATAAAAAATTACGCAAATTAGATTTTAATAATCTATACATTGAGATGAATCTAACAAGATCCCACATGACTATATTTTTTCTTACATATAAGTCACAATATTAATTTAAGTGGACATGTGTGAATAGTGTGAAAGATAGAAATGATGCGAGTATTAAAAAAGGAGGAAGTATCTACTAATTCTGGCATTACTTTTCAAACTGTAGAGCAGAGTATTGTTCTATGTTTTCGCCGGAGATGACAACCTAAACTTCATCACTTTTATGAACCATTATAATCATTTTAAACACGACCATAACCAAACACATTTACAAACGGGAAACCAATTATAGTACTTCCTCTGTTTCAAAATAGATGCAACATTTGCATAGTGTTTACTATTCATGGTTTAAACTTTAATTAGCTTTGGTGATTTAGATTTTAGGAAAAACATAGTCATGTGGGATCTTGTTAGTTTCGTCTCAATATGTATTTTTTTAATATTTACTTTTTATAATTTTTACTTATTAATAATTATAGATATTAATGTTTAAAATACTGCATTGGCAAGCGTGATAACATGAAATGTAGCATCTTTTTTGAATCGGAGGAAGTATTTGTTTTCATGGTGAAAGTAAGTTACTATACAAATCTGGTAACTTTTTAGTGGCTCGAGTAGCAGGATTGTAACGAGAAAGGTTACGAGAAGATCAATGTGATGCAAAGCTTAGTAAGCCATTGCACGAATTTACGACGACAATATCTTGAGGAAATTTGATGCCTTCAGGGTACAAAGTTGATTGGCATGGTAGGAATTATGGTGATAGTTTAAAGAGTAGATGGTAGGTTTTGGTTTCCAAAAGTGAAGGATTAGAAAGGAATCCGGGTTTGATTCGAGGGATTGAGCAAGATGGAGATTAATGAAAGTTTGATCGTTGATTAGGTCATACCATGACGTAGAAACACTTGAAACACACTAGAGATTTAACAGGTAGCCTTTATAATATGTCAGTGCTCCGAAACCTTTCGTTACCTTCATTGCAGTGTATTATATAAAAGTATACAAAATGTTAACTCTCAAGAACAACAATGTGCAACCACCATGCAACAAAGAACAACTACCAACAACAAGCCCGCTCTAGGTCGCGAAAAAAAAAACGAAGGCAAGAGAAACAACACCAACACGACTGAAGTGAAGGTTGTCGCGATACTAGCAGAACCTCGACACTGTGTCCAAATTGCAGGCAGCTATTGACCACATACAAAGCCAAATAAGGAAGGAAGAATAAGCAACAAAATTGAACAAGGAGTAGGTGATAGCTCAACGGTGAGCATCACCCTTTCCCCCAACAATGTGCTAGGTTTGACTCCTTATTTCCGTCCTAACTAGGCTTCATGAGATAAGATCCATTGTGAGCCTCACTAGTACCTTAAAAAAAGCCAATTACATAGGACTATGAAATCTCTATTATATAAGGAAGAGGAGGGGTTGACACCAAAAATAAGAAAATATAAAATAAAATAGTTAAGTGCAAATGGGTAACTAATTTATCTTAGGTGATAAATTACCCTACAGTATAGGATTTGTAGAATTTAATTTGACTTAATTTAAATTTTTTTTGTTTTCGCGTGCATATGAAGCCAATACGTAAAAGCTACAAGCCTACAACAACTAGGATTAGGAAAGTTTGTTTTTCCCAAGTCCTTTTGTGTTTCTAAATCTAATAAGCAATCCTAAGGTAAATAGAACTAAGATCACATGCTAGTTTTTCCACATAAATAAAATATCAAACCAACTATCCTATATATAAAACCCTGACAGTTAAATAAACCTTGTTGCATTATGCATGGGGTTTAAGAAAAGGCGCCAAAAACATGGTGGAAAGTGAAGAACGAGAAGAAGGAGTCATTATAGATGAATCCGATATCATTAATGAGATCACTCGTGACGATGAATGTATAATCCCATACTCGCTCTCTCATCAATTTTTATCGAATTTTTTTTATTCATGTTCATATTATTCATATTAATCGTTATCTTTAACAATTCTAGATTCTAATTGTAATTCATGAATGTCATATTGTTTGCGTTGAATTAGTTCAGATCTTCCTGATATTGGTGATGAAAATGATGTCGACAATGGTAACAATGATCCTTCCGATGGTACTCTTTCCTTCTCGATCTTTGCCTTCGACTCGTCATACGTGCTATAAACCCTAAAATTTAGATTGAATTTGCTGTGGCACCTAAGAACGATCGCAATGGCTTTGAAACCGGCTGTGATCGGTGCCTCTTTTTTATTTGTAACAACCCGGATTCACAAACTATGCAAATAAATTAGCTATGCACACAGAAAAACCTAATCCGGACTGTTATCCTCACAAGCCATTGGCGGACCTATGTTAGAACAAGGGGGACGGTTGTCCCCCCACTTTAAAAAAAATCGGGTAAGAAATCTTAATTAAATCGAATTTATGTCGATTAAATTTGGATTTGATTTCAGTTTGGCTTAATTTAATAATTTCGGGTAAGAATCGGTTTGAGTTAATTTCTTATTAAATTAGTCTAAGGTTCAATCTTTACTCAATACTTTGTACTCTTTTCTTTTTTTTCATCTCTTTGACATAGGAATGTTTCGAGTATTGATTAAATTTTGTGAATTTTTAGAACATTGTTTATCGAATTGTCAAACACTCATAATTTGTCCCCCAAGATGAAAATCCTGGGTCGGCCACTATCACAAGCATCCACCTATCTTAACGAGTGTGGACTATTAAAGATAAGGATAATATATGATGATAGGGTTCTAGAATATAGTAATATATATAGGGTTGTATCTGATCATTGCATGTTCTATTCGACGAAAATTAATGAACTGAAAGGAATAGTAATATGTGGAAGTAAAAGTATTTAAGATCTGAACTAAACTGAAAATAATTTGAAAAGAACAATACCTAAGAAGCCTTTACAAGTTTATTAGTCATTTTCATATTCTTCACAATATCGACAGAAGTTTACTAATTCCTCCTTTGCAGATACTGCTTCTTCCACGGATAAATTCGAAGGTTATCAATGTAAATTTCTTCATATTCTTCATTAAGCTACAATATTTCTAAGAATACTGATGAAATGCATTGATGTGATTGTTACAGGAGTGTCATTAGCTGATGATTCAGTTCACGTATTCAGAGGCCATACAAGTGAGCACCTTCGCTATTCTATTAAGGCGCGATTATATAACTAGTTGTACTTCAAACATTTTTCGTTAATACAAGAGATTTATCATGTGTTTGATGCTTAAGATTATGAAATCGAGTAATTTGACAGTATAGTCATGAAATTCTACTTAAGCTCTTCTGAGATTCCTTGGTTTTACATAGACGGAATCTTTATAAGTAATGTTAAGTTAAATAGGGGAATGATCAAGTCTTCACTTGTCTATTGAGAAGTAATGTTAATTGTTGTAACTTCACTGTTGCAGAATCACTATTTGCAGTTGCTTGTAGTCCAATATATGCTACATTAGTGGCGACCAGAGATGACAGGGCTTTGCTCTGGAGAATTGGTCAAGGAGATCAATCCAAGGAGCTAAGAGGTATAAATTTTTATATTCATGTGCATATTTTTATTACTCCATCTGTAGCCTGTCCAGAGATAGTTATCACATTGTGAAATATTTGTCATCTTCACATTTGATGTATTTTGAATTATTCATATTGCAGGTCATACCGATACTGTTTCGAGTTTAGCTTTTAGCTCTGATGGGCAATTGCTAGCTTCTGGAGGACTTGATGCTTCTGTAAATATATGGGACACGTCTGGCAATCTCCAGTGCTCGCTTATTGGAGGCTCCATGGAGGGCTCTGAGTTTGAGGTGAACTATACTAAACAGTTGCATTAATCTATTAAGTTTGTAAATCCTTATGTTTAGAAGAATAACAATGTGTATCTACTACAGTGGGTAAGATGGTGTCCGAACAGACATTTAGTCTTGGCAGGCTGTACTGATATGAATGCTTACTTGTGGAATGCTGATAAACATGCCCTTC
The DNA here is from genome assembly GCA_947645195.1 of Patellifolia procumbens. NCBI lineage: Eukaryota > Viridiplantae > Streptophyta > Magnoliopsida > Caryophyllales > Amaranthaceae > Patellifolia > Patellifolia procumbens. The sequence continues at coordinate 2,193,996 of CANSGD010000429.1, forward strand.
TCAATGTTCTTTGTAGTTATGGCAATGGTCTGACTTACGGCGATTTTACACCAGATGGTATGTTAGGCTACTTTCGTTTAGCAGGTGTCTTCATGTGTTACCTTAGTAATAGCTTACACAATTACACTCTTTGATCTCTTTTTGTGGTTTTTGAAGGCCAGAATATTTGTACTGGTTCTGACGATGGAACCTTGACAACATGGAATACGGAAAGTGGTGGGAGTATCCTTCTTGTCTCAGGTATTTTCTTCTAAACAAAATGTTGTATGGACGATGTCCACAATTAGATTATTGTGCACCCAATTTCACATAAGTTACTTTTTGGTCTTAAAGTTAGTGTCTAATAATATATTAAGTTACCTTTACTTTTTCAAACGGTCACTCGAACATATAAGATGTAACTTTAGTATGATCACGTAAAAATAGCCCCTTACGAATATTGAAAGGTAACTTATGCATGATTTTTATTTTTTTGGTATTAATCCATATCCCTTTAGCTATTGGCTTCTATCTAAACAATTATCTGAAACAACTGTTGATGACTGATGATTGTATTGTTTCTAATGCCATGTTTTTTCAGGCTATCGTTCTTCAGCAATAACATGCTTAACATTAACCTTGGACTCTACTCGTGCGCTTACTGGCGCCCAAGACGGTTCTTTATGGGTATCAAACATAACCACTGGCGAGGTGAGTCTTCTCATAACAAAATATAATCTTCCCATGTTTCTTCGTTGATTCTTTAAGGGTGGAAAGTAGTTTTCAATATAAAATGTTTTCAGATCAGAGATTTTGGAGATTAACTCGTTTATGTGACGGAATTAATCATTGATTTGTATTGCTTGGACAGGTCTATACCTCTGAATTTTTACATTCTGCTTCTGTTCAATGTAATGGGGTATCACCAAGGTAGACTGACTGTTTCTAGCTTGTTCACTTTTATTTTGTTGAATAAGATTTTAGCAGATGACAAAGAAGTAGGCAAAATTAATTCTGATAAGGTGTATCAGTCACATTACAAAGGAATAGGATCAGTGTTTCGTTACCTACATAGATAAAAGAACTTACTCGTGTAAATGTGAATGGCAGCTTACCTTGGGTAGCAACTGGCGGCGAGGATCACAATCTTGTAATCTGGGGCCTGCAGCATTCAGCATCACCCAGCGTTTGCGATAATGAGGTCATCTCAATCTTCTAGTTTTTTTCATCACATTCTGTATTAGTATTGCCAACAATCTTTTGTGAGCAGCTAAATTCTGCCTGAAACTACTATGCCTCGTCTTGAAAAACCATGAGATTTCCACACTGCCCTTACCCTTGTATAATCCCCCCGACCCCTGCCTCAACTGGCCATCGTCTGCTGGCACACATGCCACCAAATCATGGTTGGATGAAAATTCTGTCCAAGTCTCGGTGAAGGTGGATTGTGATTTCGCTTCTTTCGATGCCTATTGAGTTCTCATCCCCACCTAGGTTGAGGCAAAATGACTTTATCTTATCAATAAAGGCCATACTATGTACTTCTCCTATAGCATTTTACAGATGATTCTGTTACATGTTGCTCCATTCTAGTACACTTAGAAATGACAAAGTTTGCAATGTTGACTGTAGGCGGAAGTATCCTGCTTAACATGGCTTGGTGAGTCGAGTATGGTGGCTTCAGGATGTCGTAATGGGGAAATCATGATCTGGGACACCCGCTTACCGGTGCCTGCAATAACCTTTAGTGGTCATTCTAAAGGAATTCAAGCTCTCTCTGTGTCAGCAGACCATAACTTTCTTGTTGCAGCATCAAATGATGGTACAGCCAGGGTTTTTGACATATCAAAGTTTAGATAGACAATTTCAGTTACATAGAGGCGTGCTCTCATGTAAAATTTTTCTTATTGATGTCTATTTAGTGGGAAGATTTTTGTAATGTTGGCATCATTAGCAATTTGATCATGTGCAGATCAGTAGATGGTTTAGCTTAACATATACCGAGAAAGTCAAAATTGAAAGTTTTACTCTTGCTGTAAATCGATTTCTCATTGATACTTGAGTTTTATCATTTATATAATGTATACTCTTACTCTTTCTAACTTTTAGTTACCTTCTTGGTGCTCGTATAGAGTTGACAATTATTCTATCATTTTTTGGTTATTTTGGGTCACTTCATCTGTTCTCCCCTATCGACAGATGAGACCCCCCCTCTTGCTACCCCCCTAACCCCAAAAGGGGGACGGAAGGAACCGTAGTTTCTCATCTGTAATATGTGTATTAACATGAAAACCACCATATGGAAAACTTTCTCAAGGTTGAGGCTCCAACAGGCCGAACGCTAATTTAGCTCATAGTGTCATTCGTCGTGGATTCATGATGATTGTTTTGAGAAGCTAGCAACAATATGAACTTATAAAGAGATCCATCATATATATTACATGCATGCGCTGCATGATGCTCTCATGCAAACTATGAGGAGAGCACATGGTTTTTCACTTGAACAAATGAGCCAAATCTGGATCGTTTAAATCCAATTCCAACATTCCATACAAGCGCATGTACTCTATGTAATGATCTGGTGGCGTCAGCTTTGGAGGATTTTTCACAGTATAACCCTCAATACTCCGAATATCACGAGCAAGCCAACGACCAAAAACAGGGTCGATAGGAGGGGCAAACTTCAAAAGCACTTCTTCCTTTTCTTGTTTTGCAGGTTTGTTACCCATGACCTCTGCAAGTTTCCAGAATGAGAATCAGGTTGAATGCAGTATTTCGCACATCAGCATATGTACAAGGTAACTGGAAGGGAAGGAAAAGAGGGACAAGAATTGAGCAACAAAAGCAAGAGAGAACCACAACCTGTCCAAGTTCTGCTATAAAAATTACCACTACCCAATGGCCCCAATCTTTCACTATGTTACTCAGGCTCTTCCTTCACTTCGAGTACCTAGGTCAAATTTTCGACATCATATGGGTAGAACCACTTTAATGACAATTCAATGAGTCTTGAGTATTATGGACTTACTATACTTAGCTGACATTTACTCTCCGGGGAGATTTATTCTACCCAAACTCAATGCAAGCTACAATTACATTTCACTTTTCACTACTTAGTCACACTTGCATGTCATCACCTCTAGAAACACCAATTCATTGATCTTATACCAAACACAATTGAGCCATGATTTAAAATTCTGCTTGGGCTCAATTTCCTTACCAAGATATGAAATAGCGTAGAATTTGCTTTTAAGCACAGTAAAGTTCCAAATAATAATTCTTCTGAATCCTTATCTTTTCACGGTTGGCCTTGACATCTCTAGCCACAGAAGAGGGATTTCCTTACAAGCCTTCACAAATGGATACGCAGTTTCTCCAAAAATACAGTTTCTCCAAACCTTCAGCAAAAGGAAGTAAAAAAAGTTTGACTTGAGTAACAGATTTGGCGCCCTAATTAGCACATACTCACTTCCTCATTTCAATTACTTCACCCAATTTCCATATTGCAGTGTCTCAAAATACTTATCTCATTTTACCATTTCCATATTTCTAATGGGTTTGCATAATAAATAATTGCTATCTATTTTCTTGCCCATGCCAAACTATTTATTTCTTAAGGTATATACTTGATATATAATCATATCCATAACTAGGGGTGTTAATGAGCCGAGCTGAGCCGAGCACGAGCTTGGGGTCGCTCAAGCTTGACTCGTTATACTTTGCTCGAGCTCGAGCCGAATCTCGAGCTTTTTCGAGCTTAGATTATCAAGTCCAAGTTACACAAAACTCGACTTATGTTCAAAATTTATAACAAAATATAGTATATTTGTAAGATATACTATATTATAACTAAGTTTATTTATTTTTCCTAGACTTATTAAAAATATTCTGCTAATATTTGAGGTCACTATGTTAAAAAATATAATAAAAAAAAAATTCAAGCCTGTTCACGAACTTCTCGAGCCGAACATAGATGTGCTCCGCTTGTGAAAATTTCGAGTCGAACTCGAGCAGCTCGCGAACAGGTTAAGCTCATTAACACCCCTATCCATAACCCATTATCTACTTAGTGGCCTACACCAAACTCACCCCTTAAACTTTGATTCAAACCAAAGATGATGGGAGTAATTTGCTAGAATCCTCGGCTATCAACCATCTTATCTTACCTTAACAAATTTGATATTGAAGGCAAGAGGAAATCCTAGGAGATCGAGCTATTCAAGAGTCAACATGTTCAAGCACATTGTGATCCCAAGGACATGATTAGTTCAAGTATGCCCATCATGTTATCCGGCAAGGAATCTCTCTGATTATATGCATAAGAGCATAGCAAAGAACTATTCCCTTTTCAAATAAAGTCACCAACATATTTATTTCAGGTTGCAAGTGAAGTTCTTCAATTTTTCCTCCTTCTCTTTTCTAAACATGTTGCTTATTCCAGCCACAATAGTGTGATAAAATCTAGACATAGTATAGCACGCACCAAAGTCGCTGTCAATTTCCCAAAAGATCAACATATTCATATAAGGCAGGGAGGAAGGAGCTTGTCCTGAATTATGACGGTGATTTGGATAGTAGCATATCACATGAGCAATTTATGTAATTTTGTATAAATTTTGGGTGTTATAAAGTTTAACTCTTCTTTTACTTCCTAAACATCACAAAATGGCCGTGCATATCTAAGGAGGGAGTGCTGGAACTGAACAAGTTACAAACTAATCCTTCTGCGAAATTATTAAGATAAACTCAAAAAGTCGATGAACAAAGAACTCTAAATTTGAGAAGGTCATCAATAAAGTCCTACTCATCGAATTCAAGCCAATCTTCGAGTATATAGTGAATGCTAGCTTCAAGTTGGACAAAAATAAAATCACAACAAAGATCAAAAAACTGTCTTGAGAACAGCAAGCTCACATCCAAATTATAATGTAGTACTTCTTTTCTAAGCTAAGAATGAGGAAAATTTCTCACATACTCATCAGTTCTTGTCTCTGATGGCAGCTTCAGTATCCCGTATGCGAGGAACTACAACCGGTGCTCCTCGAACCTTCTCAAGAGCAAAGCTTATCCTCATTGGACGACCTAACAGCTCCTTACCATCCATTGCATCTTTTGCAGATACCGCATCATCATCCTTATCAAAGTAAACAAATCCAAACCCTCTAGACCGTCCGGAGACCTTATCATACATGATCCTTACTTCAGTCACTTTCCCAAAATTGGAGAATGCATCTAACAAAGACCTCTCATCAACCGACCACGATAACCCAGCAACGAACAACTTATTATTAAACGGAGACGAACAATACGATCTAAAATTCGAGGTTGGGTTGTAAAATGCAGCCAATGTTGTTCTTGCAAATATCTTTAAACTGTTCATTGCTATCACACCCTAACCTGTTCAATTAGTTTAGAAATCATTGAGAAAAGATTCAAGCTTTTCGACGTCGCCTCACAAGCATAAAGCTTCCTCTTTTAGCCTCTTCCCTCACAACCCACCTCATTTCTCCATTCTACCATGTCAAATTCATCCTAAACTATACTTACTACAATACAATCCAATAGTCAAATAATTCATGCTCATATCCAATTGAATTAGAAAATAAATTAAATTTGATGAATAAATATTGAATGACAATTATAACAGTTACTACTATATATATGAGGGTATAAACTAGAAGAAGAAAGGGTGAACACATAGAGCATCATCCTAAATTCTGAACAAAGGGTTATAAGGAGACAGAAAAGGCACAAATCAGCAACATAAAATCAATTGAAAAATATGGGAGAATAACACGATAACGAACTAGGAAAATGGAATAGAAGAGAATACCTGAGAAAAAAATACACCAGGGAATATGATCGTAAACGGCAGCCACAAAGTGAAGAGTGACGATGATTCTGGGATCTTAATGAACCTACTTGGCTCGCAATGCTCGAATTCGGCTTGTCTTGTCTTATACTACCTCCGTTTCTAATTTAGTCGCAATGCTCGAATTAAGTTTGTCTCGTGTTGAGGAATGATAAATCAATAATAGTAATTAAGTAAGAATGTCCAATCACAATTACAATATACTGGTTGTTTGACACATATAGGAATTTAATTGCCGTGGTAAGTTGTAATACATGAGAAGTTAATTCCCTCATGTGATTTCTAAAAATTGTTTGGTTGACGTCAAGTAATTTGAAATTCACAAGAATTTTGAATGACCAAGGAGAGAATAGGGCAATATCCCATGAATTTTGAGTTTCCCCATTTAGAAATTCATGGGAATTCCATTGCCCGTGTTTCTTCCTGCATACTAAACAACCACATAGTGTTTTTGTTAAGATATATATTAGGCAATCATTAGATAATATTGTAAATACTTGGTAATTATCTTTGGCTTATCTTTGCCTTGTTTCTAGGAGTCAGCTTTGGTTAGTTTCCATCTCCACGCTAATGTATATATGCCTGCTCAATCAATGACAAAGATCAAGCTTTTACCCTAATTAATATTTCTACATGGTATCGGAGCCGTAATCAAAATTTTTTACTCTTCATCATGGCCGGCGATGATCAGGCTACATCGTTGCCACCTGTGTCGCACAACTCCATTAATATCACCTCTCCTTTTTCTCTTGGTACTTGTTCTCGCTATCATAAAAACGGCCATGAAGCGCCCAAATGTTATGAACTAGTCGGCTACTCAGAGGGTTGGCAGTTAGCAGGCAACTCAGATGGCAAGACTGACCACCCCACCATCACTGTTTGCGACGGCAGCCGTGCTCCTGTCCAAGCGCGTGTCACAGTAGTCGCACCTCCATCGTCTGCTTCCACTTCGTCTCAGTTGTTCACGGCCGACCAAAGGAATGCTCTTGCCGGTTTGTTTGGTAATTCTAAATTATCGAATGATTGTTTAAATGGTGAGTTTTATTCTAATTTATGGATAATTGATACGGGAGCTACTCATCATTCCACGGGTGAATTTACTTGGCTTTTTGATATTATTGATATTTGTGATTGTCCTGTTGGTCTCCCTAATGGTGCTTCTGTTGTCGCTACAAAGAAAGGTTCAGTGCGTTTATCTGATTAGATTGTTCTCACAGACGTTCTTTACGTTCCTACCTTTAGTTGCAATTTACTTTCGGTTTCACAGTTTACTAATACGTTACAATGCAATTTACAATTTGACTCTTGTATGTGTGCTATACAGGATCGAGCGAGGGAGCTGATTGGGACGGGACGTAGAAGAGATGGACTTTATTATTTTTTTGGGGGTAACGTCGCTACTCATGTTGCGGTTCATGGGATTTCTTCAGATTTGGAGTTATGGCACAAGCGTATGGGTCATCCTTCCGAACGAGTGGTGAAGTTGCTTCCTCCTATTTGTGATAATAAGGGTAGTTTGCATAAACATTGTGAGATTTGTTTTCGTGCTAAACATCCTAGAGACAAATTTCCTTTAAGTGATAAACGTGTTAGTCGTATTTTTGAAAAGATACATTGTGATTTGTGGGGTCCATATAGACATGAATCATCTTGTGGAGCCCGTTATTTTTTAACAATTGTTGATGACTATTCTCGCGCTGTTTGGGTTTATTTATTGGTGGATAAAACTGAACTATTCCGTATGTTTATGGCTTTCATTGCTATGGTTGATCGATCAATTTTCACAAACCATTAAAATTGTTCAAAGTGACAACGGAACTGAGTTCAATTGCTTGCTTGATTATTTCACCGCCACTAGCATAATATTCCAAACTTCTTGTGTCAAAACACCACAACAAAATGGGAGGGTAGAACGTAAGCACAAACATCTTCTAAATGTGGGTCGGGCACTACGTTTTCAAGCTCATTTACCCATTTATTTTTGGGGCGAAAGCATTCTTGCTGCCGCTCATCTCATAAACCGCACTCCCTCCCCATTGCTTGATAATAAATCCCCTTTCCATATTCTTTATGGTACGATGCCTTCCTATGCGGCGATTCGTATTTTTGGTTGCTTGTGTTTCGCTCATAATCATAAAACTCATGGGGATAAGTTTGCTAGTAGAAGTCGAAAATGTATCTTTGTGGGGTACCCTTTTGGTAAGAAAGGTTGGCGTTTGTTTGATTTGGATAAAAAAGAATTTTTTGTCTCTAGGTATGTTAAGTTTTTTGAGGACATGTTTCCTTTCATGAACCCGGATGAAGCTAATATTGATGTTGCTACCCTTGTTCCTATGTACGAATATCCAATCCATGATGATTTTGAGGATTTGTTAACCCAACACGCATATATGCCTGCGCCCCTTCCTCCACAAAATACTACTGACCCTATTTTACTTAGCCCAGATACCATTATCCCACCTAATCCTACTTCCCATACTCCTCCTCATGAGCCCACTATTCCTACCCATTCACAACATGAGCCCACAGACACTACTCCCTCTAATCCATCAGAAGCACCCACCTCTCATTTACCCACTATCACCACTTTCCCAAATCAGGCCCAACATTCTGCTAGCCCACCTGCCGAGTCTCTTGACCAGCCCGCTGCTCCTGTTTTCTCTTCTAGGCCTCTCGCCTCTGCCGAGTTGGGCAAAGGAAAAAGGGAAAAATTCCCTTCGGTCTTATTACGCGATTTTGTCGCCCCCACTATTCAGTCTAAAAGTCCATCTTCGTCCTCCGCCCTGTCTCCTCAGTCTCCCTCAGGTACTCCTTATCCTATAGCTCATTTTATCAATTGTGCAAATTTTTCTGTGAAATATCGAAAGTTTCTTGCTTCTATTGTTGCTAACCCTGAACCTAGGTCCTTCAAAGAGGCTATGAAGGACGCTCGCTGGCAAGCATCTATGCATGATGAGATACGGGCATTGGAGGACAATGGTACTTGGTCCTTGGAACCTCTTCCGCCTGGCAAGCGGGCATTGGGTAGTCAGTGGGTCTACCGCACTAAGTATAAGTCCAATGGGAATGTGGAACGTCTGAAATCTTGTCTAGTTGTTTTGGGCAATCATCAGGAAGCCGGCATTGATTACACTGAGACGTTTGCGCCCGTGGCCCAAATGACCACAATACGGGCTTTTCTTGCTATTGTAGCTTCTCAACATTGGGAACTTCATCAGATGGACGTCCACAATGCGTTTCTTCACGGGGATCTTGATGAGGAAGTTTATATGAAACTTCCGCCTGGTTTTGAGTCTCCTAATTCATCTCTGGTATGCCGCTTGCGTAAGTCTTTGTATGGACTTAAGTAGGCTCCCCGTTGTTGGTTTGCAAAGTTGGTTTTCGCTCTGAAAGGGTATGGATTTTCTCAGTCTTACTCCGATTATTCTCTTTTCACATATACTCGTGAATCTGTGCATCTCAATGTCTTGGTGTATGTTGATGATCTCATTGTCTCTTGTAATGATTCCGCTGCACTTACTACATTCAAAGCATACCTGAGCGATTGTTTTAAAATGAAAGACTTGGGGCCTCTGAAATATTTTCTTGGCATTGAGGTTGCTCGAAGTGCTTCTGGGCTATTTCTTTGTCAACGAAAATATACCTTGGATATTATTGCTGAATCAGGTTTGTTGGGCTCGAAGCCCAGCGCTTTTCCCATTGAGCAGAACCATCGATTAGGTCATGCCACTAGGCCCGCTTTGGAGGATGCTGCTTCTTATCGTCGTCTTGTGGGACGTCTTATCTACTTGTCTGTCACTAGGCCGGATTTGGCCTACTCTATTCACATTTTGTCTCAGTTTATGCAGGCACCTCGACTAGACCATTGGGAAGCTGCCTTGCGAGCTGTGCGCTACTTGAAAGGCACTCTTGGCCAAGGCATTCTTCTTCGTTCTGACAGTGTCTTGTCTCTTAAGGGATGGTGTGACTCTGATTGGGCTGCGTACCCTTTGACCAGACGTTCTTTGTCTGGCTGGATCGTGTTCTTAGGTCATTCTCCTATTTCTTGGAAAACCAAGAAACAACATACTGTTGCTCGCTCGTCTGCTGAAGCCGAGTATCGTTCTATGGCTGCTATTACTTGTGAGCTTAAATGGCTCAAAGGTCTTCTTTTGAGTTTGGGTGTTCATCATCCCCAGTCCATTCCTCTGTTTTGTGACAGCCAGTCTGCTTTGCATCTTGCTAAAAATCCAGTTTTCCATGAACGCACAAAACATATTGAAGTTGATTGTCATTTTCTTCGTGATGCTGTTCTTGACGGTCTTATTGCCCTTCGTATGTGCACACTAAGGAGCAATTGGCCGACGTTTTCACCAAGGCTCTAGGGAAGTCTCAGTTTGATCTTCTCATGTCCAAGTTGGGCATTCTTAATCATACTCATGCTCCAATTTGAGGGAGGGTGTTAAGATATATATTAGGCAATCATTAGATAATATTGTAAATACTTGGTAATTATCTTTTGGCTTATCTTTGCCTTGTTTCTAGGAGTCAGCTTTGGTTAGTTTCCATCTCCACGCTGATGTATATATGCCTGCTCAATCAATGACAAAGATCAAGCTTTTACCCTAATTAATATTTCTACAGTTTTTCACGTCCTATATAGTGTTTTTGAGGTTTCACATAGTATTATTAAAATATTAGAGAGAAGTTAAAGAATAAATTATTTAAAAAATGGATGACGCTATATGAGACCTCGAAAAACTATATATAATGTCAAAATCATTATAGTAACTGTGATTTGGGCAAAGATGCCCAATCATTGTTATTGGTTATCATACCTCGTCTTGTGTTATACCACGTTTCTTTTAAGTGTGTAATGTGTATTTGAAGTTTCTGGAGGTGGTTTAAGATCAAATTAAGTTGTTAGTGGAGAAGTTTAGTTAAACGCAAAAATATTGATCTGTTCAGGTGGTTGATCAATTACTTTGGTGTGAGTTTTTGAAGGTAAACTAGTAGCAGATGTCATAACAGATTATTTGGGTCTTCTCGTGGACTGAAGAAGTCACGAGTTTAGCCATTAGTTAGCTATTTAGCTATTTAGCTTTGTGTTCTTTGGTAGTGTCCTTTAGGTTAGATTGCTAAGGATGATTAGTAGAATCGTTGGATAATTGTGTCTCCTCATGTAGCTTTGTATTCTTTGGTAGTGTCCTTTAGGTTAGATTTCCAAAAATGATTAGTAAAATCGTTTGATTATTATGTCTCCTCGTGAACTAAAGAAGTCAAAAGTTTAGCATTTGTCAGCTATTTAGCTTTAGATTCTTTGGTAGTGTCAATTAGGTTAGATCTCTAAGGATGATTAGTGTAAACATGTTGTGGGGCTGAAGACAATGGTAATTGAGAATAGCAAGTTTTGCCTTTGCTTCTTAAGGTTAAAGCCATTTGAAGGGAAATTTTGTATGATTTTTTTTAGGTTGTTATCTAATTGTAATTGACTTACTTATCTATTAAATAAAATGTAATTTTAAATAATAACCAGTGATGTAAACATCCATTTCAAAACAAAAAAAATCAAACTTTTTATAATTTTTTTTTTTGAGAGATAGGTCCCTGGTCAAGATCAGATATTTTATAATTTGAGTTTGCGAAAAGCTACAATTACCTTAGGAAAATAAGACAACCAAACTCTTCTACCCACCACGTGCGGTTGTAAATGAGCAAGCCCATGGGTTACTTCATTACCCTCCTTACGAGAAAATGACCACATAATACGTTAATACCACTAAATTCCAAATAAATTAAGATCGTAAAATCGTAAGATTGTAAGACTTTAAGACTTAAATTATGATTCTAATAAGGCCACAATTGGTCGAAGTATAGGTATAGAAGAAAAAAAATTCAATATAAATGAGTATGATGATATTGGCAGCCCTAAGAGTTGACTTCAAGTTCTTCCTACTTTGCTTTATTACTAATTAGGTATACATTTTTTTCCCTTTTCACCCAACATTACCCTACTTGTTGGCTCCACTTTTTCCTGCACTCTCTCACAACCATTGAAACACACTCTCTTTCCTTTTTTAAATTACAAAAATAGACCCACATGTATATACTTTCTCCATTCTATCTAGAGTGAGGATCCTCTCCATTGATTTACCCAAATTACACCAAGGGTTGGGGCGTGATTTGGATATTCCATCCCAAGTTTATTCTTTTCCCCATAGTGTAAATAAAAGTAATGGACATCATTGCAATGGAGAGGATCTTGACTCGATTACAACATTGGGAATTCTGCTAAAAAACTTACTTGAAAAAATGTAAAATTGTTTATTTACCTGATAAAGATTGAAAACGACTAATTGTGTTCTTTTTACGTGAGTGATCTCTTCCTCTTCTTCTTTCTCTCCCTCTTCTATTGGGAAACCAAAATGAATGGCTAAGTTCTCTTCTACTGGAAAGCCAAATCTAAGAATTATGTCGTCTTTCAAGGATATGTGTTGCGTTTATTGCACACATTGCCAAAATTTCAATTATATCAACAACAAAAAAAATCTAAAAATTTGTTTTCCTTTGTTAAGGAAATTTACATCAAACCTTTGCTTGATAACTGAAATCCTTTGCATCCTAGGTTTTTGTCTGTGTCATATGGAGATGAGCTTTTCCTTGATTTCAATTTTTCTACAGTTTCTCTTTCTTATCTTTTAAGTATTTTATCTCCCCCTCCCCCCTAAAATCTACCATCCCACACTCCGCCCCCCTTCTCGTTTCTTCATCTCCTCCCCCTCCTAGCACTCTCAAAAGAAATTTCGACGGCTCAGTCAGATCGGGACAGCAGCAACAGGCTTCATCATCAGAGACAACAAAGCCAATGTTATAGCAGCTAAATCCTACAATCTCGAAAATGCATAGTATAGTAGAAGCGACAACACTCCACAAGGCTCTGATTCACCTTAGCTCCATCCAGCACACCAGAACCATCACAGAAGGCGACAACCTTTTGGTCATCAATGCAGTTAAAAATTTATGGTCTCATACATGGCAGATTGACAACATAATCCAAGACTTCATCTACTTCTTCAGAACATCGACGAATGGGAAATCAACTATATTTACAGAGAGGCAAATAGGGTAGCAGATTGGGTAGCCAACAACATCTTGTATGTAATAGTCTCACGTAGATATTGTGGAGCACTCTACATTTCTCCCTATCCTTAGTTCAGATGCATTAGGAGAACTCCTCGTGCGGAGGGGCTCCTAATTGTAATACCCCGAATTTTGATAAATTAATAAATTATTTTATTTAAATTAAAAACGTATCAATATGAATTTTCTTTGATTTATTTCGAATTATTTTAAATTATTTGAAAAACGTTTATTATTTTAATGATATAATATTATTTCTATTACTAATGTTATTATTTCATATTGAAATTATTTTAAAAGCATTTTGAAAATTAAATTCATTAGAATGTCATTTGATGTACTTAGCTAATTTGATGTACAACTTTTTAACAAGCTTGATTTAAAATTACAATTTATGCCCTTATCACTCCCATAGCCTATCATAAGCACTTACCACTTATCACCCTCCATCATCATCTTCCTCCTTCACCCAACAACCATAGTAATGGTTTCTCCAAAACCTCAAGCAAACCGATAACTTCCCACTTGCAAAGTCAGATTTTTTCCACTCAAAAATCTGACCAAGACCAACTCTCTAGTCAAACAAGCAATCTTCATCTTCAATGACCAAACCTTCCCCCATTAATGGAGCTTGACCAAAGAAACCCCAAAATCTACCCAACTCAACCCACTCAATTATTCAAGCAGATCACATTCAAGGTTTGCTTCACTCTCTTCTTTCTCCCCTCTAAAATTATGATTTTTGGTTTTGAAAAATTAAGAAAATAAAACAACAAAATCACCATTAACACCACCAAAGCTCCACCACTTAACCACCACAACCAAAACCCGAACCACCATCTCCGACCAACCGCCGCCGCCACCACCGCACGCAGCAGCAGCAGCAGCCCAGCACGCAACCCCCTCTTTGCACCTCCCTCCGTCGACCCCACCGCCCCAAAAATCGCCCCCTTTGCTGCCGCACAGCCCAGCCGCGACGCTGGCACCACCGCGTCCACCCTCCACCGCCAAGGTCGCCGGAAATTGGCAGCCACACACCCTCCTCTGTTTTCCTTCTTTTCTTTCCTTTTCTACTGCTTCTCTTATTTTCCTTTCTTATTTTGTTTCCACTTAAACCCAAATGACCCAAATAAACTCTCACTTACTTACATGAACCCAAAGCCCAATTGTCCCTTCACTTAAATCTGAAATTTTATTTAGCTGAAATTTTCTTTTTCTTAGCCCAACACCTTAAATTAAACCATCTTTCTTTACTAATTTATTTTGTTTAATTAAAATAAAAGTTCCATTTAACTTTATTATTTCCATTAGTGATTATATTAACTTTTCATAACTTAAAAATATTTCTAAATTTCTAAAATAAAATAATGAATATATTGAAGTTGATTTTCTATATTTATTTAAATTATTTATAATGTTTAAGTTATATAAATATTAAAGTTGACATAACATTTAAGTACTTAAAATGATTTTTATAAATAAATTCGAGAAATATAAACTTTGATTATAAACTTCTTTGAATAAAAAGCTTCTATAAGTCATTTAAATTATTTAAGTTATTTATTTATAAAATCATAACGAGTTATTTAGGAAACTAATTTTAGATTTTGTTTAATTGTAGACTCCGATCTAGTAGAAGGAGTTTAACAAGAGTGCGATCAACTCGTGGATTAACTTCGGACACGCTTCAAGAGGTAATTACCAAAGTTCATCCACAAGTAGATTCCGTAAAATAAAATAATTTAACCTTGAGATTATATGAATTAATCATGTGATAATAAAGTTAATATGTGGATATTGATTATGGATTAGTTATGGGTTATGATTATCAATTTAAGTATGAATTATGAGTAATGTAATGGATAGCAAGAATGGATCTTTATCATGAACCGTGAATATGGGAGTTAGACTATGGACTATGACAATGACTATTATAACGTGATTTAAAATAGTAATTAAACTCGACATAATCTTGTTATTATTATTGTTTTACGTAAACTAGTTGTAAACGGTGTTAGTCCAGATGGTAGACAGGTGTAGGGTTGATAATATTGGGAGGCTTGTGTAGAGACACTGCTTCGTTCTCGAACCTGATTATGAGGAGCTATTTATAGTATCTATGTATAGAAAGGAGCATCCTAGAATAGAGGGATGTGATTGGCTGGGAAATGAGAGGGCGACACTTGTCATGGTCTTATTGTCCTGATCCCCTCATCCAATCACATTCTTCCTTTTTTGGGGATTTGAGCTGATTATTCTCTCCTTTAGGGAATAATTGGGCCTCTTGTTTGCAGTTTTGGTGACATCATCAACTACCCCTGATCATGCTGCCAAGTGTCAATGAGGGGGTGAGCCACGTGTCGCCAATCCATTGGGCCACGTGGCAGTCTTTGACTGGGCCTCGTGTCCTCTTCTAATATGTTACAACATTTGCCCATAAATGGGGTTTAATCTGGGACTTATCTAATAAAAGCCCTTTTATTGAGAGTAACCGCAGATATTCATTGCACTGTTTAGGAGTTTAACTGACTTTTCCTCCAATCAGAAGAATAGGAAGTGACGTGTGCACCATGTGGTGTTGACACGTGTAAAGTAACTGTTGAGGGAAATAGAAGATTTTTACCTCTCTATAAATACCCCTTCCCCATTTCATTTTTTCACTTTTCACTTTGCAAATTCTTCTAGAGAGAGAAACTCTGCGTGTGGGAGTATTTTCATATTTTATTTGTCAGAGGAGGTTTGTCTTTGGGGAATTTTGACCTTGACCATTGCTGATACCGGTGGGAGTTTGTAGAGAAAGTGAAGAGTCCGTCCAGATCTCTAGTCAGGTATCTCCCCTTTAACCTTTAACTTTTCTTCTTTGATTCTTTCTTTTTTGAAATAAAATGGTGTCATTTACCTCTTCCAATAACCCCGGCCAACCCATGGAGCATGCTCACCCAATGAGCAATTTTTGGTTGCCGCTGGACTGAAAGAGGGCGAAGATCCAGGTATGGTCCTGGTCTTGCCCCAACTGCCTGTTAAAGTGTTTTCCATTTTGTACTTAACCAAATATTTCTTTATGCATAACCGGCAAGAAGAAGGATCCCAGCCGCTTGGAAAGGAGAAATAGACATGAGCAAGTTCGGCGAGGACCTATGGACGGAGCACTCAAAAGCTCCTCATAAGAAAAGAGAGGAAACTCTGGTAAGTTTTTTTTTTATTTATAAACCCAAGGTCTCTTCGTGAAGGAAGACGTCTGGTTTTAGACGGACCCCTTTCTAAATAATTTGAATGGTTGTTCGTCTGAAACTCCGTCCCCTTCCTACCGAAGGTGGGTCCGTGAAGGAAAACGTCTGGCTAAACGATTTTCTTCGACGGACAACCTTCGATCCACTTTTGATCTTCATCCTTCAAAACATACTGACCGAAGGTGGTTTCGTGAAGGAAAACGTCTGAGTTTAGACGACTTCCGAGCAACCTTTGGTTTGTGTTTGTCTTTGTTCTTGACACGTTCTTGGCCGAAGACTATTTCATTCATTGAACAAACTTTGATGACCATAAGTGCCCTTTCTGGACTAATAGTTGTTCTGGTCGTTTTCCTTCTTGGTTCCATCCTCGGTTTTGAATATATTAATGTGACTTGTTTAATTGCGCAGAAAAATTCGCCAACGGCCAGGGCAACTATGACCAAGCCGACTTCATCGAGGAAGCGGCCTGCAGCTTCAGGGGAACCAACTTCATCCCCCAAAAAATCAAAAGCAAAGTCCTTTGTTCCGGCAAAGAGGGTTGGACAGGCGAGTTCGTCTGTCCGTAGGGCACCTATCCCTTCCGGCGAGAAAGGGAGACAACCTACTGACCCGGTGTTCCTTCCGCCACCGGCCGTCACTCTGGGAGCTGGAGCGTCATCCAGTCCCATTGATGTGGAAAACCAGTTGGACGCGGCTGGTTTGAATTATGTATTGGCAAATCCGGACGCGGTTAACCCTGAAGCTTCGGCCTACTCAGGGTCAGTAGCTCGGCTTGTGGGGAAAATGCCTCACCAATTCAGGACAAAGTCCGCATCGTCGGGTGAGTTATACTATTCCAACATTGTCAGCACGCTGCGAGTTGGTGGACAATCGATGAGTCCGTCCAACAAACTTGCAGTGGTCATCCCTATACGCCGAACTGATGCTTCATCTTTTTCAGATAAGGGAAAAGCTCCAGCCGTGAGTGAGTTGGCTTCTGAGCCCGACGAGGCTGTCCCCTCATTTGCTAAGTACTCCTTGATAGGGTTTAGGTGTATCACCTATTCAAAGATAAACCTACAATCCTCTAACTATGGTAGTCAATGGAAGCAGGGTCGAATCCAAAGGGAGACAGAGTTTCTAAATTAATATTCAACCAATTCAGCTACTTCAGACGAAATCAGGGAAGACTTAACTGAACTAATGATTAAACTACAGAAGACGGAATAAATCGAGGATTTAACTATGGACTAAAAATCTAGGGTATTAGGTTAGTCCACCATGCTTATAACAATCAGATAGGGTCAACTACTATCAAAACCTAAGCCAAGAGTCGGGGGATTAAAGCCTATGTTGAGCTATGGTTAAGACTCAACGCTCATAGTTCAACATACGCCGCATGTTCACTAATGTAATCAGACCTACTGACATGTCCTAGGCCTCTAGTCATAATACGGATCTGTGCAAACAACTATTAACCACAAGCAATCAATGAAATTGTACACTGACATTAATTACTCAATAAGAACAAACCATATCACAATCACCCTAATCAAGCCCTAGAACTTGATAGAAATTTAAATCACAATCATGGTATAAACATGGCTTTCCTATCTAACACCCTAGAAAGAGGACTACTCACTCATAATTGAATTGACAACAATAAAACTAATATAAAACCCTAACAATTGCATCATGAATAATTGAATAAATAAACTAAGCAATTAAGAATAATGGAAGAGATTAGAGTAAAGAAGAATACCAATTAACAAAAAGCAGGAACTTTTATTGAAATCGGAATAGGTTCAATCACCTTTAAACTAATCTAAGTGTTTAAACTAAGCTAAGAAAAATGAGGAATAAACTAGAGTCTAAAGCAGTAAAAAGATAAATAAAAAATGTCTCTAAATAATCAGAAAAAAGGGTATTTATAGTGCCCCTCAAGTCTAATCAAAATAGGAAATAAAAGACGAATTCCGCGAAGAATAGCGCCAGACCCGATCGGGCCCGAGCACAGTACCCGATCGGGCCGAGAAACAAAAGTCATCAGCTTGCGTTTTGGGCTTTAGTATAGCAGCAGTGCAGCATCAGCTGAGATTTGCGGCCCACCCGATCGGGCCCAAGGCATCCACTCGATCGGGCCTGGGATCAAAATGGCCCAGCAATCATCGCAACTCAAGGAGCATCAAAATAAGAGCTACGAGCATCCGGGCAGAGGGCGCCCGATCGGGTCTGGTGCATGCCTTCTCGCCTGATCTGATCGGGCACAGCTTGCCCGATCGGGTCCGCGACTTCTGTACCCGATCATAAATACTTCGCCCGATCGGGCCATTTTTGCCCGATCAGAGTACGGAAACCTCCTTTTTGACTCTTTGGCTCTCTAAAACTTCACGTTTAGGGGTCTTGGGACCTCCTAAACTACCCATAAAACTCGTGAGCCTTCCTACGTGTCCCGTAACATCTCGTAAAGCCTTGGTTGCTTCCAAATGGCTCGGGAATAAGGAGAAAACTCCCTAAAACCTGCAATTCAACACTAAAACACGAAACCACAACTATTTACGATAGTTAGCACAAAATAGCTCCCAAGAGCTCCAATGACGCACAAATTAGCTTGTAAATAAGGGAGAAAAGTCTATATAAATACGTGATATCACTCCTCGGTTGAGAGGAAGAAAATAAAGAAGGATGTCTATGACGCCTTCCCTCATGAGTATGTTGACAGTCTGAGGGGGGCCACGGCTGGACATGTGGGCTACCTGTCTCAACTCCTGGCCGAGGTACTGCCTTTAACCTCTTCACTATTTGGTTTAAACTTATTACAACCTATCTTGTTAACTTGGTAAATTTCACTTCTTTTCAGGCATTCGCCCGAAGTATGGCCTTGGAAGGGTATGTAAGCGACCTTCGTAAGGAGAACATTTACTGTGTTCAAAAGGTGACTAAGGCCGGAGACCAGGCCATAGTCACTATCGAGGAGAGTAACATCTATCACAGGCAGAGTCTGGAGGCCTTGGAGAAGCGGTCGGCTGAATTTGAGTCAGCCAACAAGCTGCGCTTACAAAAGATCGCTGATCTGCTGAAGGAGAAGAAAGAGTGGCTCCTGGCTTGAGATGTTCTCATGGACGACCTGAAGAAGGAGAAGGAGACTGCTGCTGCTACCTCGGCTGAGCTTGAGACTAAGATTTCTGAACTCACAGCAGAAGTGGGTAAGTTGAAGAATCAAGCTCAGTTGGACTTCCAGGACGCCCTCCAAGCCTTCTCTGAGTCTTTGGAAACGGACAAAGGATGGGGAATCAAATCCATGGAAATGATGGCTGACCCTAACCAAGTGAGCCGTTTTCAACGCCGGCTTGAATTCCAGGAGGAGTATCACAAGGCCAAAAAACGTGGCGAAGATCCCCCTGTCTTTGATGAAACAGACGAAGACGAGGAGTTGAAGGACGAAGAAGTTGAGGATGACACTGCCATAGAGGAGGATGCATTTATTCCTCCTCCCAACATATAGAACGACCGTCCTCCTGCTTCCTTCTTTTCTCATTTGGGCTACTCATTTGAGTGAGGAAGTCAGGGAACGGTTCTATAAGAACTGGTGCAAGTCTAAGAAAACTTGCACCAAGTACTCATCAAAGAGGGCAGGAAAGATATTCAGGCTCAGCTTGACAAGTTGAAGAACTACGCAACTGTCATCAAGTCTTGCCCCACAACCAGATCAGGACGCTCTTCTTGCTGTAATTTTGACTTAGTATTTGTTTGCACTTCATGGATATTTTGATGAAATTCTAATGCTCTGTAATCACATTAGGAGGTTTCTTTTGCCGTTTGGTTTTGTTGTAGTAACATGGAAACTCAGTAGTGCTGTACTTTTGTGAACTTTGGCATCGTCCACTTGAATGAGTAGCCCAAATGAGAATCCTTCTTTCAACTGGCCTGGCCAATGTTTATTCTAGTAATTTGTCTTAAAGGTCATTCCATGTGATTGCATGTTTCTATCCTCATCTTGAATCACTCTTTAGGACGAAGATGTTCTAAACAAGTATGCCAAGATCAACAAAATTTTTCAAAGTATACTCTTTCTTCGTCTATAGGAGAATCAAGGATTAATCCAGGACGATCTTGATCAGATTCTTTGGACGAGAAGATACTATATAGACGCGGATCATCAAGCAGGCCATTTTTGCCATGTAATTAATTTACTCGTCCAAAGGAACTGTTAACCAATCTTAACTCGTCTTTTGTGAAATCTATTTAGATTATGAACTTGGTTAAGACGCGGAACTTCAACATGAAACTTAGGCGGATATCATGCTGTGCCGACGAAGAAACATCATCATTCAAATTTCTATAAGTTATCGAGTTACTCGTCCCATCAGGAATCAAGGATAAAATGTTTTAACCAGCATTGCCCCATGAAGGAAAGCGGCCAAGATAAACATCTAGACGACTCTCATCTCTACTATTAGAAATTACACTCGTCCTGCCTTTTCTTGGCTTATTTATAGACGATTGTTGCCCCATGAAGGAAGGCGGCCAGTGTATAAACCTCTTGGACGAGTAGATAACCCATTTTGTAAATATGTTCTGACGGCTTCCTTAAAGGGTTACTCTTCAGACGTTTTCCTTCTCGGACTAGCTATTGGTCTAAATACCAAGTGAGTTTCACAGGACAACGTCTAAGGACTATTATTTGGACGTTTTCCTTCTTGACCTAAGTATTGGTTAAATACCAAAGTTAGGTTCAAGGGAAGACGTCCAAGGATCAATCTTCGGACGTTTTCCTTTTTGAACTAACTTTGGTTTGTATCAATGTAAGGTTGAAGACGTCCAAGGATTATTCTTTCCTTACTGGACATGCAACTGTATGCCCCCCTTCTTAGGATGCCCCTTGGTCTATTCCTAGACGAAGACATCGTATGAAGGAAGTGTAGTCCGTCCTTATTGTAAGTAATGAGACCTTCTTTACTAAGGCGTCTCATTTTGGCCGGTTTCCTTTAGGAAATAATACCTTTGATTATTTAGGTGTTATGACGGAGGTTTCCTTTACTAAGGAAATACGTCTCTCTGGCCGGCTTCCTTTTGGAAGCAATGGTCGTCTATTTTCAAAGTTTGGGTGAACTTTGTTTTAGACGATCTACTAATTGCTACTTGTTAAAGTATCACCTTTAATCAAAGAGTCTTTATTCATCAGTTATGTCTTAGACAAATTCTGATGTTTTTTGCAGAGGTCTTCCTTTAGGAAGCAATACCTGTCTTTCACAATGGTCTTTTGTGGTTTATTATCTAGTAACCATCTTTCGTCCATCAATGGTGAAATGCCCCAAGATGGTTTTGGATAATAAAATGCCCCTCGCCGAATATGTGGTAGGACGAGTTATTGACCAACAGTTAACCCATATATAATCTAACAACTCAAACTATAGACCAGAATTTAGAATGTATTGATATGAAGTTTGCTTAGCCTAAGCTAAGGTACATGGAATACATTTCTAAATGATTTTTCTGTGCCGTAGCACTTTGTTTGCAAAATGTAAAAAACTACAAACTGGTTTAAACATAGTATTTTTTTTTCAGATTATCGGAATTCCAGGTTCGTGGTATGGGGCGTCCATCTAAGTCTTGTAGCTTAAATGTGCCACTGCGAACCTCTTCGACCACCAAATAAGGACCTTCCCAGTTTGGGGTTAACTTGCCCAGTTCCTTTGCTCGTCCTACAGCCTCCATCTTTCGAAGAACCAGATCCCCTATTTTGAGAGGTCGTCTGGTTACCCGTTTGTTGAACTCCCTAGCCATGCATAATTTGTACAATTCCATCCTCAAAAGAGCATTACCTCGGACTTCTGGCAACTTGTCCAATGCCAGACGCATTGCCGCCCAGTTGGTCTCTTCTGAATATAACATGACGCGGAGGGTGGGTTCTTCAATTTCAATGGGTAGGACAGCCTCTGTTCCATAGACCAGCATGAAGGGCGTCTCCCCTATTGAATTCTTGGCTGTAGTTCTGATGGACCAAAGGACCAGTTGAATCTCTTCCACCCAAAAGCCCTTGGCGTTTTCTAACTTCTTCTTTATACCTTCTGATATGATCTTATTGAAAGCTTCTACCTGGCCGTTTGCTTGTGGGTGTGCAACAGAAGCAAAGTGGGATTTAATCTCTCTCTCTGAGAGCCAGTCCTTCAGTTTAGGAGTCTCAAACTGTGGTCCATTGTCGAACACAATCGACTGGGGCATCCCAAACCGCGTTATGATGTTCTTCCAGATAAACCTTTTTACGTCATTCGTCTTAATACTCCTAACTGCTTCAGCCTCTACCCACTTCGAAAAATAGTCCACAGCCACAATAACAAATTTTTTCTGTCCGGCCACCATGGGAAAAGGGCCTAGAATGTCCATTCCCCACAGACGGCACCAAATGTTTTACGTAAACTAGTTGTAAACGGTGTTAGTCCAGATGGTGGACAAGAGTAGGGTTGATAATATTGGGAGGCTTGTGCAGAGACGTTGCTTCGTTCCCGAACCTGCAAAAGGGGAAAACCAAACCGGAGGTTTGGGTTTGATTCCCTCTCTGATGCTTAAGTCAATATATTATAGATAAAATCTGAGTATGAATTTTGACAGAGTAAGTTTAAGAGATAAGTGGTAAGAGGTTTTTAGCGTGTCGTTAAGGCACTAAGAACCGCTTAGCAAACACAATTTATAAACCTAACTAGCAACTACTAAGCACGTATTAACGGCAAGTCAAGGGTCGAACCACAAGGAAATTGGGATTGAGTTCAGTCCACTAAGTCCAAAACTACCTAAGTGAAGGGTTTTTTGGGGGTTTAAGATTGAGTAAGTAACCGACTAATTAACTAGCTAAAGAATACCGACTAATAAACAAATAGGAGAATTAATATGATAAGGAAGACACTAGAGTTCGGGCTACTCGTATGAACATGGGTTAGACAACGATAATCAACGCTATGGTGATTCACAACGGAGTCAATACAAGGTTAAGTTCCCCTCTAATTTACTTGAGTCCTCTCTCGAATGGTCCTCAAGAGTAATCGATTAATCAACCAACCAAATCCTCTTTCGAATGGTCTTTGGTCCGTTGATTAATAAATTCATTAAGTTCGGAAAACCCCTAATTAAAGGATCCCCTTAATTCCTACCCAATCCCTTAGTCTAGAAATCAAGTCGAAACATGGGAATGACAAAAGGGATTAGAGTTCGATTAAGAACAATAAAGACCTTAAGTGCCCTAGCATAAACGTGATCAAGATCTATCCTAGGGTGTCAAAACACCACATTCAATGCATAGACAAACAATTGAATCAATAAAAGCAAAGATAATCTACATTAAGCCCTTAATTTATACTTTCGCCCAAACCCTAGATTAGAAACTACTCACTAATCATGGATTCTAAGCCATTGAAATTCAATAAAGTAAACATCATAAACAAAGCAAAAAGATTAAAGGAAAGAGATAGAAGAGAAATAACTTGAATTAATTGATGAATTCGATCTTCAATAATGAAAACAAAGGAGTAAACTAGAGTTTGATAGAGTTTTAGGGCTAAGAGAGAGTTAATTAGAAACTAAGTATGAAGTAATGTCGAGTCTAAGCAAAAAAAAAACTAATTAAAAGAGTCATTAAACTAAAACGGAGAAAATGGGTCAACACCCGAAGTCAGGTCACCACGGTCGTGGTGAAATCACCACGACCGTGGCCCCTGACTTTCATAGGATCAGTTTCCAATCTTCAACAGTCTGTTTTGCTCGCTACAGGTCCCCACGACCGTGGTGACCTGCTGGTCAACAGACAGCTCAACTTCGAACAATCATATCTCTTTTGTCTCTTATCGGAATTGGGCTCATGACCAGTCGTTGGAAAGCTATCGAAACGAGCTAACACCTCCCACCGGAATCACCTTAATCCGATTTACGAATCAAACGTTATGTCCATTTGAAGTTCAACAGTCCACAACTAATCTTCCAGTGATCATATATGACTTCAAAAACCTGTTAGTTAGTCTGAAAATCATCCAAAATAACTAAACGAGTAGTGAAGCAACCATTTAGCTCAAAGTAATAAAAACCATGCAATGCAAGACTAAAATGCTCTAAATCTATATGCATCGACACTAAAAATGCAGCATGGATAGACACAATAAAGTACTTATCAATAAGTTGTGTCCTCCTTTTACCTGATTATGAGGAGCTATTTATAGTATCTATGTATAGAAAGGAGCACCCTAGAATAGAGGGATGTGATTGGCTGGGCAATGAGAGGGCGACACTTGTCATGGTCTTATTGTCCTGAGCCCCTCATCCAATCACATTCTTCCTTTTTTGGGGATTTGGGCTGATTATTCTCTCCTTTAGGGAATAATTGGGCCTCTTGTTTGCAGTTTTGGTGACATCATCAACTACCCCTGATCATGCTGCCAAGTGTCAATGAGGGGGTTAGCCACGTGTCGCCAATCCATTGGGCCACGTGGCAGTCTTTGACTAGGCCACATGTCCTCTTCTAATATGTTACAACAATTATTATTATTGTTATTGTTATTGTTATTATTATTATTATTATTATTATTATTATTATTATCATTGTTATTATTATAATCGTTATTATTAATATGGAAGTTATAAACGGAATTGACATTGTGATGAACGTGTGGAAATGATTATGAGTTAATGTAACCAAGTGATGGTTGAGAATATGGATATGCTATCGGAATTAGCTATGTACGAAATGAGTTATGGAATTGGAGTAACGGTTTTCACTCTCAGTTAAGAGAATGATACATATGTGAACATGTGTTATGTGATAACTTGTAGTAAAAACTATAAATCACTTAAAGTGAAATAAAGGAAGGAAGTGATGAACAGGTTGCCCTGTATGGGAGGTTCAGCGACCACCTACGGGTTCTTTTGTTACTATGCTGATTTTTCTGTTATCTGTCTTCCTTCTATCTTGATGTGTTCCAAGATTAGAAGGGGTGTGCACACTAGGGACTCTCTTATTACGGCCAATATGATTTGTAGGTAGTTACAGGAGTTTTTCCGGCCTACAGTGAGTTGTTACAGGGTTTCCTTGGCTCACATTATTGTAGTAAGTTATTACAGAGTGTCCCTGGCTTACTGGCGTTCTCTTTCCTCTCCTTAAATAATCGGATAATACTGAATTATTGAATTAATTGAAATTATGTGATCATTAATCTTATATATATATATGTATGTACTTATGTGATTATTAATTGTATTTATATATGTATATGTGCTACGCTTTCGACTCTATTAACCTATTATTTTCACAAAGTATTTTCAGCTTAAGTATTTTACGGGATAGTTGGAATTACTCAGTTTATCTGATTTTTGGGAGCTTGTCTCTCTTGTCCTTTTCAATGATATTTGCAGGTGGGTGATCGAGGGGAATTATGAGAGATCAACTAGAAGTTGTCATCCACCTAGTTTAATATTTTGCTTCCGCTGGAACTCTGAAACACTTAGTATTTAGTACTTAACGAACTAGTTTAATTTGGTTGTAAGGATTTTTAATTTAGTTTGGAATGAACATGTTTTAGTTACTTAGCCTTGCACTTAATTCTAATGGTTTGAGTGCGGCGGTAACGCTCCGTCCGAGTCGAACCCTCGTTGATTTCCCCTCAAACGAGTTTTATTAATATAATAAGAGCTCGGTTTGGGCGGGGTGTTACACTAATGCTCTTTTCTCCTACTTTTCTTACCTTACCAAAAAAATCTTTTAAGTATTTAAGGAAAAAGATAAATACAACATTGAGGGATGTATATAAGACTTTTAAAAGGAAATTTAAGTAATTTTTAGACATTAATAATACTGATACTGCGATACACGCGTTATTTTAGCATAAATTTATAATTTAATAGAATTATTTTGGACAATGTATTTAGGGTCCGTTCTTTTCAACATATTTTCAGTTCTTATAAGTTCATTAAGCTCAGAAAAGTTTAGATAAGGTTGAATAAGGTCTAATAAGTTCAGATAAGCAAAAATAAGTTTAAAAAACGGATCCTTACAATCTTAAAGATTGTATATAACATGACCCTTTATTTAACCATTGTGACTTAATACTTTTGGTAGAAAACAAATAATTCCTCTATTTTTTTATACTTGCATCATTGAGCATGTGCACAAGAATTAAGGAGAGGAGAAAGATAAAGAGAGGGAAAAAGAGGACCCATGTGATTAGAGAGAAGTAGAGAGAAAATATTTCTCTAAAAAGAAATGATGCAAGTAATTTGCTAGTTTCAAAAATGGGAAATGATGCAAATATTAAAAAGTGGAGGAAGTATAGGATAGAGTACGAAGGAGAAAAACAACCAAGAAGTCAAGTCACTCAAGTGGGCAGATTGTAAGATGGAAAGGTATAGTGGAATAGAAATGGTTAAAAAAAGAAAGGTGTTAAGGCTATCACTTATTTTAAATAAACATAGTAAGAGATACACTATCTTTAGTAGCAAAAGAGATGCGCAAATACCAAGAAGTTCAGAGGAAAAATGACAGTTACCACAATCATGTTGCAGAAGGATGTGAAACCAGAGAGGGAGGTGTTACCACTTTACCAGATGTTCATGAGAGGTAATATAAGAGGAGTATCAATTTCCCTCAATTAACGAATTCAATTACCTCAAGGCACAAAACAAACACAAAGTAACTTGTGTAACACAGCGCATGTGAATTATGTGGCTGACTTTGGTTTACTTTATAAGTCTGTTGGTTTCTTTGTTTGTTTTTACTTGGTTTTCTCAATAATCAAACAAATTTTCATTTTTGTTTTCTGGTGTATATACTCCGGCTCCGCCACTGAATTGTCAACGCCATGAGGCCCATGAATTGACGCAGAGCCATATGCAATAGCGTAAATCACATAAATACTGAATAGTGCATTCATTGCTATTTAAAGTATTGATTTTCCTCCGAAATAGTGGTCCATTTAGGGAAAAATCTGGCTTGTCTATCGACTGGAATTCGCACCTCTAATAAAGAGTTGTGATATTAGAATTCAACTCAATAAATTTAGTAATATTTTAATATTATATTAACGGTGGATAAATTATCCAGTGGGTTAATGTAACAATGTACCTTCATTAGTAATTCTCCCTTTATCGTTGTCGAATAAGGTCAAATAAGGTTTAATTAAGTCTACTAAGTTTAGATAAGCAAAAAATAAGTTGAAAAGAATGGACTATCAGTGATTTATTTTGGTTGATTATGCGTCAACTAACTCCCTTCACTGAACTCTTGGAAAAAATTATAAAAGAAAAAATTTATTTACTTGGATAAAACATTTATTGAACATACTAAGGACAGAAAATTAATTTCTTCTGCATACGTGAACAGCAGAGTGGAAATTAATTTTTGAATAACGCGCGATAGGGTTGGTATGATATATGGATGGAGCATTATTGTAGGGAAAAATTCGCAATTATTTAATTTTCTTGGTAGTATGTACAATGTATAAGGGATTGTAGTGAGACATCACTTTCATTTTTTAGTGGATCTGCATGCTAATAATACTATCATCTATATGACTATATATACTAAGTATCATTCATCTCAAAATAAACAAACTAAAGTCAATTCCTAACCGGTGTCAAAAGAAAAAAAGCCCAAAGGAAAGTGTATTCACAATGAATCAATGTGATGAAAAAATGGAGGAAATATATGTCGAAGAAGAAGATGTTCAAAATCTAATACAAAGCCTTCCTAAGGTTAGCTTGAAGAACAATACATTAGATATGATTAATTATCAAGGTTTTTGGTTCTACCTTAACAGCCAAATTCCTAATTTCAGAAATGTTCTCACCTTTCAAAAACACTTTGTTGCTCGAGACACAGATATCTTTGTTAGTAGCTACCCCAAAACTGGTACAACTTGGTTGAAATCTCTACTCTTTGCAATCGTCAATCGACGAAAAAACCCTGTTGATCAAAGCCCTTTACTCAAAAATCATGTACAAGAGCTTGTGTACAATCTAGAGTTTGATGTTTATGGGGAAGCCAAAAATTGTCCCCACCCATGTCATCTTAAAGAGCTTCCTTCGCCTAGGCTTTTTAGCACTCATCTCCCTTACATATGCCTTCCTGACTCGATCAAGACTTCTGAGTGTCGGATTTTGTACATTTGTCGAAATCCTTTAGACACGCTCGTGTCTGGGTATCATTTTATTCCCCATTACGCGGAAAATTCAAAACAAGATGGGCTCATACGCAATAATTTTGAAAATTTCTTTGAGGATTTTTGTGATGGAAAATCCTTATTTGGGCCTTTCTATGAAAACGTACTCGAGTATTGGAAGGTAAGTTTAGAGCTACCAAATAAAGTGTTGTTTCTTAAGTACGAAGATTTGAAAGGCGATCCTACACTTCACTTGAAGAGGGTGGCTGAATTTATAGGTATGCCGTTCTCTCCTCAAGAAGAATGTGAAGGTATTATCAAAGGAATTATAGAGTTGTGCAATATTAAGAATATGAAGGAGTTGGAGGTTAATAAAAGTGGGATTGTTAGCAAGTTTTTTGAGAAGAAGGGCTTTTTTAGAAAAGGAGAAGTGGGGGATTGGACCAATCATTTTACACCTGAAATGGAAGAAAGGATGAAAAAGCTCATGGAAGATAAGCTTGAGGGTACCGGTTTATCCTTTAACTTGCTCCCTAATTGATGCTTTGCTTTCCCTTCTTTCTCCACCTATTTGTATTAACGGTGTTATTTACTCCATATGATAGTATTAGTATGTATATCTTGTGTTTTATTGCTTCCTTTGGGATGTTTATTGTTGAAACAATTTGTTCCTTTATGATTTCTAATTATCCATTGCTATGTCCATGATTCAAATATCTAAATACACATATCTTACGACTTTTTTTGAGAGGTCGATTTAGATTTTTAATTAGTACCTGTATGTAGACTTGAGCGATGGCTCGAAATTTTTTAGCATTATAATTTATTAATAGTTAAATATAACTAATACTAATTGTTTAATGCACTAAAATATTATTAAAAAGAGAAAATAAGTCATCTTTTCTAAAATATAGATTTCAAAAGTTACAAGTTAACTCATGGTTGTCATTCATATATCACCATTAATTTTGACAAAAGAAGTAACAAAGATGTAATGGAGTGATGGTTGGATCTATTTACTTTGTACTTGAGTGTATGCGTTCGAATCTTTACATAGATAATTTTTTTAATATATGAGAATAATGTGGATAAAACGCTATCGAAAGAGAGATGGTAATATGTGGCGGAAATGGATATATATAAAATGGTGAAAATTATTTTTAACATAAAAACAGTGTAAACGGACAGGTTACACAGGAGGCATAAAGGGGTACGCGTATTTCACTAATGGCATGGTCATAAAACTGACAAGGTTAATGTTAAAACACGTGTACCACTTTAGTTGTAACTTGTACCCCTGTAAACCTTATATGTAACTTTTTTTAAGTTTCCACGGTTGAAGGCTAGTATATCGCCTTTTCTTTTCATCCATTTTTTAAAGTTTTAACATTTTCTACTTTATTCCTAAAATGACAAAGGTTTATTCCCCTTTCACACTAGTTTACTAACTTCTTAGGCCCACATAATTCTACACTCTTTCACAACCACATTATCTCTCTTATCTAAATAAACAAAAGAAACCCACTTTCATACTGTATTTCCTCTTTGCTTAGGCCCACATGTGTAGGTTTAACTTAATATTTAGGTGTTGTTTGGTTGACATTGTTTAGCACTAAAAGTTAAATTCCTAGGAATTGGGTTTCTTTGTTGTAGTTTGGTTGACAATTTCATGGGAAGTAGAAATTCATAGGAAGTTTCACTTTCCACACAATGTATGAAATCACTTACCTACAGAGGCGGATCCAGGATTTTCCGAATGGTGGTTCACTACTAATCATCGTTCACATATTGAAATCAAATTTTTATATCAAAAGTACTCCATAACAAATTTCATTGCAAAAGTAAAAAAAATGATAATAATTCATATAACAACTAACTAAAACTTGAAAATGCAACCAAATACTCTCTATTTTTTTTTATTTGTCTTACTTTGACCAAAAAGTTATCACATATTTAGTCAAAGTAGGAAATGGAAGATACAACCAAATACTCCCTCTCAATTAAGAATTTGGTAAAATACAATCAAATACTCCCTCTTTATTGATACTTTAACCTAAAAATTCTCACATATTTGTAGATCATAAGGATAATAGAGTTACATAAACAAGAGTACACACAATATAAAAACAAAATTAAAAAGTTGGTAAATTAAGAATGCCACTAAGACCGGTACTAGTTGTACCCATGTATGTAAGAAAAAACTGGGAACATGTCAATTAAAGGTAGATCTAACTCAAAATTCAGAATTTGCAAATTATCATCATATTTCATATAAAAAAAATAACCAATCACAATCTTCCAATAGTAACATAAATTGCCCATCTTGATAATATTCCGCTTAATTTTCACTAAAAAGGTGAGTTTTTGATGTTAATATACACTTGATTAGACAACAACAAAATGAAGCTACAAGACAAATTGTCAAACTGAAACGGACCATTTAGATGAAGAAATTTGGGAAAATAAGTGAACTCAAATCAGATCAAGTAAGAAAAACTTAGAAAGAAGTCTACTCACAGACTTTAAAGACATGGGTGCTCTGCAAGTCAAATTAAAAGCAATTTTCTTGCAGAAACAATTTTGTTTTCTTGCAGACAACCAAATATTCCTTTTTAATTTACTTTTGTCTTTCTCTTTTTCCATTTCTTACTTCGCCATTGTTGTTGGCCTACCTGTGAAGCAGTGTGAAAGCAGAGGAACTGTATGTGTGTGGCGCTGTGCAAGCTGTGAAAGTTTTTTTTAAAAAAAAAATTTCTCAGGGTGATGGATAGCAGCTCCGCCCCTGCTTACCTAACCTAGGTAAGTGGAAATTTCCATTAGAATTTTCATTTCCCATGAAGTACCAAACAATATTGAGCAATTCCTAAGAATTACAATTACATGGGAAGTTCTAAAGAATTTCCACTCCCTACATTCAATCAAACCAATAGGTCGATGGTGGACACAGACCTACGAAGAGGAAGGTGCGTGTCGGGAGACAATCACAATGTGTCAACACATAGCAAGTGGAAGCAAACAAGGAAGAAGAAGAAAGCAACGTGAAGATGGAGCACGACTGGCGGAATTTTGCCGAGAGCCTGCCATTGGTCGCGGTTTTCACCGCGGGTCGCGGTCCGTCCACCACTGGTCGCGGTCCATCTGTTGCTGTTTTCGTTTTTATCTTGTTTTCTTTATTTATTAGTTATTTTATTTGTTATCTTTTTTGTTTCCTATTTCTATCTTTTTCGTATTTACTAGAGTTTGATGTAATTAGGAAATAAGATAGATTTTGGTAGGTAATCTTTTGGGATTTAGACTTGGACTACTTTTCATAATAGGTTTAGGGTTTATGTTTAGCTATAAATAGGGGAGTCTTTTATGCTAAACAGGGAGATGTGAGATAAACACATATTGAGGAATGTATTATTGTTGTGAGGTTGAATACAAGAATATAATATTATTTGAGGGAGGAAATTTAGATTTCCTCATTAAACACTTGTTCATATTCTCCTTTAATTCTTGTCATACTTTGCATTACAATTCTATTTTGTGAGAGAGGGTCTTATTCTTTTGTCTGCAACGATTCTGGTAATCCTTACGCCCACGCTTCCGCACAACAGTGCGCAAGGCTCTCTAATGAACATTACCCAATGAAAAATGAACATTAGTTGGATATCACCCAATGAACAATCAGTTCTCCAATTAACCGACTCCAAAATTGATTTGACATGAAAAATTTTAAATTTTTAAAATTTTTAAAATATCACCCAATAAACATCAGTTTATATTAAAAAAACACTAAGTTCACACACAAAGAAGAGCATTAGCTTGGGCTCGATTTCCTTATCAAGATATGAACATAATGTAGAAACTCCTTTCCAACACGTACGATAAGATTCCAAAAAGATCTCTTGCAATCTCTTGTCTGAAGGGCATTAGCTTCTTCTAGATCCTTATTACAGTGGACCTTGACCCTTACAAGTTACAAGCCTTCACAAATGGATACACAGCTTCTCCAAAATTAAGTAACATTCAGCAAAAGGAAGCTATAAAATGCTTGACTTGAGTGAGTATATAATCATATCTATAAGCCATTATCTACTTAGTGGCCTACACCAAAATCACCCCTAAACTTTGACCGGAGTAATTTGCTAGAATCCTCGGCTAAAGCTTATCTTACCTAGGAGACCGAGCCAATCAGGAGCCAGCATGTTCAACACATTGTGATCGCAAGGACATGATTAGTTCAAGTATACCCATCATGGTATTTGACAAGGAATACTCTCTGTTTATTTGCACGAACTATTCTTTTTTCAAATTAAGTCACCAACATATTTATTTCGGGTTACTACTATATATATGAGGGTTATAAGGAGAAAGAAAAGGCATCAATCACTCAGCAACATTAAATCAATTGAAAAAATTGGGAGAATTACATGAAAATGAACTAGATAAATGGAATAGAAGGGAATTCACCTGACATGAGATAGATTTCCAGAAGAAGAAAAAAACACCATAGAATATGATCGTAAATGGCAGACACAAAGTGAAGAGTGAACGATGATTCTGGGGTTTAAGCTCAAATTAAATTGTCAGTAGAGGAGTCCCATAATCAACTTATTTTCAGTTCTTATAAGTTTATTAAGTTTAGAAAAATTTAGATAAGGTCTTATACCTTTTATTTGACCATTGTGACTTAATATTTTTGGTAGAAAACAAGAACTTTCTCTATTTTTTTTATACTTGTGTCATTGAGCATGTGCACAAAAATTAAGGAGATGAGAAAGATAGAGAAAGGGAAAAAAGGGGACATATGTGATTGGAGAGAGAAAGATAGAAAAAGAGAAAAAAGGGGACCATGTGACTGGAGAGAGAAAATATTTTCCTAAAAAGAAATGATGCAAGTAATTTGCTACTTCCAAAAATGAAAAAATGATGCAAGTAAAAAAAAGCGAAGGAAGTGTAGGGTAGAGTATGAAGTAGAAAACAATCAAGAAGTCAAGTCACTCAAGTGGGCAGACTGTAAGATGGAAAGGTATAATGGAATGAAAATAGTAATGACAAGGAAAGTGTAATAACAAGTGTTAATATTATCACTTATTTAGTATGAACATAGTAAGGGGAACACTATCTTTGATGGCAAAAGAGATGCACAAATACAAGAGGTTCAAAGGAAAAAAGACAGCTACCACAATCATGTTGCAGAGGGATGTGGAACCACAGAGGAGGTGTTACTAGAGGTTAACTAGTATTTAGCCCCGGCAATGCTCCGGAATTTTTGTACTTCCTCCGTAACAAAATGATCGCAACAAGTCACTTTGCACGCATTTTAAGAAAACGATTCAATGGTGTAAACAAGCAAATTAGTCAAACTCATTTTAAGACTAGTAATCTATAATCTCATTCTTACTTGTGTTAAAATTAGTTTGCCTAATTTGCTAGTTTATATCATTAAATCTCTTTCTTAAAAAGCGTGCAAAATGACTTGTTGCAAACATTATGTTACAGAGGAAGTATATTAAATTTAATAATAGTAGTTAAAATAATTGATGTCATGTAGTGTGAAAAATTATCAAAAAAAAATAAGTCATCTCATTTACAATATGCATTTAAAAAGTTTACAACTTAACTATTGGTTTATATTCCTACATCATTATTGATTTTGATAGAAGAAACACTAATAACATGTTGGAGTGGTGGTTGAAACTCCTTATTACATACTCAAGGTTACTTGACAGAGTGTCATTCAAATAGGGATGGTGACACGTAACGGATGACAATACTTACTTACACTTTTTAATACTTCCTCCGTTTCCAATACTCGCAACATAAGAATAGTAGCCACTATTTATGAACCAATCTTATGTTATATTTTTTACAAGTGTATAAGAAAAAAAACATAGTCAAGTGGGGTCTCATTTGATTCGTCTTAATGCATACCATCATAATATCAACTTTTTATAATTTTTACTTATCAATAATTAGAGATATTAAGGTTCAAAGTATTGTATTGGATAATGTGCAAACAAGAAACGTTGCGAGTATTGCGAAACGGAGGAAGTATATACTTATATAGATAAGACTATAAGAGGTAATATAATCAATTTCCCTCAATTAACGAATTTTACCCAAGGCACGAAACAAACACAAAGTAGCTTGTGTAACAAACATGTGAATTGTGTGGCTGACTTTGTTTTACTTTTTAAGTCTATTAGTTTCTTTGTTTGTTTGTGTTAGAAACTGACTGTTTACAATGACTGAGCAAAGACTAAATTCAAGGCTGTGTCGCGGTAGAAGACCACAGACTTGAAAGCAATTACGGCCCGACTATGGTGGTAATCGCAACTGGCCGGAAAGCTCCCCAAGGTTAACACAGCGACCTTTCTAAGTCACCACTAACAGAGAAAGATCTTGGAGACTGTTTATGCACGTACCCAGTGTTTAGAAGAGAGGAAGAAGAAGAGAAGAGAAATGAATTTCGGATCCCAAACTGAAGTAGCAGTGGACTGATTTTATAGTAAAAGAATCATGCCAAATAAAGAAGGTAATAAACAGAGGGAGGAAATCACGGGCGACAATAAAGGCCATTAACACTGTAATAAAGGCCATTTAACGCTGTAACGTTTAACAACGTTTCAGTTTTACATGTTACCGTTACACACAGTTGGGCTCGGGTCCAAAAAGATAAGCTCCAGCTCAGCTCAACCCAGAACCCAGAACCCAGAACCCAGGTCCCAGGTCCCAGGCCCAGGCCCAGGCCCGGCCCGGCCCGGTCCGGTCCGGGCGGGCGGCGCGCGCGCGCGCGCGTGTGTGTGATAGCAAGCCCAAACCCAAGTTTGATCTCCAACCACAAAAACCAACCAAGTACTCAACTCAATAAACATAAAGAGGAAGGGAGTTAATAAACAAAGGCAAGCTCCCTTCCATAGGAGATGTGGGATGTTTGGAAAAAACACAAGTAGGCTTTGCAAGCCTTAACTCCAACAATCCCCCACAAAGGCTTTGAAAAGCAAAAGAAATTCCTGGGTAAAGAAAGAGAGGTACTTAAGCATCAATATCTTTCGATTTGAATTGATACATAGTGGAGTGAGGCAACAACTTACTTTCTAGTGAGTGAATTTCTCTTGAACTCACCAGAGTTCCGTTGAGACCCCCACAACACATACCTACCTTAAGAACGTGCAGTCTCCGCGATACAACACAAGCGCTTTATAGCCATGCGCACACCTTGGGTCACATAAGTGCTCTAGAAAGACAGCCCAGTCTTTCATAGAAGGCGGCTTAACCTCCACACTTATGTAGGTAGTCCATTAAGTGTTCCTCAATAACACCACCCCGAGGGATATGAAACTATTAAGAGCAAAAGCTCAACCTCTCAATATAAATCCATCAAGTGCGTCTCAATAGCACCACCAAACAGGCTATGGATTTAGAAAGCACTACCAACATGCCATAGGGATGAGTAATGTAGTGCAAGCTAAGATTCTATGGCTTCGTTTGACCACAAACGGGTATCCACCATAAACTCTCAACTAATGGGCCTAAGCCCCATCCCCCTCGACGACTCTAGGACAACTCTCCTAGATAATCCCTTAGTAAAGGGATCAGCAAGATTTCTTTCGGACCTGACATAGTCCAAAGAAATCACCCCATTTTTCAGGAGTTGTTTCACGACTCCATGTCTGA
Organism: Patellifolia procumbens; assembly: GCA_947645195.1. Classification (NCBI taxonomy): domain Eukaryota; kingdom Viridiplantae; phylum Streptophyta; class Magnoliopsida; order Caryophyllales; family Amaranthaceae; genus Patellifolia; species Patellifolia procumbens. Next base: position 2,229,977 of record CANSGD010000429.1, read on the forward strand.
TCCGTATGTGTCTTTTCTTACCATTGTAGACACTGTTCTTAGCAACGCCAATGGCTGCTTGAGAATCACAGTGAAGGGAGACAGGAGCACCCTGCCCTCCCCATAATGGAATATCAGACAAAAGGTTTCTCAACCACTCAGCTTCTTGCCCTGCCAACTCGAGTGCAATAAACTCAGACTCCATGGTTGAGCGTGCTATACAAGTCTGTTTCGAAGACTTCCATGAAATAGCACCACCACCAAGAGTAAACACGTAACCACTAGTTGAACTAATCTCATCATTACCTGAAACCCAGTTTGCATCACAAAATCCTTCAAGTACAGCAGGAAATTTAGAGTAGTGCAAACATAGATCAACTGTTCCTTTCAGGTATCTAAGAAGACGATGAAGAGCATTCTAATGTTCATTACTAGGGTTATGAGTATACCGACTCAGTCGACTCACTGCATAGGCTATGTCAGGTCGAGTACAGTTCATGAGGTACATCAAACTACCTATGACTTTCGCATATTCACTTTGAGAAACACTTTCTCCTAAATTCTTAGTCAAATGAATACTAGGGTCATAGGGTGTACTCACTGGAGCAACATCAAAGGAGTTAAATTTTTTAAGCACCTTTTCCACATAATGAGACTGACTAAGGGAGATGCGACCGGAGGTTTTCTTAAGTCTTACTCCTAAAATCACATCAGCTTCTCCCAAATCCTTCATCTCAAACTTCGATGCCAAGAAAAGTTTGGTATCATTGACCACCTTTAAATTGTTACCAAAGATCAACATGTCATCCACATAAAGACATATGATTACACAATCTGATCCTATTAGCTTTGAGTAAACGCAAGAGTCAGAGTTGTTGACAATGAAGCCATTTGACACAATAGTACTGTCAAATTTTTCATACCACTGTTTTGGTGCTTGTTTGAGACCATATAAGGACTTCCTCAACTTACACACTTTATCTTCTTGACCTTGCACCACGAAACCCTCAGGTTGAGACATATAAATCTCCTCCTCTAAGTCACCATTCAAGAAAGCAGTCTTAACATCCATCTGATGTATGACTAAGTCATGAATAGCAGCAAGAGCTAACAGGGTCCTAATGGTGGCTATCTTAGTCACAGGAGAATAAGTGTCAAAGTAATCTAGTCCTTTCCTTTGAGTGAAGCACCTAATCACAAGTCTGGCTTTAAACCTCTCAATGGTCCCATCAGGTCTCAACTTCTTTTTAAAGATCCATTTGCTATCTATGGTCTTTGATCCCTTAGGTAAGTAAGTTAACTCCCAAGTGGAGTTAGACACTATGGAATCTAGCTCGCTCTTAATGGCCTCTTTCCAAAAACTAGCATCCACAGATCTCATTGCTTCCTCAAAAGTCTTAGGGTCCTCTTCTATCATGAAAGCATAGACCAATTCATCACTTAACAAGTCAATACAAGAGCTCTCAGACAGAAAAGCAGTGACAAAATCAGAACCAAAGTCTTTTGCTACTCTAGGTCTTTTACTTCTCCTAGGTTCATCTGTAGCACCAGAACTACCAACATGCAAATCAACTGAAGTACTACTTAAAGTCAAATCAGCAGTAACATTACTAGTAGGTAAGGAAACGTCGTGCGTAGAACAAGTAGGTAAAACAACCGTAGGAGAAGAACATGAAGGCATGGAAGCAACATCACCCTTTTTCAAGGGAAAAACATGTTCAAAGAACTCAGCGTCTCTGTACTCACAAATAGACCTATCACTCAAAGTCATGAACCTATAGGCAGCATGAGCATAACCAATAAATACTGCATCAAAGGTCTTAGGTCCAATGTTTGACCTTTTATAGTCAGGTAGCCCAACTTTAGCTAGACACCCCCACACTCTCAAGAAGCTCAAGTTTGGAGTAAACCCCTTCCATAATTCATAGGGAGTCTTATCTAACCTTTTGTGAGGTACTCTGTTAAGAACATGACAGGCTGAAAGGACTGCTTCCCCCACATTTCATCAGGCAACCCAGAACTTACAAGCATAGCATTCATCATGTTTTTCAAAGACCTATTTTTCCGTTCAGCTATACCATTCTGTTGGGGTACATAAGGTGCACTAAGTTCATGAATAATACCCAATTTCTCACAATGGTCATTCAAAGAGAAGTTTTCAAACTCTCTACCTCTGTCAGATCTAACCCTCTTGATTTTCCTATCAAGTTGGTTTTCTACTTCGGCCTTATATTTGATGAAAGCTTCCCCTGCCTCACTTTTGGTTTTGAGAAGGTAAATCTTAGTGTACCTCGAACAATCATCAACAAATGAAATATACCAGAATTTTCCTCCTCTACTTCTAGTGTTCTGGAAGTCAGCTAAGTCCGTATGAATCAACTCTAGAAGTTGTGTGGTCCTTTGAGTCACAGTTTTGCAAGGTTTCTTAGTGAATTTTGCTTCAACACAAACTGGACACTTAGAAAACTCAGTAGTCGACAGATTAGGAATTAAAGCTAAGGTCCTTAGTCTCTTAATGGAAGCAACATTCACATGCCCTAATCTACCATGCCACAAATTTAAAGACTCAGCAATATAAGCAGAACCAGAAACAGTTTTATTAAAAACAGCAGAAATAGAAGAAGCAACATTCAGAATAAATAACCCTCCACTTAAATACCCCTTCCCAACAAATTCCCCACCACGAGTCATTACAACTTTGTCAGCCTCAAAAACAATTTTCAAACCAGCTTTGTTTAATAAGGCACCAGACACTAAGTTGCGACGCATAGTAGGAACATACAACACATTAGAAAGGGAGAGGGTTTTTCCAGAGGTAAGTTTAAGAGTGACCTTTCCTCGTCCAAGTACTCCAGCAGTTGCAGCATTGCCCATGTAGACACACTCGCCTTCAGAAGCATCCTGAAAATCATGGAGCAGCTCCTTGTTTGCACAGAAATGTCTTGAGGCCCCAGTGTCCAGAATCCAATCAGTACTGTTCTCGATCAGATTTGCTTCAACAACCACAGCAGCGACAATGTCGTTTGATTCAGCAAGGTTGGCCTGAGGTCCTTGTTTTTGCACAGAACCTTGGCGTTGAGGGCATTGGTAAGCCTTATGATCTGGCTTGCCACAGACATAACAGAGGACATACTTCTTTTGAATCTTGCTATCCGGTTTGTTAAATTTGCCTTGCTTTTTTCCTTTGTTATTACCCTTTTTCCCTTTTCCCTTAAACTTATCAAAGCCTGATGGAGCAGCAGATTCCACCAGGTTAGCTTTAGTGGTATTAACAGAAACTGAATCTAGATTGTCTTTAAGGCGATTTGCCTCTTCAATCCTCATATGACTAATTAATTCCTGAAGAGACAGGAATTCTTTTCTGTGTTTCAGATTATTTCTAAAATCTCTCCAAGAGGGGGGAAATTTTTCTAGTAAAACATTAGCTTGAAATACTTCACAAATTTTCATGTCCTCATTAAGAACATCAGCACAGAGATTTTCGAACTCATGAACTTGATCCATGACTGGCTTATCATCAACCATACGGAAAGCCAGCCACTTGCCAACAACATATTTCTGTTTTCCAGCATCATCAGCCCCATATTTTTTCTCAAGGGCCTCCCAAATCAGTTTTGAACTTTTATGAACCATAAACAAATCATACAGATTATTGATCATCAGATTAAGGAGGTGGAAACGGACAGTTTTATTATCTTTTACATATTTTTGAATTTCGTCCTCTTTCTTCTTAATTTCAGTAGCAGAAGGAGAAGAGGATGAGTCACCTGTAGTAGTAAGCGCAGTGGGACAGTCCTTGAAAAGGACGTAGTCAATGTCCAATTGCTCAAAGAACATAAGCAGTTTGGAAGACCAACGTTTGTAGTTGTTTCCGTCAAGAGATTCGAGCTTGGACAGATGAGACACGGATTTGCTTGAAAAATCAGCCATTGCAAATTATATAATTGCTTTCAAATTGTTAGAAACTGACTGTTTACAATGACTGAGCAAAGACTAAATTCAAGGCTGTGTCGCGGTAGAAGACCACTGACTTGAAAGCAATTACGGCCCGACTATGGTGGTAATCGCAACTGGCCGGAAAGCTCCCCAAGGTTAACACAGCGACCTTTCTAAGTCACCACTAACAGAGAAAGATCTTGGAGACTGTTTATGCACGTACCCAGTGTTTAGAAGAGAGGAAGAAGAAGAGAAGAGAAATGAATTTCGGATCCCAAACTGAAGTAGCAGTGGACTGATTTTATAGTAAAAGAATCATGCCAAATAAAGAAGGTAATAAACAGAGGGAGGAAATCACGGGCGACAATAAAGGCCATTAACACTGTAATAAAGGCCATTTAACGCTGTAACGTTTAACAACGTTTCAGTTTTACATGTTACCGTTACACACAGTTGGGCTCGGGTCCAAAAAGATAAGCTCCAGCTCAGCTCTTCCCAGATCCCAGGCCCAGGCCCAGGCCCAGGCCCGGCCCGGTCCGGTCCGGGCGGGCGGCGCGCGTGTGTGATAGCAAGCCCAAACCCAAGTTTGATCTCCAACCACAAAAACCAACCAAGTACTCAACTCAATAAACATAAAGAGGAAGGGAGTTAATAAACAAAGGCAAGCTCCCTTCCATAGGAGATGTGGGATGTTTGGAAAAAACACAAGTAGGCTTTGCAAGCCTTAACTCCAACAGTTTGTTTTAACTCGTGGTTTTCTCAATAATCAAACAAACTTTCATTTTCGTTTTCTGGTGTATACTCCGGCTCCGCCACTACATTGTCAACGCCATGAGGGCCAGGAATTGATGCAGAGCCATATGCAATACCGTAAATCACAGGAATACTGAATAGTGCATTTATTGCTATTTGCAATTATTGATTTTTCTCCAAAATAGTGGTCCATTTAGGGGAAAATCTGGTTTGTCTACGGACTGGACTATAGACCTCTAATAGAGAGTAGTGATAGTAGAATCCAACTCAATAAATTTAATAATATTTTAATATTATATTAATGGTGGATAATTACCCAATGTGTAGATGTAACAATATTGTCAATATATCTCCATCAATAATTCTCCCTCTACCGTTGTCGAATAAGGTTTAATAAAGTCTACTAAGTTCAGATAACCAAAGAATAAGTTAAAAATAACGGACCTTTAGTGATTTATTTTGGTTGATTATGCGTCAACTAACTCCTTACACTGAACTCTTGGAAAAAATTATAAAAGAAAAAAAAATATTTACTTGATAAGACGTATATTGAACATACTAAGGACAAAAACTTATTTTTTTTTACATACGTGAACGGCAGAGTGGAAACTAATTTTTGACTACCACGCGATAGGGTTGGAATGATATTTGGATGGAGCATTAATGTAGGGAAAAGTTCGCGATTATTTCATTTTCTTGGTTGTATGTACAATGTGCTAGTGACTGTAGTGAGACATCACTTTCATTTTTTTAAATGGAGCTGCATGCTAACAATACTATCATCTATATGACTATATATACTAAGGACCATTCATCTCAAAATAAACATACTAAAGATAATTCCTAACTGGTGCCAAAAGAAGAAAAAAACTAGAGCAAAGTGTATTCACAATGAATCAATATGATGAAAAAAAGGAGGAAATATATGTCGAAGAAGAAGAAGTTCAAATGCTAATACAAAGCCTTCCTAAGGTTAGCTTGGAATACACTCCATTAGATTTGATTAATTATCAAGGTTTTTGGTTCTACCTTGACAGTCAAACTCCTAAATTTAAAAATGTTCTCACCTTTCAAAAACACTTTGTCGCTCGAGACAGTGATATCTTTGTTGCTAGCCTACCCAAAACTGGTACAACTTGGTTGAAATCTCTACTCTTTGCAATTGTCAATCGGCGAAAAAACCCTATTGATCAAAGCCCTTTACTCACCCATCATGTACAAGAGCTTGTGTACAATCTAGAGTTTGATGTTTATGGTGAAGCCCTAAATTGTCCTCACCCATGTCAGCTTAAAGAGCTTCCTTCACCTAGGCTTTTTAGCACTCATCTCCCTTTGATAGGTTTTAGTCGTATCGCCTAATCAAAAATAAACCTACGGACCTCTAACTAGGTAGTCAGTGGAAGCAGGGTCGAATCCACAGGGAGACAGAGTTTCTAAATCAATATTCAACCAATTCAGCTACTCCAAATGAAATCAGGAAGGAATTAATTAAACTAAAGAATAGACTACAGAAGACGGAATAAACCGAGGATTAAACTATGGAATAAAAGTCTAGGGTATTAGGTCGGTCCACCATGCTTATACCAATCAAATAGGGTCAACTACTACCAAAACCTAAGTCAAGAGTCGGGTGATTAGAGCCTATGTTGAGCTATGGTTAAGACTCAACGCTCATAGTTCAACATACGCCGCATATTCACTAACGTAATCAGAACTACTGACGTGTCCTAGGCCTCTAGTCGTAAGACGGATCTGTGCAACCAACGAAACTGCGCAATAACGTTAATTACTCAATAAAGAACAAACCACATCACAATCACCCTAATCAAGCCCTAGAAATTGATAGAAATCTAAATCGCAATCATGGTATAAACATGGCTTTCCTATCTAACACCCTAGAAAGAGACTACTCAGACATGATCGAATTAACAACGACAAAACTAATTGGAAATCCTAACAATTGCATCATGAACGATTAAATAAATAAACTAAGCAATCAAAGTAATTAAAGAGATAAAGAGTAGAGAAGAGTACCAATTGACGGAAAGCAGGAACTTTTATTGAAATCGAAATAGGTTTGATCACCTCTAGATTAATCTAAAGTGTTTGAATTAAACTAAGAACAATGAAGAATAAAACTAGTCTAAACCTATTGAAAGATAAATAAAAAATGTCGCTAAATAATGAGGAAAAGGTATTTATAATACCCCTCAAGTCTAATAAAAAATAGGAAGCAAAAGTCGAAAAACGCGATAAATAGTGCCAGACCCGATCGGGCCCGAGGCACCCACCCGATCGGGTCAAATACCAAAAGCCACATTTTTGCTTCTCGTGGTCCTGGCAGCAACAGCGCAGCACATAGGCCAAATGTTACGGCCCACCCGATCGGGCCGTGGGCATCCACCCGATCGGGTCATGCGACAAAAAGTGCCAGCAAGCTCGCCTCCTCCGCAGCGTCCCAATAAGACCTAGCAGCACTAGACCCGATGGGGTCGGGCGGTGGATGCCCGATCGGGTCTGGGCACATGTGTTCTCGCCCGATCTGATCGGGCACGCCTTGCCCGATCGGGTCCGCAACTTTCATACCCGATCATAAATATTTCGCCCGATCGGGCCATTTCTGCCCGATCAGTGCACGGAAACCTCATTTGACTCTTTGGCTCTCTAATCTTCACGTTTAGGGGTCTTGGGACCTCCTAAACTATCCATAAAGCTCGTGAGCCATCCTACGTGCCTCGTAACATCTCGTAAAGTCGTGGTTGCTTCCAAAAGGCTCGGAAATAAGGAGAAAACTCCATAAAACCTGCAATTCAATACTAAAACACGAAACCACAACTACATACGATAGTTAGCACAAAATAGCTCCCAAGAGATCCAATGACGCACAAATTAGCTTGTAAATAAGGGAGAAAACTCTATATAAATACGTGATATCAAACTCCCCTAAGCTAAACCTTTGCTTGTCCTCAAGCAAACAACACATGAACATGGAATAGACTACCTCACCCCAAAGATAAAAAACAAATCAAAGCTCAAAATATTTTCAAGACTAAGAATCGTTCAAGCAGGCATAATTCAAGTTTGGCTCATCAAATCCATCCAACCACCAATCATTCAAGCAATTTATCAAACTCAAGCATCCACAAAGCATACAAGTCCTGAAAAGGCACTCACAAGGGTGTCACTCCTCTCAATTTTGTGGCAGGCAAAGAATGTGCCCGAACACTCACCAACCCGACCATAAGTACCCTTCCCACTCACACTCTCATGTGTTTAAGAAGGTTCAATGACGCTCATCCTAGTAAGTCGACTCAATTAGCAGAAATACTCTTTAACTTTGACAAACTAACTCGAAATCAATCAAATGAACATTGCAGACACGAGCTCAAGAGGACTTTATAGGGTTGTAATGGGGCTTAGGTGAGAGGTAGGGGATACTTTTGGGTAATGTGGTGGAAAAACCAAGAAAGGGGGAGCATAAACCATTCAAACAAGGCCTAAGATGGCCTTCACAACTCCCAACAATCACCATAAAACCATGTAAAATAACCCAACTCTCATAAATCAATGAAAAGCGCATAACAAACCCAATTTTCTAGCAATGGAGCGAATATTCTTTTATGAACGTACGTGAATGAAAGAACTAGAATTCTTTTGAATTTTCATTTCATTTTTCTTTCATTTTTCTGAACTTCATCCACGCAACTCTAAACTTGCTTTTTTTCTTTTCTCTTTCTCACTCTCAAACCACAGCAAATACACTTTCAAATTCCTCAAAAACCAAACTAAACCAACAAACCAATCTCAAATTCAACCCATACAAAAGCTCCCCCAAGCTAGGCTTGGAATAATATCAAGTGAAGGCTTTTGGCTCATAATAGGGGTTTAAGTAACACGAAACAAGTCATTAGGCTCAGCGGGGCTAAGGAGGATAAAAGTATATCAAAAACTCACTCTGAAGCTCAAGAATAAGACAAAAGAACGCCTCTATCACAGCACATGCTACAAGTCATCTAAAATCAGACAAGTACGAAGTCAAAGTCAAGATCAATCCACTAAAGAGGAACTAACACACAAGAATAGACTGGATAATAATATGAATCCAATAGGCTACAAAGAGGCCTCACAGTCTAACCAATTCAGGTATGCAGCACATAGTGGTCTAATATAATCCAGAAATGCTCGAAATCATAGCAATCAAACATCAAATCATAGCCTCAAGATCACAAATGCCCAGCTATCCAGAAAACAAAGTCAAATCAATTTCAAATAGAGCACAACAAGGGGCACAGGGAGACAACTAAACCAGTCATAAGAACCATATTTTTTCATTTTTTCAGTATTTTTCGAAAGCAGTAAAACTATTCTAGAAAGCAGTAAAAGAGATAGGGAATACAAACAGAACTCCTCCCCCAAGCTGAACTTGGCAGTGTCCTCAATGCCAAAAGGTGATAAGGACTATGCTAAGAGGAAAACAACAATGTTAGTACCCTCACTCTCGCTCACAAAAAAATAAAAAGAAAAGGAAAAGGGAAAGAAAAGAAATACGAGTTGCCTCTCGCACAGCGCTGGTTTATAAAGGTCCCGCACGACCATAATCCTCCCTCTCTCAAATAGGAGGGGCTTGACAATGAGTGCCACCCTCATCAAACATCTTTCTCCTCCAAATGTTCTTGACTATGCCTCCAGACGGTGAGACAACCTTAGGTGGAATTGGAGCCTTCTCCACCCCTACTTCATCTAAAACCTTATCCCTGCAAAAAGATTGTTCAAGCATAGGTGCATTAACAGCATTGGTTAGTTTAAACATCACTTTGTCATCAACAACACTAAGAGTTAAAGACCCAGACTTGACATTATACCAGCAGTACACAAGAACGGCCTACCCAAGATAATAGGGATCTGGGCATCCTCATCCATATCTAATACCACAAAATCAACAGGGATATAGAATTTCCCAACCCTAACAGGAACATCCTCTAAAACACCTAGAGGGTATTTTATAGAACGATCCGCCATCTGTAAAGTGATTTGTGTGCATTTAAGGGCTCCCATGTTCAGTTTCTTATAAACAGACAATGGCATAGCAGAAACAGAAGCACCTAAATCACACAAAGCCTTATCAATAAAAATAGGTCCAAGATGGCAGGGTATAGAAAAACTACTAGGATCTTTTAACTTTGGTGGGGTTTTATTTTGAATAAAAGCACTACACTCTTCAGTAAGAGCGACACGTTCTACCCCACCAAAGTCTATTTTATTAGTAATCATGTCTTTCAGAAATTTGGCATAAACAGGCACTTGGGTAATTAAGTCTGTGAATGGAATCGTTACCTCAAGGTTCTTGACCATAGACAAGAACTTACCAAACTGCTGATCGACCTTGGACTGTTGCATCCTGTGAGGAAAAGGTAGCCTTGGTGTAAAAGGCGTTTCAGAAACCTTCTCTTTTTTCTTCCCTGTCTGTTCAGCTTCTGCAGACAAATCGACTTCAGACGTCGAATTCTTTCTTTTTCCTTCCTCTACCACCCTCTTCTTCCCTGCAGTCGGGGTAACCTCATCAATGGGCACTGGAGGGGCATCATATGCAATGCCACTACGAAGAGTGATGGCATTCACATGTTCTCTCTGAACGGGTTGCCCTGGCAATTCCCCCTGCCGCCTCTGAGCATTAGAGCTTGCTAATTGTGCAACTTGAGCCTCGAGAAGTTTGATGCTTTTCTCTTGGGCTCTTTGTGCCTCCTCATTAGATCTTTGCATGGCTAGCATCTGTCGCTCTTGGGCTCTTTGTGCCTCCTCATTTGCCTTTTGCATGCTTAACATCAGTTTCATCACTTCAGATATGGGGGGCTCTTGTGGGTTGTTGTTTTGTGGAGGTGGGGTGGGAAAGTTTTGTGGAGTTTGGAAGTTGTTATGGTGATGAAAGTTTTGTGGTGGTGGTCTATTGAAATTTTGTGGGGTTTGATGGTATGAGGGTTTAGGATAGTTTTGTGGAGGTGGAGGTTGATAGTTTTGTGGATTTTGGTAGTTATGTGGAGGGGGAAGGTTTGTGGTCTTTGTTGGAAGGCATTGGCCTGCTCCATCTGAACTTGACTGAACTGACAGTCATGCCCAAAGTGACCCTGAACACCACATACCTCGCAGTAAGATGAGGTAATGGGTGCTACTGCAGACATAGCATTGATACTCATGGGTGGAGGTGTCGGACTAGAAGACTTCATTAGCTGCTGAGTTAGTTGCGTCATCTGAGATGTAAGCAATGAAATAGCGTCAACTTCAAGTACCTTCTTAGTCAAACTCCTAGATGATGAATGGTCATTGGCTGCAAGATTTGATATGAATTCATAACCCTCATCAACTGCCTTGTCTAAAAACACTCCTCCTGCAGACGAATCAACAATACACTTCGTCTGAGGCTGCAGACCATTGTAGAATGTCTGCGTCAAGAACCATTTGTCCATATTATGGTGTGGACACTCTCTCTGTAGATCTCTAAACCTGGCCCACGCTTCCCTTAATGTTTCATCAGGCTCTTAGGAAAACGTGGCCAGTTTATTTCTGATTTCTGTTGTTTTAGTGGGTGAGTAATACTCTCTCAGAAATGCAGCAGAAATCTCACTCCACTCGGTTTCTTTCACATCGTTCAACCATTTTTGGGCTCTATCTCTCAGTGAAAACTCGAACAACATGACTTTGATTTGATCTGGAGTGACGCCGGCATGTTTAACGGTTCGACAAAGTTGTTGAAACCGTTGCAGATGATTTGCCGGATCTTCAGTAGGATGCCCACCAAACTGATTTTGCTGGACCATGCTGATGAGTCCAGGCTTGATTTCGAAATTTGCTGCGGCAATGGTGGGCATAGTAGGTCCAGTGGAGAGACCATCTGGGTTGGGCACCTGATAGGCTAAAGTCGTATCACCTATTCAAAGATAATTCCTACAGTCCTCTAACAATGGTAGTAAAAGGAAGTAGGGTCGAATCCACAGAGAGACGGAGTTCTAAGTTAATATTCAGCTAAAAAGCTACTTCAGACAAGATCAGATAGAAACAGCTGAACTAATAATTAACTACTAGAAAACAATATAAAGTGGAATTTTACTCTATGAAATAAAGGTCTAGGGAATTAGTTCGGTCCACCATGCTTATACCAATCAAAGGATCAAACAACTATCAGAACCTAGGTCGAGAATCGATAGATGAGAACAATGTCAAGCTATGGTTAAGTCTCAACGTCCATAATTCAACATATGCAGCATGTTCACAAACATAATCAGAATTACTGGAGTGTACTAGGCCTCTAAAAGTAAGACGGATATGTGCAAACAATTATTAACCTCAAGTAATCAAAGAAACTGCACAATAACGTTAATTACTCAATAAGAACAAATCACACCATAACCTATCTCATCAAACCCTAGAAACTAATAGCAATTCAAATAATCATGGTATAAACATGGCTTCCCTATCTAAATCCCTAGAAATTAAACTACTCACTCATAATTGAATTGACAATAATAAAACTAATTTGAAACCCTAATAATTGCATCATGAATGATTAAATAATTAAACTAAGCAATCAAAGTAATTAAAAGAGATTAGGGTAAGAAAGAGTACCAATTGACAGAAAGCAGGAACTTTTATTGAAATCGAATAGGTTCAATCACCTTTAATCTAATCTAAAGTGTTTAGACTAAAATAAAGCTAAACTAAGAACTATGGAAAAACTAGAATGAAAAGATGTCCCTAAAAAATAATGAAGGATAGCTATTTATAATAGCCCAAAGTCTCATTAAAAAAAGATAGAATTTCGAAAAGAGCTGTCCGTGCTTCAGGCCTGATCGGGTCAAATCCCGCCCGATCGGGTGAGTAAACTGCAATTCTACATCAACTTGCGAAGGCCGTATCTCTCAAACCAGACGTCCGATTGGGGCGTGTGACCTATCATTGGAAAGCTCTTGACGTCTAGAATCCAATCCAATTGTAATTTATGGATTATCAATTTTCTATCAAAAGTTATAATAAAAATAGTGAAAGTGTGTCAGTTTTAGCACTTCTTTCACTAGCTCTTTGCTTCATTCCAACTCAAAATTGTCCCAAACGGATGCATTGTGATCCTTGCGCAAGCTACCTTCATCTTCAATGATTAATAGGCTAAATCCTTGGTACTCATGATCACTTTATATCAAAATAACCTGAAAATCATCGAAACACACAAACGGGGAGTAGTGGAGCACAGCTTGTTTAATTCATGCCATTATGCACCTAAGTGCTCAAAAAGGAGTTCTAAATGCAATATAAATGCATCTAGAAACTATATATAAATGTGATACATCAGCACCCCATATGACTTCAGTGACTTTGACATGACTGAACTCAAGGTGTCTAAACCAGAGGTGTTCAGCTGAACAAACTGCTTTTCTTTCTGCTTTATCTTTCGGATCCGCCTGATTGTCCTAGTAAGATCGGGGTCCGCTGGAATAGGGGAACCGTTTCTTTGGGACCTGGGCATATAAAAGAAACAAAAAGCAGCAGTAAAGGGTACCTCGATTGAAACAATGAAGTTCCAATGAGGTACAGAGAAGTAGACCAAATAATTAAATAAAAACTTAGAGAACTAGCCGTCTCCCCGGCAACGGCGCCAAAATTTGATAGGTTTTAGTCGTATCGCCTAATCAAAAATAAACCTACGGACCTCTAACTAGGTAGTCAGTGGAAGCAGGGTCGAATCCACAGGGAGACAGAGTTTCTAAATCAATATTCAACCAATTCAGCTACTCCAGATGAAATCAGGAAGGAATTAATTAAACTAAAGAATAGACTACAGAAGACGGAATAAACCGAGGATTAAACTATGGAATAAAAGTCTAGGGTATTAGGTCGGTCCACCATGCTTATACCAATCAAATAGGGTCAACTACTACCAAAACCTAAGTCAAGAGTCGGGTGATTAGAGCCTATGTTGAGCTATGGTTAAGACTCAACGCTCATAGTTCAACATACGCCGCATATTCACTAACGTAATCAGAACTACTGACGTGTCCTAGGCCTCTAGTCGTAAGACGGATCTGTGCAAACAACTATTAACCACAAGCAACCAACGAAACTGCGCAATAACGTTAATTACTCAATAAAGAACAAACCACATCACAATCACCCTAATCAAGCCCTAGAAATTGATAGAAATCTAAATCGCAATCATGGTATAAACATGGCTTTCCTATCTAACACCCTAGAAAGAGACTACTCAGACATGATCGAATTAACAACGACAAAACTAATTGGAAACCCTAACAATTGCATCATGAACGATTAAATAAATAAACTAAGCAATCAAAGTAATTAAAGAGATAAAGAGTAGAGAATAGTACCAATTGACGGAAAGCAGGAACTTTTATTGAAATCGAAATAGGTTTGATCACCTCTAAATTAATCTAAAGTGTTTGAATTAAACTAAGAACAATGAAGAATAAAACTAGTCTAAACCTATTGAAAGATGAATAAAAGATGTCTCTAAATAATGAGGAAAAGGTATTTATAATACCCCTCAAGTCTAATAAAAAATAGGAAGCAAAAGTCGAAAAACGCGATAAATAGTGCCAGACCCGATCGGGCCCGAGGCACCCACCCGATCGGGTCAAATACCAAAAGCCACATTTTTGCTTCTCGTGGTCCTGGCAGCAACAGCGCAGCACATAGGCCAAATGTTACGGCCCACCCGATCGGGCCGTGGGCATCCACCCGATCGGGTCATGCGACAAAAAGTGCCAGCAAGCTCGCCTCCTCCGCAGCGTCCCAATAAGACCTAGCAGCACTAGACCCGATGGGGTCGGGCGGTGGATGCCCGATCGGGTCTGGGCACATGTGTTCTCGCCCGATCTGATCGGGCACGCCTTGCCCGATCGGGTCCGCAACTTTCATACCCGATCATAAATATTTCGCCCGATCGGGCCATTTCTGCCCGATCAGTGCACGGAAACCTCATTTGACTCTTTGGCTCTCTAATCTTCACGTTTAGGGGTCTTGGGACCTCCTAAACTATCCATAAAGCTCGTGAGCCATCCTACGTGCCTCGTAACATCTCGTAAAGTCGTGGTTGCTTCCAAAAGGCTCGGAAATAAGGAGAAAACTCCATAAAACCTGCAATTCAATACTAAAACACGAAACCACAACTACATACGATAGTTAGCACAAAATAGCTCCCAAGAGCTCCAATGACGCACAAATTAGCTTGTAAATAAGGGAGAAAACTCTATATAAATACGTGTTATCACCCTTACACATGCCTTCCTGAATCGATCAAGAATTCTGAGTGTCGGATTTTGTATATTTGTCGAAACCCTTTAGACACACTCGTGTCTAGGTATCATTTTATTCCCCATTATGCGGAAAATTCAAAACAAGATGGGCTCATACCCAATAATTTTGAAATTTTCTTTGAGGATTTTTGTGATGGGAAAGGCTTATTTGGGCCTTTCTATGAGAACGTACTTGAGTATTGGAAGGTAAGTTTAGATCTACCAAATAAAGTGTTGTTTCTTAAGTACGAAGATTTGAAAGACGATCCTACACTTCACTTAAAGAGAATGGCTGAATTTATAGGTATGCCGTTCTCTCCTCAAGAGGAAAGCGAATGTATTATTACACGAATTTTAGAGTTGTGCAATATTAAGAATATGAAAGAATTGGAGGTTAATAAAAGTGGGATAGTTAGCAAGTTTTATGAGAAGAAGGGATTCTTTAGGAAAGGAGAAGTGGGAGATTGGACCAATCATTTTACACCTGAAATAGAAGAAAGGATGAAAAAGCTCATGGAAGATAAGCTTGAGGGTACTGGATTATCCTTTAACTTGCTCCCTAATTGATGCTTTGCTTTCCCTTCTTTCCCCACCTATTTGTATTAACGGTGTTATTTACTCCATATGATAGTATTAGTATGTATCTCTTGTGTTTTATTGCTTCCTTTGGGATGTTTATTGTTGAAATAATTTGTTTCTTTATGATTTCTAATTATCCATCCCTCTGTCCAAGATTCAGACATCTAAATACACATATCTTCCGATTTATTTATTTTTTTGGGAGGTCCCATTTAGATTTTTAATTAAGCAATAGTATGTAGACCAGGGCATGGCTCAAATTTTTTTGCGCATTATAATTTAGTAGTAGTTAAAGATAACTAATACTTTTTATTTAGTGCAAAAATGTATTATTACAAAATAGAAAAATTATCTTATATAAATGGAAATTTTGTGAAAAAACATCTTATTTGTTATGAATTTTGTGAGAAAACACCTTATATAATAATTTTTGTGAGAAAACACCTTTTAAAACATTTTTTACTAAAATACACACCTTATCGACGGAATCCGGCCAAAAAGTCAAGATTCCGGTGATTGACCCTTTCTATTTTCTAAACTTTTTACACTCGAAAACTTACGGACACCATTTTATTTTTTCTTCTTCACTTCCTTTTCATCCCTCATCTCATCTTCTCTAACACATCAGTGCAAGCTATGCAATGGTCCTCTTCCTAAAACCTGTTCATCTTCTCTCTTTCTCAATGATCATACCCTCTACAACTCCCATTATTTCTTGCAACTTAACCACCAAAATCTCTTCAAATCTACCTTCAACGGACCAATCAACACCCATGTCAATTAATCATCTAGCCATTTCAATTCATGCATCTCCTAATAGGCGAAACCCCCTATTCCAGCAAAACCATCTCAAAATTTCAACACGCAAGTTAAATGCCACCACAATTGTCCTCTAGGAAGAGGAAAATCAAAGATTGAGGATGAATTTCAGCAAAAACAGTTGAACAGAATACGAGATGCTTGAAGCTTTCAAAATAGGTAGACGAACGTGAGTGATGAGAATCAAAATTCTGTTGTTATGAGTTTGCAGCTTCTAATAATTATAGCTTGAAAAACTTTAATGAAGCTTTGGGTTTGGGTAGCTTAGAGTTTAGTGAAGATGATATTGCAGTTCTTTGTTGGAGAAGATGGTTAGCATTGTAGCAGTAGCAGCAATGTAGAAGGGTGAGGGTTGAAAAGCAAGTGAAGAAGAAAAATATAAAATGGGTCTGTGAGTTTCACGTCTAAAGAGTTGAGAAAATAGAGGAGTCCATGACCGGAATTTTGACTTTTTGGCCGGATTCCGTCGACAACGTGTGTTTTTTAATAAAAAATATTTTAAAAGGTGTTTTTTCACAAAAATTATTATATAAGGTGTTTTTTCACAAAGTTCATAATAAATAAGGTGTTTTCTCACAAAATTTTCTATATAAATTTCAAAAGTCACAAGTTTACTCATGGTTGTCATTCATATATCACCATTAATTTTAATTTTGATCAAATAAGTAACAAAGATATAACGGAGTGATGGTTGGATCTCTTTACTTTATACTTGAGGTATGAAAATTGTTTTCACCATAAAAATAGTGTAAAAGGGGTACATAGGAGGCATAACGGGTACTAATGATATTTTTGTAAATACTGACAACTTTGATGTTAAAACACGCACTTTAATCGTAACATGTACCCTATAAACTTCATATATACTTTTTTTAAGCTTCCACGGCTTAAGGCTAGTCTATATACACCCTCCGTTTCATAATGATCTACCACTTTTTGTTTTCATCCGTAAGTTTTAACCATTTCTACTTTATTCCTAAATGACAAGGGTTTAATCCCCTTTTGTACTATTTTACCAACTTTTTAGGCCCACATAATTCTACACTATCTCACAACCACATTATCTCTCTTATTTAAAAATACAAAAGGAACCCACTTTTGCAACATGTTTCCTCTTTACTATGATTTTTGTAGTAATAGTAAGTAGGTAGAACATTATAAAATGAAAAGTATATAATGAAGTCTTAAGAACTAAAAAGTTCCTCTAAGATAACTTCTCTCACATTCCTCCTTGTATCTTTACCAACATTTAAAAGTATCATCAAATTGTGTTTTATAACATATTCTTCTAGTTCCGAAATCATGTATTTTGTTAATTTTTTTCAACTTACAATCATTTCCATATTAATATTGAAGTATTGAAACAAAAATGTAAATCTTAATCTAGTTAATTCAATCGGATTTGTTGTCGGTTTTCTATAAAGAATTAAAAGGGAAAAAATATAGTAGCTGACATTGAAATTTGTTACAAGCGACTGAGCGAGAGCTCTAGCTTGGTGGATTATGATAAGGATTTGAAATGTCTTCCCAATCTTTTGTTCATTTCCCCCCCAAAATGGCATATTTGAGATGAAGTAACACTAGGAGTGAACACAATCGGATACCCGAGCAAAACACCTAGAATTGGACCCTTAACTAATTAAAACCAGTTCCCAAAATTTAGTATCTGACTTGGAATTGGTTGGACGGAATCAGTTCTAACACTAGATAGCTAATCACATGTGAGAGTGATGCAAATTTGATTAGTTGGGTTTGACTTTCTAAAATTAGTCTCGGAACTGAAAAGAATTGGTTTCAATATTGGGTATACAGTTTCCATTCGCATTCTAAAGCTAAATTTTTTCTTTAGTTAAAAAAGACTAAAACAATGACCATAGTCTTATAGTATTAGCATCACATTTGATATACCGGGTATTAGTGAGTATAGGAATACCGAGTCCAAAATATTACTATCTAGAATTGGAACAAATTTGCAATCGCGTCGTTGTATTTAGACTAGACACGGTCCTAGTGGGGGCCAGTTCTTGGTCCGAAACTTCGGGTCCAATTGGTTTTGGGTCTGGATTCGGCTACCCAAGTTTTTTAGCTTATCCCTAAGTGGCACCATGTGAGTGGAATGACACGTGTTGTGTAACACCTCAAAAATTCACCCTGAATTTTTCGCGTTTAACCTTCATCATTTAATTAATTTCCTTTCCGTTTTACTATTTTCGCTTATTAAATATTACTATTTTAATGAATAATTATTGAAAATCATGTTTAAACATTACTTAGATGTTATATTTATTTTTATGATCCCAAAATAATTTTTGTGAAAATTATTCACGAAGATTGGATTTTTAATAAATTTAACTTTGGTTTTGCCCAATTGTTTGATAAAAATAATTTTATTTATTAATTTAAAATTTAATATTTTATTTATTTACAAAAATATGATTTTGTGTTGATAAAAGCTGATTTTTGGATTTTTTTTTATAATATTTAATTATTTAAACCCCAAAAGAATTACATTTTAGGCTTTTATCTTTAAAAGTTGGACCTTGGAGCCCAAGGAAATCACTTGGATGAAGGTGGACTGATTTTTGGGGACAAGTTCAGCGTTTTTCTTGCACAAGCAACCCCTCCTTTGACCCTACTTGTAGCCCCTTTGACGCTTGGTCAATATTCTTTATTTAACCCATTTTTGAGACAAAACATTTTTTTCTCCATCTCCTTCTCTTGTTGCTGCTGCCGTGAGTTCTCCATATCCTATCATACTGATTTTCTTGCTCTCCTTAAATTTTTTAAGAATTTTTGAGCTTCTGAAAATTTATTATTGAATTTACAATGTTGTTTTTATCAATTTCCTATTTATTTCTACCAATTCCTACTCCAAATTCTAATTCCAAATTTTGGTTGGGAAATTTTGAGGAGGTGAAGCAGTAGAGTTAGACCTTGTTGAAGAGAAAGGATCTTAGCTCTTATTCTCTTGTTATTCTTATTCTATTTTTTCACCGAAATTAAGGTAACTAGCTTTAATCCTAGTTTAAAATTAATTACTAAGTTAATTAGAGTAAATTATATCTATTATATTATAAATAGTTATATTATTATTTGGTATGAATTATGTGAATTTATGTGAATTATATATGAATTTTCGGATTTATTATGAATTAATTAGTAATTATGTGTTTTGAATTACATATGTGTATATTTGAGTGTATAAATTATAGGGAAATTCCCAATGGTGGCCCTTAGGTCTAAGAAATTTTCGGTGGTGGAAATTTCAAAAAAACTTTCCCTTCGGTAGCCCTGCTTTACAAATTATTCCCAAATATAGTCTTAATGAAGAATATTCCGTTAATAATAAAGCATATTCCGTTAGTTAACCGTTAAGACGGTCACTCGCACGTAAAAAGAGGTTTTTTGGGCCTTTTTTGCCATTTTTGACATCAAAATCGAACTTTGAGGGGTAAAACTAACCCCTAAACTTAACTTTAAGAATCGATTTTGAGGTCGAAATTGAAAAAAAATCCGAAATGCTTCATTTTATGTGCGAATGTCCGCTTTAACGGTTCACCGGTGAAATATTCTTTATTATTAACGAAATTTTTTGGATAAGGTTATGCTTGGAAATAATTTGTAAAGCAGGGCTACCAATAGGAAAGTTTTTTTGAAATTTCCACCACTGGGAATTTTTAATACCAAAGGGCCACCATTGGGAATTTCCCTAAATTATATTTATTGATTATATATGTATGCATGTCGAATACATGATGTTTTTGGAATGTATATGTGCTCTTGCATGTTAAAAAATGATTGGTATGATTTTATTTGAATTATGGTAATTAATTTGTTAATTGTGAAATTATTACCGAAAGTATTTTTGTGT
This sequence comes from Patellifolia procumbens, assembly GCA_947645195.1. Taxonomy (NCBI): domain Eukaryota; kingdom Viridiplantae; phylum Streptophyta; class Magnoliopsida; order Caryophyllales; family Amaranthaceae; genus Patellifolia; species Patellifolia procumbens. The sequence goes on from CANSGD010000429.1 coordinate 2,250,212, forward strand.
TGTAAATTAAATCTATTTTATGAAATATTTTCTATATGCACGAAAATTAGTTAAATTACTGATATTTATTATTTAAATTAATTTCTTTTATGATCTTGATTAATTTACTTGGCTTGTTGTGTAAATATGTTGATCTATTTATCGGTAAGTAAATTGTTTTATTCGAAAAACTATAAATTTTAGTTTATCCTTTTTAATCAAAATAAAATTGATAATATTTAGCTAAAACCTCTTTGTTTCGTGCCTAAATTTATTTAATATAAACCGAATTGCCGAAAATCCTTAGTATTTTCAGAAAAATGACAACAACTTTTTTGACCATTTTGAAGGGTTATTTGAGGTTAAATTTACATGATGAAGTGATTTTATTATAGAGAGTTTAAGGAAAATTATTGTTTTCATTTTTGATTAAATTAAAGTCTGTAAATTGATACTTTATAAACAAATTCATTTGGTTTCTTGGAACTTTTATATTAGTTTCAAACTATATATTTTCAAACCAATGTTGTTGAGTTTACATTAATTTGGATTAGTTCCACTTATGTTAATAATACAAGGTTTGTGTATTTTGGATTTAATATAATATTCAACTTATATATTTTCAAACCAAATGTTGTTAAGTTGACATTAAGTTGGATTAGTCCACTCATGCCAATAATACAAGATTTGTATATTTTAGATTTAATATAATATTCAAATTATATATATCTTCAAACCAAATATTGTTGAGTTGATATTGAGTCGGATTCGTTCCGCTTATGCCAATAAATCAAGATTTGTGTATTTCGAACTTTAAATATAATTTTACTAGAATCTCATGTTTTCTATTACTATTATCTGGTTTTATACTATTGTTGAAAGGATTTTTACTTTGTACTGTGCTGGGCACAAAGTGTCGTTTGGGTACAAGGTACTGTTTTGAGATGATTTTTATTTTGAGTTGCGCTGGGTACAAAGTAATGCTGATATGATTTTGCTCTTGTACTGAGCTGGGTACATAGAGTTGCTAAAATAATATTTTATTGAGTCAAAACCTTGTACTAAGCTGGGTACATTGGTTTTTTGTGTTGATGAAGAGAAATCCTATGGGCTGAGCTGGGTCCTTGGTATGAACTGTCACTTTGGTGCTAAGCTGGGCACCAGGGATTAACTTGTGTACTGAGCTGGGTATGTAAGTCCACATGGTTTTTAGTTGTCGTACAGTGTTAGGTTGTACTGAGTTGGGTACGGCGCACTGAGCTGGGTGCGTTTAAACTAGCACTGGGTTTTTTTTTGTTGAACTTAGACATAGGTGTGATCGCATGCTGAGCTGGGTGTGCGTATCCTAATACTATAACCATGGTGGACGTGTGTGATCGCATGCTGAGCTGGGTGTGCGTATCCTAATACTATAACCATGGTGGACGTGGGTGGTTGTATGCTGAGCTGGGTGTACACCCATCCACTTACGTTCAGTTCTCCCCTCAACGTTGTTGGTGTGATGATTATGAGGTTGTATTTTATGATGTTGTGTGAAGTATTGATTCATTACTATGGAGAGGAATTTGGATTTGAAAAATGAGTCTACATTGATATCAATGATTAAATTGAGTATAATGGTATTTTAAAGGAGTTTATGTTGAATTATGATGTTATGGTTGATGTTTATGTCATTATGTGACTAAGCTATGGATACTATAATTGATGTTGATTATTGTAATTAGCTTATTAAATCTTACTTAACCTGGGAGGACTGCTAGTTACTCTCCACTGATTGTGGACCCCCATTATATATATTTTACAGGGGAAGAAAGCTGATGATTTGGGTGGTTTAATGGGCTAGAAAGAGAGAGATAGAGTTTAATTTTATGCTCATGTTTTTATTTCGTCTTATGTTATCATGTTCTACTTATTATCATTTCAGGATTTCATCATTATGATGACTTGGGTTTGTAAGAGGCTTATAACCTCACTTTGGAGAATGATTTCCTATTAATGAAATTAGACACCTATGTTTGAGTTTAGAAAGTGACACTCCGATCAACAGTATTTCCGCTACTGTTCATTATTTTATTATTTATTTGATCGGGGCTGTTACAGTTGGTATCAGAGTCGAACGTTCCAAAAACTCATTCTAGAGTTGTTATAAGATCCCTTGGAGATTGTAGTGTTGAGACCTAGGATTTTGTTTAGCCTAGGCTTGAAGTTGAGTACTTTAGAGTGAGTTACTTGGGTAGGAAGAAATATAGTATCTTTGGGGATTATCTTCTTTAAATAATGTGTTTAACGTGCTAAGTGCTTTTCTTCTTCTTCTTATGTGTCTACTATGTGTTTGGTGGTTATTACTTAACAATCCACCAAGGGTTAACTTTGTCAATTTGCAGTAGAGGTATTAACCGAGTCGTGTCGTGCCAATTTCGTGTCGGGTTTACGAGTTGGCGGGTTGTCTTCCCTTAACCCTAACCCGGTCCGTTTACTTAAACGTGTCAAGATCCTTAACTCTAACCCGGCACATTAATTAAACGTGTCGAATTCGGGTTGACCCGTTTAACTTTTTATATATATTTGATGCTCGCAATTCATATATTTTTTGTTTGGAACTTATTAAATTTCATGTGATAGTTAAAATAATATCTAATAGTGTGTAAAAGTAAAACTAAATAAACAAAATTGAAAAATAAAAGAATGAAAGTAAGAAGTAATTAGGGAAAACTTTAAAATATGTGTTGATAAACGGGTTGTCGTGTTGTTTTTGTGTCAAATAGTTCGACCCTAACCCAACCCGTTTAATAAACGTGTCGAGTCAACCCATATACTTAAACGTGTCAAAAGTCTTTACCCAAACCCGCTAATTTCGAGTCGGGTTCGTGTCGAGTTGTCGTGTCGTGTCAGTATTTACCACCTCTAATTTGCAGGATGTCGTCAAGGTTCAACGGTAATTAAATGGCTCGTAAGAAGGCTCGCAAGGAAGCTGCTAGGATTCGTCGTTGAACCTTATAAAATGCAATCATTTCTTTGGCAAGGACAAGTAGTATTAGTCGCACTCCTACACAAGTGTATAACCAGACCGTGTTTGACAGATTTGATCGTCATCGTCCACCTCACTACGATGGGACTGCTGATCCAGTCACTTAAGAGAATTGGTTGAGGGAAATTGAGAAGTTTTTCAATGCAACAGGTTGCCCGAAGTCTGAGAAAGTGCCTATTGGCACCTACTACCTAAAGCAGGAAGCTGATAATTGGTGGAGTACAACCAAAACTACAATCCAAGCCCTGCCTGGATTTGGGTGGGAACTCTTCACAGAGAAACTTAAGGAGAGATTCTATCCAGATGAACTTAAATGGCAAAAACAAGAGGAATTTCTGGGTTTAACTCAAAGTTCGATGTCAGTACAAGAATATACCGACATATTCACGGAGTTGTCTAGATTTGCATCGCATATATTGCCTAATGAAGCTGAACGTCTCAAGCGCTATGTGAAGGGGATGAACCCCCGTTTGAAGACTATTATTTTGGGGTCTTCTGTGTCAACATTTCAAGAAGCCTATGAGAAAGCTTTGGGTATTTATACTTCCCTGAAAGATGAAGAAGAAGCTGCAAAGGGCCAAGCTGCAAAGAGGCCTAATGTGTTCACATTTCAAAAATGTCACTAAGAAACCAAACTCATAATAAATTGTGTCTATAGATGTTCAAGATTTGATTTTTTTCCTAATCTTATTTAAAGGTAAGTAGAGATTTTAATGTTCGGATTATTACACTGACAATTGTGGAAGTCAAATTGTTGCAACTAAAAAGAACATAGGAAGTATTGCTTCATTTAACGCTCTTGACAACATGTACGAAAGGGTCTTCTTGGATTTGTTTAAACAATTTTTTGGATTGTTCTGTTTCTTATACAATCAAGGTTTATATTAATTATTCTAGGTCAAATAAAACTTATTAGAGTCAATTTTAATGTCCCTCTTTGCAAGCTCGACCACTAGTTTTAGCAAATACGTCCAACATTACCCTACTTGTTAAATCCTTTTATTAATGAATGTATAGTGGAAAAAAATCCGATAAAAAATGAGTATAATGATATTGGCAGCTGTAAGACTTGACTTCAAATTCTTCCTACTTTGCTTTATTACTGATAGGTTCTAGTCGTATCACCTAATCAAAGATAAACCTAAGTCCTCTAACAAAAGTAGTCAGTGGAAGCAGGGTCGAATCCACAGGGAGACAGAGTTTCTAAATTAATATTCAACCAATTCAGCTACTCCAGATGAAATCAGATAAGGATTAACTGAACTAATGAATAAACTACAGAAGACGGAATAAATCGAAGATTTAACTATGGACTAAAAGTCTAGGGTATTAGGTCGGTCCACCATGCTTATACCAATCAAATAGGGTCAACTACTATCAAAACCTAAGTCAAGAGTCGGGAGATTAGAGCACGAGTTGAGCTATGGTTAAGATCAACGCTCATAGTTCAACATACGCCGCATGGTCACTAACGTAATCAGAACTACTGATGTGTCCTAGGCCTCTAGTTGTAAGACGGATCTGTGCAAACAACTATTAACCACAAGCAATCAATGAAATTGTACATTGACATTAATTACTCAATAAGAACAAACCACATCACAATCACCCTAATCAAGCCCTAGAAATTAATAGAAATCTAAATCACAATCATGGTATAAACATGGCTTTCCTATCTAACACCCTAGAAAGAGAACTACTCACTCATAATCGAATTAACAACGACAATACTAATATGAAACCCTAACAATTGCATCATGAACGATTAAATAAATAAACTAAGCAATCAAGAATAATAAAAGAGATTAGAGTAGGAAAGAGTACCAATTGACGGAAAGCAGGAACTTTTATTGAAATCGAAATAGGTTTGATCACCTCTAAATTAATCTAAAGTGCTTGAATTAAACTAAGAACAATGAGGAATAAAACTAGTCTAAAGCTAATGAAAAGATGAATAAAAGATCTCCCTAAATATTGAGGAAAAAGGTATTTATAATACCCCCTCAAGTCTAATTAAAATTAGGAAACGAAAGTCGAAATTCGCGAGTAAAGGTGCCAGACCCGATCGGGCCCGTGGCCTCCACCCGATCGGGTCCACACACCAAGCATCACATTTTTTTGTCTTGGCTTAGCATAGCAGCAGCGTAGCAAGCATTTAGGCAACTGGGCCCCCACCCGATCACACACCCGATCGGGTCGTGGATCGGTTGCCCAGCAATTCCAGCTTTGGCGTCTTGCGTGGCGTGGCAGCAACAACAAACATGAACAGTGCTCCACCTGATCGGGTCTGGGGCAAGTATTCTCGCCCGATTGGATCGGGCATTGGTGCCCGATCGGGTCCGCGACTTCTCTGCCCGATCATAAATACTTTGCCCGATCGGGCCATTTTTGCTCGATCAGAGTACGGAAACCTCCTTTTTGACTCTTTGGCTCTCTAAACTTCACGTTTAGGGGTCTTGGGACCTCCTAAACCATCCGTAAAGCTCGTGAGCCATCCTACGTGCCTCGTAACATCTCGTAAAGCTGTGGTTGCTTCCAAATGGCTCGGGAATAGGGAGAAAACTCCCTAAAACCTGCAATTCAACACTAAAACACGAAACCACAACTATAAACGATAGTTAGCACAAAATAGCTCCCAAGAGCTCCAATGAAGCACAAATTAGCTTGTAAATAAGAGAGAAAAGTCTATATAAATACGTGATATCAATTACTAATTAGGTATACACTTTTTCCCTTTTCACCCGACATTACCCTACTTGTTGACCCACTTTTTACCACACTCTCTCACAACCACTGAAACACACTTTCTCTCCTTTTTTAAATTACAAAAATGGACCTACTTGTATAGACTTCCTCCATTCCATTTTAATTTAAAATAGAGAATTTTGCTCAAAAAACTTAATTGAAAAATGAAAAAAAATTACCTGGTTAAGATAGAAAATGACTGATTGTGTTCTTTTTATGTGAGTGATCTCTTCCTCTTCTTCTTTCTCTCCCCCTCTTCTATTGGAAAACCAAAATGAATGGCTGAGTTCTCTTCTACTAGAAATCCAAATCTAAGAATGGCTATTGTCTTTCAAGGATATGTATTGCGTTTCTTGCACATGTGTTTCAATTATATCAATAACAAAAAAAACTCTTAAAATTTCTTTTCCTTTGTTAAGGAAATTTACAACAAACATTTGCTTGATAACTTAAATCCTTTGCATCCTAGGTGTCGCGGTCCGAGGGTTTTGACCTTGGATCGTGTGGCACGCCCTTGTCTTCTGTGGGCAAGTGTGCTAGCCTTAATGCGGATTAGGGACTCTTGAGGCTCGTGAAGCACGAGCACTCGGTATCTGAAAGGGTACTCTTGTCTATTGGCGACAAGAGTACGAGAAGAGGGTCAATCGAGGCGCTCATGTGCACAAGGCGGGCACGAGCGAGGCCAAAGAATGGATATATCTGTTTTGAGTTTGGGTGGACGCTTTACAATAAGTGGCGGCACAAGCTCTAAGTTGGCTAACAACAACACAATATCAAACAAGCGTACAACAGATAGGAGGTCTCAAGTTTTATTCATTCACTCTTACCCCCTAAAGAGCCTTAAATGTGAGATAGTACATATTTTAAGTGAACACTGATTTTGCAGTAACTCAATAATGAAACTTTAACTCTATAGCTAGTCCTATAATCTCATTTCATGCGATTTTGGAACTGCTTAGTGTAAATAGGCTACATTCTGCTCTATTCCACAATATTTTTGAGAATGGATAATACTTCTTCCATTTTTACTTGACACATAGCTCCCGGGGCTTGTAATTTTGAGAGCATGATAAAGTTAATTAGTTTATAAAATAATTTAAAAACAGGTTAACTAAAGCACTCCTTTTATCCGTGTTTGATCTTTTTTTGTTTTATCATATCTACAATAATCTGTGGTTAGATTACTTACATAAGAACATATATATAATCATGTGAATTAGATAAATGAATTATCTAATCACCAACTAGGATTGACAAGATCTAGTCACCAACTAGGATTAACAAGATCTAGTCACCAACTAGGATTAACAAGATCTAGTCACCAACTAGGATTAAGACTCTGGTTACGAACAGTCGAACACCAGCAGGGAGCAGCAAGTTTGAACACCTAAGGGCTTCATTAGGCAAGCTCACTAGCTTTACAGTTAGTACTTTCAGAACAAAAAAGTTGAGATAAATTGTTGTGTTTTCATATTTTTCGCACTTCTCAGTTCTATGTAAGTGCTTATGTAATATTATTATTTACTGTGTTGCTGTGTCATGCATATATTTTTAGATAGTTGTTAACTTGTGTGTATGTACATATTGTGAATTGTGACAAATTGGAGATGATTGGAATTGCTCTTTGGCTTCTTGATAGCTAATATTTTACATCCTCTAGTATTTTTCTTTTTTAGGAAAATATGATTGTAGTTTTGGTGATGAAATTAGATTGGCTCTTTTAATGTTATATTAATTCTGTCACTTGGTAGAAACAAGAACACCTGTTGATAGTGAAACAATATTCTGTGGGTTTTGAGGTTGGTTTGATATTTTACTGTGCGGTTGTCCAAAATGTCCGAATATGCTTATGCTTGAAGCAGTTTGTCTGTTATGTCTTTCATTTTTTAGTTTGCCTCTGAGCAAAACATATTACATATCCTTGTCTGTTATGCAACATATTACATATCCTTGTCTGACATGTCACTGCAAGTTCACAAATCAGTCCAGATACTGAGGGACAAGCATGAATTAGCCAAAACTCAAAAGAGCTTGCTAAACTTCAGCTTGCACAGAAAGATTTCTCATCTGCATATCAAGATGAGAGAGCTACAGTATCAGATACTCCTAGTAACCAATTGGCTCTGGCCCTGCCTAGTCAAATTGCTTAGCAACCTTATCACCCTGCGATACAGCAGTCTGTTGTACCCCCACAACCTTCATCACAGACTCATAGCCAACTACTGCCTTATTACTTGCCTTGTAATCAATTTTACCAAGTGCTGCTGTATGAATTCAATGCCATTAGAAAGGTTGAACTGCATAACCTCCGTACACCTTTGACCTGTTTGTTGTTATGTCTATATGGAATTCTTTTATAATCAACCTATGTTTTATGGACAATTTTTTTTAATCTTCCAGGCACTGTTGTTGATCCAAGATTAGTATATATCAGTTTTGATATTATGGAAAACAGAATCTCCCTACAGTACTAATCGGTAGATGATCTTTGTATACAGAAGAAAGATGCGAACTATACCCATTCATGTTCTCCTCTTTACCATAGGTCACGAAGTGGGTATCCAATAATCTATGAACTCCTATAAAGTTTAGTCTTGTATTAGCATCAGTCTGCTGTATTGTTCTTCTAAAGTTAATGATTTGCAAGAGTTTTCTGGTATAATCTGTCGGTATAGTGTTTATTTCTATGCTCAGATGCTACTTGTTTGAATAGGTTGGTATTCTCACGGAGGGGGAAATCGAAAATGAAATGTCTATATCCATTTCGAAGTGTCACGGAGGGGGAAAAGAACACTTTGCTGCTGCCGTTTCTGATGGGATTTAGATTAGGTTAATTACTCAAATTTATTTTAGGAAGAAAAACTGAAATAAAGAACTAGAAAATTGGGGAGCAACTATGATGGCCAAGAAAAGCTTTTTTGATAGGAGCTGATTTTCTTATAGCAGCATTAAGACTACAATATTCATTAATGCTTACAGAATGATTTGGCACTGCATTGTCAAGTCAATATGGTACTTACGTGAGTTATTTTTCCGTAGGAGAATACTTGCCTCTGGCAAGAGAAACGCTCAGTGGTGCTGATATGATTGCTTGTGGACTTGCACCACATTATTCACTAGGCGCTGTATGTTCTATTGAATTTGTTCCTGACACTGTTTTCTTGTCAGTTATGAAAATACTACTCTTCGCTTGTTATCTGGATAGAAGCTTCTGCAAATCGAAGAACATCTTGGCAATCTGGTGACTGATGATTTTTTAATTATTGACAATTCCAAACAGGCTTTTGCTGACATTGTATCCCCTGATAATATGAGTGTACTTTGCAGGTAACATAATCCTTGAAAGGGCTTTCCATCTCCTCGAAGAGGTAACCCCCGATGCTATCATCTCATGCATTGCTCGTGTGTTTAAATATGTGAGTTCTTATCTGTGGCTTTTAGCCTTGTTTATGGTTATAAGCATTGCTCTTCAGAGGATTCTAAGATTCACGTAGTTTTAAGGCCTTATCATTTGTTTTAAGAATGAATTAATTCACAAGAAACTAATATGTGAAAGATAAGATGCCAGAAGCAGGGCTTTCATGTTCTTCCTGACCTCCACTGGAACTATCCAGAAAAAGGAGGTAGCTGACCATCAGAAACCAATGTGAATTATTGTGAAGAGATTGACGTTTTCCTCTTCTGCTAAAGACTGCTAGCTCATCTTCTCATAGCAATAGTATCTAACAAACAACACTATTATCTTTCGAATTTCCCACTCTCTCTTACTAAATTCAGGGTCCCTATTTGCTTTAATTGTTTCCCTTTGATGCCTATTTGCTTTGATTGTTTCCCTTTCCTTTTGTCGGTCTAAGTTTGTTGTGTTTGTTGTGTTTCGTGTTTCATTTTGTGTTTTCATTTGCAGAACAAGCTAAGAAGAGGACATCGTGACAAACTTCAGCTGTTTATGCAAATTACCTGTGTCACGTTATTTTCTAGTCTTAGCAGCATGATTGCCTTTTGTATTCTTTTTTAATGCTTTTCGAGCTGCTGATACTCGAGTTGTGTTTCGGATTATTCATGTGTGTTAACCTAGCTTTGTTGCCGGTTTGATTAATAATTGGATATAGTTTCGCTCTTTAAACTCTCTTTGTGAAATTGCACATCATGATGGTTGCTCGTTAACCTAGAGTTGTGTTTCGGGTTTGTTGCTTGTCTGTTGCGGTAAATGGAAACCTTGACCCTGAAAGATGCAATGAGGCAAGAACAGATTATAGCATGAAGTTTTAGAACGGTAGAACCTTAGCGGTAGATTATAGTGACTAGAGTATAATTTCATCTTAAATATCCTTGCAATCATATTAATAAATTGAATAGTTTAAATTACGGATAACGTATGTCAAAGTTTGATTATAGACCACACATTATGCAACATCATTTTGTGGATCATGGCTTGTACAATTTCATTTTCCTTGTTGCTCCAAATATTTTTTTTTATCTATCGATGTTGAATTATTAATGTTTTCTTTTCCTGTCTACATATTAGATTAGTATGCTATTGCAAAATTTGCAAGTAATCTTAGAAGGAAGCGGAGAATGACAACAAGAAGCTTGAAGCATGACGGTCTTGCGGCTTGGAATTTGGTAAATTTAAGTGATAAGCATATATGTTAGTAATATAGCTCTATGTATAAAGATTTTCATGTATGTAGTATGTCTTACTTTTTCATTTCTCTTTTTATGTAACCTTAATTATAACACTAAGATTGTATTATTAGTTATCATTATTCATAATAAATAAGATTGTTTTATTAGCCTTTTTGCTTTAACTTTATACTCCCTCCATTTCTCAATAGTTGTTACGCTTTCCTTTTTAATACGTTTACAAAAATTGTTACACTTTACTTTTACCATTTTGGGATATATGGCCCCACCAATTTTGTATTCTTTTACTCTCCTAAAGTTTATTTTTTATTTTTTATTCTCTCTCCTAAAGTTATTTTTTCCTATCATTGTCATGTTTTTATACCCACTTCCTTAGTTCTTGTGTTTTTGTAAGTGTAACGGTTTTTAGGAAACGGAGGGATTATTATATAATGAATGCATTTATAAAACAAGGCGAATAGAGAGGAAAAATGAGGAAAAAGATCTCTTAGTACTTGTAACATTCTCAGCACACAAAAGTGCCTAAAAGCTCAGCACTTTAAGATGTCGAGAGTTAGCGGAGGCGCACAATAGCGCCGAGAAGCTTGACGCTTTTGAGTGCCGAGAGGTTGGTAGAGGCATAGAAAAGCGCCGAGGATCTTGGCACTTTTAAGTGCCTATGGTCAGAGGAGGCGCACAAAAGCGCCGCGAATATCGGCACTATAAAGCGCCGAAAAATTTCTCGACGGCAAAAATCTCGGCGCTTCCAAAAAGCGCCACTGTGCCGAGATATTTCCTAAAAAACGCTAAGAAATGACGCGTTTTGTAGCAGGTTGGATTGTAACATCCTCCCCCACTTAAGTTGTCGACGACCTCGTCAACTTACAAGAATTACAACGCGAAAATGAAAACTTTCCTATGTTGAACTTGATTGTCTCTGGCGCCTCGTTGATTGCGGACGGATGTTGGAGTCTTCTTGCTTCTTATGGAGTCTCTGTCAACGTTGAGCGAGCTTTATCGGAAGGCTTGTTGAAAGTTGCTTCCTTGAAGTTGTGGTGTGAGACACTCGACTTGGGTTGATTCGTTGAAGTCCAGCTCTGCGGAGCTCGCATGGGCATCTGCTTTGTCTGAGGCTTCACTTTGTTTCCGTCTCGATCCTGGCTCGCTCCATTCAAGAGGTGTCTCTTTGGAGTAGCTCTTGACTTCTTACCCGGCAGGATCTGATTCGATCGAGCAATACCCTTGTTTTCTGGTTTCTTCTGCAAGAGGGTTTCTTAGATGGTGCCTTTCTTTGTGGCCTCATCTCTCGCAAAGTGTTGTCTCGGATGCAAGCTTGTCTATTTGATTTGTCTTTACCTGAGGTTCCATTGCTCGCATTGCCAAGCACTGTTGAACTTCTTCTTGGGACACATATCTCATTGCACCCATTCTATAGAAGGCCCCCATCTGTCTAGACGGCTCATCATCACTGTCGGACTCAGCCTTCTTATCGGGTGTTTCTTCGACATACATAGCGGCTACTCTGCGCTGAATCTTGTGGAGCTCCCCTTTGTTTTTGCACTCCCACCTTGATGTGGGCCTCGAAATAGTATGCAGCTCAATCTCATATTATTTAACGAAGGTGTGCTGGCTCTGGATTCTTTTGTGTTTTGGGGAGAGGGTGACCCTTTCTTTTGTGAGTTGTCTCCCCACTTGTTCTCTTGAATCCCCCGATAGAGTTTGGGGAGGTCAGAGTCGGGTCCTCTGAGCGAGCAGCTGGGCTTTTGAATTATTTTTCTGTGCGGGTGTCCATCCTGAAAGAGTAGTCTACTAGTCGCTCTGCAACAGTTAGCCTCCTAAGACAAGTTGTTCGTAAACGACAAGAGGAAGTAAGTTGACACTAGCACCTAAGTCTAGAAGTGCTCTATGAATGGTCACATCTCCTATGACAATTGAAATAGTAGGGCAGTCAGGGTCTTTATACTTAATCGGATTATAATTAGAGATTATAGAATTGACATTTGAAGCCAAGAATGCTTTCTTAGGTACATTAGTGGCTCGCTTAGTGGTGCATAAATCTTTTAAGAACTTTGCGTAAGGTGGCATCTGATTAATGGCATCAAGAAGAGAGATATTAATTTTAACTTGCGAAAACGTTTTACTTATCTTTCCAAATTGGCCTTCATCTTTCTTTTTAGTGAGTCTATGAAGAAAAGGTGCTTTAGGCTTGTCAATTTGATCATTAACAGCAGGGGTGTAGATTATTTTTTTATCCGTTTCACTACCCTCTTATTCCTTAGGTGATTCCAGTTTACTTGCTTCATCAACAACTGATTTTTCATGGTCAAGCACAATAGACGAATTAGAGACATTTTTAGGCAGATTATTGGCAGAAGAAGATGGGTAAGACTCACCTACTTTTTCTCCTACATGAGAATCAATTTCACGGCCACACCTTAATGTTATCTCAGCATTATCACGCTTTAGATTATAATTATTTTGATTTTGAGCTTGCGGTTTAGGGTTTAAATTTCTTGGATTAGTTTCTGGTTGACTAGGAAATGCCCCTTTTTCTCTATTTTATGAAACTAACTGAGCCACTATGTCTGCTAGTGTTTTATAGTCCTCTCTAGGCTGGTTATTTTCTTATCAGTTTCAGAATCTCCAAAAGGAGGCTGATTTTGAGAAATAGGTTGAAAAGATGGCCTTTGGTTACCTTGGTTTAGGAGCATAGAAGACTGGCTAAATGAATTATTCGCGTAAAATTTCCCACTTGATTACTAGAACCCCCTACATGTGGACCTTAACTCCAAGAAAAGTAAGATTATCTACCTTCTGCCTCATAATCTCATGTTGCGCCCGTTCTTTCAATCCATTAATAAAGTTGAACAATCGATCTTTCTCATGCATCGATTGAATGTCCAACATACATGCCGAGTATTCCTTCACATAATTATGGATGGTGTCTGTGTAGCGGATCTCCTCCAATCTCTGCGAGCAACAAACTCGATGTTCTCGGGGTAGAACTGTTCCTTGAGTTCCTTTTTGGACTCTGCCATATGTCAAATTTGATCTTTCCAGCTTCGATCTTGACGTGGTTGGTGCGCCACCAAAGCTTTGCATCATCCGTCAAGTGCATGACAATAATATCTATCTTTTGGGCGTCCTTCAGCTGGACGATTTTAAAGTATTGCTCCATGTCAAAGAGGAAGTTCTCCACTTCTTTTGCATCTCTTGTGCCGCTATAGTTGCAAGGTTTAAGAGGCTTGATCCTTGAAACTCCAATACCCACATCGCTTCTACGTACAACGCGTAGTAGGGTCTCGCACTTATCTAGTGCTCGCAGAGCTCATCCTTTTCACTCGACAAAACATCGACGGTTGTCTCTAGCCAATTGATTTGCTTTGTTAGCCCAATTACAATTCTTCGAGCTGACACCATGTCGCGGGAGTCCCCTCTAGTATTGCGAATCTTTCCATCACTGATTCCATCTCGGGTCACTCGATGCCTTGGTGCACCCGACTCTAATACCAACTGTCATGGTCCGAGTGTATTGACCTCGGATCGTGCGACATGCCCTTGCCTTCTGTGGGCAAGTGTGCTAGCCTTAATGCGTAATAGGGACTCTTGAGGCTCGTGAAGCACGAGCACTCGGTATCTGAAAGGGCACTCTTGTCTATTGGCGACAAGAGTACGAGTAGAGGGTCGATCAGGGTGCTCATGTGCACAAGGCGGGCATGAGCGGGGCCGACGACTGGATGTACTTGTTTTGAGTTTAGGTGGGAGCTTTATAATAAGTGGCAGCACAAGCTCAAAGTTGGCCAACAACAACACAATATCATAAAGCAAGCATACAACAGATAGGTCTCAAGTTTCATTCATTCACTTTTACCCCCTAAAGAGGCTTAAATGTGAGATAGTATATATTTTCAGTAAACACTGGTTTTGCAGTAACTAAATAATGGAACTATAAATCTATAAAAGAGTACTAAAACATAAACTAAAGCATAAGAAAGCATAAACTAAGGAAATACATATAAAGGCAGGTTGGATTGTAACATTAGGTCTGTATGTGGGATATGGAGATGAGCTTTTTCTTGATTTTTATTTTTCTGTAGTTTCTCTTTCTTATCTTTTATTTAAGGAAAATGATAAATACAAGGGGTAAGCAGAAAAGTCGGGTACTCGGTTCCAGACCCGAAACCGATTGGAACCGGCGATTCTGGAACTTGAACTGAATCTGCTGGGACTGAGTATGGGTCAAAATATTAGGAACCGGTTGGAAGTGGGTCCAACTCTGGGTAGTGAAATTATAGACCCGGTACCCACTAGGTTCCCGGTTAAACCAGTTCCAATAAGCCCGATTTTTTTTGTGCGATGAATGTGTATGTATTGTATGCTTAAGATTTGAAGGTTTTTAAGACGACCTTGTCAATAAAAGTGTTAAATTACATTATGTACGATACTTGTTTTTAGCTAAATAAGAAACATATAGCTTTTGAATGCAATTCGGTAGCGGGTGCCCGATATTGGAACCGGCCAAATTGACCAAATAACAATTAGTTTTGCGGGACTGGGTACCCGATCAAGGAACCGGTCCCGATCGATTTCGGTTCCAATTCCAAAAATTAAGGAGCCGATCGAACTGGTTTCCATTCCGGTTCTAGTTTCTAGATACCCGGTCCAACCGGTTCTGGTACCGGTTCCAAACCATTTGATCGGGTACCCAATTGTGCTTACCTCTAATATATACAACACCAAGGGCTGTATATAATAGTCTAAAAAAAGAAATTTAAGTAATTTTTAAACCTTAATAATACTGATACTGCATTGCACGCGTGAATTTAGCATAAATTTACAACTTAATACTCCCTCCGCCCCTGAATGTTGTTCCCATTTGCTTTTTCACGTTTGTTAATGCACATTTTATATTGTGTATATCTCTAACTACATGTTAACAAAAATTATAAAATTTTGATATTTCGTCGAGACAAATCAAACAAAACCCCACATGACTATATTTTTTCTTATATATCGGAAATCACTTAGAAGATTCTCTCTACTTTCAAATAGTGTGGGATTCCAAATGGGAACAACAAAAGGGAGCGGAGGGAGTACTATTTTAGAAGATATATTTAGAGTCCGTTTTTTCAACTATTTTCAATTCTTATAAGTTCAGAAAAGTTCAAATAAAGTCAAATAAGGTCGAATAAGGTCTAATAAGTTTAGATAAGCAAAAAAGTTTTTGGCGATTCGAATCTCTTAGTACCATAACGTGAGTTTCAGGTGAAAACATTTTTTTTATACCACGATAGGATCCGTTTAATAAAGCCCTTAGATATAAGTTGAAAAAAACAGACCCTTAATACTTAAATACAATCTTAAAGAGTGTACGGAGTATATACCATGACCCTTGATTTAACCAATACTTTTGGTAGAAACAAGATATAGGGTGCATGGAGTATGAAGGAGAAAACAGCCAAGAAGTCAAGTAACTCAAGTGGGCAGACCGTAGACTGTAAGCCCTTGTTTGGCATGGAAGAAATGGAATGAAAATAATTAAGAAAGGGAAAGGATAATTACATGTGTTAAGGCTATCACTTGTTTGGTATAAACGTAGTAAGGAAAATACTATCCTTGGTAGCAAAAGAGATGCGCAAGTACCAAGAGGTTCAAAAGAAAAATGGCAGCTGCCACAATCATGTTGCAGAGGGATGTGGAATCACAAGGGAGATTAGTAGCGGAGTTTTGGTCATTGAAGAGGAGAGAGAAAGAAAGGGAGCAGTGAGAAGCGAATTCATGTTAGTTGTTACCTGGGAAAGGGGGGTAGTGTTACCAAGGAGTAATAGGTAGCTAATAGTTAGATATTTTTAACACATCTAATAGGGACAAAATGGTGATTTTACGTGTTAAATTAGGGGTAAAACATTCTATTTACATATTATATGAGGGGCAAAAGGATAAATTGAAGACATTAAAAAATACATTTTATTTAGAAAAAATTGACTAGAATAATGCAACCTTTTGACAATTCGCAAATAATAATGCAACCTTTATAACCCATTTATTTTAGATAGGACAAATGACCGGAGACCTAAACAATTGGTAATTTTTATTTTAAATTTTAATTTTAATATATTAATATCAACTTAAAAAATAAAAAATAAACTCCCTCACCCCACCCCCCTACCCCCCGCTGCTATCAGCCCACCACGCCCCCCTGCTATCAATCCCCACCCATGCGTTTGGCTCGTTGGCGGCGGCGTCTGGGTTGGGTGGCTCGACGTCGGCGCCGTTTGGGTGGTTTCGAGCGTTGACAGAGGGAGGTGCGTGCTTGGAGGTGTTTGGCTCGTCGACGGTGGCGTCTGGGTGGGGTGGCTCATCGGAGGCGGCGTCTGGGTGGTTTCGTTGCTGGGGGAAGGGAGGATGGGTGGGTTGGCTCCGTGGCCGTGAACAAGGAGGGGGTCTTTTTGTTTATAATTTTTTTAATAAAATTATTTATGATAACCAATAACTAAATGACATGTGTCTCATTTAACCTCTTCTTTAGGTTAAATTAGGTTTTACCTTATTTAAAATAAATGGAGTATAAATGTTGCATTATTCCAGAATAATCAAAATGTTGAATTGTAAATCGTCAAAAGGTTGCATTATTCTAGGCAATTTTTTCTTTTATTTAACATAGTTTTCACATGAAAATATATTGTATTTCTCATAGTAATATATTGTTTTCTCATAATAATATATTGTCTTCTCTTAGTAATATATTGTCTTTTTTGTGAAAATTGTATTAGATATCATTAGTACCCTATCATTTCTGAGTGTTACCGAAGATTAATGAAAGGACCTAAACAGAGATATCAATTTCCTCAATTAACGGATTCAATTACCTCGAAGCATAAAACAAACACAAAGTACTGAAATGACTTGTCTATTTCCGTTTCCATTCATTGAAAAAGTTGTGCCAGACATTGCCTAAGGCCCTGTTCAGTTCAACTTATTTTTACTGAACTGAACTTATTTTTACTGAACTGAACTTATTTTTGTTGAACTGAACTTATTTTTACTGAACTGAACTTATTTTTGCTGAACTGAACTTATTTTTGCTGAACTGAACTTATTTTTACTGATTCATGTTGTTTTTCTTCTTTGCTCTACTGATTTTTACTGATCTGAACTTATTTTTGCTGAACTGAACTTATTTTTGCTGAACTGAACTTATTTTTACTGAACTGAACTTATTTTTACTGAATATTATTATTTTAAGGTGAACTGAACAGGGCCTAAATCTACAAAGAATTGTTTGGCTGACTTTGTTTTACCTTTTCAGTTATTACTTATTACTCCAGTTCAATAATCAAACAAACTTCCATTTCCATCTTTGAATCTTTTTGTTTTCTGGGGATGTACCCGGCTCCGCCACTTTGTCACGTCATGATGCAAAGCCATGCAATAACCTAAAAATCACGTGAATAGTGCATTCATTGCTATTTGCAATTATTGATTTTTCTCTAAAATTGTGTTCCATTTGGGGAAAAATTTGGTACTCCAGCTTAATATATTTAATAATATTTTCATATAATATTAGTAGTGGGTAAATTACCTAGTAGATAGATGTAGCAATATACCTTTATTTACCAATAATTCTCCCTACTGTTGTGAAACATAATTCCTACGGAACTGTCCATATATGTGACTTTTGAGACAAAATTCTAATTCAATTAATAACTTAATAATATTACTAATTTTCCAACATAGCTAATTAATTTAGGGTCCGTTCTTTTTTACTTATTTTCAGTCCTTATAAGTCCAGATAAGTTAAGAAAATTTTATGTAAGTTAAGATAAGGTCTAGTGAGGTCTAATAAGTTTACATAAGTTGAAAAGAACGGACGTTTAGTAATTATTTTGGTTGTTTATGTGTCAACTAACTCCCTTCACTGAACTCTCGGAAAAATTTGAAAAGAAAAAAAAATTATTTACTCGTTAAAACGCTTATCGAGCATATTAAGGACAAAAAATCATTTTCTTCTACATAAGTAAACGGCACAGTGGAAATTATTGTTTCAATAGCGGTAGGGTTAGTTGGAATATATTTGGATGGAGCCTTACTGTAGGGAAAAATTCGCAATTATTTCATTTTCTTGGTAATATGTTTGGTGGTAAATTTCACTACGTCTCTAATAATAATCTATAAATATGATTTTTTTTAATTTTTTAATATTATTTTAAAATTATTTATTATATTTAAAATTCATTATCTAACGTGGCAAAATGATTGGTGGTAATTCATCTTTGACTTAGAGGTAGTGGTGGGCATATTCTCAAATGACCGCTGCAAAATCCAATAATACTATCATCTATTCATCTATATATATACACTAAGGGATGTACATCTTAAAATAAGCATACTAAAGACAATTGTGCCAAAAGAAAAAAAAAACAAAGGAAAGTGTATTCACAATGAATCAATGTGATGAAATTATGGAGGAAATATATGTCGAAGAAGAAGAAGTTCAAAAGCTAATACAAAGCCTTCCTAAGGTTAGTTTGAAGAACTCTACATTAGATATGATTAATTATCAAGGTTTTTGGTTCTACCTTGAAAGCCAAACTCCTAATTTCAGAAATGTTCTCACCTTTCAAAAACACTTTGTTGCTCGAGACACAGATATCTTTGTTACTAGCCTCCCCAAAACTGGTACAACTTGGTTGAAATCTCTGCTTTTTACGATTGTCAATCGGCGAAAAAACCTTGTTGTTCAAAGCCCTTTACTCACCCATCATGTACAAGAGCTTGTGTACAACCTAGAGTTTGAGGTTTATGGTGAAGCCCTAACTTATCCTCGCCCATGTCATCTTAAAGAGCTTCCTTCACCTAGGCTTTTTAGCACTCATCTCCCTTACACATGCCTTCCTGAATCGATTAAGACTTCTGAGTGTCGGATTTTGTACATTTGTCGAAACCCTTTAGACACGCTCGTGTCTAGGTATCATTTTATTCCCTATTACGCGGAAAATTCAAAAACAAGGTGGGCTCTTACCCAATAATTTTGAAAATTTCTTTGAGGATTTTTGTGATGGAAAATCCTTATTTGGGCCTTTCTATGAAAACGCACTCGAGTATTGGAAGGTAAGTTTAGAGCTACCAAATAAAGTGTTATTTCTTAAGTACGAAGATTTGAAAGACGATCCTACACTTCACTTGAAGAGGGTGGCTGAATTTATAGGCATGCCGTTCTCTCCTCAAGAAGAATGTGAAGGTATTATTAAACGAATTATAGAGTTGTGCAATATTAAGAATATGAAAGAGTTAGAGGTTAATAAAAGTGGGATTGTTAGCAAGTTTTTTGAGAAGAAGGGCTTCTTTAGAAAAGGAGAAGTGGGGGATTGGACCAATCATTTTACACCTGAAATGGAAGAAAGGATGAAAAAGCTCATGGAAGATAAGCTTGAGGGTACTGGTTTATCTTTTAACTTGCTCCCTAATTGATTATTTGCTTTCCCTTCTTTCCCCACCTATTTGTTTTAACGGTGTTATTTACTCCATATGATAGTATTAGTATGTATCTCGTGTTTTATTGCTTCCTTTGGGATGTTTATTGTTGAAATAATTTTTTTCTTTATGAAATCTAATTATCCATCCCTCTGTCCAACATTCAAACACCTAAATAATTAACATATCTTAAAATATGTTAAAATAAAATAACATATTAATGAAGATATGCTAATTTTTCTTTTCTTAAAATATGTTAAAATAAAATAGATATATTCAATATAGTTCTTATTAAATACTAATTCTTAAGTACTTAAGAGACATGGATGAACTTGAAGGTAATCATCTTTCAGCTCTTTGAATTACTATTTTCCAAAATTCATTAAAATTATGTATCATCAAGAACTTGTTCATTCAATCGCAGCTCAAATTGAAGGTTGTGGTAGCTCAAAAACTGAAGATATCTTTGAATTTGTTCAAAATGACGAGTTTATTCGTGAATTTTCTACTATGATTAACATTATGAATATGCCGTTAAAATCATGTGAATCTGATAATTATGAAAATTTTGTAACAACAGCTTTGCAACCTTCTTTCAGAAAGATTCCTTTAAATACTTTGATGAGAGCAATAATATGAGCATATGATCAAGAGAAGAGTGTTTATGCTGAATATTTCCTTAATTTTAATGGTCATGTTGCTATTACTGTTAATTTGTGGACTTCTGAAGATATGGAGCGTTTTATTTGTGTCACTTGTCATTGGATTGATGAGTTTTGGGGTAGGCAAAATCGGATTATCGGATTTCGGATTATTGGTGATAATGCTACGAACGTTGATACTTGTGTCGAGATAATCGATGTGTTGAATGTGTTCAAGTTGAGGCCGAAAATTATGTGTTTTTCACTTGGTAGTGATTTTGGTAATGAGGAATGTGTTGGATATTTAGGTAATAAGTTGGAACCTGTTTTGAGAGAGCTTTTCGTCTATGATAGAAGTTGTGCTTTTGTTACTAATTCGTGTGCTCAACTAGGTATGGATGAGTTAATGTGGTTAATTGGCCCGATTAGACAGCTACTTAGATGGACTAGAGGGTCGTTATGTGATATCAAACATGTTTTTGAATCCATGTGTAAGGAAGTTGGATTAAGTCCGAGAAATTTTCCTGTATATGATCCAAGAAGTTGGACTTCTAACTACGAGATGTTGTGTGTTATGTATCCGTACAGAGAGATATTGACGAAACTTTATCAAGATAAGGTTGATGATTGTTTGGATTTTCAATGGGATAAAATTGATTTGGTAGTGAAATTATTTGAGAAGTTTAGCAATGCTAATCATACCTTCTCTTTAGTTTATGAGTCTAGTTGTCATCTAGTAGTACAAGAATGCATTGCAATTGTTCATGCATTGAAAACATATGAGAATGATCCCCTTTTGTGTTTGGTTGTTGCAATTATGAAAAACAAGTGGTTAGAGCACATGTTCGATATCCCTGAAGTATATTGCCTTGCTACGATACTTGATCTTCGTATTAACGTAACGGGTTTATTACGGTTGTTGGAGTATTATTATGAAACTCTGGGAGTTGATTTTCGTATTGAAGAGAAAATATCAAGGAGTAAAGACACTTTAAATCGTCTTTATACTCATTATGCTTCCATATATAAACACAAAACTGCAACCACACACCACGTTTCTCGATCCTTTGGGACGGAATTGATTGTGAACGTTTTGAAGAAGGCAAACACGGGTGGTGAAGGTAATAGTACTGAATTAGATGAATATTTGTTTTTCAAACATGTTATCCCTGAAGATTTTGACATCCTCCAATGGTGGAAGAAAAGAGAAGAGCACTTTCCGGTGTTATCTAAAATAGCGAAAGATATGTTATGTATACCTATATCAATAGCTGCACTAGAGTCTGCTTTTAGTACATGGGAAGGTGAAAGGGTTCTTGATGAGCAGTGGTGGAAGCTACCGCCAAGCGATATGCAAGCTTGTATTTGCAAAAGGGATTGGGACATGGCTGAAAACCGTCAACAACGTTTGCACCATCAAAATGATGATGATGATCCATGGTTATCATCTGATTCAGAAACAGAGTTGTAAGACATGTAGGATTAAGCTAGAAAATCAAGTTGGTGAGCCGTGGGCTTGGTTTCTTTGGACCCATGTGAATGTGGAGAGCATCTCAATGACTTGTTTGCCTAGAATTTAGTACTTTAGTAGGTTGTATTGGTTTATTTTGCTAGCAACTTGTATTAGTGACAATGTGTAAAGTGGTTAAAGTAAATGACAAGAGAATTGGCGTGTGTGTGTTGATTTTTTTTGTCAAGTATTGCTTATTAAAGTTATTGTAGTTGGAGACTTGGAGGTATGAGAGTATGACTAAATCTACTTGCATGTAACACGCTTGTATAGTCTGAAAATTTTTGAGGCTCATACAATTTTTAGTCTTACATATCGGTCTTTTTTTAGAAGGTTAATTTGTTTGTGCAGTAGGTTAGCAACTCTAATGAATATTCTATGTATATATGCTCGACTGAGGTTGGAGGAGAAATTTAACTTTTGATGCTCCTTGATAAAAAGTTATTAGGGATCTTTAAAATTAGGTTATAATGTTTTTGTCAAAAAAATACATTTATATTATTTCCGTTCCATTATAAGTGCAATGACTTTTACACTATTTATAAAGCCTCTTTTGACCTTCTATACATGTGAGATCCTATTAGAATTATCTCGATATATACTTAACTAATATCCACTTTTTGTGATATTTTCTTAAACTCAATTTAAAATATACATGTTTGAAGTTGAGCATTGGAAGGTGTGAAAGTTTCACAATGTTCCAATTAAAATGAAACGGAGGAATTATGAATTTTTTAATCGATAAAACACTAGACACTTTCTATCAAGATGTCTACCTTGTTATTGGATTCTAGACAAAAGTCGAACTTTGACCTATTGATCCTCCCTCTTTCCTGTTCTCTGTGCACGATGTATTCCAACCAAAAAAAATTTTATGTCTGCTTGGCTTTCACTCAAAAAGGGGAGGAAAAGAAGGGAGGGGCAATGATCGAAAGTTTGACTTTTTTGCCGGAGATCTTTTTTTTCCAACGTTAACCATTTATTGCATTAGTGATCCAAGGTTTTTTTTTGATGTTTATGACAAATTCTAGTTTTCATTTAAGCTTTGTTTGATCGGGAGACAAATGGGAGGAAAAGAAGGGAGGGGCAATGATCGAAAGTTTGACTTTTCTGCCGGAGATCTTTTTTTTTTTCCAACGTTAACCACTTATTGCATTAGTGATCCAAGTTTTTTTTTTTGATGTTTATGACAAATTCTAGTTTTCATTTAAGCTTTGTTTGATCGGGAGACAAATGTTTTTTCGCCAAAAAACAGTTCCTCCATTTTCAGTTGTTTGATTTATAGGTGATGGAAAATTATTTTTCCCAATTGGTAAAATAGTGTTCAAGAGTGGAATATATTCTCCTTTTCCATGTGAAGGAACTACATTTTCCTCCTTTTTTCCCTTTTTTTTGGAAAGACAAAGTGTGGAGTAGGAAAACGTTAGGAGCCCCTCCGCACGAGGGTCTCTCCTGACGCATCAGACAAGAGAATAGTATGGAAACTAGAAACAAGATCATCGGTAATGATAAGAGAGTCTAGGATGAGGTGGCCCACATTAGCCACCCAATCTGCCGCTCTGTTTCTTTCTCTGAAGACGTGCTGTGTATCGCAATGTTGGAAATTACTGATGATTTGTTGTGCGTCCTTGATGATGTGGGCTATCTGCCAAGGGGGTTGGCCAGATATTCTTGAGCGTGTTAATCAATAGGAGGTTGTCTCTTTCGATGATGACGGAACTGGTGCCCATGCTGAGGAGGTGTTGTAGACCTTTATGGAGTGTCGTGGAATCTGCTACCATGATGTTTGTTGTTCCAAAGTTGAAAGTCTGCGCTGCTTGGAGGTTGGCTTGATGGTCACGAATTATGTAGCCAGCTGCTTCAAAGTTTGATTTGACCGAGCCATCGAAGTTTAGTTTGAGGGAGCCCGGAGGTGGTGGAGCCCAGCTGACTTGGATGGTGCTGACGAAAGAGTTGGTGTGGGTGGGTGGGGGAGGGGGGATGTCCCCTTGCGGGGAGAACCTGGATATAGTGTTGTCCAATACGATTCGACATTTCCAGTCGTATTGGTGGAATCTAGCAGTAAGAAAATGTAGTTACCCAGATTGCTGCCCTTGTGCTTGAGGGCGTGGAGCGTTTCAAATGTAGTGAGCCGGGGAGGGGTGAAGGTCTGGGGGAGGAGCCACACTTTCTTGGTTATTGGGCAGTTAGCGAATAGGTGGTCAATTGTTTCGGGATGGGACCCACAGAGTGGACAGAGGTTCGTCAGGGCTATATGTCTTTGGTGAAGGGTGTCTTTCACAAGTAGGCTATTATGTAAAAGTTGCCAAATGAAAATAATGAGCTTTGGGGGGATATCAAGTTTCCAAATCCAGTGGAATTCCCATTTGGGCTGGTCCCTGAGGATATCGTGTGCTAGCCAAGTAGCGGATTTTACTGTGAAAGTACCCTCAGGAGAGGGGCCCCAAATGGGGATGTCGTCTAGATCACTACGGGGTAGGGGGATGCCTTTGATTTGCAGGCAGGCGGCATGGGGTAGAACTAGTTGGAGCTTGGGAAGGTCCCAAGCTTTGTTTGCTGTTATGTAGTCAGAGAGCTTTTGGTGGACATTGATCGTATCGAGGTTTAAGTTTAGTATTTCCACAAGGTTGCGATTATCAAACCAATTATCGAGTCAGAATAGAATATCCTTGCCAGTGCCTATTTTCCATTGAATGCCTTTCCTCAGAATTTCTCGTTGTGCTAAGATTTGTCTCCATATTGTTGAATGAGAAGGTTTAGGTTTGCATTCAAAGAAGGATGTAAGTTTTCAATATTTTGCCTTAATGAGTTTTACCCATAAACTGGTCGGAGTGGAGATGATCTGCCAACCTAGCTTAGCTAGGAAAGCTTTATTGAGCGGCTGGGTACGCCTCAGGCCTAGACCCCCTAAATGCTTGGGGGTGCAGATTTTGTCCCAAGAAATAAGAGGGATGACATTCTTATCCAATTGTTGTTGCCAGAAGAATTTCCTATGAAGGGTGTCTATTGACTTTGCAGTACGAGTGGGGAGAAGGATGGAAGAGCAGGTGTAGGTCGTTAGAGCTTCCAGATTCGATTGGATCAGAGTGTGTCTGCCTGCTTTAGAGAGAAACGTTTTTTCCCAAAGGTTGATCCTGTTTTCAGTTTTGGCCAATAGGTGGGTCATGTCGTTTTTTGTTGGGCGGAATGAGCTGAAGTGAATGCCGAGGTATCTTCCTAGATTACCTCTAGGGGTGATATTGAATTGGCTAGCTAGCGAGTACTTCTTGGAGTTGGGAACATTCTTTAAGAAAATTAAAGCAGATTTGTGGTCGTTGACCAACTGACCTGAGTAAGTACAAAACTCGTCAATCACCATTTTGGGATTTGAACAGGCGGTGGCAGTTGCTTGGCAAAAGAGGAGGTTGTCATCAACAATCATTAAACAGGGAATACGAATGGAATTAGGACATTAATGGAAGCCTATCGCAGTGTTCGATCGGGAGCTCTGAATGGATAATTGTCTGATGAAGACTTTCATTCAAATTATAAATAGATATGGTGAGAGAGGGTCACCCTGACGGATACCTCGTGTTGGTTTAAACCATTCCGTGGAGATACCATTAACTTTTATAGAGTATGATACTGTTGTGATGTATTGTTTTACTAGGGCAATCCATTGGTCCGGGAAACCATAAGATTGGATACACTTCCATATAAAGTCCCATTCTAGTCTGTCATACGCTTTCTCCATATCAAGCTTTAAGGCACACCAGCCTGTTTTATTCTTTGATTTTTGAAAAGTATTCAAAACTTCCTGAACGATTAAGGTGTTGTCGTGAATAGATCGTCCTTTCATGAACGCATTTTGGAAAGGAATAATGATGTCGTTGAGGACCTCTGAGAGTCTATCGACCAAAATTTTGAGATGGCTTTATAAATTGAGTTAATGAGGCTGATGGGTCGGAAGTCGTTTGTGGTCTCCGGGTTATCTTTCTTAGGAATAAGAGCAATGATTGGAGTTGGGGAGAGTTTGCGGCGGTGGAAGAAGCCCTTTATGGCCTGGGATATTTCCGTTCCTATGATGGGCCAGTATGCCTGGTAGAAACCTGCACCAAACAGTCGGAACCCGAGGCTTTATGACGGTTCATGTCGAAGAAAGCGTTTTTAATTTCCATGTCTGTGACCGGGGCAAGGAGGTCGGAGCATTGTTGTTGGTTTAAAATTGGGGTGATACAGTTCAGCGAGAAATCCCTTGAGTGGGAAAAGGGGGAGGAGAATCTATGTTTTAAACGATTGTGCAAATTCGAGGTTGATCTCTTTCCCATCATGGAGCCAGATGTCTCTAACGGTTCGTATTTTATAAATCTTTGAGAGAATATTCCTTTTTTTCATTCTATTATGAAAGAATCTGGAGTTTCCGTCGCCTTGCGTTAGCCATGTTTTCCTACTAAGGAAGTCCTCTTGTTGTTGTTTGAAAAGCAGAAGTTTCTTCCGCTGGCGAATCATCCTTCGTAAGTGATCTATGTAGATGGTGTTGTAAGGTTGGTTCCATAGTTTAGTTTCTAATTCTTGGATCTTATCTTGGTTCTGAGCTAGTTTATTAGCAGAATGGTTGTACTTTTTTCTAGCCCATTCCTTCAGTAGTTGTTTCGTATTTTGTAGCTTCTTTTCCGTGCAGAAGAATCTGGTTCCTCTTACCGGGGTGTTCCATGCCTTGGCCACGATTTGATGGGATTCTTTTTCTAAGGCCCAAGCATTTTGGAACCTGTAGTGATGTACTTTTGTTTGGCCTGTTTGTTCAGTTTGAAAGAGCAGAGGTGCATGATCTAAAACTTTGAATACCCCATAAGTTGAGAAACAATTGGGGAAGAGGTTTGCAAAGGATGCACTATAGAGCACCCTGTCTAGTTTTTCATAGATAATGGAACTGTTAAGAGTTTTTTTCTAGCTATATGCATTTTGTGTGGTGGGTGCATTTGTATCTTCCCATTTATTCTCCATTCACCTTTTTTCCTTTAACTTTTTATGTGAGGAACCAAACAAAGGAAAACTCATTTACAACTGAATATTCTCTTAAAAAATGATTTTCATGGAAAGGTTTTTTCCATTTAAAAATAATTTGTCTTTATTTCAAATTATCTTTAGTTTGTGGTTCATAATTATGATGCCTTAGGCATAAAAGTAGACTACGTAAAATGATAATAATCGTTGTCATAAGGAAAATTCGTTGAAAACGACCTATATTTAGAGCCATTTTGTGATAAACTACCCTGTTTGAAAAAAATTGAAAATAGCTACGTACTTTCTTGAAAATATTTTGGTATCACTACCTTGTGGTGTTTTTCGTTAAAAAGTTAAAAGAAAACGTTTAACAAGGTAGTGATACTCAAAGTTTTTCTAGAAAATAGGTAGTTATTTTTAATTTTTTTGTGTTAATTTTTTGACGGAAACGACCACAGTCATACCAAAAGTTTCTCAAGAAAATAGGTAGTTAATTTCAATCTTTTTGAAACAGATTAGTTATTCGCAAAAGATCTCCAAATACAGGTAGTTTTCAACAAAAAAAAAATCCTTGTCGTAATCTTATAACATCATTTGTCTTACTAATTTTAATCATGTAGAGGACTCTGGGATGTGAGCTGAAGTGAACTAAACTAAACTAAATCAAACTAAATAAAACTGAAAATAAGTTGGCGAGAACCGATCAGCCTTGTCTATCATCTTTTACTTACACGACGACGTAAATCACTAATGACACCGACCGCCAGCCGTCCTCGTGTTATAGGGGATCGGAGCGCGTGGGCCTCGTCTCACGATTCCACCCTCCCCTCCGGTCCCCTCCAGAAACCCAAATCAGGAAAGAATAAGTTAATGAAATCAAGTCAACTTGTGTCACTCTTATAAAATCACTATATAAGTACTAGTAGTAGGTGCAAACTGAGGTTATTGCACATTGATTTACAGGATATACTGTTTTCTTGCTTTCTTGCAATCCAACCCAGAAAAAGAAAAAGAAACCCAGTAAAGCGTCACAAAAAGAAGAGCCACAGAAAGTGAAGATGCGTGTAATAGTACAGAAATCAGGTAGTAGACCACCATGGGTTGGTTTAGCAGCAGCAGTTTGGGTTGAATTTGCTGCTGGAAATTCATATAACTTCCCATTATTCTCTCCATCATTGAAATCAGTACTGGGTTTTACTCAACAGCAGATAACAATACTTGGTGTTGCAAATGACATTGGTGAGAGTGTTGGTATCTTGCCTGGCATTGCCTGTAACAAATTCCCTCCATGGGTTGTTCTCTCTTTTGGTGCTTTGGGTTGTTTCTTGGGTTATGGTGTTCTTTGGCTTGCTGTTTCTCAAACTGTTCTTAACTTGCCTTACTGGTTGGTAAGACCCTCAAGTTCCAATCTTTTTTTCTGTTCGTGTCCGTTACTTTCTCCGTTCTTTAATAATCACTACATTTGCATTAAGATTAAAACATAGTCATGTGCGATCTTGCTTGATTCTTATTGGCATATAATTTTTAATATATACGATTAGAGATGTTAATGTCCGAAGTTGTGTATTGGGGGGCGTGAAACTCTATAGGCAGTGATTATAGAAGAAAAGATGAGGAAGTATTTGGCAATCGTGAATTTCTGGTAAATTAGATTTACTGTAAATCAGGATTTGATTGTCTATAGTTGTTGGATTATGGTGATATGCAGTTGGTATTTCGGTTTTGATGCTTTCTTTGAGTACCCATTTTGTATACTGATTGATTTGTGGTGTTTTAGTGCATAATCTGAAAGTGGTTTTGCTAGTAAAGGTTTAGTCCTCTTGTTGGATTATATGACTGATTCAAGAATTCGAATGTTTATCTACCATATTTTGTAATTTCCCCAAAACCTTGAATGAGGTTCTTGATAAGGATGGTGTGGGGGCTGTACATCTTCAAAGCCACTTACGCTTAGATTCTAGTTTAACTTGCAGTAATTAGTACTATATGTCTCCAAGCTAGATATATCTCAGAACCTTGAGGTTAGATTTTGGACAAATTTTGATTGGTTTCACCAGGACATAATAATGTTATACTCCGTCCCAAAAGATCGCCCTGTTTTCTATTTTACTTTGTCCCAATAGATAGTCTCATTTCCTTTTAAGGTAATATGGTCCCACAATCTCACTCTACTTTTTCCTACCACAAATGGTAGATGTCAAAATACTCACCCAATACAACTCTTACAAAAGGGAAAGAACTAAAAAGGGATATGGGAATATCTTCTAGGGATGAAGGGAATCGCTTGTTAAGGCTTGATCAACTGTGTTTGATACTTTGTAGTTTGTAGTGAATTGCAACTGCCAACTGGTATTATGGTATCTGGCAAAGAACCTATGAATTCAAATGGTTTTTTGACGATATCATTTGTTCAATTTGAACCATTTTGCTCATTAGCTCTGACGAAAATATTTCGTTCTGGTTTTATCTTAGCTATTCTACTACTTTCTTATAAATGTCTTTGCATTGCTGACTCTTACATTACGTCGGATACATACGCACAATGATAATCGTCATTTTTCTCATCTCATAATCTGATTGTAATTTCAACTTGTTTCTACATTTGTGGCAGTTGTGGCTTGCACTGGTTATTGGGTCTAATAGCTGTGCATGGTTCGGCACAGCTGTTCTTGTTACCAATATGAGGAACTTCCCTCTGAGTAGGGGCACTGTTGCTGGTCTTCTGAAGGGCTACGTTGGTCTTAGTGCTGCCATATATACAGAGATATATGGCATGGTGCTTCATAAATCTGATACAGCACTCCTTCTCTTTCTCACAATTGGCCTCCCTATTATATGCTTTTTGATGATGTACTTTATCAGACCTTGTACCCCAGCATCTGGAGAAGACTCTTCTGAGAAAAAACATTTCCTATTTACTCAAGGGGCAACTATATTTCTTGGAATCTATCTCCTTACAACCACAATCATTGCTGATAAACTTTCTGTTCAGAGAGCTGTTTGCTATGCATTTATTGTTGCTATGGTTATTTTCATGATGGCTCCTCTTGCAATCCCAATTAAGATGACTCTATTCCCTTCCAGCAAAAAACCTATTGAGCCTGTTAGTTCTTCAGATAACTTGATGTCTGATGCAGATGAGTCCAACCAAACAGAACCTTTGTTGGAAAAATCTTCTTCAGACTATGCTGGGAGTTTTCCAGAGGGTGAGGATGGTTCTGATTTGGAAATCCTTTTAGCTGTTGGAGAGGGTGCTGTGAAAGAGAAAAAGAGACCTCGTAGAGGAGAAGATTTCAAATTCCGTGAAGTATTAGTCAAGGCTGATTTTTGGCTTTTGTGGTTGGTGTACTTTTTAGGGGTTGGTACTGGAGTAACTGTTCTTAACAATTTGGCACAGATAGGTTATGCACAAGTAGAGCGTGATACAACCGTACTGTTGTCCCTATTTTCTATCTGCAATTTTGTTGGACGCTTGGGCGGAGGTGCTGTTTCAGAATATTTCGTCAGGTGATAATGTTGAGAGTTGCTTTTTCATATGATGTTGTTGATATTTCTCTACTTGACTATTCTTGGATACTTGCCACCAGAAGCTGTGGCTGATGTTATTTTTCAATTACCATTTGCACTTATATGATTTTTCAACTTGTAAAATCATAGCCATCTGAGATGATGTGTTAGTAAAAGCTAGTATTTGTAGACTATTAAATGCTTTTACATGATGATGTCTTACAATCTTTTTCCCTTTTTGGAGTTTTTCTGTTTTGTTGCCAAATTTCCTATAAGACGGTATACATGATAAGATGGCATAAGTCACGTTATATTATGTTAGTAGTCCTCCTTATCCTTGAAAAACCACTTATCCCCGTGAAAGTCACTCATCTCCATGCTCCAATTGAAAGTCACCTTGGTGTTATCATACACTTGTTTGATGCCTATCTCAGGTAGCCGAGTCGAATCCTCGACACTTGAACATGGGTATGGACACTTCAACACATCAATTTTCCGCCAACTTCATGACATAGAATAGCCTAGTCAAACGCTTGGACACGTACCTGTATCTAACATGAGTATCCAAGTATATACTTTATAACATAGTGTGACACTAGACATATTCCTATTTGGCGTTTCATCTTAAAGTATTTCCAAATCTAGATATTCGAGAGTTGATTTCCATGATCATGAAGTTGATTGCTGAAAAATTTCCTTGCAGATTAAATACAATTCCTCGGACAATTTGGATGACAGTTACTCAACTGATCATGGTCACAGCTTTTCTTTTTTATGCATTTGCGGTCAGCGGCACCCTTCACGTGGCAACTGCATTGCTTGGGACGTGCTACGGTGTTCAGACTGCTATAATGATTCCAACTGCTTCTGAGCTATTTGGGCTTAAACATTTTGGTGTTATATACAACTTTATACAGTTTGGCAATCCAATTGGTGCTTTTCTTTTCTCAGGAATGCTTGCTGGTTATATATATGACGCTGAAGCCATGAAACAAGGTGTATCTACCTGCATAGGTGCTTCTTGCTTTAAGCTTACATTCTTTGTTCTTGCTGGACTTTGTGGGTTGGGATCCTTATTAAGCATACTACTTACAATAAGAATCAGACCAGTATACCAAATGCTCTATGCTGGAGGTTCCTTCCGTTCAATTCAAAGATCAGCTCATTGACAACAGGGTAGCTGCAAGGTTCATGGATCAGATTTAGCCTGAGCTACGTAGGGATCATGTACCCCTCTGTAATATTGGTCTGATATACTTTTAAGGTAAAAGATTTTTTGATTCTATTAGAATTCTGCGACCTGAATTCGAGGATTTATCTTCCTTGGGATTTCAGCTGATAGTAGCATATGTTTGTAATCAAATTCTTCTGTGTATGGTGTCAAATATTCGCCCTAGAGGCCTGCAATGTAAGCTGTTTGTTGGATGAGATACTGTGGCTATTGTCCAAATGATTAATGTACTATTCTACGATACTCCTTTACTACAAGCATATTTCAAACATTGCATGCATATTATTGTGATAAAGATCTGCTCTTGAAAGTTTTGACGAAAGATCAGGTATCACCTGATACAGATGCTAAAGCATGTGAGTTACTTCGAAATGTTTTTGAGCTGCACCCAGAAACAAATGCTTACTGATAAGCAGTGCATATGGGAAGTGCAAATCAATGCTTTTTACTTAAACCTCACCTCACTTGTTGCAATCAATAGCCCCTGAGAATTGTCGTACTGGGTCTTTGGTTTGTCCAATTCTCCCATAAGAACTGGGTTATATTTTGCTTTTACAGGTAGGCACATCAATCTTATTCTTTTTCTGTCCTTGTCAACTTTTTAAAAAGTCAATTTCTTTTTGATGTTACTTCCTATTAACACTGACTTATTGAAGTCATTCCTATAATACTTAAGGCCAGTCAGCTTGAACATTTGAAAGATGCCAATAGTCCTAAAATCAGGGAGTAGACCTCCATGGGTAGGTCTAGCTGCTGCTCTCTGGGTATTATTTGCTGCTGGAAATAGCTATTGCTTTGCTCTTTATTCTCATTCCTTGAAGTCTATTCTGAGTTTCAATCAGCAGCAAATTACATCTCTTGGTGTTGCCAATGACATCGGTCAAAGTGTCGGAATCTTGGCTGGTATTGCCGTGAACAAATATCCTCCTGGAAAGTCCTGTTAGTTGGCGCAATTTCTTGCTTCTCAGGATATGGGGTTATTTGGCTCGCCATTACTGAGAGAGTTGCCGACATGCCTTATCCTCTGGTACAATTCCAACTCTATCTCAAGTCAGTAGATTTTTCCGGTCCATTTACTAATCTACTTCTTTGGCTGTTCTTTGCAAATCAATTCGATGATTTTTGTAGTATATTTATTTCATTTAATTGGAAGTCTTAACATTGAATGGGTTTTTCTCTCCATATCAGATTTCTGCCTCTCTCTGCATTCTTGGACATTGCTCGCCTTTGAATTTCCGACATATGCTGTACTGAACTGTTAATGATACTATAAATGGTTCAGACTCGTTCAAAATTATATATGATTCAGACTCTATCCAGCTGCCATTAAGTCCTAGCCCTGATTGATATCGTCACTAAAGTAATCTGTAATGTACACATGTTTATTCATCGTTACAATCTGTATTCAATTTTTTGTCAATATTATGCTTGCAACAGGTCTAGTTATCAAACAAGGAGTTCGAGAACTGATATGCTCAAATATAAACATGTAACTGGACCCAATGTCATAATGATTCGGAGTCATTCGAAAAAGAGATCAAGATAAATTGATTAAATATTATAATGCTTTAGGTTAATTCCAAAAATTTATCAATTAAGACAAGTTATCATTTATTCTACATCTTAATTAGGACTTAGAATTATTCCATCATGACTAAATGTAAATCTCAAATCTTTTGTAATTAGCACTGACCATATAAATACATGAGTAAACCAATCTGATTTTTGATAGTATTAGCACTCTTTTATGTCCTAGAAGATATCAACTATCAAAATTCTGAAAATTCTGAGAGAAAAGAAAGACTTGAAAGCAAATTTATAGAAGAGTGCTAGTTTCTTGAACCATCCTAAGATACAGAGTTAAAATGACAGTAGAATTACAAATTTTTTTGATAGATATCATTTATATTGGAGAAGATATTAACTTTAAAAAAGGCAACTGGTACAAACAGTTGATACTACCTGCTCTTCTCCAATCCTATGTGATTTTAAGTAGCTAATGCTAAGAGTTGAAACCAGTGGTACAAACAGTTGATATTACCTGCTAATCAAACCAGTAAGTTAACCAGCTAACTGATCTTTTGTCTCTTCTCCATTCCTATCTGTTTCTAAGACCAAAGGCCTTGCAGCAACTATCTCACGACCCACAATGTAAAATGTGAGTTTGAAAGTATGACTTGGTATGAAATAGTTTGAATTGGCTTGTTTATCTTCTTCAGTTTATTCATGTGATGTACCCTATTAATCTCTCTGTTGCTCCTCGATGTCGTGTCTTTATACCAATATGGGTCAGGAGCTCTTTTACCTTGGAAAATTATACAGTTACTTCACGTGGAGTTAGCCGCACCCACGAATGATATGAATACTATTGTTGCTTTAGCTTTACTCAAATCAGTAACCTATTTTTATGTGTGTCTTACAAAAAAAGGATTAGGTTATTTTGAACCAACTCCAATTCTTCTACCTATTAACATCTTAGAAGATTTCACAAAACCTCTATCACTTAAGCAGATGAATTAGTAGTTGTGGTTCTTGTTTCTTTAGTACTTTTAGTAATTAGCCATTATGTGTATTGTACGTTGTTATATATGATTTAGATTGTTCCATCGTCTTTGCGTGTTAGTTTCACCCTGTTGATCTTGTTGTAATGGCAGTTGTGGGTTGCATTGCTTATTGGGGCCAACAGCTGTGCATGGCTCCAAACAGCTGTTGTGGTTACCAACATGAAGAACTTCCCTCTGAGTAGGGGCACTGTTTCTGGGATACTGAAGGGTTATGTTGGTCTTAGTGCTGCAATATATTCACTTATATATGTTGCCATCCTTGACAAGTCTGATTCTGCTTTTCTGCTTTTCCTGGCTCTGGGTCTTCCTATCATATGTTTTTGTGTCATGTATTTTATTAGACCTTGTGTCCCAGCTTCTGGCGAAGATTCCTCAGAGCACGGACATTTTCTCTTTACTAAAGGGGCTTGCATCCTTCTTGCTATCTATCTCCTCATAGTTACGATTCTAAATGATAAAGTTTCCCTAGCTAAATCTATTTCCTACACATTCTTAGCTATAATGGTACTGTTCTTGTTGGCCCCTTTAGCAATCCCAATCAAGATGACTCTTTTCCCTGCCAGTAAGAGACCGGTCAATTCATCTGACAGACTGACTTTAACTGAAGGAGCTTCAAATCTCAAAGAACCCTTACTCGAAGAAACTCAAACAACAACAACGGACTGTTTGGGTTCCCTGGCTGGCGGGATCCTGGAAGAATCTCCTTTGGAACCATCTCCAAGAAGTGACATTGCTTCCGAAGTTGATATCCTTCGAGTTTCGGATGAAGGGGTATCAGATCAAACGTTAGCCGCAATGGAAGAACCTTTCTCGGCATTAACTGTTTTAGAGAGTGGAGATGAAGGCAAATTCTACCTGCCTTTGGGTAACGGTAAATCAGATGAAGCAGAAGATCATTATCTGAAAAAACATCCATTTGCATCATTTGTTGAGAGCTTTTTAGGGGATGAAAGTGAAGCATCTCGGATGAATATTCTCTTGGCACTTGGATTTGGGGCAATGGGGCCACGTAGGGGAGAGGAATTTAAGTTTCATCAAGCTGTAATCAAGGCTGATTTCTGGCTTCTTTGGCTGGTGTATTTCATAGGTGTGGGCACTGGAGTAACTGTTCTTAACAATTTGGCACAAATAGGTTTTGCCCAAGGAGAGTACGATACTAGTGTCTTGCTTGCTTTGTTTGCCTTCTTCAACTTTGTGGGCCGCTTAGGTGGTGGTGTCGTTTCCGAGCACTTGGTCAGGTGATTTGCATGATTGACTTCTTATATCTTACACTTATTCCTCTGCTAGTCTCTTAGCTCAAGGTATTGTGTTGTACCATTACCATGTTCCTCATGTGACTGTAAACGTGGATGATGTTGAGTCTCTCCTTAGAATTCGAACCCAAGACCTCTTGATCCTTGTTCCCTTCACTCAAACTTATGTGAACTAGAACTTGTCAAACCTGATTGGACTTGATCAATTGTAATTTCACCTTATGTTTACACCTGATCAGCCGTATTTCTTCGTATATTAGACCTGATTAACCTCATCAGCCCCTGAAACTTTTTCTAAGGTGATGACAAACCCCTAGAAAGAACCGAAGTCAACTGAGAGTACGTCAAAATTTCAAACATGCCAATTAGTCTGACTTGTTCTCTTTTCATATTGCACTAGTTTAAGGCTTGAGAGTTATATCACTCTTTCCTCCCTTCTTACCAAGAAATTCAACTCATAGGGTCAGTTAACTTTTCTGCAGGTCGAAAAACATTCCACGGACAATACTGATGAGCATCGCTCAAGCTATTATGGTGGTAACTTTCCTTCTCTACAGATCATCTCTGAATGCAACTCTGTATGCAGCTACGGTATTGCTTGGTATCTGCTATGGTATACACTCAGCTGTGATGACTCCAGCTGCCTCTGAAATATTCGGGCTAAAACATGTCGGTGTCGTTTACAATTTTATACAGCTGGGCAACCCTATTGGCGCTGCCCTCTTCTCAGTGCTACTAGCAGGTAATATATATGACGCTGAAGCATCAAAACAAGGGGCCTCTATGTGCTTGGGTGCTTCGTGTTTTGGGCTAACATACCTTGTTCTAGCCGGAGTTTGTGGGTTCGGAGTTATATTAGGTCTAATTCTTACTATCAGAATTAGACCAGTCTATCAAAGGCTTTATGGTAGTGGATCTTTCTATATCCTTCAATCATCTGCTCCTTGACATTAGCTCAAAGGTTTTGACCTACTTCATCAAATTTGCCTGCACCCGCTGCTAATCATTTCTGTCAGGTTTTATAAATCTGTGGTTATATTTCCTTATCTTTTCTGTGTTCTGCTTGATTAATATAGTCTTCCACAGACCACAATTATTACTAAAACTCTGAGCATTCTTAGAACGTGATCATACCTCATGATCAAGGGACTTGGGTGTTTTTCGATACGGTTACCTATTATACACCCGCGTCTACTATCTTTTATTTACATTTACGCCGTATATGTATATATTTTTACTATCACTGATGAACAATATTGATTGTGTGCTATTCGTTATTGTAAATTTTCAAACATGTAGGAGAATCAGTCTTACGACCATTGCACGGACATACGAAACTGGCAATTGAACCGTAGATAAAAATAGCATGAAAATTTGTATACAATGCGTGTATATATATACCAGGTTTGAACCGTAAGTTGCACATCCTAGGTTGACACAATTATTACTCTAAGATTGAGTAATTTTGCCACTAAGTTGAATACAGTACTCTGGACGTCAGAAAAATATAATCAATTTTCCCGAGTGTTTGATCTCATGATATTGGATACAATGATTGGAACATTATTGCTAGGTATCTGGAGTATAGAATCAGGTAATGTTATAGAAAAAACATGTGATTTTTGAGCTAGAAATTGAAAATCAAGACATGATAATTACTTCTAGGTAATTGCTTCTGATCCACCCAAATATCTGAATCACTCCTGAAAATGATTGTACTGAAAAATTCTGCCTCATTTGCATTGATATTGGTTTTCATTATTCCTATATGGGATACATTACTCCACAAATAGTAGAAAGTGGTCTTACTATTAAACATCAATTGGTAAATCATATGCATATTCTTAATGTTGTTTCATAATATTTGCAATTGCAAATCATCACGTGGAAGACATAACCATTTAGGTAACAATAACCATAACATTGCAACGTTTGTTCGGAATATGAGATGCAGGAAAATACACCACCGTTATCTTATATTCCTAACAAAAAATTACCTAATGCCTCGTATGACTGATTTTTGCTTATCATTATGATTTTTACTCAAACACTGATTTATGGTGATTATGACGGATTATATCGTTGTGGATTAAATCTTGATTCCTAACAAAATTACCTAATGCCTCGTACGACTAGTTTTTGCTTATTATTATGATTTTTACTGACTTGACATACTATCGTACTAGTATTATTGTGTGTTGAATCTGATTCTTACTTTGATTTTGCTGATTTTGTAACTGATCCTTCCATATTACTATCTTGGTTCTTATCGTTTCTATCTTGGTCAGTGATGTCAAATGTCATGCATGTGTACTTGGTCCAATTAACACCAGACTTATATAAGATCTCCTAATTCTCTCCATCGCGAGCTATTCTTCTTACCTACTAAAAAAATGTTATACAACTCTATTTTCTTAAAGTTAAACATCTTTTTATATTCGCTTGTAGTTATCATAAACAATATATAGTTAAACAAATGATCGAACTACCCAATGCAACTATAACCCGTCAACAGCCGATTGCCAAAAACATTTCTTATAAGCGAAAGCTTTAAAATGGCTGATCTACAATGCTACATGGAGAATTCGACAATGTGAGTCACTTGACTGAATCTTCAGAATTTATAAAAAATAAATGGTAGTTTAGAATTTATATTCTTAAATTTGCAAGAAAATGAGTGCGTGAAATGTATCTATCATCTCTGCTCATTATGTCAGATTCTTCTAGCAATTACTTCAGTGACGTTCTGTTCACCAGACAAATGTAACAGCTTTTGCACCTGCTCTTCCTAATTTATTGTTCACAGTAAACCCCAAAGTTGCATAACAGCAACACAAACTGGGTAAAATTAAATTGCAACCAAGAACTTAAAATCAGACAATGTTGCAAATAACACCATAAATTTTAACACTTTGAATTTTACGGTACTTATATAGTATTAATTTTGACCACTTCTATCAATACATGTACTTCCTCCGTTTTTTTTTAATGGCTAAACTTCTCAGTTTACAGACTCTTAGGCAATACTTTAATGAGTGAGTAAGAGTCTGTAATAAAAAGTGGTAGCAGAGAGGTAGATAGAAAAAGTTATTAATAAGGGAAAAAAGAGAAGTGTAGCCATTAATTTTAAACTTACTAGAAAGAAAAACGGAGATGGTAAAAAAAACAAATAATTTGACATGAAATGATGTCGGATCAATCATCATATTCGTTTAAAGCATCAACCTTTTCCTAACTATACTAATAGTTGATTAGCGATACTAATAACCAAGGTTATCTTTAGCAAGTGCGAAAGTGTTTTGGAACAGAGTAAGTATTAAACAGTTCTAACATTACATCAATCAGTCAATATCCATATATACAAATGATGTTACAGGAGAATCAATCTTATGAAACTATAATATACTTTATTCAATAATAGCAATTAAGCTCCACAATTCAAGCTGAGCTACAAATCTCTGATATGGGCTCACTGCAAATCCAGAACTCATACCAGTCACATACAAAAAAAAAAAAAACTTGCACTCATTATGTCTAAATTTACATAAATCACTAAGGATTACATTGACATATAAACCACCCACAATCCTATTTTATAACTAAACTTTTGTTTCACAAAGTATTCCCCTTCGTTCACCGTGCTTCATTTAGGAGTTGTTTGGTTCGCTATTTTTAAACTCTAAGAAAAGAAATTAATTATTGATTCACACTTTTTTTTTTGTTTGGTCCACCTCCTCCTCAATCCATCACCATTACTTGGTGGTAATGAATTCCCTAATTTGTTACCGTCACCTCGCTCTCAAGTCTCAAGTAACAAAAACCATTACTTAGTGGTAATGGTTACCGCTTCCTTTCTATTTCACGACTTGAACCAAACACTCTATACATATAACATTTTTTAATACCATATTCCTTCTCTCTTTGTTTTCATTCTCTTTCTATTCCATAACTTAAACCAAATAACCCCTTAAAGTTAAGGGCTGATGAAAGATCTATTTTCATTTTTAAAAGTTTGGATTTCAGTCTCTGATCATATAATAAAGGGATAAAGTGAGCAATCACTATCCAAAAACCAACTTACTAAAAATGTCAAAAATCTATCTACTTTTAAACCTCCTATGGTGGAAAAAAGCAGTCAAAAATAAGTAAAAAAATACACAGAAAAAATGAATATTAAGTGGGTTTAAGATCCTGAAACATAGCATCCCACCTGATTTCTTCAAGAGCTGGAGTCCAATACTCATCTTCTTGATCATCAGTAATCTTCTCTTCTTTGTTTTGATGAAGATCATACATTAATGGGCTTGAGTAACTATCAAGCTTAGGTGTGGACACAAGCACTGAGTCATGATCACCATCAATAATAACATTATTATCATCTTGTAAATAATCATCATGTGTTAGCATTAATCTATCTTGATTAATACTATTAACCATCAATAATTTCCTGCTAGTACTTCTCATCATCATTGATCTCTTCCATCTTGAACTATAACTAATAGCACCACCACCACCACCACCACCTTTCTTGTTCCTGTTCTTGTTCTTGTTCTTGTTCTTGTTCGCGAAAATGATTAAGGCTCTATCTTCATCTTTATGAACTAAAGTTGTTATGTAATTAGCCAAGGATTTTTTGGTTTTTTTCAAAGCAAGGAGGAGTTTTGCTATAGGATGTTTGAAGCTTATGGTATGGTTTTTCTCTTTTCTAGCAAGTTTTAGGATTTCTAGTCTATGTTTGGCTATGGTAATACCCATGCTTTGGAGGAATTCATGGTTGAAATAGGATATATCTTCTTCTTCTAGCTCATTTTGTGTAAATGCTTGCCCATATTCATGCACTATTGATGGCTCTAATGTTGATTTTGATAGCCATGAAATCCAATCCATTGAACCCTTTTTTGGGTTTCTTTTTTGGGTTTTGGGGGGTTATTTTGAAGGTGTATCAAATGAAACCGTCGTTGGAATCGAGATCTCGACGTATCAAACAACAACAACAACCCAATATAAATGCAAGAAATGTAATAAGATGGAAGCTACAATATGAAGTTTGGAGTACTAGTACTACTAGTACTAAGTTTTTATGGATAAATTTGATTTTGGTAAATGAAATAAGGTGTTAGATTTTATATTGAAATGTGTAGGAAAGAGGTAGTTGGGGGTAGTTTGTGAGCACATAAAGGAAATAATAATGAAGGGTTTTGTTAAGATTTAAGGGAGGATTTTTTTTTTTCTTCTAATTTTATAGAAAATGAAAGGGTGGTTGTAGCTTGAGAGTGACAAAAATATAAAGAGATGTGAAAAGAGATATTGTGGGGACTTTAGTTATAAAAGGGTGGGGTGACCAAACTTTTATAAATTCCCTCTAAACTTGGGAAAGTATGACCAAGAATTTGCAAAGGAGTGTGGCTTAAGATATAAGAAATGAGATGTGCAAAGTGCAATGCCATTAATCACGGGGCTCAGGGTAAGGAAAATAGGAAATTGATACATTGTTGGGGGGACTCCCACTAAAATACTTTGCCTTTGCGTGTTCTGTCCACTGGGTTTGGAAGACACTGTTGACGATGTTTGGCACTTGGTTGTTGGCTATTGTATTTGTTGGTTTAACCGCTTGTTACATGATTGAATATTAAGTACTTAGTAAAAGAAAGCGTCGGTGCTGATTGATTAGTACAAAATGAAAGTAAAAGGTAAAAAACGATCTAAATTTTCTTGGTAAGAAGAAGGGGTCTGGATCCCGCTCGGGTCCTAATGGGCCAGACACTTTGAAAGTGGGGGGAATGACAAGGATAATCCTACTCTCAAAGTGCTCCTGGTGGGGATTGTTTGGTACGACTCGACAATTGATAAAAACTTTGGTTAATAGAGAATCCTGATTTTTCAGCTATTCCAAAAGTCAATTATCATACACTTTTTGTCAAGGAGTTGCTAGGATAATACAATACATATCTCCTAAGAGATTTGGAGCTCTCTTAGAGCCTTGCAATAAGACTAAAACTTGCAAGGTTAAAAAAACAGAATCATACCGCTAAATCCAACGATGTTGTGAATGCACTTTTTTAACATTGTTACTATTGTTAAATTTGTGATTTACGCTCAAAATTTAATAAACTTGACTCAAGTAATATGACCAAACAATTATTACTTCTTTTTTTTGTTTATTATTGAAGAAATCATATAGTTATCCAAAATAATCATGTTACAAAATGAACAACTTGTTTTAACTTTTAGGGGCTCTAAATAAACAATCATCAACTATGTAAGTGGAATTCTATTTTATAAGACACTAAGGGTCTGTTCTCTTCGGCTAATTCTAGCTGAACTGAACTGAACTGAACTTATTGGAGCTGAACTGAACTGAACTGAACTGAACTGAACTTATTGGAGCTGAACTGAACTGAACTGAACT
This sequence comes from Patellifolia procumbens, assembly GCA_947645195.1. NCBI lineage: Eukaryota > Viridiplantae > Streptophyta > Magnoliopsida > Caryophyllales > Amaranthaceae > Patellifolia > Patellifolia procumbens. The sequence goes on from CANSGD010000429.1 coordinate 2,292,159, forward strand.
TATTGGAGCTGAACTGAACTGAACTGAACTTATTGGAGCTGAACTGAACTGAACTGAACTTATTGGAGCTGAACTGAACTTATTGGAGTTGAACTGAACTGAACTGAACTGAATTGAATTGAATTAAATTATAATAAGTATATGAATAATAAGTAAATAATAATTATTATGAATATTAAATAATAAGTAATAATAATTCTAAGTAATAATAACTAAATTAATAATTTAGAATAATATCAAATGAATAATGATAATATTATTTTTGATGTTATTATGATAGTTATAAATAAATAAATAATAATAATAAATGAATTTTAAAAATAATAATTATTGATAATAATAATATTAATTAATAATGAGTAATTACAATTATTAGTATTAATATATTAATACTTGATGATGATGATATAATATAATGTCTAAGAAGTAAATTAATAGTATTACCATTATAATAATAATTAGCTTAAAACATGGGTTGATGTGTGCTTCTAACCAAACCACGATTTGTGGTGGGTTGGTCGATGATAGAAATACACCAAACCGCCAAAGTATATTTAATATACAACGTAACGACAATGTTGTATTTTAAATAGTACTGCAGTATTATTAGCAACTTTGTAATTTTTTCATATCTTCTAGCTTTTTGTAGCTTATTTGTATGATGTAATAGTGTTTTTTATTCAGTAAAATAAAACAACAATTGCAAATTAGAATACTCGTATTGACATCAAATTTGGTTAAACCGTGCACCAACCCAAACTTTGCTCAGCCATAATAATAATAATAGTAATAAAAATGAGTAAAGATATAATAAAAAATAATACATATAAATAATAATAATTATTATTATTTAATAACAATAATAATAAGTAAAATAAATTAGACCAACAATAATAATATTATACAAATGGTTAAATAATAATGAATGGAGCTGAACTGAACTGAACTGAATTTATTGGAGCTGAACTGAACTGAACTGAACTTATTGGAGCTGAACTGAACTGAACTGAACTTATTAGAGCTGAACTGAACTGAACTGAACTGAACTGAACTTATTGGAGCTGAACTGAACTGAACTGAACTGAACTTATTAGAGCTGAACTGAACTGAACTGAACTGAACTGAACTTATTAGAGCTGAACTGAACTGAACTGAACTGAAAATAAGCTGAACAGAACAGGCCCTAATTCCTTTTTTAGGGGAAATTATCTCGTTGTCATAGTATTCAATTTGCATAATACATCATTAAATGATATCCCAAGAGTAAACAACACCCCATCTATGTAGCCAATTCATTAACTCCCACACACAAAAAAATTATTATAGTACATGATCTAATTTAATGAAATCTATAACGGTATAACCTTTAGATAATCTATAATTAAAATAACATGATAAGGTGGAAAGGAAATCTAGACTTTATCCTCATTCATGGAGAAAGCAGAGATCCACTCCTTTCCCTATGTGATTTATATTATTTTGAAAAACTGCAACATAATTAAATGAATTATAAAAAGGCTAAAAGCAGATACATTATTTATTTACAACAATACTATTGTATAGTCTAAATAAATATCCTTACTTATACTTATACATAACTCGTAGGAGTACATTTAGCAACACGAGATGCTCTATATCGCAAAGTTACATCTTTGTATCTAATGAAAATATTTATATATCGCAACTTTAAGATTGGAGCCAGTAAGAGATTCTCTTAACCAGTGGCGGATCCAGGAATTCAGAAGTGTGGGTTTGAAATTGTTTTTTTTTTTTAAAAAAAGCTCCATTATATAACAAAGATTTAAGTACAACACCTTTATGTATAACTAATGAGATTATTTCAATTTAAATTCACTGGGTTCAATGAACCCGTTGAAACCTATGTGGCTCCGCCACTGCTCTTAACGTTCCCCTCAATCCAAAGGAGCCTTGATGCTTATGCCAAGTTGAGATTGATCGACAATTAAAGCAGACTCAGTTTTGATATGATCAAGGTCGTCTAACATGTTGCATAGTGTCATAATATAGGATTTCTAAAAGTTTTGCATCCTTGAAATTTCTAAATAGTTCAAACAATAAAGAAAATTCAATAACTTTTTATTTCTATTTAATTTTTTTTTATGTTTATCCTACCTTCTAACTAAACGATGGGTATATATGATGCTCGGAACTAAATTATGATATCTATCAATCTTGAAAAGTACTGTCACTACTTATTTTTATAAACTCAATTTATTAAGTTAATATAGGACCATCTTCTTTATTGAGACGGTCTGAATAGGCAACATAGAAGTGGATGTATAGAGTGTCGACTAGCCAAATATTAATATGTTTAGCTTGTTTTGACTTTATATTATAGTTTTATGTAGTGGGTGTGCCTTGTCAGCTTGTCTGCCATCACTAGCTGACTTGAACAGCATATGTTTATTTTTACTCTAAACAAATTTCATAACTTCATTATGCCTTTTGCAAATTGCTTGTTTCCATGCATTTGCGTTAATTAGAATTGGTGCTAATGGTTGGATTATTATAAACTTTCGGCCGTTGTCGTTTAGATAGGAAAACATGGATTTGCTACATGAAATTTTGTTTAAACAACTCCATGCTAACACTTTCAAGAAATTTACCTAATAAAGTAATAATTAACTAATTGTAAAAAAAAATGAGCTAACATTACCTGCCATTGCTGCCAATAATTAGTGAAGTTTTGGAAGGTCATATCCAATATTTATGATTGAATAGCTTGTACCATTTCTCTCAATGAAAATAATATCTACAATATTAATTTAGTTGGTAAAATCTTGTTGAAATATTTCTGGACGCTTTGATTGAACCCGTCTATAGGGAAGTCAATCAAATATGATTAAATATCATGTTATTACTACCCTTAGTGACAACTTCTACTCTAAATGGTTACCTACTGATTGCAGGCGGGTATGTTATTACTACCATTGGCGACTCTATGTAAATAACATTTACTTATTTAATTGACAATGTTTTAGAAATAATTTTCAAAACTTTTGATTGAATCTCGTCTTTATCAGTGCTTTGGAATGTTAACTTTAAATTAAATTGTGAACCGGTCTTTTCGAGGATGTATGGTCTATGGAAAGTATGCATCATATACCCAGGTGTACCATGAACATGGTGCACCCAAATCTATTTGAGCAAAAAAATAATCATAATACATCTAAATTTATCCGAGCTAAATATAACTTTGAGTATATAATAAAAATTGTACCCATAATTGGCTAGTTAATGTAGTCCTGGTGGGCAATGCAGCACCTAACGTTGCCTGCCGTGGTATGACTTGCATTAACTCATACATTTGGTGACCAGGATCACTACTTTGTCCTCAGTCCTCCCTAAGCTGAAAAGTACATGTCATTGTCTTGTTTTCTATATAATTAACTAAGCCTCAACAAAATATTCAGGTATGTTATTTGTCGATTTCGGTTCTGAATATAGAATAGAAACCAGTTGGAACTTATACTAGTTCTTAAATTTTGGAAATTATAATTGTGGATAATTTTGATGTAACAAAGGGCATATAAGTTATTGTCAAGGACTGCATAGGAAGAGAGAATGCTCATTGTGTTAAGAATTTCAATAATGAATGTGTTTTTATGGTTTCAGAAAGGTACTTATAACAAAGAGGAGAGGAAAAGAAACCAAACTGGGTTCGATAAACGCAAAAATGAAGGTCTTCCTTTCAATTGCTCGGGAGAAGGCTTCCGACGGGGGAGACGGTGAACATAACTCTTCGGAAACCCACTCGATCACTGGGACTCGTGATCGTGCTTGAGATCGAGAGAACACCATGAAAAAAAAAAAAAAAAAAAGAAGCACTCTCAAGTGGGAGGATCACAAAACTCGGGTTCCTCTTTGCACTACAAAACTTCCAATACTTAACTTTTTAGAACCGAAATTAAATGGATATTTAGTTAAGTGTCCTATATAAGATACTTGTAATTGAAATCGGAACTAAAACAACTTTTTTCTCTTATTGAGTTTATAATAAACTTTCTTTATTTGGTAAAATATTGTGGAATAATGCATGAGTTCTTGATGATCTATATATTTGTTCATGGACTTGCCTTCAAACGAATATCTAACAGCACAACTATCAACGTCTATATATGTTGAGTAGCCACATTCCCCTTGGATAACCATACGGTATGACAAGTACACCCTTACGTACTACCAAAAACAAAGGTTCTTTAATTGTGTTGCTTCCGATCCATTTTGAAAAATCATCACTTATGTATCTACTATTAAATCAGGTTTTAGCCAGAATCAAATAAGTCATACGAATGCGCAAAATCCAAAATGGTCTCTCACCCCCTCTAATTCCTTCTTCCATATCCAAATCCTCCAGGAACACCCTCAAAACCAATTAAACTTGCCCTTGAGATTAATAGGGCAAGAAAGATCATGTCAAAAAAGAAGCAAAGATCTACTATAGTCTATGAACATTAAAAAAAAAAAAGACTACGAGAGGATGGGAGGATGAAGGTATACAACTATACATGTATGTGTATTGTGTAGGTCCCGAAAACAAACCCAAAAAAACTTAAATGCAACAGTTTCACATGCATTCACATGCCCTTTTGTAAGCATGTAAATCAATTGAAACTTTGAACTTTGGACTTTCTCATAATTCATTCTGGTCTTAATCACGAAAATGGGAGTAACAGGTATATGTACTGTTACCATGTGAAACCTTTTTGTCCTCCTAAAATTGCTTGCATACTTAACACCTATCCACCCCATCCCACACTCCACACCACACGTCCTTTTCTTTTGAATTATTTGTCAAGATTTGAATAAAATATCGTGTTTTAGATTTTAATGGCTTACAAATTCAGCTCATTTGACAAGGTTTTAGGTTTTCGTTTAGTACTAATTGTAGTTAGGATGTATTCGTTTTATACTCAGATATATCATGATCATAGTGCATCTAACGCTAATTTTTGTGCTTATAATTGTTTAGATTTGTTTTTATTATTGTGCTTTTTTTTCATTTGAAGATGAGCAATGAGGAACGATTTAACCTTGAATATATCATATTCATACTACACTCGGTTAATAAGAATACACTCGGATTAATGAAAAAAGTGTTGGGAAAAAGAGAAGAGGGTGGTAGACAACTTCTAGTGATTAAGCAACAATAAACAATAGAGGAAACAAGCAGCAAACCAAGAAACCAACTAAAGCAAGGAAACGACAAGAAAGACAAGGATTACCGGTGGAAACCCGAGCTCTAGGTGAAAAACCCACCACTATACACTTTGTATTTCAATGGAGGATGATAAGCACAGCACTTGCATCAATGGCATTTCATTGCAATGCATACACACAATCTCACAAACCCTAACTTTACTAGGATTACAAATTGTGAATCTAGCAATCAATGAATGACATAAATAACCCTCACAAATTGCTCTCAAGCTCTAAACAACACTCTTAGAACTTACAATTTAGGGTTAAGTGCTCTCTAATACGCTCTCTCACTTTGGGGAAAAACGGGCCATATTTATAGCCCTTCGCATAAAACAAGTCGTCAAAACAGGGAGCAAGTGGCAGCATCTCATCACGACTCGCGAGCCACGTCGCGACTCGCGACTGACCCGCTCGCGGGCCGCGACCTGCGTGCTCCTCTCGTCCCTTGCTCCTTTGACGAGCTCCACACAACCCAACAATCTCCCACTTGGAGATCGGTCTAAGGAGCATGCGAACAACACCCCAAACAACCAAATGCTCCATCATCATCCATCCTCCATCACACCTCCTACTCAACAAGGAAGTAACACCGAGGTTTCTTCCAACCTCGAATCAAACACAACACCACTCTTAAGGGACTTTACCTTCGTTCTTGGGCAAGCAATCCTCCCATGCTCCAACTTGAACTCAACACCCTTAGTGATACGACCCAAGCTTTGGGACTTGGCACATGTTCTCCTAGCACTCTTCCCATGCTCTCCCCCGAACATCACACCCTTAGCTTGTGCCACACACACAACACCCTTGTGTGCCACCTTCACCTTGTGCGTTTCTTTGCCCATCTTCATCATTGAAAACCAGACTTTATCAACACGGTTCTCTTCCAATGATCCACTATCGATAGTTTTCCAGTCAAACGACACCCTCCGTGAAGTACCACATCCCAAATCACTCGCCACCTTTGTGCTCCCCGAGTTGTACAAGGTACCATGTTTTGTCCCAAGAGCTTCAACACGAGCCCCTTTGACAACCCTCCATGAACCTCCCTCAAACACAACTTTGTAGCCGGCATTGTCAAGTTGACCAACCGATATCAAGTTCTTCTTCAACTTTGGGATATACTTGACATCATTCAACTCTAACATGCCACCATTCGTGAGCTTCACACTCACATCACCACTCCCCAACACCTCCACGTGTTCACCATTAGCAAGGTGAACATCCGCAAGCTTTCCGGAGTCAAGCCTCCGAAACAACTCCTTGCTCGGTGTAGAATGAAACGAAGAACCGGAATCAAGGACCCAAGACTCCATGGAGCAACCCGAGCTTACACACAAAGCATCGGAATCATACTCCGACACGGATGAAGCTTCACCATCCCCATCCTCCACTTGGCCCTTTCCATTCGCCTTCTTCTTCAACGGACACTCTCTCCTCATGTGCCCCTTCTCACCGCAATTCCAACACAACATATTTGCACCATTCGATTTCCCCGGCCCTCTACTCTTCGATCTCCCATGATGACTAGAGCTCCCACCTTGTTGCCTTCCTCTACCCCTTCCATCACACGCGTGTGCCTCACCAAATGATTCCCCAGATTCTTTCCTTCGAGTGCCCTCTCTCAAGATCAAATCCCTCACATCATCACACTTTAGCTTCTCTTTGCCACAAGAGTTGCTAATCGCGGTCACCACCGTTTCCCATGACAAAGGCAATGAGGACAACAAGATCAACGCCTTAACCTCATCATCAAGCTTAATATCCACCGAAGACAATTGGCCCAATATCGAATTGAACTCATTCATGTGTTCCGTGGCCCAACTACCATCATCCATTGTCAACTCAAACAACCGGCGCATCAAGTAAACCTTATTCACCGCCGAGGGCTTCTCATACATACTTGATAGTGTTTTCATCAAACCCGCCGTTGTTTTCTCATCCTTGACATTAAACGCCACACTCCGGGCTAATGTCAACCTCACAACACCAAGTGCCTTCCTATCCAACACTTTCCACTCCTCATCCTTCATAGTACTCGGTTTCTTCTCATCAAGAGGTTCATAAAGGTCCTTTTGATACAAATAATCCTCTATTTGCATTTTCCAAAAGCCAAAATCCTTCCCATCAAACCTCTCAATCCTTGTTTTACCCTCTTCCATTGTTTAAATCAACCACAAAGTTCAAGACTAACAAATTTCAATAACAAACAATTGAAATCCTCAACAAACACTCAAACTTTGTACAAACACTCAAACTTTGAACAAACACCAAAAAATTGAAACCCTAACACCAAAGGTTCAACTTTTGGACTTTCCAATCACAAATAATCAAGTTTTACCACACAAACAATCCCAAATAACACCACAACAACCGTGGCTCTGATACCAATTGTTGGGAAAAGAGAAGAGGGTGGTAGACAACTTCTAGTGATTAAGCAACAATAAACAATAGAGGAAACAAGCAACAAACCAAGAAACCAACTAAAGCAAGAAAACGACAAGAAATACAAGGATTACCCGTGGAAACCCGAGCTCCGAGTGAAAAACCCACCACTATACACTTTGTATTTCAATGGAGAATGATGAATACAAGCACTTGCATCAATGGCATTTCATTGCAATGCATACACACAATCTCACAAACCCTAACTTTACTAGGATTACAAATTGTGAATCTAGCAATCAATGAATGACATGAACAACCCTCACAAATTGCTCTCAAGCTCTAACAACACTCTTAGAACTTACAATTTAGGGTTAAGTGCTCTCTAATACGCTCTCTCACTTTGGGGAAAAACGGGCTCTATTTATAGCCCTTCGCATAAAACAAGTCGTCAAAACAGGGTGCAAGTGGCAGCATCTCGTCGCGACTGGCGACTGACCCGCTCGCGGGCCGCGACCTGCGTGCTCCTCTCGTCCCTTGCTCCTTTGACGAGCTCCACACAACCCAACAAAAAGTGGCAAGGTAGTGGTAGTAAGATGGGTGGGTTTTGCCTGAAAAGCACCAATATTGGTCAAAAACACATTTATTATAGTCGGAAAGTAACTCATTGATAGCGAAAACCATTATATTGCATATATAAGGTAGTTAAATTGAACAAAATAGATAGATTTGAACAAAAGATCCTATATGAGGCAATAAAATATCCATGCATACTCTTGTACAGAAAGACAAATAAAAAGATACCAAGGAAGTAGAATCTTAAAAGCAGTCTTAAAAGGTTGTATTAATGGATTCTTACAGGATATGGAGATTGATATTATAGTGATGGACTCTAATCTGAAGGAGACAACAAACATCAAAGCAGTTGGATTAGGTTGGTAACTCTTGTTGAAGAGTTCCCTTCGCTAATTAGTAGTAGTGGTTAGTGGAGTAGTAAAGGATGATCATTTAACATAAACCTTCCACAATAATAGAGGATTCGAAGGTGCACACAATCATTGACGCACACGCTTGGATAAGCTTGGAATATGGAGAAGTAGCAATAAATACACCCAACTAACATCATTTATATAGAGCCAAACATCTTTGGTTTAGTTGTGAATGTATTATAGACTGCAGTATTTGCTAATCATTTTAAGCCAAATGACATATATGGTCTTGGGGTAATAATATGTATCTTATAATTATGAAATCTTTTGATTTAACACAATGAGAGGTACTTTGTGACGATGAGGATTCTCCTTAACTTTTTCCCCTACTCGACTATTCTTAATCTTACTTATGCTAAGGAATTGGGTCTAGTATGACCTATATCTCATGCGATGTCAATCAAATAAGAGGAAGGATGGTAATGTATTGTGTTACCAGGTTAAGGACGGTAAGTCCTTCAAAAAAAGGTTAAGGACAGTTTTAATTAGACAAAAATACACCCAGACATAGACAAGCATCAAGCTGAAAATGTACATGATCTTTTCCGTTGCAAACAGATGCTGAATGAGGAAGACTGGTTCGTGAAGATTGTTCACGTTTATAGGGAAGGAAATAGAGCATCGGATTGTCTCGCTAATCTTGGTGTATCCCAATCGGAACGCCTCACTATCTTAAATTGTCCCACTTAGTTTAATTCGTATTCTAGAAAAGGATATAAGAGGAGTGGCTTTGCCTCGCCTTGTATCTCGTTAGGTGTCGTAGTCTTGTTTTTTGTGTTTAGTTTTCTTTTCATTTCCTTTGTTGGATCAGTCCTTCACGTTTGAATTTAAAAAAAAAAAGCCAAGGAACTAGTAACAAATTTGGTTTCCTCTTCTGTTTCCAACTCTTAGAAACCTCATACGAGACATGATCTAAGGAATTGCTTTTCTACATTTTGTGAGGTATAGGATGATTCTATCTTTCTACATTTGTGAAGTTTGGGATATGGAAATTTTGTCCCTTAACTAAATCATTGCATATATATTAGTAGATCATACACACGTGTGTAATGAGATTCCTACACATTGTATTTCATTTTTATCGTTTTATCATTTTCTTAAAAGATCAAATAAACTACTTAAGATATCGTGAGCAATATGCACTTGGGTGCATGATCTAAATTGTGATAAACTGAAGCTGACCCCTATAAGAAGGATTAAGACTTCGGAGGAAATTAGTAATTGCATGGATTTGGAAAAGCATATAGCACTTGCCAAAAGGAAAAGGAGGCATTAAACATATGAACAGTAATCTTGGCTCATACAGTCGCCCCCTATTCATAGGATTAAGATTTAAGAGTTTGGTGTTATATTAGGAAAGTTTGGTAAAAAACCCCTTACGTTTTCACTTTTTTTGAGTTTACCCCCTTTTGTTTTATTTTTTTAATTTAACCCCCTAACGTTTTCAAAAAATTTGGATTTCACCCCCTTATTGCAACGTCCGTTAACTTTTAACGGAGGTGGGTCCCACTTATACGATTTTCCTTCCAATTACCCTCCCGCATTCATCTCTTCCAATTGCCCTCCTGCATTCATCTCTCTCTTCAAATTGCCGTCCTGCATTCATCTCTCTCTTATAATTACCCTCCTTCATCTTCCGTTTGACGATCACGTATCCATCAACTTTTTAAAATCAGTTTTTGTGGCGTCACTATAGAGAAAAACACAATGACAAAGGATGGGAATTTTCTATGGCAAGAAGTTGCTACTCAAAATAGGTATTTAATGCTCTGTACAAAAAATTACTCCTATTTTCTATAAAAGTAAAATTCTCAAAACTGGAAAAAAGTGGCACTATTGAACTCATTTTACTTAGGTACCTGATTCCCTTTTGTAATTGTTGATGTTGTGTTGTTGATGATTTTTTTTCCTTTTTGATTTTCTGCTGCTATTTAATTGTTATTGATGTTTAATTGTTCCTGATTATGCATTTGGGATGAACACAAATAATATAGGATGAACTCAAGTTACCCAACTCGTCTCCTACTGATTATGCATTTGGGTTGTAAATTTCACCAGTCAAAGAGAAGATAAATGCACTATGATAATTGGAAGAGAGAGATGAATGCAGGAGGGCAATTGAAAGAGAGAGATGAATGAAGGAGGGCAATTGCAAGAGAGAGATGAATGCAGGGAGGGTAATTGGAAGGGAAATCGTATAAGTGGGACCCACCTCCGTTAAAAGTTAACGAACGTTGCAATAAGGGGTGAAATCCAAATTTTTTGAAAACGTTAGGGGGTTAAATTAAAAAAATAAAACAAAAGGGGGTAAACTCAAAAAAAGTGAAAACGTAAAGGGGTTTTTACCAAATTTTCCGTTATATTATTGTACACCCATCAGGCCATCATTCTCAGTGTCATTTTTGTCGACACTATTCCATATACTTGTAATTTAATTTCTACTGATGTAGCTTCTCCTCAAAAAAAAATTGCATTTTTTTACTCAGTCAGAACATCATCTCTTTGAAGAAAAATTATCAAGTACCAACTTATATTAGAGCACAGTTGTGATAAACTACGTTTAGGAAGAGGTAGGGATATTCTTTCCAACTTATTTTCAGTTCAATTCTAGGCAACACCTTTACTCTCACATATTGCTACTATTTTCGATTCAGTTACTTTCAGTTTCGTTTAGCTATTTTTAGCTGAAGTGAACAAACCCAAAGACTTGATACTTTCCGGTGGAAATAGTCAGATTTCCTACACTCCGACATTACGTGTTTACAACATTAACATGGCGACAGCCAGTTTCCTAACTAACTCGAGAAAAGATGCTAGCAACTTGAGAATTCATTGCCCTTTAACTGATTACTTTCACATCCCCATTCAATGAGGGGCAAACATCATAATCCAACAACTACCAGGCAGATAGAGATAACTCCCCAGCAACAATAGATTATGATGGGAAGCAGACAGTGCGAGAGAGAATGTTAAGGGCAAAGAATAGCCAGAGTACCAGCTTTTCTGGGGTAAGTCAGAGAATTGAATGCAATCAGTTATGAGTGAAAGATACAGGAAAAGGAAGAGACAATAGAGAAAACAAAAGGCCACACAGGAGACATTTGACCACGTCAATACCAGATAGTTCATCGGAAAGTGTCGAATAATACTACCTCGCAACCAGCAACACTTGAGCAGGGTTGGTTCTTCACAACAATATTTAGAAAGCTAGGCCAACACAAATTTGCTCTTACAAAAGGCAGTATTTGACACATTTTTCTTTCTTTTACCGAAATAGAGAGTTCATTGTAAGCTGCTGATAGGATTCACTCCATTTCCTACTTCAAATGATGAAAAACAAAAGCTAGTAAAAGATTACATCCCAAAACATCACAGCTGTTTTTCTGCCTCGTGCATTCCCAGGATGGATCATCGCGATTCTTGAAGGAAATGGAGAAGTTCCCCTTCCTAATAATATAGCCGATCTTGGCCACATGCTCTCACGCTCACCTCTGTTGTGGTCTGTGAGTTTCAACAAAGTCCTTTCTCCTGTGCTATTATACCCAACTACATACTATGAAGAGTACTAAGTTTGTCAAATTCGAGTGGGAACATAAATTTAAGATAAAACTACGCCAATGAGTTGCAAGGGATTCTCAAAGGTAGTTTGGGATAAACTCTGTTCGAGAGCTTTTACCAAACAATAATAGATAATTGATTGTTAGGAGCTTCAAATTCCCCAATAAGTCACACAATGTTCAGTGAAGTTTAGCTCTTTACCTAGTCTATTTATACTTCAAAGGTCGTAGTCTAACTCTTTTGACTAGTTTGGTAGGCACTACTAAATAATGGTAAAAACAAGTCACTTATTCACTACCATAGTAATAGAGCGCCTCATCTCCAAACATTGATTTGTTCTTCACAAATTTTGATTCCCGCCAATATCACATCTAAAGTGATGATGGAGGGTAATGCAAATTTATGAACAAAAGCACATTTTCGGGGATGGATTCTCATTACTATGAACATTGACACGAGTTTTTTTCTTGCAAAAAGTACACTTATTCATTACCTATTACACTGATTTATTAGCGCCTACCAAATGGGCCATAAACATTTCACTGTCTCCAGAGTCTGAACAAGTTAGGTTTCCGATTGTATCAGTCTATAACAGCACTACTAAATAACAGCAATAGTAATAGTAATAGTAATGATATTTCATTATATAATTTACAAAAACAAGTCTCTTATTCACTGCCATGGTAATAGAGCGCCTCATCTCCAAACATTGATTTTTCTTCACAAGTTTCGCTTCCGGCCATATCACATCTAAAGTGATCATGGAGGGTAATGCAAATTTATCAACAAAAACACGTGATTAGGGATGGATCCTCATTACCATGGACATTTACATGAGTCTTTTCTTACAAAACTAAACTAATATATAGTACCTATTACAGTGATTAAATAACGCCTACAAATGGGCCATAAACATTTCACTGTCTCCGGGGTCTGAACAAGTTAGGTTTTCTACCTTACCCAGAAAGTTAGCTTCACTTACTCAGTTACTCTAAACACAATTATCCAACATTTGTGTATATCATCTCAAACCTGGGCTCAACATATACTAGATCAAAGGAGAGATATAGACATCTTCAAGAAGAATGAATCAATGACCACAAACATTCAGTGCTACCAGCTATTTCAACACCAAAAATTAGTCGAACATCAATCACTTGGAATAAGATTAGGCAGTGTTTGGTATGTCATATCATCTTTAGCTGAAATGATGTAATATATTGGATATTTAAGATAAAGGTACGAGAAGAAGATAAAGATAAAGATATGAATAAATATCTGGAAGGTAGATGAGACTGTAAAAAGCTAGAATTAACTCAACAATATTCTGATGTCTTCCCTAGTTCCCTCTCCGTATCCTCCTCTATTTATAAGAAAACAGATTCTCTCCCACTATATCTATAATTAACTCTTACAGTCTTCTTCCTCATGCAAACTCTAACTAATGCCTTCTTTCAGCAGCTAATTCATCGCCTCAAATCCAATAACGGCAGGACGCAGACATTCTTCAAGCTGCGGCTCCTTGATGGTACAATAGCTATACTGCCCCTCTCCTTGGGCTGGTTCATTAAAAATGTGTAGCTAGCTGAAATCCCTGTGCGACGCCAGAAATGGGGGATCCGTGTAAACAGAAGCACCTCCTGAACAGGGTCTGTGGTGAGGATGAAGGGTCTGAAAGACCCAAGTGACCTGACGGCACGTATTGTACCAATGGTGCCAAAATCCAAGGCTTTGTCAAGATTGAGGTTGTTTTCTCACAAAGATCTTGAGAAGGTTTATCAAAAAATGAGCAAACAAGCTTAATGATAATGGTCTTAGAACATTTTTAACTCTAACCTTTAGGTTATTACCCTCGTGTGCCATCATTAAGCCATCAAATTAAAAAGAAAGGAGTTCTGTGTCTCTTGTACACTTGCCAACACAATTTTACCCAGAGACACTCTTATCTTCATAATTCTTCTCAAGTCTAACTGACTGTTCGGTGTGAAGAAGAATAAAAGGGGGGAAGAATGATTAGTCCATTAGCAAAAAAGAAAACCATATAGAGCATTTGACGCTCATAAAAGACATTATAATTTATCCATAACGTGTTTTCGGATAATATAATGCTTTTCTTGTTCTACTTTTGTCTATCTATCATATATCCTAACTAGGTGAATGTCCTTAACAAAGTAATTGAATGTCAAAGGTTGTGCGCATCAATACCTGTCATCTATGTTACTCTGACACTCATAATTTCCTTAGGTTAATGTGTCAGACTCGTGTCGTGTGGGACACGACGCGACACTTGTATACTTCGGTTTAACCCAAATACTTAGTATTTTCTATGAATTGACCAAGTCCAATACCAGGACGCCCGTATCCAAGTGGGCACTGGTAGAGAAGTCTGAGTAATATACTGCCATTAGCCAGGTCTTATCAATTTTTACGTGTTTGGTCCAAAATGACACCCAGTACTAGTGTGTCAGATACCTCTCAAACAATAACAGGTCATAGTGGCAGGTTGGCAGCAGCAATAAGAAAAAGCTCACTGCTTGAATCATGCCACTTGCATGAATTGATCACAGATCCAATAGTTAGCATAGCAAAATTCTACAAAGCTACACAAACTTTTCTCAATGTCATTAATTAAAGCTATAGAGAAACCTCGAGCACAAAACTTTAATTTACTCATTCAAGCGCAAAGAGAATCAAGAAACATAAGATCAAACCTAGACAGAAGTAAAAAGACAGACAGGGATGACCGGATGAGTATGGAGCAAAACAGAAATGTTAACAATTATAATTGATGTAAAGCTAAAAAAAGTATATTTAAATCTCGCTATGAAATTAATACTGGTCGGATTCTGCATCCGGAAACAATATCATACTAGAGTGTATTAATCCCGCACTTCCCACGAACAAAAATCAGGCCAGAGATACAGATATTGCATTTAGAGTTTAGACACATCAGTGTCCTGTCTAGAAACATATTCAACATATACTTGAGGCTAGACACTTTTACGGAATGAAGTTTGAGGGCTAACATGCAAACTAGTGATAAGGTGTGCTTACAAACATGGAGCCTCCCAATCCTTGAACATATTGCAGCCCTCTTGGAATATCTCCACCTCCATGTCAAGCCAGCAAACCGATTCCGCGCAATCAGTCATAACCTCAAATATAGAGCACAGATATGATCTTCGAATCCACCTTCATAATGCAATAGTGGGTAAAGAATTGACACGGCCCATTGTGTAACAATTTACATATGGACAAACTCGATAAAAGTAATGACACACTCCCTGCTTGCATGGGCTCCTCAACTTTCGCAATGCAGAAGTAAAATACAATCTGATTTAGCCTGTATAGATCTCCTCATCATCCCAAAGAATATCAACTAAAAGAACCCTACTTTCTAGAAAGATCATTCAGATTGGCTTCGGAGCCCATAAAGATTACCAATCACTCCAATGATACCAACTATTGAAGCCACGAACAGCATGACCCATGAGAAAAGCTTCTCTCCACGTGATAAACTCTGTCCTTGCCCATCCAGTCGCAATGCAATAAGACATGGAAATATGAAACCTAATGATACTGCTGTCGTTGCCCCAGTAAACTTAAAAGCAGTCCAGATGCTCGGAATCATTGTTGAACCAAGATACATTAGGGTCAACAATACCGAAGTTAGGATGTAAAGCCTTTTCTTACTTTCTGAGACAGCTGAATCTTTAAATATCAAGGCATTAACTGCCTCCCGCAGTGAGAAGTGAATAACTGGGAAAACAAGAACTAGGTGAAGAATGTATCCAATCCTAATAATATAATTCAGGGCAGCGCTGTAGGGGATTCCAAGATCTGTGTCAAAATTGGTGAGAACATCAGATTCAGTGTTCTTCCCGAAAAGCAAATATCCAGAAAAGGCAGTAAAACCATAAACCACCACAGTGACAAGTGTTGTGATCCTTACAACACGATTCATCTTTTGAGGAGAACGTCCATCAAGCTCATTATAAATAGGCTGCACATTAAAGTGGCACACATACGCATTTGTCATGACAGGGATCACCACAAGCAAGTTTAAAATCGCCTTCTTAGAACTAAAATCTGGGGTCATCCTAGGAGCATCAATTTTCCCTTCAACAACCTTAACAAGTGCAATGGAACACGTAACCACAACAAACACCACTGCAAGAGCAACTGAAGCAGCTGAAGTTAAACTCAACGAGTCAATCTTCTCCAACGAACATAACGGTGCCAAAAAGATAATCAAAACCACCAATATCACAAGCTTCCTTTGATCCCAAACCCCGTTCCCCATCATCTGATCAAAAACCCCAACATGATGAAACGAACCGGACATCACATCACCAATAATAATCAAATAAACAACCAAAACCCCTGCATTGTTCACAATAATGCAAATTTCGGACAAAATCCTCGCAGGGCGACCTAGTGCAATCTCAACAACCTCCCCGTACGACATGGCTTTACAATGCACTGCAAATCTAACCAACAATTCAACACTAATTTCTGACAAAACCCCAATAACAACAATCAAAACCAAGCCAAAACCCAAACCCACAACACCCATAGCAGCAGGCAAAGCCATAATACCAGCACCAATAATAGAAGTTGTAAGATTAAAAACTGCACCAGGAACTCCTGACCCTTTACCAATCCCACCCACAATAAGCGGATAATTATCGAATTCGGCATCATCAATGTCACTATTACCATCAATTAAATCAACCCCATTAGATGATTTTGTATACCCATTACTAGAAACAGGCATCATAAGGGTTGATTCATGGTTTTGCAGTTGTAATTCCACAAATTTATCTCGTGGAACAGCTGAATAACCACTCTCCATTATATAATTACAACAACAACAATCTAACTATAACAATGATAACCCAAATAAACAGTATAATTATATGAATCAAAGATTGCAACTTTAAAGGATTAAACTTACAGAAAACAGATCCAAAAGAGATGGGTAATAAAAAAGATGTGATCTTTGATGAATTGGGGTAGATCTGAGAAGAGTCAACTATATGATAAGTGATTTTGAGAAGGATTAAGGAAGAACAGTGGGAGAAATTTCAATGATGAATGCAGATAGATTATTGACCGTAAGATAAGTACCAGGTTTCTGTATTTTATTCAAAGACAAGCAAAGGGTTGTTTTCTGGTTAGCAACAGCAAGATGAGGACTTTCTTTGTGCGCAAAGGGAGGTCAGTCAACTATTTGTCGGTAGACCAATTAAGATGTGAAATTTAAGCATATAGAAGTATATAGCACTTCTTTTTAGAGTGTGTTAATCCTATAATGATTCATATTTATATAATTATATCGGATTTATGTAGATGATAAAGATAAAAAAAGTATTTGGTGAGTTTGATTTGGAAAAGGATTTGAAGCCTAATCTTTTCTTTTTAAGAAACAAGTCAAGGGTTTTTAAGCATGATTTTCTATAATATACTATTATAATTTTATACTTCAAAATTTTATATCATTAGAAAACGTGAAAGTACTTTTTAAAAAAATCGAATCACATTATTATAAATTTACCTGACTTTCTCCTCAAAAAAAACAAATCACACTATACTTTTTAAAAAGATATATATTGATCATAATATACTTAAAAGTTCATGAAACAAACTCAACACTCTTAAAATCCATGAACTAACATTATTAATTATCCATACTTAATTTTCATCTCTCTTTAACTACTGATAAAGTCAATTAATTATTTAATTAATTTCTTTTATCTAATAATTAACCTAAAATAATGTTGAACTTTCATAATTTTTTAACTTGCCATTTTACCAAGCGATAAATACTTATTTCACCTTGTGGTTAGGATACTTTACAAAGATAATATACTTCCTCCGTTTTTTATTAATATGTACATTTGCTTTTGCGCGCGGACCAAAAAAAGTGTAAAAGTAAGAGAGAATGATATTAAAAGTAAGGAAAAAGTGAAAAAGGTATAGAGAATGAAAGAAAAAGTAAGAGAAAATTGTAATAATTAGGTGGGTCAACCTTCCATTCATGGGAAAAGGTATAAGTGTACCAATAAACAAAATACCTCAAAATGGATAGATATACATAATAAAAAACGGAGGAGAGTATAAAATTCCTATCGTAAATATTTTAAAATCATTAATATAAATGTATCCTAAATTTCAGCATGCATCGCATGCAAAAAAGCTAAAACTCTAATAGTTGAAAATATTTTTAAGCAATAAAATTCTCATAATTTCATGTTATTACTATAAATATAGTGATTATCGAGTCATATCATGTAAAAAATGGTTTTTCCACGTTTGGGTCAAAAAAATGTGTTCAAAACCCCCTATTTTCAGGTCGATTTAGGGTCGGTCGGTTATTGACAAGTCACGACGTTGCCATTCTTGTAACAAGTCTGGGACAGGCTCACACTAACCCACCCCATATACATTGTTTAAAACTATATAAATTAAATTTGAAACTATGCAAATTATATTTACATATAAAACCTCAGTACTTCCTCCATCTCAGAATAGATACCACATTGTGATTAAAACGGACTCCTAGGCAAAATTTCTAAAGCATGTTTAAGCAAATAATTAACCATATAACCAGCCACCAACTCCACCCAAGAAACCACCACAGAACCCACCTCCACCCATGAAGCCATCACAGAAACCACCGCTACCACCACCTCCACCCACAAACCCACTGAAATCCACCCTTAACCAGCCAGTGAAACCCACGAAATCCATCCCCACGCCATCATCAATCTCTCGATCAGTTAGGGTTCAGGTGGTCCCTCTTCTCTCTTCTCTCTTCTCGATCTCTCTTATTTTTCCTTATGGTTGGTGGCTGACGAATTTAATGGTGGTGGTTGATTAGTTAGGGTTTTCGGCGGTCCATCTCTCTGGTTCGGCGATCGAATTCGGTGGCAGTGGTCGAATTATGCGGTCCATCTTTTGGTGGTCGATTAGTTAGGGTTTTGGATCTTCTTCGTTAGTGGCTGACGAATTTGGTGGTGGTGGCTGGAGCTGGATTTGGTGCTTGTGGCTAAGGCTGGAGATTTTATTGTTGGTGGTGGTGGATGGAGAATATTATTATGGGTGTAGGTGGCGGCGGTGGTGGTGGCTGGGTAGGGTGGTGGTATAATGGTGAGATAGAGGGGTGGGTTGGTAAAATTAGGAGAGAGAGGGGTGGATGGGTAAAGTTAGTATTAATTAGGTTATTTAGCATAATTAAACATGCTTTAATATTGTTAGTAAAGGTAAAACTGACCTTTAACACACAAAAAACTTACTAAAGAAGGAAAAAATAAGAGTGTTGCATCTACTTTGAAACACCCCAGAATAGACAAAGTTGCATCTATTTTAAAGTATAAAATTAAATAATCATGACCCAAGACATTAATCCAACCAAAAATTGTACTCCCTCCATAACATAATAGTTGCAACGATTGAACTAGGGGGAATTCCTAGGCAGAATATGTTAAGTATGGAGAAGGGAGCTTGATTAACAAAAGTTGGAGAGAGAAATCACATGGGTTAAAGAGTAAAAAAGAATGAAAGATAGACAACAACAACAACAAGAAAAAGAGTATAAAAATTGGTGGAGACCAAAAGACACATTACAATTTCATGTGATAAAACATTAAAACTTAACAAAATAAGAAAGATAGAAAATTGTTGCAACTATTAGATTACGGAGGGAGGTATTCTATAGTTTTTTCAATATTTTAAGGATAAATTGACAAAAACCACCTTAACTTTCTAACTTTTTTGAAGTTACCACCTTTAATTTATTTTTTAAATAACCACCAAAACGTTACATTTTCTTCTAATGTTACCACCTCTTAACGGAATTTTCATAATTCCTCCGTTAGTGAGGCCCACTGTTAACTACCCTTTTCAATTCCCCTCTTTCTCACTTCGAATTCCCAAATTCATTCACAAATAAACCCTAACTCTTCAATTGAATCCAAAATCTCTCAAATCTGGAGTGAATTGAGATCCAATTTTCACATCATCAACAAAAACGGCCAAAACGAATTAAATTGAGTTATTAATTCTTAAAAATTAGGGTACCTGTGGGGGATTTTGAAAACTAGGGTTCACGAGATTTTATTGTGTTAATGCTTGCATCAATTTTCACTTACAACAATAACACAATAAAATCCCCAAATTTTCTATCCGTGAACCCTAGTTTTCAAAATCCCCCACAGGAACCCTAATTTTTAAGAATTAATAACTCAATTTACCTGATTTTGGCCGTTTTTGTTGATGATGTGAAAATTGGATCTCAATTCACTCCAGATTTGAGAGATTTTGGATTCAATTGAAGAGTTAGGGTTTATTTGTGAATGAATTTGGGAATTCAGTGAGAAAGAGGGGAATTGAAAAGGGTAGTTAAGGGGGGCCTCACTAACGGAGGAATTATGAAAATTCCGTTAAGAGGTGATAACATTAAAAGAAAATGCAACGTTTTGGTGGTTATTTAAAAAAATTAAAAGTGGTAACTTTAAAAAAGTTGAAAAATTAAGGTGATTTTTGTCAATTTTTCCATATTTTAAATATTCATGCATTAGTGTGGGCTCATACGAGTATTCATTATTCAAAACTTATTTCCCCAACCAATCAAATGATGCATTCATGCATTATTGGTTTTTATCGTTTAAATCTGGTACATAACATAACATAACACTACATTTCACATCGTCCTTATTAGGCGTACAAACCCAGAATTTCATCGATTTTTGTTCAATTTCATGTCATACTTCATCAATTTTGATCAATTCCCTCGCACTCGACTCTTCAATTGATAATCACAGGTGTCAATTCCCCTAAAAATTAGGTTTAATCGACGTCAAATTCCCCCCAAATTGAACAACTTTTTCGCAAGTTAGGGTTTCCAAATTTTCGATTCTTGATGCAGCAAACCTCCTTCAAATTAAATTATTTATACAATGAGCAGATTATCATTTCGTCCTCGTCCTCTCGACATTCACAAAAAACTTCCCATTGTAAAATCATTCAAGGATTTTGAAGATGATGATACTCCCACTTCTACTCGCAATTCCCAATTTTATCGCCTAACTGCTGAGCCTGAAGCTGAGGTATCCTTCCATTTCATTCAATTCATTTTACATTATGCTCGCCGTGTCGAAAATCGGTTTCTGTAATAGCCCCTGTTGATTGTTTTTCATATTGGGTATCTTGTAAAGCTACTAAATTTGCCCGATGGAAGTTGATTGAAGAGGGTTGCCTAATCAATATCGGATATATGTATCCATCGTCTCACTTTTTTGGCAGTTCATTCTATGAAAATGGCAGTACATTTCATATGTACGGTAGTATATTCTAATATGTATGGTAGTACATTTTTTAATGAAAAATTATATGCCAAATACAAACTATATAGTTTTATAGCTGTGAAAATATCGATTGTTATATACTACGTTTCTCAATAAATGTATTGCCATTTTCATGGAATGTAATACCATTTTCATGGAATGTACTGCCAAAGTGAGCCGATGGATATATGCATATATCCGATATTGATTACGCATTCCTCTTGATTGAATGCTTATATATTTTATGTTTTGAACTTTTTTTTGTTTGTTTTAGGTTCATCATGTACCTAGTAAGAAAACTGCAGCTGAAATTCCGACCCGGAATATGTTATTGTTGATACTTATGAAAGAGATTACTCCCCTAGCTTTTGTCAACCAACGTCGTATATTCGTGCCAGAGGAGGTTTGTAATGTAGCTTTGTTGTTTTACTAGTATGTTAAATCATGTTTACTGAAATGCTCGGATTACCTAACGTTATGCGTGTTTGATATGTACATTATCGTATCGATGGATATAGCTACCCCGGTGTGATCATTTAAGGAGAATACGATGCGTATACATGTTGTATATGTGTAATTTTGTTACTTCTAGAGATTCCGAGCAATGTAGTTAAATACTTATGTTTGTGCATATCTGCAGCGCGAGCTGAGCTTGGTGAATTTATTGAGTATGACTTGGACATTGAGGATGAGGAATGGCTTCAAGAATTTAACGAAGATAAGATGATTCTCACACCTGAAAAGTAACGTGATCATAAACTTTTATCTATCTTTTACTTGTAGTTTTTGTTTATTTTAGGACACATTATAATTGCTCTTTGTTGTGCTGTGTGTTGTTTGTCTTATAATTTCCTCTAGATTAGTGTAGAAATTTTACATTTAATTGTTTTTTCCTTTCATTTAGTAGCTATGGTTAATGTATGATTTCTTATGGTCATCGTGGTTATTGGTTTTAGATTTGAGAATCTTCTCTTTAAGTTGGAGGTTTTGGACCATAAAGCTCGAGAAAGGGCAGGTGTGATAACACCAACCCTTGGTTCTCCTATCCCTGTTCATCTTCAGATTGACGCTGCAGTTGAGGTTTGAGTGCTTGCTGTACGTTTAATTTGGTTATATATTTTAGTTTTGCTTAATCCTAACAGTACCTTTTCTTTTTTAAGTTTAATTTTCCCATGATGGAATTGTAGGCTCTGCAATCTCAGCCGATAAAGTTAGCTGTTCTTGAATCAGTTTATAGGTACTGGAAGGAGAAGGTATGCTTTCAAATTTTTGATTTTGCAGCATTAGTAGCTCTTAGCCTATGATTCTCAATTTGCTATATTTCTATGCCCAATAATTTAGATGGTGTGATAGACTATTATATAGTTTGTAAAAGTTGTGGAGAATTCCAAGTCTTTATCTTTTTCTTCTTTTCAAATTTTTTTGGTGCGGTTTATGTATGTTTGAAAAAATATTTAAATGCTATGCGATGTAATCAAATCATGTTAGACTGACAATTGCGTAATGGATTTCCAACTTTGCTGTTCTGTGAAAAAACATTCCATGTAATGTTTTTAGTAAATAATAAAAAATCATCCATACATTATTCATAGACCGAATAAAAGGGCTTGCCTTTGAGAGTTGGAGTCCTTTCTCAGATATATGCTGTGCAAATTTTAATGAGTTTGGCAGAAGTAAATTCAAAGAGTAACATACACATCAATAATAAGAATTTTGTAGGATCATATATTTTTAAGTGCTAAAAGATCAAACAAAATATACATGGTAGGTTTCTGATTCAATATTACTCATGAAGTTTGAATTGATGTATCTCTTTAGTTTTTTTTTGTCTAAGCGGCCTTTAAGCATTCTATTAATCTCAACTTTCTTCTTGTTTTTCCTTCACAGCGAGAGCGGTGGCAGAAACCTGTCCTCCGGCGCTTGCAGGTCAGTTTAATACTTTGGTTCTGAGAAACTATACTACTGGATGTGGTTTCAGTGATGTTGAGTTAACGTTTTGTTGCAAGGCAACTGGGTGCTTTTGAAAAATTTCACTAAGACTACATGAGTCATCTTCAGAAAAGCTGGAACAAAACTTAGGTCAAGTATGAGACTATGAGTAGAACATATGTAACCAGGAAGGAGGGTGTTTCCCCTGGTGAACGGACCGTACCCTGAACCGTCACAGTGATTAAAATTCTCCAACTGAGTTTGAATATTTATTTTATAGTAGTAGATACTTAAACCATCCATGCGTGGCCGGGAAAAGTGCTGGGTCATGTTATCTGTTTGACATGCTTAGATTGTTGCTTCTGTAGTTTCATCCTTATACCTGATTGATCTGATTGTTTTATTTGCAGCCACCTCCTCCTGTTAATGATACAAATCCATACAATGTTTTTAGGCCGAGAGAGAAAGCCCACAGGCTCCACACGAGAAGGGTGCGTACCTGAACTGACTGTTGGGTGCTCTTCAGGACATTTGATTGTTTAATTTGTGCCCAATATAGTCTTTTAGCTATCTCAGTGTTTAGAAAATCCTTAGCTCTTACTGCTTTTACATGTAGATGCAAAGGAGGGAAAACAATGTGCAGTCTTTTGAAAAGCTTCGTCAGGTAAGTGATAATTTCTTTACTTAAATCAGTTTTGCAGTTTTTTGAATTAGTTCTTAATGACTAGGATGTTTGCTACAAACCATTGAAGGACATTGTTGTGGGATAGAGATACTAAAGTGTTAAACATGTCTTATTTTACCATTAACTTTTGGCGATCTAGAGAAATTGGAACTTTTCGAGACGTTTCTTCGTATTTTGTTTCTACTGGTGGTTTGAGTGTATTTACTAGTCTCTGATGAGTAAGGTCTAACTCGAATTATAAAAACTGTTTCAGGTCAGACGCAACCTTGATCAGGCAAAGACCATCCTGGAAACACTGATAAAGGTATACTTTCTACTGCATATTAGATTGTTTTATATTTTTTTTGCTTGTGTTTTATTTGTAATATTTTCTTGTGTTCCCACGTTTTTTTTTCCTGTTACCTAATTCTATGATGGAGCTTTCTTTAAGAATATTTTTTTTACTAGAGATTTTCCCCATGGTTATTTGATTTCCTTTTATCTCTTATTCTTATTTACTGTATGCAGAGAGAAGAGAAAAAGCGAGATGTTATGGAGACTGAAGTGAGCCTTCAGAGGATTCAACTGAAGTTTAAGGTACTCAGGCTGCTTTTTTTAATGCCTCTAATAGGAGTTGCTCCTACTAGTAGAACTGCATTCATTGCATATATAGGTGTAGTTCATGATGATGAGGGTACTTCGTTCTTGTATCTTCATGAGAATGTACTTGATTAAAGAAGATTTTTCAATGAGCAATCGGCACTGAGAAGATTCTGCATCATACTTTTTGGTTAGACTTTGAATCGAGATGCATTATAAACATGGAAGATGGTTCTAAGGAACTATTCAAGTTAAAAAGCTTTTGATGGAATCCAATATTATACTTAGTCGATAGGGTCTGCAAACTTTGTAATCAACGGTCGATCGCTGATGGAATTCCTGCTAGGGATTGAAGCTAGTGGTGGGCCACATATATGGGATATGCTTTTAATGGTAGCCGATAAGATGATCCTGACTTAATGTATGCCCCACCGCTTGAAAATTCATGACACAAATACTAGAAGCAGCATTTGTTTTTATAAATATGGCACCATCTCAAATTATAGAAAACTTTAACCCCTTCTATAAAAATCTAGATTCCCTTCTGCACCGGCCCCCTTCAAGGTGCCTTGCTATCAATGGATTAGGACCACTATGAATCTCTAATTTGGGAGACTTCTTGCTTGAGAGATTATATTATGGTTGAACTGAATTTAATAAGCTACAAGTTTAATTTGTGAATTTCTTAGGTGTTCATAGATGATGCTTATGACTTTATGAGTTCTGAGTGGTACGACGAATATTTCGTAATTTGTTTAAATTTTACAGCATGAAACTGAGCTCCTTGAAGATAGCTTTCTCCTTCCATCATATCAACCTTTCTCCAAGTTTGGTTCAAGTGAAGATGAATTTATGGATTCAGAAGATGCTACAAACAACCAGCTTCCTGTCCAGCCTGGTAGAGTTCAGACCCCATTTGTTGATTCTAAACCAGTGATGGTTCAAGCTGGAAACCTGAGGCATGATCTGAGATGGCGAAATGTAGCAAGTAATTGGATTCATAGAGTGGTAAGTGCATACCCGTTCTGTGAATTATTCCAATGCCCAAATTCGGTCAAGTAAAACGTGAAGTCCAAATAACCTTTACCGCATGGGAAGGTTGAAATATGAAATTGTCAGTTTGGGACTTGTGAATCAGGACAAAAGGGATTCATTATGCCATGCGCGTTTTTCTTTTCTTCAGTTTTTAAAATTTTTTGTTGATTCAACCTTCTTTTGCAGGACCCGTTAGTGCCAGTTATGCCATTTACCAAGCCTCTAATTCCAGACAAGCTGGCAGTTGCAGGTATCGTACCCCCTTCAGATAACTCAAAGTCCTCTGAATCTGCAAGATCACAGCCATTTCGTGGTAGGGTTGGCCGAGGGGGAGAATTATATTTGATAGATGGAATCCGCTTATGCATACACCAGTTAATTGTGGAGATTCCTTATATTTGTCTCCGAGGCAACAGCCCTCAACTCGGTTTATGTAGCCAGGCTTTGATTTTTAACTGTCTGGTTTGAGAAGCTCTCAGAAAACACGTGGGAACCAAGTCATTGGTAGTTCCTTTTTGATTAATGGTGATTTGCTGCTCCATTATCTTTACGTGGGGAGCATATGCTTTTCTTCTTAGGTAGGACCTGTTCAAAATGATGAGGTGTTCAAATGAGTTGATCTTGCAATTTGTAGGTATGCGTAATCGCATGTTTGTGCAGGAATGTGATTGACATTTGACCCCCCTGGAGCTTAGACCTAATCGCATGCTGGGTCAGCTTCCTGATACCTTGTATAACTCTGTATTCTATTAACAAGTTAGAGATCCCTTGGATGATTTGTTGATAGTCCTGTGATATTAGAAAGTAGGTGAGGCCGCTACATTGCTTTTATCGTTTTTTTAGGCGTTGAGCTTAAGTTTATATGAAAGAACAAAAGTAAGGTATGTTCTCTTCCCTGAACTTGTTAGACTTACCTTTGATGTCACTCTATATATACACTTGATCGGTTTCGAGGTCCAAATCAGCCTTGATGAGACGGATCAGCTCTGAAACTTAATTTCCTTAAGGTGAAGAAAAATGCAACCTGTGATACGCCAGAAGTGATGGTCCTTGTCATCACTTGTCTTCAATTCTTGGCAATTGGGTATGTGATAATTTTCAATTTTCATGTGGTTTGTATACTTTGAAACCTTGTGATTATGTCCTTGTACGAGCAAATTATCTTTGTATTTTATTATGTTTAGAGTTTTTGTCAGAAATAACCTTTTATAGTCACATTTTTTGCGAAAAACAACCTTTAATTTTTTTTTGCGATTTACAACTTTAAACCATTTTTTTTTGCAAAATGAAACATATTATGGATTTTCGTCATTGATTGTTAACTTTAGTCCATTGACTATTAGGTGGTTGTATTTTTTCTTGAACATTTTCGTTGCCTCCTTTCCCCCCCCCCCCCATGTTTCCTTCTCATTTATAAAACATGTTGCCTCCCTAAAATTATTTTTTCTCACAAAAAGCTTTCCATCTTGTTGTGTAGGCAATTGTAATCAAACCCTATTTTTTGAAAACCCGCACTTACATTCACCATTGCTGAAGGGAGAGAGAAATTTCAGATTTTGATGAGCAAGAACCTTAATATTGGTTTTGGGGAAGAAAGCTTTTATTTTTTAGTGAGAATAAATGATTTTGGAGAGGCAATAGGTATTATAAGATAAATGAGAGGGGAAAAAAAGGAGGGAACGAAAATGTCACAGAAAAATATGCAACCAAGTAACAGTCAATGGACTAGAGTTAACGGTCAATGATGGAAATCCAAACATTTTTTTTTTGGTTTAAGGTTGTAAGTTGCAAAAAAAAAAATTAAAAGGTTATTTTTCGCAAAAAAGTGATTAAAGGTTGTTTTTGATAAAAAAAAAAACTCTTATGTTTATTTTCAGGCAAATGTTGATGAACGCCTCCGAGGCGATAAGCTAACTAAAGAATTAGATTAACAATAAACAATAATTACACCACCGATCCATGATTTTGGTATATATATCCAAATTAATAACATTTTGGAAAATATTATCGAACGCCATGTGATAAAAGCGTTTGTTAACAAGATCCTTATTTTTATTAGAGTTGGCTAATGGTAATGGATCAGATCGTGTTGGGTAGCCATTTTGCGACTCTGACTGACTCGTTCACTCATCTACTAGGATATCTTGACTTATACTGTTTTATTAAATATGTTGGTTCAGGTTGACCCATTGTTCACTCTCTCATATGTTTGACATTTTCGCATGAGATAAAGTACGTTTTTTTTGGCTGATATCATTAACTAGAAGTCATCCAACATTGCTCATTAGATTATTAATTTATTTATCCTCTTAACTTATTCTATGAATTACTTATACTTGTAGGAATTCAAAAAACGGAATGAGACCATAATTTTACAGGATAATGAGAATATTTGAGAGTCAAGAGTAGAGAGAGCACGAAAGTGGAGAAAAGTATAAGTATTTTATGTGAGATATAACAATAATAAAATATACTTCCTCCGTTACAACAATAATTTGATTTTTACATTATTTATTATGACTTATTTTGACTATGATTTTTAACATATATAATATATCAAATTTTAGTAAATAAGTTATTCTTAGGTTTATTTCAATGTATAATTCGACATATAAATTTATCAATATTTACCAATTGAGATTTAAATATATTAATAGTTAAAATCGTGTATGGGACGAAGATAATAGGCTAGTAGCAACTAGCAAGTGAAAAAGGACATTAATTTACAAAAATTGTATTAAGTAAAGAAAGACAGAGAGAACAAATTGAAAACATATGATTGATGAAGACCTTTCGTAAAGGGTGTAAGTTTGTTGCACTTATTGCTGAGGTGGGCCTAACCTACATGAGGGTCGATGTCTCAATGGTGGATTGCGAGCCATTTATGAACATTTTTTTTTAGGCACGAGCCTAACACAGCATGAACCTTAACCCGTTCCAGTCACGATCTAATATGGCACGTGCGTCGACACAACGCGTACCATGTCCAGTACCAGGTGCATACTTTGAGGTATTACGAGTATCATGGAACCATTAATTCGAGACTTGCTAATATTAAAATGACAATACTTCCATGTTTGAATGGCTCAGTGACGAACCTGACGATCAATACCATTACAGATCTATCATAAAGTATGCTATGACTAAAATGAATCTATATCAACTTAAGAACATACCGTGAATCTAGAGATACAAGGATCTCTTTGTGGTCTGTGGATATAACCTAGTTGTGGGTAAATCAATATAACAAGGAAACTTTTACGCTAGTTGATAAGCTTGTAGAACTTGGTATATGTTAGTAATCATATGAGCCGACAAATCCTTCAAAGATGGGTACAACAAAATGATGTGTTATTTTCCATAAAAGAGACTTTCTGGAAGCAAAATGCCTTTGCAATGAGATATGAAATAAAAATTACGCCCTAAGTTATCCTATGCTTTATTCTATGATTTAATTTATTTGTTATATGCTTTATTCTATGGTTTATAGTTTATAGATACATATTACACAGTAACTCTATGAAACCACACATGAGTGGGTGATATACAAATGTGCAATCCCATATGTGGACAGCATCCAATTACGTTGAAGCTCTACAACAATGGACACTCTTGGAGTCCGATCTCAGGGCTAAAACCCAGAGACTGGAAGGAACACTTGCTTTATGACTTTCAATCTTGTTACTGCTGCGCCATAAGGGGTATTGTAAATGCTGCAATCTAAGCCTTTGCAACCTACCGTTGTTCCTGCATGCAAGTTTGGAAGTTTGATCCTCTACTTCATGTCAGGATACACTTCTTCCCCCGCCTCTATCCAAGATCTCGACTCCTCTTTTTGAAGACCGCGTTTCTCAATTCGCAGCAGTATTCCGAAAAAGATTCTTCCCTGCTTCAAAAACTCGATAAGCCATCCACAAACGAAAAAATGCAACATGAAACTCAGTACTTGTTCAAGTAAAAAGCTACGGCCCACCTTCTCCCGCCTATATGATGCCAATGTAGCCAAAGGTTCGCTTGTTTTGCTCACATGTTCCGAGTGGTGATCAAAGTTGATCATCTGGCATCGGTTGCACCCTCCCAAAGACTATTAGATGCAATCATAAAATGTTAAAAATGACTGTCAATTCCAATACAATACTCCCTCCATCCTATATCAATCAATGCACTTCCTTTATTCGTTCGTCTCATATTAATTGATACACTTCTATAAATGGCATGTGAGTACAATAGGGATATTATCTTTTAATATTGATGGGTCCCATATATAATTAATTTAATAACCCCACCAACCCCAACCCCACCAACATGTACTTTATGTACTAAAATAAATACCAATAATCAACTACTCTCAATAAAATAAATTAGTCAAATAACACTCCTAAAAACTATGTGTCAGTCAAATTGTATCATCTAATATGAGACGTATGGCGTATATGGATAGGAATCTTTGGATTTATGAAGCTCTTATATAAAGTAAAAATGAACAGTTACTCGGCAAAAGTACAGACTCCAAATTACAAGGAGGATCATATATTGTTGATGCAGACCTGGATTTTGATTTTACAACCTTTTGCTTTTTTCGTCTTTTCCCTCTATGATCTTCATTTACAATATTAACTTTTGGCAGATATCATTCAATAATCAATATCATTTTAAAGAGAAACTCCAACTTCAGAAAATATTGAACAGGATTACCTATTTAATCTCAATTGTCTCCATCACAATTGCAGTCTACTGTCTATACAAAAAAGTATGGCCCAGTCATATAGGGACGAGGACAGTTCATGCGTTCCATTAATCGTAGGGGGCGTTTGGATTGGGGGTCTCAACAAAGGGAAAGGGAAACAAAACCCTATGTTACCCTTACATGGTGTTTGGTTGAAGTTTTTTTCCTTTTCCTTTACCCCTTTTTCAGTTTCCATAACCCTTACCTGATTCCCCACCCACCCCCAAGGTTTTGGATTCCCCTCTTTTCCTCTACACTATAACCACCATTGACCAACCTTGACCACCATTCCACAACCAACGATGCTCGACCTCCAGTCCACAACCACCAGTAACCACCCCCTCATCCATCGGAAACCACCATGCCTCGCCGAGAACCACCAGTCAGTCATCGGAAAACACCCAGACACCGCCGAAACCACCAAAATCTCCCTCAAAAAGAGTCAGGATCCTCTCCATTGCAATGGATGTCCATTACTTTTATTTACACTATGGGGAGATGATAACTTTGGGATGGAATCTCCAAATCACCCCCAACCCTTGTTGTAATTGGGTAAATCACTGGAGAGGATCCACACTCAAAAACACCAGACACCGCCGAAACAAAAAAACCCTCCCTCGAAAAACACCAGACACTGCCGAAAACCACCCCAACTCCCTCGAAAAACAGCCAGACACCGTCGTAGACCACATAAACTCCGTCTAAAAACGCCTAGACACCACCAAACTCCCCCGAAAAACACCCAAGCACCCCGAAACAACCATTCTCCCATGAAAATCACCAAACCCTGCTGCAAAACCACCTACACCATCATCCCAGATCTGCGACGGGAAGGGGAGGGGGAGAGAGCGTGCGACAGGAAGGGGAGGGGAGAGAGTGCGACGGGAAGGGGAGGGAGAGAGTGCGACGGGAAGGGGAGGGAGAGCGCGCACTAGAGGAGGGTGGTGGGGAGAGAGCGTGACGGTGCTACGGTGTCATGGTGGTGCTGTGGTGTCAAGGTGGTATTGTGGTGGTGCAATGGTGAAAGGAGAAAGAGGGGTTGAAGAAAGAAAAGAACTTACCAAACAACTTTTTACATGAAAGGGTTTTGCTTTCCATTCCCTTCTTAACCCTTTCTTGATTCCATTCCCTTTCCCTCTACGAACCAAACGCCCCTTTAGTTCTTTCAATTCAGTTTATTATTAATAACACTTTTGTTATCATCTATCATTATTCTTAATTTATTATTATCGTTATACTAATTATAATAATTTGAAATTTTTAATTTTTAATATTTAATTGAGTTCTTCGATAATATTATTTATTTTTACAATATTGTCGTTTTACATACTCCTATTAGACATTAGATACTCACTTTCAATAAACCTATTACTACCTCTATTTTTTGCTTTTGCGAACGGACCAAGGAAAAAGTGCAAAAGTAAGAAAGAAGGATAGTTTAAGTAATGAAAAGGTGAAAAAGGTAAAGAGAAAGAAAGAAAAAGTATGAGAAGTATAATAATTAGGTGGACCAACCTTTTATTTATGGAAAAAGGTAGAAATATACCAATTAAAAAAACACCCTAAAATGGAGAGAGATAGAGTGAAAAAGTTACTAATAAGGGAAAAAAAGGAGGAGTGTAGCCATTAATTTTAAACTTCCTAGAAAGGAAAGTATAGTCAATAAAAAACAGAGGAAGTACATATTAGAAAAAACAGAGGAAGTACATATTAGAAAAAACGGAGGGAGTACTATTTTAATTATTTTTTAAACATTCTTATTGATACTTTTATTACTATCGTTTTACGTATTAGACACTATCATATTCATTATTATTACTATTAGTCTTATTCTTATTCTTAAACTTATTGCTATTATTGTTGTTATTATTATTATTATTACAATATTATATTTGTTCGCGATTTGACACTAAACAATAAATTATTAGTATTAATTAATATTGATTCATGTACATTACATTCTCCTTCAATAAAAAAGAAATGATCATCATTAACATTTTCACAATCAACTTAACGTGCATCATCCGGTTTCACATTTTTCCAAATTATCTTAGATAATTTTTTTTTCTTTCAATGGTCAGCGAACATGTCATACCAACACTTCTTTTAACATTTTGCTTCATTTTGCACAATTAGTATTCAAAGCTTGTACATTTTTATAAAAGTAAGAAGTGTGCAAGTTGCAACAATATTAGATATTTGATATTTTTCAAACATTTACGGCTCCACGTTTTCATTTAGTGACCAAAAGCAACTTCAGTGACAAACTCAATGATGTTGTCGATAGTTGAAAAGTTCTAGCATTCCTTTAAAGTTATCAAATGTCTTACAACCAACATAAATGCCTTCAAGTAAAAAAGAAGTATTTTTTATATAGTAATATTATCTAGTAATATTAAAGTCATTATTACATTTTAAATTATCAGTAATATAATAATAATAATAATAATAATAATAATAATAATAATAATAACCAATATTAGTAATAATATAATCACTTATCTTGCTTGGGTATACCCCTGGATCGCGAAATCAAATTCTTTAA
The DNA here is from genome assembly GCA_947645195.1 of Patellifolia procumbens. NCBI lineage: Eukaryota > Viridiplantae > Streptophyta > Magnoliopsida > Caryophyllales > Amaranthaceae > Patellifolia > Patellifolia procumbens. The sequence continues at coordinate 2,325,157 of CANSGD010000429.1, forward strand.
CTAACGCAAACTTAAAAATGCGCATTTCCTAATCCATAAAAAACTTTATTATAATTTATGTTAATATTATAAGCTTTATTATATTAGCATTAATAATATTATTCTACTTATTATTATTATTATTAAGATTTGTTAGCCCTATCCCCACCCTACACCGCCCCCAACTCAACTCAGTTTAGCTTAGTCTAGTCCAGGCTTCAAGCTTCATTCAGTCCAAAAACAAGGTCTTAGCACACTGAGGCATAGTAGATACCACAAAGATCGAAATGTCCTCGTCTACAAGCCCCTAAATCAAATCCAATGCGACGTGGATAATTTAAATTTTAGGCTGGTTTATTTTATCTCATGCGCATTAAGAACTATTTTTCCTTATGAAACTCAATTGATAACACAAACTTACAGCAAAGTACTTGCTCCCAATTTGAACACCTCTCCATAGATCTTCAGCATATGGCTCTCCTCCAGATATGACAAGGTTGGGGCGGAATCTCATTGCAGAAACCTGAGCTATCGGTGCTCGGAGAACTTGAGATGTTTCTGTTACAAATAAAAGAAATTGATAACTTGAACATATACATAGGTTAACAACCTAAGCCTAAACATTGCTGGCTCAAGTAAGCTGTTATGAGTTATCAAAACAGACATTAAACAAATGAATACAAATAGACAGCTTTGAATCAAAAGTGTTAATGCTAGGATATCTCATACAACTTTTAAGGACCTGTCACCTGAATCAAGCAAGCTATAGCAAGTAGTAAACAGAACTGAAGAGTTAGAACTTCGGTCATTGTATTGCAATAAGTACACATACAGAAAAGTGCATATTGAGCTAGAAGAGAATCATCCAACTTCAAGAACTACACTTGTACTCATTACTCGTAAATAAAAGTTAGTTGAACTGTTTTTTTTTTCTTTTTACAATTTCTAGTAAATAATATTGCTTGTCAAACTCAATATATGATGAAGGTATAGCTGGATATTTGATATTACTCAATTTTAATGCAAAACAGGCCTAATCAACAGATTTAGTTACCAAAAAAAAGGACACGGCGCTTTGATCAGTGTAGAAGATGACTGGATGACATGCAATAGAATTGTTCAGATACATACTTGACTGCAATCTCTTGTTGAGATCCACGACACTTGCTTCAGATATTAGCAAGAATTGAGCTTCATTGACAAAACTTAATGAACTTTCAAGATCCCTGCACATGCCTGCACTTTCCTCTTTCTTTATATAACAATTTGAAGCTGAAGATCTCCAGAGAATGCATGGACGTGCAATAGCTTTACTGAACCAACTGTTAACTTCCTGATTATAACATTGCAGCTCATATCTGGAAATTGTCATTCCACCTCTTAGCATATCATATTTGCAGTTAATTGGACAACCAAAAGAAACTGCCTAAGCTTCACGTAGCAAGCAAAGAATAGTATAACAGGAGTATAACTTGAAATGCATGTCGTTTTACAATCAAGCTACTTAAATATTTTAAAAGGAGTAGGCAAAGAAAGCACAAAAAGCCAAAATGCAATTAAGAAAATCAAGGTGCAGGAGTTTCATAGTTCTTGATTAGGGGAAATACATAAATCTATTTGAAAGGAAAATTATCTTATAAGGAAAGAATGAAGGCCAAAAATAGACAGATTAAACAATGTCATAACATATGAGTAACGGCACAAAGTCTTTCCTGCAGAAGAAGCCGAAGCAAACGAAAAGAGTATGAGAGAGAATTGTTTCTCCATTAAATCAAATTATATAGATAGCAATTAAACTAAGTAGTAGACCTCAAGGAAGAACATCGCGGATTTGGTCATCTTGGTGTCCTGGAAGCGGCTTGTAATGGATCACAGTTAATATGGCGTTAAGTTTTTCAAAAATTCAAATTAATGGATTTTCAACCTCAAAGTTGCATTTTTAAAGTTAAAGAAGTATTTTTTTAACATAAAATGACCGATCTATCATATATTCATATAATTGGGTTATATAATTGATGAATGGATAATTAATTAAAACATGTATGCCCCATCCTATTATTAATATAAATAGACACTAATTTGTATACATTACCAAGCTTGAAAGCCCACATCACATTTTTCATCCGTTGTTTGGTGTGTGCATAATGTTTTTCTGTTGCCCACATCATGATTGTTATTTCCCTCAAGCAGGAATAGATACAATACCTGTGGCCATGCAATTCTATCTCTTCGCGTCCAGAACAAGATGATGCTGATTTCAGGAGAATCTGGAGTTCTGTTTTGCAACGTGGTGATTCAACAAACAGGATGCCATGACTCAGGTCTATAAATGTACTTATGAGACTCATTTCTGGGGCCTGCAAAATAAACAAAAGACAATTAAACCACTATGGCGCCTAATCTATTAGTTCAAGTAAGCATTATCAATTCACAATTATATAATCTATTAGTTCTGGAGTATACAGATTACTCACCCACATAAGGCACTATCAATTTGATGCCCCAGAACTAATAGATTATATAATTGTGAATTGATAATGCTTACTTGAACTAATAGATTGCAAGTCTTTCAAGTGTATGAAGTTCTTTCAGATGAAGACTTGTCACGTGTTATAGCAATGGTTGTTTAGAGTGTGCCATGAACCAAAGAAGAACTGATTACTTCCTTGTAATAATACCCCAATTAATGGAACAAAAAAGCACTTCACAACAATTTGAATGAAGAAACACCTTTTTCTGAGTAAGAATTTCCCCACTTGGACTTCTTAGAAGCCATTGTCGGTCATGTGCCAGTCCTACAAAAAAATTGGACAGCACTAGACATAAATGAAAGCATAAACATTGATTCGAATATCAATAATCTGTCAAAATAAGCCTTTAACATGTTATAACCTCCAATATAAGATCCTTGAAAACCAAAGCAAATTTGTAGTGTTTAGAGTTTAGACAACATAAGAAATAGGGCACCTGTTTCACTCAGAGGCCAGCTATCCACAGAGAATCCTCCGCAGGATTTTATTGGGTATACAGTAATGGACTTCAAAGACAATCCCACAGTTTGGTGCATTCCCTCTGAGCCTGCATTCAAAAAGATCTCCCAGATTAGAATCAATAATAGCCCTTTTGGGGAGTATCATTTCAATACTAGTAGTTATAGCAGTGAATAGCAAGTTAGCAACGCTATTTCGCAGAAACAATTATATACGATTATGGATTATTAACTGCTGCCAATTTTTAAAAAGAGATGACCGGGAATTATTAGATATAAAGTTTCCTTATTTTCTTGTAGACACACTTCTTTCTCCTCCAAACCCCCTCCAAAAAAAAAAACCCCACACACACAGATACACAAGCATGGACGGGGCAAGGAGAGTACAGCTTTCCTTTAAAGTGTGATTTGTAGGAACACATCCACCGTTTCTTTTCTCTATATTCCTCAAGTCTTTTAGAAACCACAGAAAATCCACCAGGAATTTAAAAAACAGGTTACAAGCAAGATTTGTTATGCCCGCATGGTTTAGTTATGTGCATTTTCTAGGGACCTAACCAAGACAAGAGTATGTAATTACCCTAAAGAGCCCTGGACGTGCTATGAAAACCTAGTCTACTAGAAGAATGAGTCAATAGTCTTGATACTTTCCAAGGCAGGGGCCTTATATTGAGGGAGAATCAGAAAAAACGCACATGTTATGGATAGTTCATTTAGCTTCACCCTGTTTCATTAGTAGTCAATGTAAAGCTACAAACTAATTCTATTCCATACGCAAAAATTCCAAAACCCTAATTCCTCCATGGATTGTATAGTCTTTAGTACCATTCACTGCAAATGTAGAAGCAGAAAGTCAGCAGCGCCTCTCAAACCACCTCAAATTGCTGAAGATTGCATTCATCTGCCCTCAAGTATTCACTTTCTGACATTGCACTTCTTGCTCTCCTCTTGAGCCCTTATTTATACACATCACAAAGATTCCCTCAACCCCCCTTCACCTCATTAACAGAAATCTGTTAGAGGAAATGATGACTCACTTAACAGAATCTATAACAAGAACAGAAAAGAAATAACAGAAAAGGTATTAAGCAAAAGACAAATAACTCCTTTTAATCTTTTACTGAGCTGCTGCTGTTGTTGTTGGTGTCTTCCTCCTCCTAGCATAGGTGATCTTGATGGGAGGTTTATCCCAGCTTGTTGCATTACCCCCCACCCAAACTCTCACCTTGTCCTCAAGGTGAAAAGAGGGAAACCTTGAGTCCAAAGTAGTGAATTCCTCCCAGGTTGCTTCTTGAGTTGGCAGGTTCTGCCATTGAATGAGCACCTCTGTAGTACTAGCTGCTCCCTGTGGAACTTGTCTAACTCCCAACACTGCTTGGGCTGTGACTTCCAAGGTGAGTTCTGCTGATAAGTCTGGGGGGAAGTGTGGGTTGAACTGCATGCTGCCCCACCATCTGTTTCAGTTGTGATACATGAAAAACAGGATGGATTTGAGCTTCTTCAGGGAGAGCAAGTTTGTAAGCCACTCTGCCTATCTTTTGTATGACTTCATAGGGCCCATAAAACTTAGCTGCAAGTTTCTCAAAAGGCCTTTTAGCCAAAGATTTCTGTCTGTAGGGCCTGAGTTTCAAGTATACCTTGTCTCCTACCACAAACTGCACATCCCTTCTGTGTTTATCTGCTTGTTGCTTCATGTAATTCTGAGCCTTGAGGAGTTAAAACTTCAGTTCATCCAGTATTGCATCTCTCTCAAGGACTTGTTCTTCCAGTGTTGCCACCACTGTTGAGCCAGGCTCATATCTAAGTAAATGTGGGGGGTCCCTACCATACACAGCCTTGAAAGGAGTACAATGAGTGGAGTTGTGCCAAGATGTGTTGTACCAATATTCAGCCCATGAAACCCAGTTGGCCCAAGTCTTAGGTTGCCCATTAATGAAGCACCTCAAATATCCCTCCACACTCTTATTAACCACTTCACTTTGCCCATCAGTTTGGGGGTGATAGGCAGTGCTTCTGTTGAGAGTTGTGCCATGTAATTTGAAGAGCTCCCTCCAAAACTGGCTCATAAAGATTCTATCTCTGTCAGATACAATTGAATTAGGAAACCCATGCAACCTTACAATCTCTTTGAGGAATAATTCAGCCACCCCAATAGCAGTAAAAGGGTGTTTTAAGAGAATAAAGTGGTTGTACTTAGTGAGTCTGTCCACTACCACCAGCAAGGTATCATACCCCCTTGATTTAGGCAGACCCTCTATGAAGTCCATAGTAATATCCTCCCAAATTTGAGAGGGAATAGCCAATGGTTGCAATAGGCCAGCAGGTTTTAGAGTGGAGGTTTTCTGTTGTTGGCACACCTCACAGCCTTGTACATACTTAGAGATTTGCTTCCTCATCCCCTGCCAAAACCACTCTGCAGCAATTCTTTGGTAGGTCTTAAAATCCATAGAATGTCCCCCCATAGGAGAGTTGTGATAGGCTTTCAAGATTTGTGAGACAAGAGGTGATTGGCTAGGAATCACCACCCTTCCTTTATGCTTCAAAACCCCTTGCTCCACTGTGTATCCTTTTGGAGTAAGATCTTCAACTTCCACAGCTTGTGTGAGTTGCTGTATGATTGGATCCTTTTTGATTTCCTCTTTCAAGCTGTCATCATGTTGTTGCACTCCACCTCTGCTGTTCTTCTTGATAGTGCATCAGCCACTTTGTTGGAGGGCCCAGGTTTGTAGAGTATTTCAAAATCATACCATTAGCTTGCTCATCCATCTCTGATAGTCAGTGCCAACCTCCCTCTGCTCCATCAAGTATCTCAAGCTCTGTTGATAGAGTGTATAATGAAGTGCCTACCTAGCAAGTATGGCTTCCATTTCTACACAGCTAGCACCACTGCCATGAGTTCTTTTTCATAAATGGACTTTGCTCTGGCTCTTGGCCCTAGCATTTTGCTGAAATAGGCTATAGGATGGCCTTGTTGGAGCAAAACAGCCCCTAATCCATACCCACAAGCATCTGCCTCTACAACAAAAGGAGTGTTGAATTCTGGCATTCTCAATACAGGGCAGTAGCCAAAACTTGCTTGAGTTTGTTGAATGCCTCTGTGGCCTGTGATCTCCAACCAAAGTTGTCTTTTTTGAGCTGATCAGTGAGTGGTTGGGCTAGTGAAGCATAGCCTTGTATAAACTTCCTATAATACCCTGTGAGGCCAAGGAATCCCCTGAACTCCCTAAGAGATGTAGGAGTAGGCCACGAAAAAATAGCTTGGATTTTGGACTGTCCACTGCTACCCATGCTGGGATATCACATGTCCAAGGTAGGCTATTTCAGTTTTTCCCCATTCACACTTTTTAAAGTTAGCATATAGAGCATTTTCCTGCAATACTCCCAAAACTGTCTCCAAATGCTTCACATGTTCACTGTCACTTCTGCTATACACCAATATGTCATCAAAGAAAACTAGCATAAACCTTCTCAAATAAGGCTTAAACACTTCATTCATTAGTGCTTGAAATGTGGCTGGAGCATTTGTCAACCTAAATGGCATCACTAAAAACTCATAATGGCCCTCATGAGTTCTAAAAGCAGTTTTTGGTATATCCTCTTTCTTCATCCTAATCTGATGGTATCCTGATTTTAAATCAAGTTTTGAAAAGATGGTAGCTCCATATAACTCATCCAACAATTCATCAATTATAGGGATAGGAAATTTATTTGGGACAGTTGCCTTATTTAGAGCCCTATAATCTACACAAAATCTCCAAGAGCCATCTTTTTTCTTAACAAGTAATACGGGGCTAGAATAAGCACTTGAGGATACTTGAATTATCCCAGCTAGCATCATTTCTTTAATTAGCTTTTCTATTTCATCTTTTTGAAACTGTGGATATCTATAAGGCCTTACACTCACAGGATTTTCTCCATGTTTCAATACAATAGCATGTTCATGGTTTCTACTAGGGGGCAGACCATTAGGCATATTGAATACCTGTTTGTATTGCTGTAAGAGTGGCTGAATTATTGAGTTTTGCTCCTGCTCCTCCAAGTTCTGCTTTTCAGTTGCTTGAACCAAATTGACCTCAACCAACAAGCCTCCTTTTTCCTTCCTAATAGTCTTCATCATTGCTTTCAAAGAGATTCCAGTCCTCCCTAGGGTGGGATCACCCTTAAGTGTTATTGTTTTACCTCCTAACTGGAACTTAGAGAGTTTGAGTTTTCCACTTAGTGCTCATGGTGCCCAATTTTTCTAACCACTGAATGCCTAGAATGATATCAGAGTTGCCTAGGGGAAGAGGGAGAAAATCCTCTACCACTATAGCCTCTTGGAGTTCAATTTCTACTGCTTTGCACTCTCCAATTCCTTGCACAGTTTCCCCTGTTTCTAGGGATACTTCAAAAGGTTTGGTTTGGATAGTTGGGATGGACAGTCTATGTACTAACTCAGTGGAGATGAAATTGTGAGTAGCTCCAGGGTCAACCATTATGACCACATTCTCCCTTCTCACTGTTCCCCTCATCTTGAGAGTTTTTGGTCTAGTGAGCCCCATAACTGAGTTTAATTAAATTTCTGGTTGAGTTTCAAACTCTAACCTCTCTTCTTCAGGTTCAAATTCTTCTTCTTCCTCCTCTTCACCTTCAATGGTGATCATCATACTCAATTCTTTCCCTTTGCATTTATGGTTGAAATTCCACTTTTCATCACACTTGAAGCATAAACCCTTCTCCCTCTTTTGCTGCATTTCAGCTTCACTGAGTCTTCTCACAAAGCTACGGTTTCTGGGGTTATTTTGGGTATAGCTCGTTCTGGGTGTATTGGAAGCTGTGGAGTGGAGGGAGCTGTTTGTGGTGGTGGAGTTTTGTGGTGTTGGGCTGGTGTTTGGATGAGAAGAGTGGGTTTGGTATGAATAGTTAAGTTGGCTTGGTGTTTTGGGATTATAGCTATTATTGAAACAGCTGGGGCTTAGGTTAAAAAAAGAATTGGGTTTATAAGGAGGCCCACTTCGAGTGGCCCACTTCGAGTGGCCCACTTTCTGGGTTCAGCATTTTTAAATTTGGCCTCAATCCGTTGGGCCAGCTCCATTGCATGGTCTAAATCCATGGGACCCATGACCCGAACTTCATCACGGATGGATTCCTTCAACCCATTTATATATTGGCTTTTAGCAAGCTCTTCTGGAATCTCCTTTAATGGCGCAAGCAGCTCCACAAACCTCTTGGAAAAGCTAATCACATCTCCCACCTGCCGATGTTCCAGCCACTGTTCATGCAACGTTTCGGTGGCGGTTGATCGAAATTTCTTGAGGAGAAGCCCTTTTAACTCCTCCCACCTTCTTATCGGCCGGCGACGATTCTCCAGTGCGTCGCCTTCAAACGCCACCACGGACGCCTCCACCCGCTCTTCTTCACTTAGGCGATAAAAATGGAAGAATCTCTCTGCCCTAATGATCCAACCATCTGGGTTGCTACCATCAAACAGAGGTAGGTCGAGTTTCTTGAATCTCCAGCCAGATCCACCTCCGACGTCGTTCACCGGTGTCTCCGAGTGTCGAGAAACCCTCTCATTTTCATTTTCGATCCTTCTTTCTGCTGCAATTTCGAGTTCCTCCTCCAGATTTACTCGATTTTGTGATGGCCCTCCTTCTTCTCTTCGATTTCCATTCATCTGAGCCCTCACCTCCTCTTGAAACGTGCTCTGCTCATTTCTCATTTGAGCTAACGTGACTTCTTGTGCTTCACGTGCTCGATCAATCCTCCCTTCCATCCTTGTTGAATGCGTTCCAAAATCACCAGTGAGTTTGGCGATGGCCGTCGCCATTTGAGCCAAAGCCTCTTGTAGAGGTTGAGTTTCTCTTCCCACCACCGTCGAAATCCTCCGTTCACTTCCCTCCATATACTCTCCCAGTCGTTTCTCCAACTGCTCAATTCTTTGTGAATTCGTCCCCATTTTAAAAAAGGTTCGTAAGTAGCTCTGATACCAATTTGGTAAGAACTGAAAACTGAAAAGCTAAAAAGTAGACACAAACAGTAAGATAGTTGATTGAGCAAGGCAATCTTAGCTACAATCCCTCATTAATTCGAGAAAATGACGTTTCTCCCAAATACTCGGCCCTCATTCATTCCAGCACTCATTCATTCCATACTCTGCTCTCCTCTTGAGCCCTTATTTATACACATTCACAAAGATTCCCTCAACCCCCCTTCACCTCATTAACAGAAATCTGTAGGAAATGATGACCATTGTTACAAGGAACGGGGTTCGATTCGAAACGGGGAACGAAAACGGATACGCGAAACGTTACCCGGAGTGAATCGGGAACGATTGGGTGCGAAAACAATTAATATATATATATATATATATATATGTTCTTCCTGGTTTCAAAAAAATAAAAAAATGAAATTTCTAAAATTGATGAAAAGCATGTAAAGTAAACAGTAAAAAATAAAAAATAAGTAAACTGTAAATTTTGATTTTTTTTAATATATTTAAAAACTTAAATGCAACTTTAAAAAAAGGAGAGTGGGCCTAGTTGTTAGTGCTAGTCAAAATATCAATATCACGTTTAAGTTTTAACCTATTCCTCTTCTCTCTCCTTATATCACCTGTTCCAGCACTTCTTCTCCTCTCTTCTCTCTTCTCTCAGCGCTGCTTCTTCTCTCTTCTCAGCCCTTCTTCTTCTCTCTCGATGGCCGATCGGTCTTCTTCTCAACCCTAAAACACTGTATTCATTCGAAAACCCTAGATATGTGAAGGAACGCCACCTTCGACGAACTGGGACGCGACTCACAGCGAATTGGGACGCGTTTGTACCGCGATCCGGAACGAACGACTCAGATCGGAGATCGGCCCTCCGTTCCGCGTTCCTGGTATCATTGATGATGACTCACTTAACAGAATCTATAACAAGAACAGAAAAGAAATAAAAGAAAAGGTATTAAGAAAAAGACAAATAACTCCTTTTAATCTTTTACTGAGCTTGCTGTTGTTGTTGGTGTCTTCCTCCTCCTAGCATAGGTGATCTTGATGGGAGATTTATCCCAGCTTGTTGCATTTTGTAAAGCTGGAATCAACTTTTAGTCCGAATGCCATTGCACTTTTCCTTATTTTTCAGATAAATTGCTCCAAGATAGCTCCAAGGCTTGAGATTTTTGTCCTTTGCCCTCCTTGGAAGATACCACCTTGCTGTCTTTTTATTCTAATTCTTTAGTACTATTCAAAAGACTAGATAGGTGTTGGTCTTCCAATGGCCTTAAACTTCCAACAATTTTCTTCCTTCGCTTTTCATTTTTCAATGATAAAAAAAGTAACACTTACTCAGTTCCATCTGAGTGAAATGTCCCACTACAGAGACCTAATTCCCAGGTGTCTATTACATTTTTTTCATTTTGTTCTTTTTAGTCTTTTGGTATTAAAATTTCCTAAAGCCCTCAACTCTTTAAACTAGTGATGAAAATCAGTCATGTACTTCAGGCATTGACCATGGTACAATTACATTATCTACTAAGAAAGGGAACATAACAGCAATGTACTATCTTACTAACAGCAATACAGGATCCCTTTCATAGTAATCTTACAAAAAGAAAGGATACATAATATTTATATTAAGTGTAACTATAAGTACAAGCACCCACCCAAGCACCCAATACAATTCACCTATGTTAGACGCAACAAGAAGAAAGGGAGAAGCTTGTTCAGATAAGCAGAGATCATAAAAGGCAAATCTGACTTGGAATTATCATTACGAAAATAAGAACACTCTCTCTTCGCTCCTATCTTCTTCTGTTCTTCATTTCATACTTCCTTTTTCTTTTTCTGCACTTTCTAATTTGAGCAAATCTGGTCCAATTTATAAAACTATAGCATTGTTTCTTCAGTCAAGGTCAAATGTATGAAGGTAAAAGCATGTTAAAACTGCGCAAAACAAGTTCTATTACATGTTGGAAGCACTGAATTAAAAATACTAGATTCATTCTAGAAAAGTTGCTGTCAAACAACACTTCACTGCATGAGTGCAGATTCATGATGACCACCGAACTGTTTGTCTAGTCATAATTGTCCAAAAAAAAAAAAAACAGATATGCACAAGATTGAGAGACCAACCCTCTATCAAGAAACTGTCAGACTCTCGTGTGCATCGATGTCTCACTGGAGTAGGCAGTACGACGAAGGAACTTACTATGAAGTCACATAATTTCTGCATATAAAAACAGGACAAGAGTATTACAATATTAGCTTCTCAAACTTGAAAATCGTATCATAATAATGGCAAGGAATTGACAAAAAAATTTAATATCACAAGCATCTCTATATAACATTCCTGCATTCTGCAGGTACAATGGAAATAAGCAAGATAGAGGAGGATGAAGACAATTAAAAGAGCAACAGTTTCTTACTTTCTTTTAGAAAAACAGAACATTTATAAAGAGAGGAAGCCAACAGATAAAAAAGCTCAAAAGGATAACTGAAAGAGTTAGATGTGGTTATTCAGCATTTAAATCGAGCAATAGTTGAGTAAAAAACACTTTAAGAATAAGATGCCTGATGCCCATCCTTTTAACTAGCATCCATTTCAGAATCAGATTGGAGTGTTCCCACATCAGAGGCAAGAGGATCAATTCTAATCCTGCTGAGGGAACCTCCACCCCTGATCCCCCTACCCCGAGTAGACCACCTTGCCTTCCTAAGAAATTGGAAAGTTACACCCAGTTTTCTGCTTGTTTAGCAGCTTAAGTACTTTCAGTTGCAAGCCTATCAAAGACAAGTTCAGTCCAAAACTCTTCTCTGCAATGACCAAGTGACCAGTAGCAGTTTTAGCGAGCTTATGCACTCATGAATTCTCGATATAAAGCCTTGTTTCCCATTCTCACATGAAATCCTTTTCACAGGTTGGATTTCCATAGGTTCATTAGAAGACTGAAAGTAGCGGAATTCCACAAGACAGTCACTTTGATTTTAGTTTTATTGGTGCTAAGTTCAGGGGTACAGATAGGATAGAATTTTCTGTGTTGGGGCCTCGGGGATCCTCTTTGGTTACTTCCAGAAAGCAAGTTTTGTATTTAGCTTCTCGTTGCGCTCATGCTGATGGGGCAATCACTGACGTGTCTCTTTATGATGTATTGTGACACTGGACTTTGGAGTGCTCTTTTCTTTTGCCTTGTCTTTTGGTGGATTTTTGGCCCCTTACTTTATACCCTCCCCTTTTCTATTTGATGAAATTTTATTTCCTGTATTTTATTTTTACTTTTTCACGGCTCACTGTAATTGCTGTAATAAGTTAAGTGTTTCCCCAACCATCATCATTTTCACATATAGGAGACAAGTTAAATGCAATCAAACAAAAAACATTTTGCTTGTTGACTTAAAAGGCTGTGTGTTATACCTTAGCCTCCTCAAATGTTGACATGTAACCAAATGACACTCTAACAGCTCCCGTTGGCTTTCCATTCACAATGTCAAAATCATCCCAGCAGATGTGACCAGCCTGAGTAGAAGACAAGATAAATATCATGGATGGATCAAGTGGACTGCAGGTAAAAAGCACGAAAATGGAGTACCTCAACATTTGAAAGGAGCTCCAAGTGAGAAAGGCCAAGGTACTTGGCACAGGCACCAGGATTGCAGAAACATCCTGTCTACAGAAAAACAATTACTTTGCATACAGAGTGCTCATTGTAATCACTAGAAGCAAAAGATATTGCAAGAAATTTTTTGTTAGCAGCTTCAAATTAATTCAGATGCTTTTCTCCACACTATCTCCACATGCATCTCCACAATTATTTCAAGTGCTCTTCTAAATTTGAGACATGCAGAGTAGGTGGTATTTCTAGTCACAAACCACAATTAAAATATTTGAGATAACAGGAACTAGAGCATAATTGCTAAAAAAAATAATTGGAAAACAAGAAATGTAAAAAAAAAAAAAAGAAGAGGAAGAAGCATTTCAGGTATTTTACCCGCAGCTGAATTCCAGAAAGAGAAGCCAATTTCTCCACCTCTCGATATCCAAACCAAGATCCATCTGGTCGTTTCAAGTTGAATGTAACCACAGAGCCCTTCTTTGCGGATATCTGAACAATAGCTTCAGAATTAAGCACTGGCTACATCCTAGGCTACATATAAACAAGTATAAATTTTTAAGGTAACAAGGCTGTATATATATGAAACTTCCACTTATCAACAAGAACAACAACAAAGCCTTAGTCCCAAAATGAAACTCCCTCTCAGTGATACAAATTATTTTTTTCAAAAAGCAACAAGGCACAGATGAGCTTATACTCAACACCCTTTAAAAAAAGAAAAAAAGCTTATACTTAACATAAAAGAAAATAATTAGATTTACAATAAAGTCAAAATTGCTATATTCCACAGAGGCACAGAGCTGCCCATGCCTGTTATATGCCTTAGCACACAGAGTACGTCTTCACCGAAATTGCTATTATTAAGATTAACTTCTTTTACTTTATGATTTGGATATCTCTCTATTTCTCTCTCCTCACATCCAACTCAACACCATGACTCATAATACCCTGTCTAACTTTCTCTCTCTTGTCCTCAATATTACATGATTATCTTTCTTCCTCAGCTCGCTACACTCAACACCATATATTTGGTTGTTGCTAACTGTGCTCTTACAACATTACACACACCAGCCAGTCAGCCACTGATCGTTTAAATAAAGAAACCTCAAGAGGCATATAACCAGCATACTAAAGTGATCATTGAACCCCCCCCCACACACAATCCTCTCACAAGTCACAACCATATTGAAAGGCATCAGTCCCCACTAACCAGCTACCAAGGAGAATTCATACCTTGATTTCCCGCGGTTCAGTAAGGAAATCGAACCCAATGAAGGGGCTGGGAAGATCATAGGCAGAAGTAGATCGCCAGTCAAACACAACAGAGCAGACATTGACCAAGAGCTATGGAAAACCTCTACATAAGTAACAGCTCTAGTGTCCCACATGCAGCTATACCCATCGAAGACCCAACATGAAGGAAGATAGACAAAATCTTTTGAGCCTAGACTGCCACACCATGGTTTGAAATATTGGCCAATACACGATATATTGCCAATAAATATAGTGATATAGGCTTTTCACCTTTCCAAACCGATAATTTACGAAAGATAAGGACCTTTACGTATCCGAATGTAGCTAATTTGTCTGGTACGTGGACAATGAAGACTGATGTGGCTCATCCGCTTATAGAAATAAAAGTAATGTCATGTCAACCACAATCCTTCATTGCAACAAAGTATATACGACCTTTACCATAGTTACAAACATTGTCCCAGACTCCCAGATAGATCTAGCAAGGAAGATCTCAAAATACTTCAACTTAGCTTCCTGGAGGAAGAAATTTCAAGAAATTCCTTCATAAGTCCTCTTTCTCCCAATCCCCCGATGCCCCTAATAATTCATTCAAGCATCTTCATTCGACACAGTTTGATCCCCTCATTTGTCTTTCTCTAACAAATCTGAGGAGGGACATGAACAGTAATGGCATCACTGAAAGAGTAGGCAGCTACATCTTTGCCAAAGAAGGGTTGAGGATCACGATCAGTTCTGAATACTCTCTCCTTCTATAGGTCAGTTAGTTACTATCATCTCCTGATTCCCTGACTCCCATGGGTAACGAAACTTTTCAACAACAGCATTGAACGCCTGGGGAATGGAGAATACAGTTTAAATTGAATCAGAAACTCCCAGGCCAATCTCTCGTAAGCAACAGCAGATGGCACAAGGTTAGAAAAAGAAATGTTATGAAAAGGACAATTCAGATTTCGGAGTAAAGAAACGCAGAGAACTAAAAGACAAAGCTTCTTCAGTGGACTCAGCTATTAAAGTAGCTTTTTAAGTTAATCTTCTTCTCTGATAGTCATGGATTACACGGAACGTCAACCAATACAAGGAAAATGTCTGTAACTGCTTTAGTATAACTCGGTCATGGAATTGGCGAGTGAAGAGCTAAATATAGTGTAAGAATAATGCACCAGGATTTAACCACAAGGTACTGCTAGCCTTACCGTACTGTTATCTCCATAAATTATGCACACATCTGCTCCATTACCATGCTTTAAGCTGGAAAGTGATCTCCTTAAATATGTTGTCAAAGACGAAGTATGCCTTTAAGATCAAAAATTGAAAGGCTATAAGAATATGAGGACACAACCCAACTGTAGCTATGATTACAAGAAATCTCAGAGTTATCATTTTGGCAACAGACAGGTAAGTGATACTATAATCAAGCTTATGTTAGTTAGATGAAGACAAACACATTAGAAATTGGAGAATAGGGCAAAAGATTCATCTGAAACCAACAAAAATAAATTACACTGCACTTGACGAGAAAATATAATATTTGAATACATGGAATCACGAAGGACTCCAAGCGGAAAACATATGATTGTAATCTAAAGATTCTTAAGTCTATCTTACAGGGGCACTCTTAAAATAAAAGTGCAAAGCACATCACTCAATGCAGCAATAAAAATCTACAAAACAATCAACAGCAGTCCAAACAGTGCACCAGAAGTATGCGACTGTAACGAAAGAATTTTCAATCACATTGAAGAATTACGTGGTCATGATACTATCAGCAAATAAAATCCACCAAATTATGTAAAAGTAGGCAATAAGTGGTGTGGAACGAAAGATGAACTGCTGCACTGGGCTTCGCCATTTATTAAACTTTTGAGAAGTATTAATCAACAAGCCGAATTTCAAGAGGTAAAGCATTAGGCTTCAGAAAATTATACTTTGTTTTGGTGTTGGAGTTTCAAATTTTGAGATGTTTAGTTCAGTTCCAGTGACTTTTTTGAGTTGGAAGCGAGCAAAGTTTCAGGGGGGAACCTTGTTGAACAATTAAGGCACGCGAGGGAGAAGAGCAGAGCATGAAGGAACATAAACTTAAAAGAGAAATTCAGGTCAGTAGACACACAGTAGGCATTTGCGTGTACTTACACTCAAATTTCTTCATGATCCAAAACAAGTAGAATCAAGTTTTCAGATTCACACTGAGATCTGATCGACAAGTTCATAAAAATCATTCCCCAAAAATTATGTTGCCAAATCTTCAAAAAAAAACAGATATTCTCATAGAAATTTTAGTCACTTTTTTTAAATTTTCTGAATCCATTTATGTTCCCCTTTATGTTTTGATACCCATTTCAATTCAAAGGTTCATTTACTCAAGGTAGGTGAACCTTGCATTGCTTAAAGGATTAAGCAGCAGGCTTCTTCAAGATGTCTATACAAGAGAAGCCAACATTGACTACTCATGTAAGCAGCTGCAAAACAGGGCTTTTATCGCACTTCTTTTTGTATTCTCTTTAGTTTCATTCTATCCAGATTTCCACAAGGTTAAGAAGAGGTTCAGCTCTCATCAAAAGTCCATAATAAGCTTAGAATTGTCTTAGAAACTGTAACTTTGTGCAGTAGAACAGATTTCTGACTTTACATATAAATTGAGAGATATCCTTAAAATCTGGGGATACAATATCATGTACAAGGGAAATCTATGTGGTGAATGCCTTGCATCTGGTAGGCTATGATGTGGTAAAAAAAAAAGGCTTTTGCAATAAGCAAAGGGCTTTCCATATAGGGATTTCAATTAGCCTCTTAGGAAAAGCTATGAGCTTATAACCCCATATGCTATATAATAACATTGCCTCCATAGCGTATAAAAGTACCACACTAGCTGTTTCAGTATACATTCCTACAGCCACTATGCATATTGATACCCTCGATATTCACATGTATAAAAAAGCTTTAAAACCTCTCATTGATTCATCAAATAATAAGATAAGGGGCCAAAAGTAAAATTTGGAGTATATCTAAAAAACACAATTGAAAAGAATTGAACAGTGATGGAGAATTTTGTATCACGACGGTCGCCAGTCACATGCGGAGATTGCGGACGCACACAAAAGGGAAGGAGAAGGAGGAAAAAATAAAGGCCCTCAAGTTATCACAAAGCAATGTATGTACAAAATTGGAAGAAAAAATTGTCACTAAGAGTAAGAACCTAAAACTTGATGCCAGCTATATACAAAAAGCCCCCAAAGAAGGAATTTGAAACCTTGATGAGGGAAAGTTCTATCCTCAAAAAAATCCCTTGGTTTCTTTCTTTCCAAAATGCACCAGCAAATTGCAAACGGAATCATCATTCGTGATTCAAAAAGTCAAACTTTCTTCAGCCTTCTTTTTGAAGTTACCAGTAATTGCCGATTGTGCAACAAGCCCAAGCTTTTTTTTTTGACAACTACTCTATACACTAAGAGGGGGGGGTCATATCCTTCGAATGAGGGACTTATTGCAACAGCTTTATTAAGTTTTGAGTGAATTAAATCTCTAGGAGGACTTAGTCTAGCCCCGAAATAAACTCATTGTGCCATAATTACGCTCAACTAAGGTTCTGGTCTTTTTACTTCAATTCCTGATTACAGGCAGTTGTCTCTTAATCGTGTTCTGTTCCTTCCACTAAGATTTACAAATGAACTCCTACTATATTTTATTTTTAAAGGGAAAGGCTGCTAGAACAACAGAAACTATGTTTTCTTCTCTTCACTTAGATTGGCTTCTGTAGGGTGTTCAATCAGTCAATCATACTATCCTCAATTTAATACAAAATGGAGGCAGATTAAGAATTAGAAGCATCACCAGAAACAACAACATGTTCCTGATCGTTCAGGAACTGTACTCTTACCTCCCTTACAACTAGGGTTTTCCGTGGATTTGTTTCCAGTTCCGTTTCTCTGTGGCTACTAATGGTTTAGGCCTAGTGCTCAAATGCATAATGCAGGGAAACCATTCTGAATATCATTTCAGCTATCACTGGCGTTGAAACTGACTAAATACTAAAAATTATTTCCATATAAGAACAAGCAACAAAACTTACCTCTCTAAGTTTAAAAGAAGTTCTATACAATTTATACACAGCTAAATATATCATTTCAACCATAACAAGAAACATCTTTACTTAACTGTCTGGCGAATGACATTTTTAAAACAGATAACTAGAAGCAAGTTTCAAAGAATAAAATGATTCTTTCAAGGAGGATAACATCCCATACCGAGAGATTGAAAGTACAGTATAAGCATTCACTATTCTGAAACCATGACGAATGGAAGCAATGCTTAAAAAAGATGCAGTTCCATCCTCAAAAGAGTCCTCAATTCCATCTCTGTGCTTGACAAAGTCCACATCTGCAATTGATGCCGCTACTGTCCCTGCAAGATTACTCTGTTTTGATATAAACAATATATATACCTATATATAATATATACACACGCATTAAGGAAGAAAATCGCGGGTGCGGTCGCGATGACGCAGAAACCGTTTTAACAGTCGAATGGAAACAAATCGCAGTTGACGAGGCGTGAATTTTTTTCAAAAAAATCACACTAGTAAATTTTTTGCTCACTTTTGAATTTTTTAGTTTAATAAGTATTCTTATAACTTAATTTGACCAAAGCTATCATATAGTAAGGTTACACATATGGTGAACCAAAATTTACTTAAGACATGAGATTCATATCCTATTATATATACTACCTTCGTTTTTTTTATACTTGCATCATTGAGCTTGTGCACAAGAATTAAGGAGAGGAGACAGGAGAGAGATAGAAAGAGGGAAAAAAGGGGACCCGTGTGATTGGAGAGAGGTAGAGAGAAAATATTGTCCTAAAAGGAATTGATGCAAGTAATTTGCAACTTCTAAAAGTGGAAAATGATGCAAGTAATAAGAAATGGAGGAAGTATATAAATTGATAATAACTCAAATATATTATCCAACTTGAAAGAGATATAAACTACATACCCCCACCAAAGTAAGTCTTCTTCAGCAACTTCGAAGCTTCTGAAATCCAGAAAAGAAACCGAATCAGTATGAAATTTACCCACCTACCATATCATGGTGTTATATACACTTCCCACACTGTAAATAAGGTGCATTTTTCACTAATTGCATACAGAAATCAGATAAGAGAGTGAAGAATGTAGTAGCAATACGATATATGTAGATATTTGTACTTTGTATGCGTTTACAAAGCACCTCCCTATTTCAAAATAAAATTCCACACTCAGTAAAGGAGGTTTATCAATAGCTCTTTCCATTATCATTACTAATAATTTAATTATACACTACTTATTGTCTTACTCACCATATCCTTCGTCATGAATTCTTATTATCAATGTTGCACACAAGTCAGACACTATTTCACTTTGCTCAATTAATCAGTTCAAGAAGAGATTGGAACCAAAATCACTCTCAAAAAAACACAGCAGATTTTGAGCAAAAAACTCTAATTTTCGGCTTCAAAACCCCTAATTCTGGACATAGACTTACATTTTTGAAGTATAAACCACATAATTCAATTCGATTTCCTCCCAATTGAATGCAATTGCCTACAATTTTATGCTCTTTGCCATTTCGTTCCACTTTTAGGATTCAATTCAAGTGAAAGAATGTTAGGGTTAGGGGATTCAATTGCAATTGAATTGGGTTTTTTTAGTTTTGTTAGAAAACGAAGTTGGCATCTATATGTGGGCCCCACATAACGATTTTGTTGACAGAAAACATTAACATATGAGAATTTTAAAAGATTTGCATGTAAAAGGTGATAATTTATTTAAAAAAATCTTTATTGTGGTACTTTACGAAAAGTTGTTTATAAAAGGTGGTAATTAACAATTTTTCCTTGAATTAAACCCGAAATTTTATTATTATCTTTTTTATATTTTTCCTTTTTGTTATTACGATAATAACAATGATGTTTATAAAAATAAATATTACACTTATATATAATGGCTCCATCGAATTCAAAATGACCTAATAAAATTCTCGAGATTTAATTGTTCTATGTTGTGTTACTTCAATACTCTCTTTTAACTACGAAAACACGTGTGATGTCGTGTCATACGACACTCGGATGCTTCATTTTTAATTGAAAACTTGACTTTCTTCTCCAAATTGGCTGAGTCTCACACTTGAACACCCCTATCCAAGAAGACACTATATTCGAGTAATATAGGTTATTAGGTTCTAAGTCGAAGTAGCAAAATGTAAAACAAACTTGAAAAACACAAGCGTAAGAAAATTTGGAGTTTTTTAAAATCGAACTCGAATAACCAAAATTACAAATTTGGTTCAACTCGACAACCACCAGATCTGAAATGGACTCAACCCAAAAATAAACCGATCTAATATTGACCCGGGCCTGAAATCAAACTGAACCGATAATCCTTAGAATCGAATCAAACCCGAATCGACCAGACTTGAACCTAACACGATCAGAATGTAGCATATACATGAAAATGATCCGAGCTGAACCTGAATAGGACGCCCCGTTTTCCAGGTTTACCCTTGACCTCATCCCCCTACCATTCCCGAGGAATCACCACCACTACACAGAACCCAACCTACCTTCCTTAACCACCACACCAAAAAGACCTTGCCTCACCACCCTTGGTCCTTAAAACTCACCCATTCCACCATCCTTAACCATCACTGAAACCCCACACCACCAACCCTATCGGACCCAACCATTGACGGAAGGTATATGGAGAAGGGAAGGAAGCCAGAAGGGCCCACAACGCCTAGATAGATCAGGTTAGATAGAGAGAGAAAGGGTCCAACGATGAAATGGTGAGAGGAACAGACGCAGGCTGCGATGACAGTGTGGAACCCTAGCCCACCACCCTAGTCGTTGTGTTGCCTTGAGAGAGAACGACATAAGAGGGAGGAAGAGGGTTCTTTGTTAACGTGTGCATGCGTGCCATCAGTGAGATTTGTAACCCTCTCTCTTGCCTAACCAAACATGTATCTTAACTTGGGGAGGTTTCTTCCCTTACCTGACCCTCTTGATTCCTTTCTCTTTCCCCTATTCCAACCAATCGACCCCTTTTGCCTATCTTAGTGAAAGTATTGGAAGTATAATATCAATTACCCCGACATACATGCTAACGAAAATATACTATAATGTCTCCTTATTTTCTTTTTCACTATGAGAGGAAGTACAGCAAAAAAGCTCATTTACCCCTTATTTAGAACATATAGTCATACACCTTCATCATTACAAGTTTCAAGTTTACACTTCAATCAAAATTACCTCAAACTAAAAGCAAATGTGAACCTTTTTCAAACAGATTCGCTTAAACACATTTGTTATACCCTGTTTTACCCTATTTATCCCCCCCCCTTTCTTCTCTATTTCTCCTCACACTCGGATTTATCTACTTGTTTTCTTTTCTCCCTCGCCAACAAACAAGAAATAAATGGAAAGAATTCCCAATATAATACACAATCACTTACCGTTTCTGACAATAAGAGCACCAAGCCCAGTTGGATAGCCAAATATCTACACACAAAAGATGAAATGACGAACGAATCAACAGTCATCTATATACATAACAAGGAGAAGTTTGATGGCTACCTTATAGAAAGATAGGACAACAAAATCAGCAGGATATTTCGACAAATCCGGAGGTTCTGTTGCACATCCTTTGGCCGCATCTATCAAGACAAGCGAACAACCCCTTTTCACAAGAATATTCAAGACATAAATTTATAATCAGTATGAAGGGTAGGAGTTAAGACAACAGCACACCTGGTAGAGGGGAATAAACATGGAAGTCCTACATGGTAACCCTTTAGTTTGCAATTTGTATTTGGTGGACAAAAAAACAAAAAAATACAAAACTCTTTACAACTGGTCAGGGTTATCTTAACCTAACACAGAAATTTAATGATAGGTTGGTTTTTCTATAAAAAGCAAAAGTAATAAACATAATTTTCAAAACGACTTTCCCTGCCCCTTACCCCTAAACCACCAGGATACCCACCCCCCACCACCACCAGGTAAGTCACACCCCATCCCCCTTTCTACCACCACCCACAGCCACCTCTCCACCACTGCCTTCCAACAACCCTTCCCTGCACCATGGCTGTGGGGAAGGTGGCTTCACATATTGAGGTTCCCGGGACTGAGCTGTGGATATGATGGTCACAGGGAGGAGTGGGCAAGAGGTGGGGTGGTGGCATGGCGGCAGAAAGGGGGAGTGTGGTGGTCTTGAAGGTGGTTAAGAGGAAAAGAGGAGACAAAATGGTTTATAAAAAAATGTCTTTTTTCATTAAAAAAAAAGATTTCTGATTATTCTTTTAAAGTTGCAAAGACCTCAAAATGATAGTAGAATGTAGTTCCGTAAAATTCTATTTTATATACTTGGTCCACCAAATAAAACTGCAAAAGTATACCATGTAATCCTCGAATGGAGCAAAGTAAAACAAAGAAGCTTATGAAAATAGAAGCATCAGCATAAGTAAACTTAATTGCCCAGGATTAAGAGTCGGGACATCCAACAAAGTTTACACATTCTACCAGCAATCAAATATAAATCACAATCCTCTACCCAGGCCAGTGGAATGCTAATAGAAGGTGCTCATAAAAGCTATAGGAATTTATATGTAAAACTTTGCACTTCAACTACATGAGATCTCCCATTACATATACAATTAAGTTACACTTGCAGGAAACTTCTGAAGAGTTCTCAAATCATTTAGTGATGGAGACATCACCAGGTAGTGCTAAACTGCTAATGTTACAGACATTATCTACAGATATTGAGCAGGTCAAGCTACAGAGTGTCAATTCTAGTTCACTATATGAATCAAACTACGTCATTGTAACAGGCTAACAGCTATATCAATCACTGATAGCCTGAAGTAGATTAGAGGCTCTCCCTTGGAAAAAAATTTATTCGAAGTTACGACAGAGGACAAGGTATGCTCTACGAGAATATCACAATGAATAAGTAGCGTGGCAACTATGCTATACATCATCAAAAGACACACCTAAATAGACCAACAGAGTAGCTTCACGTAAATATAGGAAGACCCCACATGTAATCACACCAAGTACATCTGTCAATGAAATTTTCACTGTTCCACTTCAGCACAAACCAAAGAATGGGTAGGCCTGTTGACCTCCAAAGGAACTTCCTCCCCTTATTCTTCCTTGATACCATGTCATTAGAGCATCACCACTCATGAACAAAAAAAACACATCATCCCTCTCTCTCTACCACTTTCTCACTCATCCCAAAATTTTTATTATGTTTTATGATCAATTTGATCAAATGCACCCCACTCATGATCAATCAATAACTTATGTATTTAAAAATTAAATAAATTCAAAAGTATATAAAAATATAGCAAAGTGGGTGTCTATTTATATATCTCAAGAAAATATAATTGTTGGTATTTTTTATAAAAAATTTTACTTTGTAGACTTTCAGATATTTTATTTTGAAGTTTTAAACAAAAAACTGATGCCACATGTGACTGAGTGATGGGGCCAGTTTTTGCTTTTCTCATGAACTAGTTGACCACAATGTGATCTATTTCATGATTAATCACAATGTGATCTACTTTCACTCATGAGTGTAGGCCTTTTTTTGTTCATGCCTCATGATCTATTCTTATGAACAAATTGATCATGAGTGTAGTTGCTCTTAATCAGTAAATGCACCATGATAGAGGATGATGACATTTTCCTGACGCCCTGAATCCCAAATAACTGTTCCAAATACGCACAGCCACCTTATATTGCAAGAAACAATGGTTGCCCATCTCAGAACTCCATAGACACAGTCCACTAGTCCAGTAACACCAGGAGAGAGGGACCTGTTTGGACGTCAAATCTAAAATTAAAATCAGTTTTGAGCCTTACAAGCATGCTACCAGTGTGAAGGCTTTCCTTAGATGTGTAGCATATGGGGCTTTCAGCAATCAGAAAATAACATTACAAGAAGATGGCCCACATATATCTCCGAATCAAGTCCTCTTAGCCTGAGAATCTGGAAAAGGCACAAAATTATATGACTCCTAACAGAACAGTCAATTCAGTTGACTGACACTCTTCCGAATTTCTCCAGAAGTGCAAATTCCATAAAAGCATATCACCCTCTCTGACTTAGAACTCCTAAGTCGGCACATTTTGTACCCGTAAAGAAGACAATAGAGGGTGAATAAGTGGTCAGAAAGTGATACTCCTCTAAGCAAGGCTCCACCAGATTCATTATTAGTAGCAATTTCCACCCTATACCTAGCCATAGTGGGAAAGGCTACACAAGGATACAAACTTCTGTCGACTGAAAAGGCAAGAGTAACTAGTAAGTGCCTGCAAGCGCATTCCAACTGTTAACCTGGAAGACTTACAAGTTCTAGATCACTCGACCCCATAAAGAATTTGGCTGAAGAGAAACTTCCATGACCACTTACCCACCGAGTGGATGTTGTATACACTAAAGTTGCATTCACATTGTTCTAGCTAATTAGCTATGACCAAACATCAAGGCTACCGAGGATAAGAACTTCCCCATACAAAGATAGCAGGACTGACTGCTGCAAGTGCATCCCGACCTTTTATAATTATTTTTTTCCGAAGAGATGTAAGCTTTCATCAAAAGAATAATCAATTACAAGGGTTAAATGGGCAATACCCTAACCCACAGAAGAGAAAAGAAGGCAAAAATCTACAACCCATCCAACACAAGCAAACTACTTCCAACACAACACAAACAGAACAAGAGTCCAGCCCTCCAGCTACTGAATGTTTCATACCAATATCTATCACTACTGGAAGTTCTCTTTGGGGCAAAAACGATATCGGCAGATATATGTTTCTCCTCTATCTAACAAGTGAAATAGGGTGACGAATATTAGTGCTCACAAAGCGCTTTGTTCCGGTTAATTCATATATGATAAGCACAAACATAAAATAAGGTTAAAGTAACAGATCTTCTTCAAGCTTACCCCTCTCAAGGGTTCTTCAAGCATCTCAGCATCTGTAAGAAGCTTCTAGCATTTAGTCTTACATGCAGGATGCAGCCAACTAGCAAACAATTGCAGTCTTGGAAGAAGACTTCTCTAGTTGTGCTTACTTGTATTTCTAAAAAAACCTAGCGATGTCATATCGTCTTAGAAAAATTACACTTCGGAAAAGATGAATGTGATGTCTCAGATTTGATGCACACATGGAAGTTAGCAGCTTTCTTCATCACAGACACCAAAAGGCTCAAGCCTACTATTCGCGCTTACCTTATCATGCATGGTTAACCCGCGTCAACTGCATGTTTAACCAATGCCAGAGAGCCATTGTAATCAATACTCACAGAAACAGAACAGAACTGACCATCAAACTTACAAATAAGCCAATTTAAGCCGCTGTAAGCAGATATGAAGCTGACCCTTAAGTTACCATACAGAGATTCTTTTCCCAGTAATAGCTAGCATTAGTAGGAGGCATAAGCATTAATGGTAACCATTTAGCATAAAGGAGTAAGAAGTCGTGATTATGCAAGCCATTATCCATTGAATGAATTGAGCATTGAATTAAGACATACAAGCACCTCGTCAACAAAAGCCTTGCGACATTAGAATCATAAGTTTTCTTTAAATCAAATTAAATGACACATCTAAGACTAACGTTTTTCCTAGAATAATAGCACAAAATATTTTGACATATTAAAAATATTCTGAAGAATAGACCTTATTTCAGCAAAGGCACCTTGCAATTGCATATCAGACATGATAGAAGGGAGAACTTCTTTTAACCTACTGCACAGCATCTCTGAGATGTATTTCCGAAGCACATTACGGTAAAATAGAGGCCTAAAAAGCACATTACGGTAAAAAAGAGGCCTAAAATTAAGTCACTAAAGAAGGACTATGAATGTTGGGTATTAGAGTGGTGATGGTGGCTTTCAACTGCTTCAACAATTTCCCTGTCTCAAAAATCATACAGCTTTTGACTGCTCATCTGCTATAATGTCTCAAAAATCCTTAAAAAATGAGAACCTCAAGTCTGTAAGCATCCACCCCTAGGGACTTATAAACACCACTCCTTAGCATCAAAGACAGCAAAGGATCCGCAAGGCTGTCTTTGGTCATCAGAAAGTTCTTCCCCACCTGAAGAACAATCATGTTGCACAGCGAACCCACAATGCACATGTACACATCAGTCCCAGAAGCCCTATACAATAATCCAAGAAGGCCTGAAAAACCTGCCGTGCACATCACCAGCTGTATTCTTGATGTAGTATTCATTCATATTATTTTAGCTTTGATCTGGTTATGTACATACTGCCTCTTGGTCACTCCATACCATAAGTAATCAAACTGAAGAGAAAATTACCACAAGTCCACAACCACTTCCAACAAAATAGATGTTTTTAATTGCCAATTTCCCACAGTATTGCTCCCCATGATTGTTTTCAAGGATTTAGTTGTACTACTCATACCAATAAGGTGCATCTTCTTTTCAAGTAACTCATATGCTAGATACTCCGGAGTTAAGCATGACTGGCTGGAAGTAGTCTTGGGATGGGTGAGTGAGAATAAATTCCCAAAAGTTCATATGACTGAGAATAAAATGTGCCGAAAGAACTTGTGTTGCTTTATGAGGACAACTATAAGTCTTAGATGCTTATTTGGTGACTGCTGTCTACTGTAGAGGGGGTAAGGGTGTTACACTACAACCCACCAATAAGAAGGTTCATTGTACGTAGCCCCTCAGGCTTTACCAAAGAAATGACAGGAGATTCTTTTCAAAATCCTGGCAACACCTTGGGTAATCCTGGAAAGGAGAGTTTATATATAGGATACGGTTAGACAGCAAAGACTAGATAAGGTGCCATCACCTGAATAGAGCAATTAGCCCCCTTCGAACCTTGGAGACTCCCTCAACCACTAAGTCCCATAAAAAAAGCTCCTAGGTTCTTCGACCCTTAATCAAAGTCCAAGATAAGCATGAAGGCAATGAACAACACATGCAACAGGGGAGGTAAATTGGTCAAGAACATAGTAGCACACGAAAGCTCCATGATTTAACCTTCCAGATTAGCTCAATCTACATAATTTATATCAGAATGAAGCACATGGGACCGTCTCTAATGTATTTCTAAGCTTCTGTGCATCCTTAAAGGGCTTTCCCTCTTATATGATTGTTTAAGAGCACAGTTATCAGTGAGATTAATCTATAATCCAAACACGCCATCTAATCAGATCAAGTAAAACTTTGATATAATGCCTGCCATAATCAATATGATAAAAGGTTTTCATACTTGGTCAGGACTGTATCTTCAAATGTGTCCTCTGACAGCTCCTTAATAGCCCTTATCAAATCAAGGTTGAACCTCACACCAGAAAAATTGCATTCTGAAGGAAAGGCAAATAAATGGCATGTATTGCCTGCACAACATGCAACCAGAAACAAATTGTGAGAGCCACTCTAAAAGATCCAGGTCTTGTCGAAGGAACATCATTATTTACTGCAAAAAGAAAGACATGCAACTTGATATAATTTGTAATAGTGATGAGAGGAAAGCATGCGCAACAAAGTGCATATGAAGAAAAATGAGTGTGCCTAACTGCTGAAAAAAAGCAATACAGGAGCAGCTAAATGCAGGGTAGCATAATGGCTATACGCATATCTTAAGATAAAAGGTACAACGGTAGGTGATGTTGGGTCAGAAGTTAAATATTAGGAAACATCCTCAAAAGTAATTTCAATACAGGATTCTAGTATAGTTAGAAGATATTGTGTTATGTGATTTCCTTTCTGATTTTCTAGATGTGTTGCCTTCCAATGGCATTTAGTAGTGGTCTGGTTGAACTAAGGTCAAAAATTTTGGCTTCCTAATCCTATTTGGTTTGCAAGCTTTACAAAGAGCTCTATATTATCTATTATGTAGCTGACTAGTGGGGCCTTACAAGTATAGGTATTCGTGAAAGGTTTAGAGTGGTGAGTTTCTGAACAATGTTCTCTTCTAGATAATTAGCAAAAGTAAAGACATTTTTTTCCCTGGTTTATCTAATCATCATTTTCCAATATTACTTTTCCCCATTATGTTCATACGTTAACAAGTGGAATTAGAGCTTTCATCACAAAGTTCAATCATCTAGTTAAAATTTGACATTTAGAGGATTCTGTGGGGAGAACAACACTTCATTGTGGTAATGTAATGTGAAACACCTGTGCAACAAGACGATATTGGTAAAACTACATTTCAAATTGCATATATTATGTAATCCGGAAACATATAAACGACAATAACAAGTGAACAGCAATGATCATTACATCATCCTACGATGTTTGTATCTAATTTTGCAACTCAGATTAAGCACATCAATTTACATTCTCTAAATTATAATCTTCCACGAATCCTAACATTCCGCGCCAAATTTGTGTTGCTATTTTTAGTCGTATACTCGTACTTAGTCCCTTTGTTTCTTGCATTGGGATCGAACCGACATGTCAGATACGCTCTTTGTTTGATATTCGATGACCTACTTGATATTGGTATACCAAACTTGCATAAGTGGAAATAAATGCCTCATTACTTACAATAAGAACTTTTTTAAGTCAATTATCCTTATAAATAGTCATAAGAAAAAAACATGAAAAACAAAAGCATGTGTATATTTGAAAAACCCTCATATCAAACTTACAAGGGGCAATACGTACTAAGTCACTCTCTATTTGTTAACTCTATTTCTGCCTATAATGTTACATTGGGTACTCAGCCTGACATTGTCCAGTTTCTAGAGTAATTTTTCTGTCTTGCATAAGTGGTCTTACATGACTCTTCCTTTTAATTATTTTTGGGTAAGTGTTTATAGAAGTCTTTCATGAAACCCCCACGCCTCATGGTTAAGATTTAAGAATCAAGCCCTTACTTGTGCTTGTTCTATAGATACTTATACAACCATTTCCATTTCTCTTTTCTAACATGCATCATAAATGAGCCTAGGCAGTAAACAGCTTGGATTCATTTTGATTCTATTATCAGATTTGGAGTAATTTGTAAGCTCTTCGAGTGGATGTTTTTTTAATCTAGACTGTGAAACATGGACCCTGAAATTGGGCATTGATTTCGCATATTTAAATGCATATGGAATAGCATGAATGAACTAGCTAGTACAGATAATTACAGCATCTCCTAATGCTAAGTAGCCTAAGTTACAAAATATGGTGCTTCACACACAATATGTCAATACAATCAACAGAATACTAGCGGTTCATTAGTAGAATCTTTACAGTTGGAAAACTTATAATCTTTTACACAGACTTCAAAGAAAAACTTCTACCTGCAGGGTCTTCGTCCATGATTCTATTGTCATTCCTCCTCTGCGTTGTATGTTGCGAAACTTTAAACATAGTTCTCTTGTCAATAGAGGATGTGCCCAGATCAACGAGCTCCTCTACATCTACTGCAACAGCTGCAGCACCATGTCTCAAAGCATATCTAGAGGTTGTTAAGCTTAGCCCTAGACATCACATGGAATATATATGTTTACTTTTTTATAATGACATCACAAAGTGGTATAACACCCAGGACTAAAACAATAAACAAACGGTGTCGAGCACACATAATACATTAACTACAATCATGTAGATACACCAAACTTACGTCAAACATGTCATATTACCTGTCTGCTACAATTGGTCGAAGATGTAGCAGCAAATACAAAATTAGAGGTTTTGAAAAGCAAATTTAATGGCAAAAGGCAATACTTCCAATAGTACCCACTTACAGTCACAAAACTTATGCCCTAAGCCCTAAGGGCTTCGGATTTCGAATTTAAAATTGGAAAAGCAACTGCATTAACTTAAGAGAAAATGGAATGTAAGAGACTAAATAAGTGATCTACAACTGTAAGACTTACATTATAAGCATCAGCGTACTCAGAAAGGTCTTTTCATCTTCCAAACACACAAAGGAAGCAGTTGCTTCATCAAGCACTAGGCCCTTTAAAATTAGTCAAACACTTAATGTATTATGAAATTAAAAACATAGCTTTCTTTCCAAAACACCACAACTAACAATGAAAGAAGGCCAGCGAGATTAATATATAGCACATTAAATTGCTAAATGCCACGCGAATAAGAAGGTGATCCCTTATCTGTAGCCATTCAGCGTAAAAGATTTTACTAACTGGAAGACCAACATATATGATACACTATACTCAGAATCAACTACAATATGGCATCTGAACCAAATCACATGTACAAAGGTACCAAAAATATTAGCAAAGTTTCCATCACTTATATAAGCTACTCGAAGATAGTGGATACTCTCTTATCCCAATGACACTATTGTGATTCTCCATTGTGTACATGAAGCGGCTCTGACTACTCCAAGGAAAGGCCTCCCCAACCAACTTTAAAGCAGCTGTCGCTCCAGAAGTGAAAATACATTTGTATTCTTTTGCAGACGCATTACAGTAATCTAGGACCTACCACACGGCATACATTATAATCAACAACAAATACATAAACCCCTGGGACTACTACAGCTCAATGACATCAGGGCTACAAACTCTAAGTCACATAAACAAACCAACTTTGAAGCAAGTTTTTGATAACTATAGAAATTCAAAATACAAAATAACTCTATCCAGGCTTAGATCTTCATTTTACATAGGAAGTTAGCAGATCGACAAACTTACCAGCTGACGGCATTCTTTTATAATTTCTGAAGAAGCCATGCTGGAATCACTCTGACTATCTATTGTCATCAAACATTAAGAAAAACAATGACAGAATTTCAAATGAACCAACCGGTCCTATCTTTCAAGTTTTGAGCACGACAAAAATACTCCATAAACAAACGCATTAACAATTTCGAAAAGGCAAAGAAAGACCTGATGTACCATGTGCTAAGAGAAGAGAAAGAAGAATCATAGCAAAGAAGTAAGACCTTTCTTTCACTTTGATCATCCTCATTAAATCAGGTTAAATAAGGCAGCCACAGCAAGCCAGCCTATATTGGAGCTCAAAAGATAAAGACTAGGGTACAAGAAGCTAATGGCTTTAAGGGAAGACCACATTTGTTTTTGCATAGAAAATTTGTAAATATTAACCAGATAAGAAAGAGTACACATGAGAGGACAAGTTGTCTCAAGCAGAATCAGAAAACCGCAGCTCCCTTAGTCCATATGGACGTCAAAACAGCTATATTTTATCCCACAAAAAATCATGTGAGTCAGCCACTCCTGAGAAAACACGGGCATTCAGCTCCAGCCACACACACTCCACATAATTGTCACCAAGGCACTTTACTGTGCCAAAGCATCTTCATCTCCTTCACCCTTCAAAACTCGCGATGTGAAGCAGCAGTCAATTCATAATAATCAAAGGAAAAACCGACAAACCCAATGCTCTCCGTGCAAACAAGATTACCTTCTCCATAGATAAAATACCACCTCACTGAAGAAAAACATGTGAGAAAGACAGTTATTTCGGAATATGCAGGTGTCAAGTGAGATGGTCAATCCAACCTATAGTTTTGGAGCCTATCATTAAATTTATCCTTTTCAAGGATAATGTCACACAAAGATTCTAACCTTAAGAGGAACCGTCGCCTTCCAGATGAAAATAATTCCTGTCTCTTCCTAGGTTATACAAATTTGGTACACAGTGCCTGCAAAATCAAGATATTTGACCCTCGAGCAATTTCTGTCCTCAAAAGAAGAAAATTCTGATGAAAATTCCCTGAATCTTCTAGAAGTATGTGCCCTTATCAAGGCCAATGTAAAGCCCGAATTAGAGTGAAAGAAAGAAAGAACTGAAAAAAATGATGATTGACAACATCACCACAGCCAAATAAACATGTATCGATATGCAAATACTTAAAAAATTAGTAGATATCAGGGGTGTAAGGATACGTGGATTTCCATAGACATTAGAGGTAAGGTCTTTGAAAATTGCTTCCATCTGTAGCTCAGAATACAAAGTAGCCCCCGCATGATCCAAATATACGGTTTCTGCAGATTCAAAGAGACATAAAACCAAAACAGGTCAATATTAAAATCCTCCTCAGGCTGAATAAGATTCAGCAAATTTTAATGTTGGATTCAAAAATTCTTATTTTCCAAGAGTAAAATTGTAAACATAACCTAATCTCTTAAATTCAGTAGCTCGGATTTCATCGATGTTTTTGGGACCATCTGGGTATCCATAATCGTTGCTGAATTCTTTCAGGAATTGTTCTTTTTCCATTTCCATCGCTCAGCAAGCAACCGCCGCAGGATGGGGGTCTATCAAAGAACCTATTGTCAAAAACAATTTTTTTTTTAAAAAAGACAATCATCCAAAATTTGCCATCATGAGAACAGAGATCGAAGCTTCAAGTGAAATCAACCAAATCAGATACAAAAGATACAATAAATCTTTAAGAATAAGAAAGAATGTACTCAATCGTCAATAAAACACGCACATAGAATTTATATATGTATCTACTCCTTCAGAAGCGTGAATTACAAAGACTCGTAAAAAAAATGAAGAGAGAAAATCTAAATGCGACAATTATATGATAATTAATGTCACTCCTTACAGCAAAAACCCTTAACACATTTTAAAGAACTAATCTCCCAAACCTTCACTGAACATAGTTTGAACACATTATTGATGTTAAACATCCTTTGAGTTACACTACAAACAATTTTGAATACTTTATGGGTTAGATCTTCTCAGTCACACTTAAAATACAATAACTAAATGTAATTAACCCTTTTTATGATAGCAAAATTGGAGGGAAAAGGAGGGAAGGGAAAGAAATGGAAGAATGGAAAGGAAAGAAGTGTGAATAATTTAAAGGAAAAATTGTATCTTACCACCTTTTACTTACCAGTTTTTGTAAATTACCACCTTTTACTTTCTTTTTTTTAAATTACTACCTTTTACTCCCCTTTTTTTATTTTCCCACCATTTAACATATTCTGTCAAAGAAACGTTAGTGTGGGCCCCATTTATTTCCCACTGAACTTAGTAAAACCCTAGCCACCACCACGCTCAACCCTAACCACCACCACCACCACGCTCAATCCTAACCACCACCACGACCACCACCACCAAAACGTTAGTAAAACCCTAACCACTTTTTCGAAACCCTAGCCACCACCACGCTCAACCCTAACCACCACCACCATCACTACAACCACCACCTCACAACCCTAAGTACTACCACGCAAAATCTGGGTTTTTGAAATCTAGACCATCACATATACCAAAATCTAGGTTGCTTACGCAAAATCCTTTGTCGTTGTTCACGCAATCTTCGGTGCGAATGAGAGAGAAAAGAAGTGAAAATGGAGGAGAGAGATTGGAGAAGATGTTGAAGCTTTAAGAGGAAGAAGAAGGAGATTTGACGAGCAGAAGTTAGGGTTTTCGATAATCTTTGCGGTTTAATAGAGAAGAAAGAGATTCTGATGAGAAGATCTCGACGGAGAGGAAGTTAGGGTTTCGACAATGGAGGTTGAAGATGAAGATGATGAAGATGAAGTTGTTGTTGTTGTTGTTGTTGTTGTGGTGAGATTGTGAAATCTGGGGTTTGTGCGATGGTGTATGTGGTGGTCTCGGTTTGGATGGCTTTGGTGCGGTGGTTTATGTGGTGGTCTCGATTTGGCTGGCTTTGGTGCGGTGGTGTCTGTGGTGGTCGGTGTGGTTGGTTGGTGGTAGGCGGTGATTGGTTGGTGGTAGGCGGTGGTCGACAGTGGTTGGTTGGTGGTAGGCCCACACTAACATTTCTTTGACAGAAAATGCTAAATGGTGGGAAAATAAAAAAAAGGGGGAGTAAAAGGTGGTAATTTAAAAAAAAAAAGTAAAAGGTAGTAATTTACAAAAATTGGTAAGTAAAAGGTGGTAAGATACAATTTTTCCTAATTTAAATGAGTTGTTTGGATAACAAATCAATGGGGGTGGGGAAAGGGAGGGAAGAGAATTGGGAAGAAAAAAAAAATTACCTCTTTTAATGATCCAAAGACTTTTCAATATATGGAGCAGTTTCAATAGAAAAAAAACTGAACTAATGAACTATGCCATTCTGTTTGTCAACTGTCAAAGCAAGCTTAAAAATCACAAATTGATAGATGGGGATAATGACTGCCTTATTGCCAAGTGTGGAACCAATTTTTCTCTGGTGAAAACATCATGCATATGCTCTGTCACGATTAGCATAAGCATAATCACAATTGACAAACAACCAATACAGATATTGGTCCAAAAGTCACTAAAACTTTTACACAGACATTTTTCTACCCTTTCTCACTGTTTTTTGTCAAGCTGATAAGAAATTTTGTTTTCCTCCTTTTCTTACCCTCCTTTTCCCTCTAGATTTCCCTGTCCAAACAAAGGTAAGGGAATAATGATAACAACTCTTTGAATCATGCACCGAAGATTTTAACCCTTTTACAAATTGATCGTAAATCATCTAAGATTTTACACTACAACGACAAATGTCAAAGCCTTAATCCCATAGAGGTCGGCAACACATGTCTTTCCACAAATAGTTGCCTCCATTCAATTTTATTCATGTACTGCTCTATGCTCCGGCAAACCTGCCTATGATTCAGGAGACTTCATTACACCCCCTAGGGAGTAGGGAGAATTACCTAATACAATCAACCCTCTTACTTGTGTCATTTCTATGCCTACATGAGTGAAGAACTAGGGGGAAGTCAAACTATTTTTCTAAATACCTTATTACCGAACAAAGCGAACTTTTAATTTACAATTGAATAATAAGTGATGAACCACCTAGTAAGTGAAGAACTACCTGTTATAGCTATTTTGTGAAGCTTTTCTCTTCTCTAATAAGCGATGAAGTAATTATATTAGGTTGCCGAAGGACTGGCAGCCTACAAAAGGAAGGTTAAGGCCAAAGAACTCATGCCCTTTAGATGTTGTCAGGCATTTTATCTTCTAAATTTAAAAAATTCAAGCGACACTCACAAGCTAATACTTGACTCCAGCTATACGAAAATTCTGGATACCCTGACAAGGGGAAATTATAAGTTATAACCTCAACCTTCCATTTGGTTTCTTTCTTTCCAAGTGCACCACCAAATTGCCAACAAAACATCTACCATACTGAAGCTAGCCCTTTTTTTTGTCCTTTTCTAGGCAACAAGAACATCTTTTACAAAACAAGGCTAAAACCATTCCAAACATGGCTGGTGATCAGTGCCAAAGAGAAAAGATCCGAGGACAAAAGATTAATAGATGATTGACAGAATTTTTCTTCATAAACCCCAAACTACCAGGGCTTACAATGAAAAAGTTCCTTCAATATACTCAAGGGGTCTTCTACATTCCCTCCCAAATCCCAAGCAAAAGATAATACTCTACAAGGAGCTTCCAGCCTCCAAATGTCTAAGATTTCCATAATGAGCCTCAATAAAAAAAAAAAAAAAGAGTGTGTCCAATTTACTAAATCAAAGGAGGTTTCAACTCAAAACCAATTGCTAATAAACTCCAACCTCAAAGGGTGAACAACTTTCCTCAATTCCTTCAATGTGGGGTATTCACATGATAATTGTGACAGGGGCTCTAAAGGCGCCACTCTTTTCATACTCCACCTTATAAAAGACCCAACATTCGGCTCTGATACCATGTTAATTTAAACTATGCATAATGTCCTACTTTACAATTTCACATTAATTAGATTTAGCACTATATATACAAATCTTACGTAAACTAGTGGGCTATGAATATGATAGATTGCAACCTACCATAAGCCCAAAACTACTACTACAAGGCCTAGTTACAATAACAATCCCAATAAAGATTAAAGACCATTGGTAGATGATAAGTTAATCCCAATAAACCACATAATATCTTAACTAGGACAAAAAAAGCCCCTCTCACCATTCCGCCAAATCATCTCATCATTTTCCTCCAAAAACCTCTTCAAAAGAAATATGTTCTACATATAAGGAAGTCTTAAATGGCTAACATTCCCATGATTTCGGTCACCATTCCTTGCTAGCATTTTAATCTTACAAACCCTATAAGGCAATAAGGTTATAAGGCTATAACCAAACATGAGCCACGATTAAGGGTCTTCTCTTCAAGCACTTATCTGAACTTATTATTCCCTCCGTCCCATAATAGTTTGAACACTTTCCTTTTATGTTTGTCCCAAATTTTAGTTTGAACACTTCCTTTTTTGGCATGGTCCCACTATTACTATATTATTTCTTTTATACTACTTTGGCCCCACACTTCACTTTTATCACTAAAAACTTAACCAAATTTATATCTCCTTTAATTAAAAAAATTACCCCGCTAACTCCTATTACATCTATTTCTACCTTTATGACTAATAAAATAACATTTGATAACCGCACTACAACTTATCTACGTGTCCCAACAAGTGGTTCAGATAGAGGGATTTATACTTATATAAATCTTATTTGTAAGAGGATCAAATTTATTGTTAACTTTTACTTATTAGAACTTCTTAGTACGTATTTATCTCACATTTCTCCTGATAAGAACTGGAAATAAGTTAAATATTATACGCCCCGGGTCTTACTCACCATGACAGATGACACCATACAGAATCTAGATATTCTAAATTGAGGACTGATTTGATCAAAACTTATAAGTCCACCGGAACTTATAACGCAATGCCAAACTCCAAACTAGATAAAAAGAAGAATGCGATAAAACAACATAGCAGTACTGCATGGCATATAAAGAATAAGAACATAAGATTAAGGAATTAGTAAAGTTGAAATGATATGTGAATTGAAGTACCTGATAAGGTGAGGATCAAGATTGGAATTTAATAGCGAATCAATTGTGCACTTATGCTGTAATTGAGTAGGAATGGAATCGGATTTAGGGCAAACATACACAATTCAGATGAGAGGAAGCTGTGGCGTGTAGGCCGAAGCTCCGTCGCCGGAGTTTTCGTCGGAAAATTTGCGACGATGAAGAGATACACAGATACTAGTGAGGTGCTTGTTGGGAAGTTGGAAACGTAAGAATAAAAGCAGAAATTAACTCAGTGATGACGTGGTGGTGTGAAATCGAACTGTACGATTTAGGAATGAAATCGTCTCGGGTTGAATCAGTTTAAAGTATCTTAAATCGGCAAGTTTTGTGTCCGGCTTGCCGTATGATTAACAAATCGTATAGTGTACGTATAATGACTATTTTAAATGGAGTTATCAATTATTTTAATGGGTTATCAAGTATTTGGAGGTTATTGACTATTTAGGGGGTTAATAATTGTTTTTTAAGGGGTTACTAACTGTTTTAAGGGGTTATTAATTGTTGGAAAAATTGGCAATAAATACCTAACTTTAACTTCTTTTTCAAAATAAATACCTAGGTTATTTTTTATTTTAAATAAATACCTAACTTGCTACACTTTTTTAAATCACTACCAACTAACAGTTTTGACCTAAAACTTGACGGAATTGACCAAATCCTAACGGAGATTCCTTAGTTGGGTTTTTAGTGGGTTCCATAACATTACCCATATATACCTACCTACTACTCTACTTCATTTCCTCATTTCAAAGTTCAGTAATCCTTCTTCCCATTTTCAAAGCTCAAAGATCAACTGGAAGAGAAGAAATTGGTTCGAAAATTGAAGAACAAAAGATAAATCTTTTCCATTTGTGGGTTTCGTTCATCATTTTGCCTTTATTAGGGTTTTTTATTTGTGTATTTAGGGTTTTGACAAATTGTTTGGTTGGCAAATTTGTTCAAATATTTCATTTTTGTTGTGAAACTTGAAGTATGTAGGGTTTATCATTGATGTAATTGAGTCTCAATTACATTGTGAGTGATTAAAGTTTGTCAATTTAATTTGTATATGATGGTTGTAAAATGTAAATGTTGCATTCCAGCCAAATTGCTCAAGTCTGCCACAACTAATAACCCATGAAGGAGGTTATATTGTTGCAAATTTTCTAATGTTTACAGAGATAAGGAATGATGTGGCTTTTCAGTTGGTTTGATGAAAGTCAAGAGGAATGGCAGATTTGCCATGAACGCCCTTCTTCTTTAATATTTTTGCAGCCACAACTCCTCTAATTACTGAGGATTTTCGAGAATTACAGTGAGAGAGATAAAAGAGAGAGAGGGGTGAGGAATTCAAGGGGTAAAGATGGTGAAATCAGACAATTTGGGAGCGGAAGAGTGCACTGAATTGGGGTAATTAAGAAAGGAGAGAGAGTGTCTGATGTTGGAAGAAGAAGGGGGGAGAAAGTTAATTCATGTTTGGAGGGAAATAATGTTGTGGGACCCACCAAAAACCCAACTAAGGAATCTCCGTTAGAATTTGGTCAATTCCGTCAAGTTTTAGGTCAAAACCGTTAGTTGGTAGTGATTTCAAAAAAATGTAGCAAGTTAGGTATTTATTTAAAATAAAAAATAACCTAGGTATTTTTTTAAAAAAAGAGGTTGAACCTAGGTATTTATTGCCAATTTTTCCTTAATTGTTTGAGGGGTTACTAACTGTTTTATGCCAAACCGGGCCGGCTTCACAGGCAAGACCCTTGGAAACGCATGGGGAGGGTAAGGGGAATCCCCACTCCCAAGGAACATTTTTGGTAGGAATCGGATCTATGACCATAAATTCATAAGGTGAAACTTCTACCAAGTATACCAATTACTACTTGATATACTAGAGTAGTCATTAACTAGTGTGAAGATGGGAGCAGGTGTGAAAGAAGTGATCTGAGCAAGTGTACTTTCCCTTTTGTTATGCTTATACCTTTTTTACTTGAATATCATTTAGGATTTTTTAAATGGTTGGTGAGTCCAAAAACACCACCATATTGTTAATAACTTTACTTCATTATAATAGGAGTGTGAATTCAGAATTATACTAACTTCACTTCATAGCGTAATAACTTAATTTCAAAATGGTACCAGCATGTTTTAGAACGGTACTAATTTCATTTCATAACAACATCCAACTTAATTTCAAAATGATACCAGATTAATTTCAACATCTCACCGACGTGATTTCATGATGATAGCAACTTATCTTCACAATGGTATTAATGTGACTTTAGAATGGTACCAACTTCATTACGAAATATTGTCAATTTAATTACCCTCTCCTCTATATAATGTGGGTCACCTTTATCCATTTAAATGAGCAAAAAATGACTGAAAGTCTGACCACCATCCATCACTTCACGATTCACACCTTTTCTTTTCTTTTTTGGGTTTCTTTTTTTAGTGTTTTAGAGTGTATTAGTTGGAGTCTTTTGGAATCCACCAAATTGATGCCAATAGTTTATCACAAGGAAGAGAATGGGGTGTGTGGAATTTATAAACATGTACTATAAAACATACTCTATGCGTTTTAAAACATTTTCCTACTTTTGGTTTTCATCCATTCGCTAAACATCGCCCTACTTGTACTATATATGTTGTTTATTAAAGTATATTCCCTTCACACACTATGTTACCCTCATTTGATCAACCCGTTTTGTATTTGACTATCCAGCACCTTTTTTCTCTTATTTATATAAGCAAAGGTCCACTGTGACACTTTTTGTTCACTTGCCTGAATAAAGAAGATTTTTTAAAATGGAAGGATCAATATGTATATCTAATATATACAAGCAATGTTTAGTTTGACCCAGGCCCGCTCCTGGGTATGGGCAAGAGGGGTTCATGACCAGGATCCACGCAAGAAGGGCCCAAATGTTGGTGATCGTACATAACCAATTGTATCAACAATATATTACACGGAAAGTAATAGGATAGTATTTGTTGGAATAGTGATTTCGTTCCACGCTCATTGATTACCTTGCATCTATTATGTTATGAGCTCGATTCTTATAGTCACAAGTTTAAAACAACTTCTTTCTTTGTCTTTTTTCCTTCTTCCTCCTTCCCTTTTTC
Source organism: Patellifolia procumbens (assembly GCA_947645195.1). Lineage (NCBI taxonomy): Eukaryota > Viridiplantae > Streptophyta > Magnoliopsida > Caryophyllales > Amaranthaceae > Patellifolia > Patellifolia procumbens. The sequence goes on from CANSGD010000429.1 coordinate 2,364,839, forward strand.
TGAAAAACGTCTCTTTTCCCTTCTCTTCTAATAATTATTCTTTTTTTTCATTCCTTTTTTTTCTAATAATTTCACACATCACCTACTCAGTGTAAAATTCTCCACTAAATTATAGTACTATCTCTGTTTGTATTTTTCGATGATTTTTAAACAAAACTCATGTATATAAGAGAAGGGAGAGAACTTGGTGTCCACAGGAAATTACCTTAATACCCTTGTTTAATTTTCTTCTCTGTTTAAATTAAGTACTTAATAAAAAAGCCTTATAAGTAATAAATTTCGTGAGAAAACACCTTATATAATAATTTTTGTGAGAAAAACACCTTGTATAAATTTTTTTGTGAAAAATACCTTATATGATATTATCTATCAAAGTACACATCTTGTTGTCATATTTTGGTCAAAAAGGTCAACCTTCGTGTCATTGGCTCTTTCGTTTTCACTCCTTTTTGTGCATTGTAAAAACTAGTGTGTGGTCCCCGACAATGTCCGGGGTTCATTTTTTTAATCGAGTTAGAATACTATTCCTTATAGATTTAATTTTTTTGATATTAAAATATTGATGGTATAATTTAAGAATCAAATAAACAAATCAAAAGGAACATAAAAAATTGTAATTAATGAGGTCTCTTTATTTTTTCTCAAAGCTTAATCAAGATAAAAGGAATTGTTAACTACAAGATGACAACAAAAAGAGACGTGGCTTGGTGGTAGAGCCTATGACATTACAACTAATTGGTTGCGGGTTCAAAACCCATTACTTGCATTTTCTACATTGCAAATTATCAACGCTGACATGGAGTGACATGTGGCAAGCTGCAACCCTTGCTTACGCGTTTTAATATATATATAGATTTGGGTTGATATGGTGACTTTCACACTCACAAAAGGGACAAAAAATATACCCAAAAATTAACTTTTTCAGTCTAAATATGATTATAAGGTGTATTATTTGATTAATAATGACATATAAGGCATTTTTTCACAAGAAAATATTTTTAAAAAGTGTTTTTTCACAAAATATATAACCTTTAAGGTCTTATTTTTGTCAAAATATCCTAAATTTTGATTACATTGCCTGAATACCCTTACTTGATTTCACTAATGACTGGGGCATTCGACACAATTAAGTACTTAATGAATTTGTTATATTATCTATATACCCTTACTTAATTTTCTTATCTCTTTAATGAACGAGGAAATTTAAGTCATTTACGTATTTGATGAAATTCTAGTTATTATCCTAGAATAATGTATAATTTCCATGTTTTTTTTATCTGCTCATCTCACTTAGTGATAAAATACTTATTTACCTCATGGTTGGGATACTTCTAAATAAGTATAAAATTCTTTAATACATAATATATGTTTTCAAATTATTAGTTTAAATGTATCATAAATTTCAAGCATGCATCATGTGATAAAAAAAATAATATTAACTGAGCTTCCCCCCATGAAACAACCTTTTTTCTCCTTTGATAGTTTATTGCTATTTAACTATCTTAATTACGTCTACATTATTTATTGACCCCTCTTTGTTCATAAGATATAATAACATATCAAAAAACTGAATTTAATTTTTTATTATCTATTTGTATTGGGAATATGCTACAAAATATTAATCGTATTACTAATCCTATGATAATTTTTTTAAGAAAAATATATATTCTAAAGATATTAAGTGTATCAGTATTTGATTTTAATATATTTCAAATGATTCATCTTGATGTTTTTTTTTCAAAATATATTTTTCATAATTTATTTCTAAAAGTAGATGGTTCGTGATATCAAAAATCAATTTAATATGTCGTAGACACGAAGGTCGAAGTAGAACTAGACCTGTCAAACGAGTCGGTTGGTCGGGTAGCTGTCGATTTTCTTTGCATTTGGTTTATTTTTGTGGTGTGTCATTTTCGATTTGGGTCCAGAGCTTTAGGGTTCGAGATGCCCTTTTATTTTCATCTTTGATTTTAATATATATAACCTTGTTTTGATAAACAGACACTATATATATTACTAATAAGAACCTATAATATAACTGGTCACTGGTCATTAATTCTTCATTGGCAAAAAAAATCATATTAAAAACTACTCCCTCTGTCCGCAAAGGATTTTCTATTTCTTTTGGGCACAAAAAGTTTAAGGAGGGAAGTTGGTGTGGTCCTAACATTCCAATTTATAATTGAAAAGTGAGGTAATAGGTATTTTGTAGAATTATTTATTAAGAGAGAGAATGTGAAGTCAAATGCTTTGTGTAAGGAAAATAATATTATAAGTAGTGGACCATATACATACAAGGAAATGGGTGATGTAATAGGGACAAACAACAAATGAAAAAATGGAAAATTCTTTGGAGAACGGAGAGAGTAATTGATAATGCATTGGTTGTTAGTCACGATTGTGGTCGTGTAGCAAGGTATCGTTTAGGTTTAAGGGAGAGGGGTGATACCGTGATAGACTGATAGTGAGAGAATTATAAGATAATAATGATTAATTTTAGACACGATGAAATTAAAAAATATGTTTATGGCTCTTCTACTAAAATTAATTTTTAAAATAAAAGGCATTATATTAACTCACAAATCAAATCGGTCTAACCCTTGACCCAATAATTTCAAGTTGTTCGGGTAAAAACGGGTTTCTGGTCATGAATTTGTGTTCAAGACCCATTATTCCCTAGTCGACTTTTGACAAGTCTAAGTAGAATTACTAAAGAGGGAATATCGTGTTGTTGCCTTCAATTTTCCTTATTCAATTCGAACCAAAAAAGGATATTAACGAAGTAACAAAAAGATTGAAACTCTTTCTCAATTATGTAATCAAAGTTAGTATTTCCTCCGTTTTTTAATGGCTACATTTCTCATTTCACGGACTCCTAACAAAAATTTTGGTGAGTGAGTAAAAGTGTGTCAGAAAAAAGTGGTAGGAGAGAGATAGAGAGAAAAAGTTATTAATAAGGGAAGAAAGGAGAAATGTAGTCATTAGTTTTTAAACTTCCTAAAAAGAAAAGTGTATTCAATAAAAAACGGAGGAAGTATTAAAGATTTGTGGTATCATAATATGGAGTATAATTTTTGTTTCATTTAGTAAAAAGCAACCCCTCAATTTGCTCGAATATACCACTAAATTTATAGGGCTTCCATTTGTTTTTTCACCTAGGCCACAAAAATATCATAAACGACCCTACTTTGGTTTGGCTTAGGAAAGAGTTCCTACTTCCAGGTTAAGATTTACATCCCACTCTATTCTCTATAAGATTATCCATGAGTTCAATTCAATGCAGTTCAAATAAAATGTTTAAAACATTTTAAAAATAGCTATATTCTTTATTTTTCCTCCCTACTCTTGAGGTGTGGTTGTTAACGTTTGTCGGATTGACCAAGACGAAAATCCCCTCCGGCAAACAAGCTCTTCTTATCTCTAAAGAAAATATTGATGATATTTAGCAAAAATCAATAATGTAACCTGTAAAGGAATAATGGGTACCATCAAATGATAATTGTCGAATCTTAGAATATTGAAAAAGAAAGAAATTAGTAATACAAATAAATTAATTATTGCGTTTTCAGTTTTCACAAGCCACAAACAGGAAAAGTATGAATGGACCAGAACAAGCCAGCAAGTCGCACCAAATCTGAAAACTACATGGCAGGTCCAATTTCTCTTTTCCAAGAGAACAACGTAATATGAGAAATTGAGGATATTATTTATGCACTTTATATTGTCGAAATGAGATTGTTACTGATACTTCAATTTATCGTCTCAATTTATTACTTCTCTGACAGAGAGTGACAGCGACATGCATGCTTAATTTGAGCCAAACGAAAAGAAAGAGATCGATAATTTCGTACATGTGTGTTCGGGCCTTCCGGGGCGTAGGCGCGTAGCTATATGCGGATCTAAGCATTTAGCATTTTAGTATTTGGACGTTAATTATTGAACAGTTGGTATTATAAAATACTGTCTAATTCTAATTTAAAATTAGGTTATAGTCTAAATTCTATAGAAAGAAGAGAATAAAGTGTTTTTTTAAATAAAGTCATGGGCTTTTTGAATAAAGTGATGAGTCTAGTCTAATTTTAATACTTCCTCCATTTTTTTATACTCGCACCATTTATATCTTTCACACTATTCATACATGTCCACTTAAATTAATATTGTGACTTATATGTAAGAAAAAATATTATCGTGTGGGATCTTGTTAGATTCGTCTCAATGTATAGATTATTAAAATCTAATTTGCATAATTTTTTATTGTGTATAATTAAAGATATTTAACATCTAAATTATGCATTGGGTTGCGTAAACTGTTTCAATGGTGCGAGTAATAAAAAACGGAGGAAGTATAAAGTTAGAACGCGTCTTTTAATAACTTTTGATTACAGAATTGTAGATTACTCATTTTATTTCTTTTTAATTGTTATACTTTATTAGGGAGAACTAAATATGTTGGTGAAAAATATGGTGTAATTATTTTGGAAAGTAGAGAAAATATGACCGAGTAAGTTGCAAAAGCAAAAAAGTAGGGTGGTTTGATGGGTAAATCATAAATGAATAGTTGGGTAATTAGATAAGAAAAGGTTACAATAAGTGGGTCTAAAGATGTCATATTTTGCTACAAATAAAAAAATAAGAGTGTAACAATTAAAAAGAAACAAATGTAGTATTTATTTGGGTTGTAAAAACAAAATTGATACAATTGGGGTGTTTGTCACTTGGCTGCGGGCGGTTAGCTGACGGCTTTTTATTGTGTCTGGTTTGACCAGCTGTTTTTAGTGTCTTATTTGACATACTGTGATATTATTAGTTGATTACAAAAAATATTTGGTAAAAATAGTTGTTAGTCCTAGTTGTTAAGTAATCACAAAATAGAAGCAAAAGCCAAAAGCCACTAGAAAAAACTGATAAAGCAACTTTTACTTTTTGCCTCAAAAATCGGCTTTTCAGTCACTCTAAAAGTTGTTTACTAAATACTCGTTTTTGACTGTTTTGCCATATGTAAAAGCTAAAAGGCCAAAACTAACGAAAAAATCATTTACCAACCACCACCCCATTATATTAAGTTTTTAGATGTCCGATGAAAATAAACATGAAAAACAATGTAGATTGAGGTGTTGATTGACACCCTTTGTTAAATCCATTGAGGACCTACCGTAAAGTCTTTTAACTTTGAATTTCAATTTTCGGTATTTTTGATAGAAAATAAAAAAAGATTAAGCTTTTCTTCTTACTTCACTTGCATATTTAAAATTTAATACGCACCTCCTAGGTTACTATTGTTTGGGATCCGGAAAAATAAAACAATGAAAGTCTTTTTCTTTTTGTAATGGATGCCATTATCAATCAAGTTGTCTTTTTTGTTTTTGCTTTCTCTGCCTTTTTTACTATATCTTATTGCGTTCCTTCTAAATTTCATTTTCTCTTTCTAAAAATACTAGTCTAATTATTCTACTATACCACAAGCTAAGCGTCATTATCAATGATATAACAGGTTTATACTAAAAAGATAGACAAAAGAAAAGAGGTCGTTTTCCCAACTATGAGGCTCAAGTTGATTATATTTAGTTGATTTTGTTGACATTTTCTACACAAATGGCAAATAGAGTATGGTCCTTACTTTACAACCGTCACTTTCGTCCATTTTGCGATTATGTCAAAATTAGGTTAAGAATTTTCTGAATGCTAAAACAAATGATCATTTGATTAATTGTTCACTTAGCTTGTACCGTTGTACGTATTAATTTGTAGAGTTTTATTCAACTTATTTTAACCTATTTAAAACCAAAAATATTCGGGTAAGTTTGTAAAGTGTCATTGCGTTTTAAATAGTTAGGATAGATTTAGAAATAATTAAGTAGTTGTGATAAATAAAGTTGAGTTTAGAGTAGTCAAATTAGTTGAACAAAACACATTCATAGTCCGATTATTCTAGAAGAAATTATTATATACTCTCTTTGTTTCTTGATATGAAAAGTCGTATTTTGTTATATATTTTTTGAATAAAATAAAATTGGCAATGAGAAAGATTGCATTCACTTGAGTGGGATGGACGCATTATATTATGAGAAGGTATTGTGTCAGGCGCGTCTGACCATAGTTGGTTTCAATTTTTTTCAGTTGGATGTATTTTGATTTTAGTTGTTCAGTGGATAAGTTCAGTTGGACCTTCTATTCTTCAGTTGGACCTTGTATTCTTTCAATTGGACCTTCTGTTCATTCAGTTGGACCCCTTTTAAGTTCAGTTGATCTTTTTTCTTTCCATTGGATGTCTTTTAAGTTCTGTTAGTTATCTTATTGTTTCATTTACGTGTTTTATTCTAACTGAAAACAAAATTTAAGTAAATGAAATAAAATAAGTTCTAAATGAAAGCAAATTAGTTTTCAGTTAGTTATCTTATTGTTTTATTTACGTGTTTTATTCTAATTGAAACAAAACTTAAGTAAATGCAATAAAGTAAGTTCTAAATGAAAGCAAATTAGTTTTCAGTTACTTATATTATCCTTTCACTTAGTTTTCTTATTCTTTCATTTAACAACTAACTAAAATAAAGAAAAAACCTAACTGAAAACAAAATTTAAGTAAATGAAAAAAAAGTTCTAAATGAAAGCACACAACTTACTCCTTTGCACTAGTTATTTCGTCAAATGATTTTGACAATTACAATAACTCATCGGCCAACTGCACCAGTATTTCGCCGTTGCAATTCCAGCAACCAAATCGGCTTAATTCTAAGCTGTTTTCCCCTAATACTCGACAAAGAGTATTGCATCACTAGTCATTTATTGTATGTAATATTTGGACAGTCATATGTAGTTGCAAGAAGTAAATGATTCCTGCTTATCTGATTGATTTAAGACTCATGTTTGGTGGTGGTGACGTGGTGGTCTGGCTTGGTAGCCGGCGGTTTATGGGCGTGGCTTCGCCGGAGGTTGCTGCTACTTCATTGTTGTTGTTGTTGTTTGCGTGAAGAAGATGAAGTATTAGCTCCGTCTGACATACAGTAAGTATTGGTCAGACGTTCTGAGTCTTATGACCCAATACTTTCACTTATATTATATAGTATGATTGTCTAACTTAAGACATCACATAATCATATGTACAACATAAATTGAACTTTACCAACAATGATGACTTTTCTACCATGTTGGCGGATAATGGAGATGGTCATCGACTCAACATGGGTGGGGAGGGTCGGAGGGAGGAGGAGTTTGACTTCTAATGAGTCTGTGGGTGAGGACTCTCTGCCACGGCAACCCAGTATTTTTTCTTCTCTGTATAATATAATTAATCTTAGAATTAAAAATAATGAAATGAGTCAATTCTTGCTTTTATTGAAATATATAATTAGATAGATGAAATTATAATTAGGAAGGTTATTGAATGGGTACAATAAATTATAGTCATTGCAATAGGTTCAATATCAACCCATAATTTTTGTAAATTTTATCTTGTCCATTAAATATAATTAACTTTTAGAAAATTTGATTTTTTTTTAATTAAATTATTTAGATTAATGGTCAAGATGAGCCTTCAACTAATAAAAAATTTAAATTTAAATATTTAAAGTGGCTGCAAACTTATTGTAGCCATCATAGAATTATCCATTATTTTATATATACAAAAAATTGGACAATGTATGTCCTCCTCTAATAGGCGGGCACAAACATAAATATTCCCTCCTAAAGAATGTCATTGTCTTAATTGTTTCTTTTATTTTACAGGGAAATCTTAATTGTTTCTTAGGTTGGCAGAAGGTAGTGAGATATACCTTATGGATGTTATGGTGTTATGGACTATGGAGGTTCTTACCTTTCCTTCGCACACGCAGAAAACCGAAACAAAAGAACATTATAGTTGACTTTTTCTATTCAACTTATTTTAAATTGGAGTACAATATTCTTACAAAGCCCTTCCAATGTAAAAATATTCCTTTCCATTTATATAAAGTGATGGATCTAGAAATAAAATTTATTCTGGTCAAAATAAAATTAGTATGTTTTAATGGGTTCAATAGTTAATTTATAAGATTTATTTTAAAATTACAAATTTCATGAGAGCAGTTTATAAAATTTCAAATCTCAGTGGGAGCAATCGAATCCACTAATTCCATTATATATTTTCCGCTATATATATATACTAGCTTTATTTGCACCCGATGCGTGTATTACATGAAAAAATATTTCATTATTTACCCAAATGTAAAACAAACATATATAAACTTTTAAATTCTGATAGTATTGACACATACTTTACATCACTTTTATGAGGTGCTAGAAAATTGATATTTATAGACTTTCACTAGCTTTATTTAATTGTAACAATTAAATAATTATAATCTGAACCAATTCTTCCCAAAACTTTAGTTATATGGTGGCACAAAAAATTAATTAATTGTGAAACTGATAGAGCATAAATTTATTCCTGGGCCTTCAACCATCAACTTAAGCTTTTGGTTGAGATGGTTCCTTGACATGGTATCAAGAGCTAGTCTGACTACAAGGTCACGAGTTCGAATCTCATCCACCCCTAATTTCTAAGTGGAATATATAGCGCCAGGTATGAGGGAGGCATGTGCTGCATCCACACTTCAAGCCCAGTGGGCTCTTGCGTGAGGGGGCGTGATAGAGTATAAATCTATTCTTGGGCCTTCAACCATCAGCTTAAACTTTTGGTTGAGATGGTTCCTTGACAAAAACTAATTAACTATACGTATTGTGATGCTTAATGAGATGTACGATGGTGTTTCTACCATGACACATCTAGATCTCTCAGATAAATAAAAAAAGTTAGGCCAGATCCATTGAATCTACATGCCTACCATTATGGATTTGATTCATGAACCTACTTATAAAATTGTATATATAAGCCATATCAATTCTCAAAATTCAGGATTTGGTTTCTTCTTTGTAATCAATCAAATTCCAACCTAAAATTTCCTAATCCAAAATTTGAATGACCTGAATCTTTAAAATTAAAATGGCGCATTTTAAACGAATCAGTAAATTATAATTCGCTATCATCTCTAAAAATAACCATATAATTGTTTTTGTCCTAGAAATGCCCTTAATAATTTAGGTTGGACTTTGATTAGAACTTTGACCATACATCATATTCACATAAAGAAATAATGGAGAGTATTATACGGAGTACCTTAGCTATATGAAGTGCTCCCTTATTGTCATTAATCTCCCGCTTATGGAGTGGAATCCTCAAAAGTGCATGGATCTACATCTACTGCACTGCACTGCACACGACCCTATAGTATTTTTAATTAAATAAACATTGAGCACTTAGCATTATGAGGGGGACCATTTCTTAGCAATTCCAAGTTTGGCAAAAGATTAATTACTTTAATTTTGTACACGCCAGCCAATAAACCTTGATAAGCATATGATTCCATTCAACATAGTGACGTCGCATTCTTTTATTAATGTTTATGATGATAATGAAACTTCACCTTCAAATATATTTTTCTTTATACATGACTAACATGAGTAGTCTAGTATTGCTATGGACTTTAAGGAGGACTAGAAGGTGGTCTGCTCACTTGATAAATCATTGCTCGTTTGATTTATGTGGGACACCAAAATTCTTATGAAATTTTCAATTTACATTAAGTTGCTTAATTAAATTTAAGAGAGTTTAATTAAAGTATTTGGTTAATAACGAGGAAAGTAAATTCTCATGAAAATTTATATTTACTTAATGGACCATAGTAAGTAAATTCATTCATTTTATGAAAAGTTGAAATTCCTAGGATTTTCTAATGCCTTCATTTTCCCCCTTTTACGGTCAACCAAACAATTTCTCCGTTTTTCCATTTCTAGAAATTTTAATTTTTCATATTTTCTCATTTCAACCAAACAATCACTTAATACATTCAAAGGTTTAAAGCCCTATAAAATAGAATCAATGAGTTTCAATATGTTCCTATTATATTTTAAAAAGGTGAAAAGACACACTCTGACATGCAACTTTCCTTACAAAATTATACGAAAGTTATTATTATTGTCATTTATCTACACCTATCGAATCAATCAAAAAAAATTTATTTCAGTTATAACTTAATAGACAAAACCCACTTATTAAATTTAATCATACACATTAACACATGTGAGAAGGTGTATTTTTTTAATTGAAGTGGAAAGATAATTACTAACTTCTAAAGGATAATTTGGCTAAAGTGTCAAAAAATAATTTAAGTGAATTGTGGCTCGCAAACTACTCCGTGGAGAACAACTATCTGTAAAGTGCACACTACCTTTTGTTTCCTCTTTTCTTTTTCAAAACGTAAGGAGGAAGTGATGGCATGATATTGTAATCCTCCATGTATTGGGTGAATATCTATTACTACGATCATAATCAACATAGTTGACAATAACATACATAGGAGGTAATAATTTAAAAATATCATCAATGTGTAACTGTGTCTGTCGGAATATATTTAACTTGAAAACTATCTTTAGTAACCATCTCATAAACAAAATATAATCAATATCAATATGTTTTACTACGATCATGATGAACATAGTTGACAATAACATACATATCTGAAATATTATCACAATAGATAGTTGTCGATTGTCGAAGAAAATAACCCAAATCCTCAACCGTTGGCGTAGCCAAATAGTCTTAGTCGCAATGTAGGCAACGACACAATACTCTATTTTAGTTAAAGATTTAGGCACAATGGGATGCTTCTTCGAGGCATGAGATCAAGTTTTTCCCAAAAAACTGCATAACCAGTAGTGGAGCGTTGACTATCTGGACACTGGCCCAGTCAACATTAGAGTAGGCAATAGCCACAGTTGGCGAGCTGGTACTGTGAAGAAATAAAACACAAGCAAAAGATCCCTGCAGCTGCCTAAAAATTCTTTTAATAACATGAAGGCGATAAATACGAGGAGCATGCATAAACTAAGAAACTGAATTAACAATATAAACAATATCTATATGAGTCATTGTCAAATACTACAAGACACCAACTATACTACGATAGTTTGTGAGATCAGTAAGAAGATCAACATCTAAGAGAGATAGAGTGACACGAAACACATGCAACAAGAGCACGCACGAATTTGACAGTATGAAAATGAAATTTACGAAACAGATAAAGGACATATTAGTTTTGAGTTAACATCCCATGGAAGTATGCACAACCTTAATGCCTAAGAAGTAATATAAATCCCTAAGATCCTTCACATCAAACTGTGAAGAAAAACTCATCAATGAATTTACGAAGCAACACTACCGGTAAGATCTATTCCATCAACATATATCAGGAGAATGATGATGTGTTCATGACATCTGAGAGTGAAGATAGAATTGTCACAACTATTGCACTTGAAACCAATATATAAAAGGAAAAAAATTAAAACAAGCGAACCAAGCTCAGGGGAGAGCTTGTTCCAAACCATAAAAGGACTTAAGAAGGCAATGAATATGATAAGGTTGTAAAACCCGGTGGTTGACTTGACGGATATAAACCTCATCGTGAAGAAAACCATGACAAAAGGCATTTTTTACACTGAGTTGGCGAATAGTCCATTTAAAGGTAACAACAACAGTGAGTACTAAGTGCACGGTAGTAGGCTTAGTGACATAATTAAAGGTTTCAAAGTAATCACTATGTTACTCAGCTTCAAATCTACAACAGATCGATAGACCCCCTTGTAGAATGCTGCAATAGACAGCGATATAAGGGACGAGGGTTTTCAGAAGTGTAAGATATCCTCAACGATCGTGGTTTTTCTATGTTAGAGTTTTATTTATTTCAGTTTGATATGTATTTGCTAGTTTTGATTTCTATTGTATATGTCGTTTGAATTTAAATCAATGAAAGAATTCTTATTTCAAAAAAAAGGAAGGTAATTTTTTTAATTTTTCTTTTTTTTCAAAAATATGTCAATCATTTAGCCATATTTGTTCCTTTGTCTAAAATCCTTATATGTTACTATTTTGCACGCATAGCACATAAGGTTAGAAAATATTATAGACCAACCTAAAAGCGTAAATTATGGTGGTCAAAATCACAAACCAACTTTTTGAGCACATAAACCAACAAAATCGCGTCAAAACGATTTAGGTTGTAATTTTGTTCGGTCCGACCCAATTATTATTATTATTGCTAAATATTATTATATCATCAATTATTATTATTATGATAGTAATATTAATTTACTTCTTAGATATTATCGTTATTATATAATCAACATCAAGTATAAGTATATTAATACTAATAATACTAATTAATTATTATTATTATTATCATCAATTATTATTATTATTAATTTTTCATTATTAATATTATTTATTTATAATTATCATTTCATAACAACAAAAATAATTTTATCATTATTATTAATTATCAATTATTATTACTTATCATTATTTTATTATCTTTAATAATTATTGTTTAACTATTATTTATTTGTTTATTATAACTCGATTACATTTATTCAGTTTAGTTCAGCGGCATTCAGTTTACTTTAATTCAACTAGATTTACACGAAGAGAACAGGACCTAAGCATGTATTGATTTTTTATTTTGAAGATAGTAAAACGATAGTTATTATAATTCCTTGATCATTGGCTTGTAGCTTGTTTTCATTTTTTTTAATGATAGCGTATTTAAAATTATATATTCATTTAATTAAACGATGTAGTTCAAAACTATAAAAATAATTTTTTAGGACAAGCAAAGGTTTAGCTTGGGGGAGTTTGATATCACGTATTTATATAGACTTTTCTCCCTTATTTACAAGCTAATTTGTGCGTCAATGGAGCTCTTGTGAGCTATTTTGTGCTAACTATCGTATATAGTTGTGGCTTTGTGTTTTAGTGTTGAATTGCAGGTTTTATGGAGTTTTCTTCTTATTCCCGAGCCATTTGGAAGCAACCACGGCTTTACGAGATGTTACGAGGCACGTAGGATGGCTCACGAGCTTTATGGGTAGTTTAGGAGGTCCCAAGACCCCTAAACGTGAAGATTAGAGAGCCAAAGAGTCAAAAAGGAGGTTTCCGTACTCTGATCGGGCAAAAATGGCCCGATCGGGTGAAAATACATTGATCGGGTATAGAAGTTGCGGACCCGATCGGGCAAGGCGTGCCCTATCCCATCGGGCGAGCACACATGTGCCCAGGCCCGATCGGGTGTATCTTGCCCGACCCGATCGGGTCGGATTCTCGTAGCTCCTATTTTGAAGCTGCTGCAGTTACGACCACGCTGGGCCAACTTGCTCCCAGGCTCGATCGGATGGGCCACCTAGCATTCCTACGCTGCTGCTTCCCACGCAAAGAGGGCGCATTTGGGCCAATTTGCTGTTGACCCAATCACAGACCTGATCGGGTGCTGGATCGGGTCGACCCAGTTTCTCACCTTTGAAGCTGCGCTGCTGCCACTAGAAGCCCAGGAGCAAGGCTGATGACTTTTGTACTGTGGACCCGATCGGGTACTGTGCTCGGGCCCGATCGGGTCTGGCACCCTTTTACGCGGATTTCGCCTTTTGTTTCCGTTTTAAGTTAACTTGAGGGGGTATTATAAATACCTTTTTCCTCATTATTTAGAGACATCTTTTATTCACCTTTTATTCTAGCTTTAGACTCTAGTTATTTCTCATTGTTCTTAGTTTAATTCAAACACTTTAGATTAGATTAAAGGTGATCAAACCTATTTCGATTTCAATAAAAGTTCCTGCTTTCCGTCAATTGGTACTCTTTCCTTTCCTAATCTCTTTTGTTATTCTTGATTGCTTAGTTTATTTATTTAATCGTTCATGATGCAATTGTTAGGGTTTCATATTAGTTTTGTCGTTGTTAATTTGATCATGTCTGAGTAGTCTCTTTTTAGGGTGTTCGATAGGAAAGCCATGTTTATACCATGATTGTGATTTAGACTCTTATTGATTTCTAGGGCTTGATTAGGATGATTGTGATGTGGTTTGTTCTTTATTGAGTAATTAACGTTATTGCGCAGTTTCGTTGGTTGCTTGTGGTTAATAGTTGTTTGCACAGATCCGTCTTACGACTAGAGGCCTAGGACACGTCAGTAGTTCTGATTACGTTAGTGAACATGCGGCGTATGTTGAACTATGAGCGTTGAGTCTTAACCATAGCTCAACATAGGCTCTAATCCCCCGACTCTTGACTTAGGTTTTGATAGTTGTTGACCTTGTTTGATTGGTATAAGCATGGTGGACCGACCTAATACCCTAGGTTTTTATTCCATAGTTAAATCCTTTGTTTAATTCGTCTTTCTTAGCTTAATCATTAGTTTAATTAATTCTTCCCTGATTTCATCTGGAGTAGCTGAATTGGTTGAATATTGATTTAGAAACTCTGTCTCCCTGTGGATTCGACCCTGCTTCCACTGACTACCTAGTTAGAGGTCTGTAGGTTTATTTTTGATTAGGTGATACGACTATAACCTATCAGGGGTCTACCCATTAATTTGACTTCAGTACCCCGATGGAGATTGCCCCTACTATCGGTGTGGGATACTCCTGGTTAACACCCAAAAAAAATCATGTCTCTTTATTAGATAGTTTAGGATATAAGTATCATTGACTCATTGAGAGAAGTGTACCCCAACTTTTCCTTACATCTTTTAAAGCAAAGCAAAGTAAGGAATAAATAAGTCGTATGATCTGTTTTAATGATACTCATATAATACTTTTTTAGTTCATATACAAACTATATTTCGAACTCCACAATTATTTTTTATTCAATCTTTTAAAAATGCAAAAAAAAAATAAAATCGTACAATGCAATTTGGACAGATTTTATTTAAGGATAAGGCCCTGTTCAGTTTACCTTAAAATAATAATATTCAGTAAAAATAAGTTCAGTTTAGTAAAAATAAGTTCAGTTCAGCAAAAATAAGTTCAGTTCAGTAAAAAAGAGTTCAGTTCAGTAAAAATAAGTTCAATTCTGTAAAAATCAGTAGAGCAAAGAAGAAAAAACAACATGAATCAGTAAAAATAAGTTCAGTTTAGCAAAGATAAGTTCAGTTCAGTAAAAATAAGTTCAGTTCAGTAAAAATAAGTTTAGTTCAGCAAAAATAAGTTCAGTTCAGTAAAAATAAGTTCAGTTCAGTAAAAATAAGTTGAACTAAACAGGGCCTAAGGAAAAAGAGCCTAATTAGATGATCACACGTCAACTTTTATGATTTTTTAGTTTAATGATATTTGTGGGTCGTCATACAAAGAAGGAATATATGTAATAGATCTCCATCCCAGGCCCAAACATTCTTATTAGAGAAATTTCAAACCTTAATTATACCTATCGAATACTAAATACGAAGTAGCAATTTTTTTTCCTTTGACGAGTGGTTATAATTTTATCAAGTGAGTCAAACTTTGTAACGCAATCGTACTTTTTTTTTTGTAAGAAGAAGTGGCCCGAATACCGTTCAGGTTCTTTATGGACCAAACACTTGAGAGTAAGGGAAAAAGGTAAGAAAAATTACTATCCTCAAAGTGTCCCTAATAGGAATTGAACCCGAACCTTAAAGTTAGAATAATACTCTACTTATCAGTAGACCAAATACTATTTAGAAGACATCTTACATGGTCCAATGCCTGAAGTACGTGGTAGAGCCGTAGTCCGTAGAGGGGTCTACCTTGCAGCGATGGTCACATGCCCATTATCTGGATTTGAATGCTCGACCATCAATTGAAGCGAGTGGAGTGTAATTTCTTCACAACCAAAAAGCACACTTCCATTCCTATATGCACGAATAAAGTCCTCGATTCCCCATTATAGTAAAGCATTTTCACCCTTTTCAATTGAAGCTTTATTTATATATTTTTTATTCTTTATAAAACTTGTCTTTTTAGGGGTAAGTTTCTATGTTAGTAACGCAGACTCGTAGATTGATAGATATCCAACTATCCATCGAGGATGATGGGGATGTGGTTCTGCTTTATTTTTCTTTTATTTTGTCCGGTTCGTTTCAAATTATTTGTTACTTAGAGATTTTGCACAAAAACTTAAGTAGAGTAAGTGAGAAAGTTGAGATCACTTTTTATTCGTCAAAGTAATTTATAAAGTACTAATTTCGGTAGGTCTAATGATTAATTATATGAAGAAGAAAAAAGTAAAAGAAATAAAGTGATAAGTATAATGAAAACTATAAGTCAAGAAAAGAAAATGTAGCAAATAATCTGGAACACCCATTTATGGTATATGTATCAAATAATTTAGGACGAAAATAGTAATTTTTTATAGTACTGTTTTTTCTACTTATTTATAATTGGCTCGTTTGGTTTTGCCTTAAATATCAAGAAGAAGGAAGAAAATGAAAAGAATGAGTATAAAGTATTGATTAAATAAGTGTATAAGATCTTTTAAAAAAAGTGTATAAGAGCTTGTATGTAAAACACGACAATTGTGTTTCACAAAACCCAAGCATGGAGGCATGAAACAACTTTATTCCTTCCCGCCATTAAAAACGATCTATTTTCTTTTAAATTTAGTCTTTAAAAAATATTATATTATCTTTTAGACTTTATTATTTTGGATTTAACGGAATCAGAACTATTTAGGAGGAGATTGAAAGAAGAAATTAATACAATTGAACATAATCGAGTTCCAACAACTCGTTCCAAAAGAAAAAGACCTTATTATACAATTGACTCTTTTTTTACTTGTTCCGCCAATCTATTTTTTCAATTTTTTTCTTTATTTTGAAAGAGCAGGGTTTCTTTTAGAGAGCAACTGTTTTTTTGGCAATTTATTAGAGACGAAGACCATGTAAATAAGTTGAATTAGTTAAGCTATACTTCCAACAAATCATACCCGTTCGATAAATGATACTCCTAGTATTTTTTAGATATTTTTTTACACACACTTCACTTTGAGGAGGAGCCAAGATGAAAGTACAAAAGTGAGCGAGAAAAACAGAAAAGTGGTGATAGAAATAATGGAAAAAGTGAGTGAGAGAAGATTATTGTGGTTAGAAGGGTTTATGAGCGGAAGATATGAAAAGGTAGATCGAATAGGTTACAAATATAGAAAAAAACAACAATGTATAGATTAAAAGGACACGAACCAAAAAGGAAAGTGTGTAGATTATTTAAGAATGGAGTGAGTAATAAATAGCAATAATGTTCATAGATTCCAGTTTAGTTTTTGTAAGAAAAAAGTCATAACTATCCCTGCCAAATGTATTGCGAAACACAGATTTACTCATATACGCATTATCATTAATCAACATTATCATTTGTTACCATTATAAATGTAATACTTAGGCCCTATCCAGTTCACCTTATTTTTAATAAATTAAACTTATTTGTACCGAACTGAATTTATTTTAGTAAGTTGAACTTATTTTGTTCAGCTGAAATTATTTTTATTAAACTAAATTATTTTTATTGATTAGTGTTATTTTTTCTTCTTTGCACTACTAATTTTGTTGAACTTATTTACTGAACTGAACTTATTTTTACCGAATTTTATTGTTTTTTTGACAAAAGCTAAAAAATATTATTGTTTTAAAGTGAACTGAACATGACCTTAGGAATGAAAGTTCGTGAAGAAACTGCTATATATACAAGTGAAGCATAATAGGAAAATGGTATATGTAGCCCTTAGGGTTATATGAAATAAATTAAGGAAGGAAATGTCATATATATAAAACATTAATACAATGATTAGCGCATGATTTAGGCCTTGTTCATTTCACTTTTAAATAATACTCCCTCCATCCCAAAAGGATCTATTTTTCCATTTTTGCTTGTCCCAATTACATTTTTCATTTTCTTATTTGGATAAGACCCACCTATTACAATATTATTTTCCTTACATAAAACACATGACCCCACCCACACTCTCTCTCTTAATAAATAGTTCTAACAAATATCCACTACCTTACTTTTCAATTATAAAATGAAAATTTAGGCCCCACACCAATCAACCTCCTTAAACTTTATGCCCAAATGAAATGGGAAATCCTTTAGGGAACGGAGGGAGTGATATTCAGTAAAAATAAGTTCATTTTAAAAAATAGGTTCAGTTAAGTAGAAATGAGTCCAGTTTAGTAAAAAGCAGTAGTGCAATTAAGATTAAACAACATGAATTAGTAAAAACAAGACCAGTTCTGTAAAAATAAGTTAACTTAAGTAAAAACAAGTCTAGTTCAGTAAGATTAACGTAGTTAAGTAAATAGGGCCTTAGTAATTTTCCAACTTAATAACGTTTTAGAATACCAAGCAAGGCTTGGTCTAGTGGAAAGGATACGGTTTTCCAACCTTGAGGTTGAGGGTTCAATCCCCATTGAGGGCATACTTTGAGAGTAGAACTTCCCTTATCACTTCCCCTATCTCAAAGTGCCTCGCCTATTAGAACTCGAGCGGGGTGCGTGCCACTTTTTCTTACAAAAAAAAAGTAACGTTTTAGAATGTATTTAATATTTTACATATTTCATATATCATATCTCTAATAAATAAGAGATTATTCTAAAATGTTAGTACATGGTTTTGGTCAAATCCACTACCTTAATATCCGGTGAAAATTGATAAACGGAAATTATATGATACAGTTATACAACGCCGATTGAAGTATATGATTATCGCTAATTAATACGAGTACTTATATTATCTATAATATATTTTCTTCATCATAAAATATTCTGAACTGAATTTAATTGAACTTATATTAATTATAAACCTCATTTCCAATTAATTTATATATATATTAAAACCCGTAAGCATGCATAAGACTTTTCCACTAGGCTACACCTCTTTTTGTAATCTACTTTTGTTTTTGAGTTATGCATCCCATTACCTTAATTTTTGTTATGAGAAAAATAAGCTCCTCAAACTTTTTCTCTAATGCGCGTATGCTTTAGTTATCCAATCTAATTTCACATTAAATATTCTACCTTATTTTCTTTTTTCAATTTATATTAAAAAAAAATCTTATTACAATCCCTTTCCAATTTGTAATTTGTTTGTTCATTCAAATTCTCCCCTTATTTCTACCTTATTCTATCTCTATACTTTATATATATAAAAAAAGAAAAACAGTATACAAAAGATAATACAAAAATTTTCCCAAGACATCGCTTGAGACAAAAAAACTAGTTGTACTTCAAATAATAGCATAGTGTATGACCTCGTTCCGGTGCTCGGTGCTCCAACTGTCCAACTCTTGACTCTCATAAGTTTTGCTCCACTTTTCAGGATTGTTATTTCTTATTTGGTACTTTCACCACCATCACTCCACCAAATCTAGTGCATTTTTTGATTGCTTACCAGCCCTCAGATCTGGCATCTGCCTTGAGATTCGCATCCACCTGCTTTTGACACACTAATGCTCTAATAATAATACTTAATGCCTATTTTGCTCACTAATAAGCAAATTACGGTGGGATTAGGCCAATAGGCAATAGGGGTGTGAAAACGTGAGCCCGTGAAAAATACTGAAAAAATTGTTGAGTAATTCAAAAGATTGTCATCCTCATGATTTAAGCTATCTAAAAAAGAAAAATGATACAAATAATTGTCTGTTTTAGACATCGAACTCTTGTGATTTTTTTAAAGAGAAAAGTAAGTGTATAATTTATAATAGATAAAGAAAAAACTACTACAATAATTGCAAATATTTAAAAAGAGAAAAATAAGCATATTTTTCATGGTTTGTTTTTGTCTCCCTCATGGATATTGTTAATCATTGTAGTCACCCTATTACCTATCCAAATATTGAGGCCCTCTATCCCAAGTCCCAACCATTCATTAGGTTTTTTTTCAGATTACAAATTATTGTTCTTTTTTTTTTCTTTTTTTGAAATTTAGGTTAATTATTCTTTACCATTAAGTTAGAATAGTATCATTATCATACTATTAGGAGTGCTTGTTCTCTCGTCCCTACATAACAAAAAGTCTTGACGAGTACAAATAAGGTTTAAAGCTCTCACATATAAGACTTGAATTTTACTTATCTAATAAGTTCATAAAGATATTAACTAGCGTCAAATGCAAGTAATGCGTGCGAAAATGGTTAAAATTAATTAGTGAAATGGTTAGTTTTATCGAATTAGCAAAATAGTTAGGATATTTTTAACTTTTTTTTCCTTTTGGTGTCCACCCCCTCCTCCCTCATATAATAGAGATAAGTTCAGATAGTTTAAAATTTTAATAAGTCGAAAAGAACATACCTTTATGATAAATGTATTATATTGGTATATGGCTCCCTCATGAGAGAAAAAATAACATTTTTTTTTCAAAAATATTATCTCATTTAAAGTATGAGTTTATATTAAGGTAAGAAGAATAATCGTTTAGGTTGTCCTCGTACAGGGACCCCACCCAGAGG
The DNA here is from genome assembly GCA_947645195.1 of Patellifolia procumbens. Taxonomy (NCBI): domain Eukaryota; kingdom Viridiplantae; phylum Streptophyta; class Magnoliopsida; order Caryophyllales; family Amaranthaceae; genus Patellifolia; species Patellifolia procumbens. The sequence continues at coordinate 2,385,153 of CANSGD010000429.1, forward strand.
CCCATTATTAAAATGCACACCTATTTCTCTTTAAATTGAGATAATGAAGTAATATTGATTGTTTTTTTCCAGCTTGTTTTGTAAAAGACGGACTACTTTTAAATTAAAATCAGCCAACAGTACAAACCCAATATTAAGAAGTGAACAAACCGTCATTCTGAATATAATGACTAGTTTAATCCATTTATTGACATGTTTAATCCATTTCGTAATCTGTTTAATCCTTTTAAATCACAATATTTAATTCGTCCAGCTATTAATTTAATCTATTTAGTGACTAATTTAATCATTCATTCGATAAGTCTGATAGTTTTATTAAAAATTATTTGTTGTAGTTAAAGATTAAATGTGAAATAAAGAAAGAAAAAGAGAAGGGGCGACAAGGTTGGGCGACATGTCTAGGATTAATGTTGGGCTAGAGTGAGATGAAATGTGCTTGTTAATAGAATGTGGGTTTAGATTAGTTTAATTAGACCACTACATAAAATCAGACCGCCTCTTTAAATAATTTGTGTTGTTTTTTTGCAGCGTACATTTCATTCACCTTAATTTTCCTAACCTTATTTGAACCAAATTAATCTGAACTTATTGAAACATATTGAAATCATTTTGTAATGTGTTAGGATTTATTGAAACTTATCTGTTCCATTTTAATTTATCAGATCTAAAACTGCATCGGTAGTTACTAATTTGTAGTACTAAATTAAATTTACTTTCAATGAACACTCCTATATATAAATATATATATATTAAAAAGCGTAAGCACGGGTTGCCATCCGCTACGTGTCACAACGTTTCTCTTTATAAAAAAACAAATTGTCCATGAGAAATTTCGACCCCCCGACCTCGAGTGTGGAAGATAAATGCTCTAACCATTGTGCTACAACATTTTTATTGCTTCTTTTATCAATACTAATAATGATATTTATGATATTATATATTTTCAATGAAAAAATAATTAAAGTACAATATTTTAATTTATATATTAAAGTATAATACATATTAACCCCAGAGGCCAGAGTATCGTTTGGGGCTAAATACTAGTTATTGTTTCCAAAGGTGGAGTAAATATGGACTAAACTGAAGGGAAGAAGTATATTATACACCTCATCAACTCATCAACTCATCCTTCTAATTAACTTCGACCTCCTTTGATATTATTCCATTTAAGATAAAGTGTGCATCCAGCTTTATTTCTTTTTCAGTTGATATATGACTTTATGTGGGATTGCCGGATTGGCAACAAACATTTTCGTTATTTTAAATCTGATTTAACCACGGTTCTACTTGTAGGGCCGCTGTTAAGTGTTTTATTTTAAGTTTAAAACTAACCCTAATTAACAAGCATTTCCATGATATTAAAACAAAAATAGACTACCAACTACTCAGAGATAGACAATTTACCTTTTTACCTTTTCACGTAATATGTTCTCTCCGTATTATTTTCAGTTCAATTTAGTTCGATTCAGTTCAGTCCAATACTTTTATCCTCACGTATTACTATGTATTTCAGTTCACCTCAGTTCAGTTCAAATATTCTTAAATGAAGAGAACATATCATTACACTCTTACTTTTTCACACAGTGTGATTAATGACTGCTTAATATGCTTACGCATTAGGAAAATAGTTGATACACAAGTTATGACAAAGCTGACATTTTTCTATGGGCCTGTTCTGTTCAGCTTGTTTTCAGTTCAGCTCTAATAAGTTCAGTTCAGTTTAGTTTATTTTAGCTCCAATAAGTTCAGTTCAGCTCCATTCATTAGTTAATCATTTTATTTAATAATATTATTATTACTTATGATTATAATTACTTATTATTTAATATTCATAATAATAATTATTTATTACAATTCAATTCAATTCATTTCAGTTCAGTTCAGTTGAGCTCCAATAAGTTCAGTTGAGCTCCAATAAGTTCAGTTCAGTTCAGTTCAGTTCCAATAAGTTCAGTTCAGCTCCAATAAGTTTAGTTCAGTTCAGTTTAGTTCGATTCAGTTTCAATAAGTTCAGTTCAGTGCAGTTCAGTTAAACTAGAATTAGACGAAGAGAACATGCACAGAGTGATATTCCTTATATACTTATGGAGTTTGCATTAAAAATTGATGAATTTTGGTGGTAAAAAGTAAGACAGAACAAATATTTAAGAATGAAAGACATGTGTATTAAGTATCATGATACTCCTCTTTTTTATTTTATAGAATTTATACTTTAATTAGGTAACGTTAAAATTGGTTACCTTCCTTTTTTTTTTAGTATGACACCTAGTTCAAAATTTCAAATATTTAAAGTATATAATAAAAATCGTAGTATAAAACTAAATTTTGTTTTTGGTAATAACTAAGATCAAAACACTTGTCTTTTTTATTTACCAGTTAAATTTATTATATAACAACCCTATTATGTTTTACATGGTATTAATAATGAAATATTCTTTTATGATTTTTCACCTTTTATTTGCAATGTGTATTCGTTATATCACAAATTCAATTTGTCTTGCCCTCAAAACAAAAAAAAAATCAAGATTTGCTACTACTCCTCGCCGTCTCTTTGTTCAAATCCATGTAACATAGTTTATATAATTATCTTTTAGAAAATTGTTGGCGAATTCTTTCAATTTCTAAAACCCAATGTAGACTAAGTAGCCTAACAGATACATACATTATATATATATATACTAGCTTCTAATCCGGGCAATGCCCGTAAGATGTTTTGTTATTTTTATACAATGTTTTCAACTAACCCGCATTACTTAAAAGGGATCAAACTCAATCGAACTTAATGTATATCGTAATTTAAATTTGAGCATGCTTTTATTTTACCTAAACTTGAATGAATTCAAATTAGTTTGGATGATTATTTGTATTTTAATAATTCGAGCCGACTTTAATATATTTCTATCTAATAATTTTCATTGTATCTAAATTGAATTAGATGGTTTTTTTTTCTACATGTCCCACTCGAGTGGGACTTTAGTATTAAGTAATATTGTTTTCTTAGTTAATTTTATTAGTTTAAAAGTGATAAAACTCATTTGACCTCGCATGTTACTTAGGGCTGTTCTCCCCAACTTATTTTCAGTCCAGTTCAGTTTAGTCTCGACAACACTTTTACTCTCACATATCACTATTCATTTCATTTCAGTTCAGTTCAATTTAATTCAGTTCAGTCCATTTCAGTTCAACTATTTTGTGGCGAAGAGAACATGCCCTTAAACGTACCCTAACTTATTTAGTTTAATTCAAATCATTTCAGTTCAATTCAATTTAGTTCAGTTCAGTTCATTTGTCCCAAATAATACATACCCTTAATAGGTAAAATATACGATTTTTTACAATTCCACAAAAACGTATCATAAGTGGATTTTGATTCAAAGTATTTTTCGAGATGAATCTAACGGTGCAAAAATTATAATTTTAGGAGATTTGAAGTGAAAGTTATGACTAATTATATAATTTCATATAAACAATATTTTTAGATAAGGACTGTAATCTTTTATTTAAATATGACTAGCTTTATATGCACGCCGATGCGTGCTAGCACATACGAAAATCTGCATAAAAATGTAAAGTTTTACAAAGGAGCAGAGAAAGAAGATTATAAAAAGGAAGATAATGCTCGATGTCAATAAATATCATTATAATGTAGCATAGTACAGATTCAAACTATATCCTTATAGTCACCCCTAATATTTGCATTATCAGTCTCTCTCCGGAAAATGGGTTGACAATGTTTTATTTCTCCATAACATTTAAACAAAAAAACTACACTAATATTTGTTCTACTATTATGTCATTTATGTTCATTGTGCAAAAATAGAGTCGCCATTTTCAATTAAATCACCTGCACAGATAATCGAAATAAAGTATAATGAGAACAACTTAAAAGGAATTACATTAAAGTAAGTTGTACTTTAGCACAAAGGAAAGACATATTTCCATATACACACTCTATAATATAACTATTGCTTTTCATTTCGTCATGTATGCCACATTGTACCATTTTAATTAGAAATCACTGAACAAAAATAAGCGAAACACATTCACAATATTAAACAGAAACCAATAACGGTTTATCAAACAAAAATAGAATTGCCAGATCTACCACAAATAGACTAAGGTCAAGCTAAAATTGCAATATGAAGAGTAACTCGTGTGGCAAAATTTGAAACCAAAAAAAGGAAAACAAAATCAAACAACAAAATGAACAACAAAAGTAACTTTGCTTCCTGGTAAACTTAAATATTGCTTTTCCTCCCTTAAGCCTTGTCAATTGATAGATCTTTGAGGGATACAAATATTTGTGTTAAAAATGAAATCCAAACAACAATTCTGTTGAAATCGAAAATCAAAACAAATCTTAGAGAAACGAAAATTAAAACAGAATATTGAAATTCAAAAATAAAACTTGTACCTTGGATTTCTCACTATATGCTTTCTTGAATATGTATTAGTAATTATCAAGTGTTGTTCCCCAAATTTCAAGTGTAATTTTAAGAACGCCGATGATTTTTTCAATAAACATTTAAATTTTAGGGAAAGGGAAGCATATAGAGTATTGTTTTGGTTGCTTTGGGTATAAATGGAAATAGAGGAAGAGGAAACATGGAAGGACCTGTTCTCTTCGGCTAATTCTAGCTGAACTGAACTAAACTGAACTTATTGGAGCTGAACTGAACTGAACTTATTAGAGCTGAACTGAACTGAATTTATTAGAGCCGAACTGAACTGAACTGAAGTTATTAGAGTTGAACTGAACTGAACTTATTGGAGCTGAGCTGAACTGAACTGAACTGAATTGTTGAATTAAATTGTAACAAATATATAAATAATGGAGTAAGTAAATAAAAATTACTATGAATATTCAATAATAAGTAATAATAATTCTAAGTACTAATAGTTAAACTAATAATTTGGAATAATATCAAATGAATAATGATAGTATTATTTTGATGTTACTAAATGATGCCATAAATAAATAAATAATAATAATGATAAATTAATTTTATAAATAATAATTACTGATAATAATAATAATTAATAATGAGTAATTATTATTATTAGTATTAATATATTATTACTTGATGATGATGATGATATAATAACAATAATGTGTAAGAAGTAAATTAATATTACCATTATAATAATAATTAGCTTAAAAATGGGTTGATGTGTGCTTCTAACCAAACCACGGTTTGTGGGTTGGTCTATGATAGAGATACGCCAAACCCCACCACAAACCGCCAAAGTATCTTTAATATGCAACGTAACGACAATGTTGTACCATAAATAATACTGCAGTATTATTAGCAACTTTGTAATTTTTTCATATCTTCTATTTTTTTGTAGTTTACTTGTATAATGTAATAGTGAATATTTAGTCGGTAAAATAAAACAACAATTGCAAATTAGAATACTCATATTGATATGAAATTTGGTTAAACCGCGCACCAACCCAAACCTTGCTCAGCCATAATAATAATAGTAATAATAATGAGTAAAGATATAATAACAAAAATAATATATATAAATAATAATAATATATATAAATAATAATAATAATAATAACAATAATAATAAGTAAAATAAATTAGACCAATAATAATATATTAAACAAAATGGTTAAATAATGAATGGAGCTGAACTGAACTGAACTTATTGGAGCTGAACTGAACTGAACTTATTAGAGCTGAACTAAACTTATTGGAGCTGAACTGAACTGAACTGAACTGAACTTATTAGAGCTGAACTGAAAATAAGCTGAACAGAACAGGCCCTAAGAGGGAAGAAGAAAGAGAGAGGAACGAAAAAGAAATAACTGACTGCTTTGGTAGAGATTTTTTGACGTGAAAAAGGAAGTAGAGGAGCAGTTAGTAAAGGAAGATTTTTTGACAGATAACAAAGGGTTAGTTATTAGCTATTGTTTATTTATTGTTTTTTTAAATTAGAACGTGGGGTGGGGACTGGGGGTTTTGTAAAGAAGGTGGGGTGGGAGTTTAACGTGAGTTTTTATTTGGATTTTGTAAAGAATTAAATTATTAATTAAATAACAAAGGGTAAGGGTAAATTGGGCATTACATTAAGTTTGGTGTCCCACCCCTCTTTCCTTACAGTATAGAGATTATTCTTTTTAATTATTATTTATTAAAAATTATTTTTTTATTAACTTATTTTATTAATTATTTGTATTTGTATTTGATGACGTGGAGTGACGTGGTACCTTCTTTCGGAACGGCTTTATTATCTAGTATAGATATATATATTTGATATATATTAATCAGTAAAAACCTAAATGCATAGCAGTAATTAGTAATTCAAGTATTTAGATCACATGTTTTAAAATAATTCGTATAACTCACCCAGAACAAAACAACTTCTAAGGTCCAACATCGATCTCCAATGACAATAATTTTATTAGTAGATGACAAAAAACTTAGCATATTGTAACTACATTAGTAAAAGGGAAAAAGTAAGGATATGATGGTAAATATTAATATAAAGATCACATTATAATCTTTTTCAATATGAAAATTGAACAAGTAATACTTCCTCCATTTTTTAATATGTACATTTTTGTTTTGTGGTGTTTTTTTAATTGGTACACTTCTACCTTTTGCCATAAATGAAAGGTTGGTCCACCTAATTATTACACTTTTCTCCTACTTTTTCTTTCATTCTCTCTACTTTTTCACTTTTTTCTTACTTTTACCATTTTTCTCTCTTATTTTTCACTTTTTTCTTTATCCGTGCATAAAAGTAAATATACATATTAAAAAAAATTAAGATAGTAAGAAACAAAGGAAAATGAGCCAAATGCAAAGAAACGATAAGATTAAATTTAAACGAATAAATAAAATATTTCCTATCTTAATTCCAATATGACTGATTACAGTGAATTATTTCTCTCCACTACACAAAAAACACAGCTCACCCAAAGATTCCACGCCGATAAACTCGTCAAAAACTACCTCAACTCAATGGGACCATCTAATAACAAAACCTTTTTCTATTTTCCAATAACCACACTCCCTTATCATTCAATAACCACACTCTCTTATCAAAATACTATTACAACCCCTTATCTAATCTTTCTGTCTCCTGTTTCACTCCTATATAAAAACCACAAATTCCTGCAAACACATTTTTTTTCTCTTTCTCTTTCTCTTTCCCTTCCCTAATGTTGTACTCTACTTCTCCCACTCTTCTTCCCTATCCTTCCCCCCCTTTAATTATTTTTAATTTCTCTCTCTAAAAGTCTAAACCCCCCCTCTTTCTAGAGAGAGAAAGTACCCAAAAATACACAGTAGAGAGAGAAAGTAAAAACAACAAGAACTCACCATTTCTTCACGGATCTCTTCTTCTCTCTGTGTGTGTGGGTGAGATTAACTTCTTTCCAAGAATCTTATTTTCATTTTGAGAAAAAAAAAAGTATAATTGTTACTTTTTTTTGTTCTTTTTTGTACTTTTTTAAAAAAAACCTAATTTGGGAGTTTTGCATCTTTGATTTTGATAGGGTTTATGTTTTAAAGCAGCCACCTTTTAAATTTTTTTGGTGTGATCTTAAGAACCCTAATTTTCTTTCTCTCTCCTCTTTTCTGGGCTGTCGGCGATTTTTTTGAAAATGTCTTAAAAAAATGCAAATCTACTCTCTCTGCACTGTGCTTTCTTTGGTTGGTTTTTTTTTTGTCTGAAATTTTTTTTAGTTTTTTTTTTTTTTTGGTTTGTCTGATTTGGGCGTTTTTGTAAGAGGTTTTGCAGATCTGGAGGCATTGAAGGTGATATTAGAGTTTGTGGGTGGAGATAGAAAAGAGGAGTTAAGATGTCATCTCTCAGTAGAGAGCTTGTTTTTCTGATTTTGCAGTTTTTAGATGAAGAGAAGTTCAAGGAAACTGTTCACAAGTAGGTTTTTTTTTATGCATTTACATTTTTACAGCAGTTATTTTTATGAATTTAGGTGCTTAATTGCTAATATGATGGTTAAATTGAAATGGGTATTGATTATTTTTTGTTTGTGTAAAAAGGCTTGAACAGGAATCTGGGTTTTTCTTTAATATGAATTATTTTGAGGATGAGGTAAACAATGGTAATTGGGATGAGGTTGAAAGGTATCTTTCGGGTTTTACTAAAGTTGATGATAATCGTTACTCGATGAAGATATTTTTTGAAATCAGAAAGCAGAAGTATTTAGAGGCTTTGGACAAGTAAGTTTTTAATGTGAAATGTGGGGTTTGGTTTTATGTAAATTGTGAATTTGTTGGTGTTGAGAGTGAAAATGTGGCTAATTGTTTGTAGGCATGACCGGTCGAAGGCTGTGGATATACTTGTGAAGGATTTGAAGGTTTTTGCTTCGTTTAATGAAGAGCTTTTTAAGGAAATTACTCAGCTTTTGACACTAGAGAATTTCAGGTAATGATGTATGGTGAATGACTGTGAATTATCTGCTGTGCGAAGGGAACTATGCATTGAATTGGTTGTGCATTGCTTACAGGGAGAATGAGCAGCTGTCTAAATACGGAGATACAAAATCGGCAAGGGCAATTATGTTGGTTGAGCTCAAGAAGCTTATTGAAGCAAATCCTTTGTTTCGCGACAAATTACAATTTCCGAACCTTAAGAATTCAAGATTGCGTACCTTGATCAACCAAAGGTACAATATTTAATCAGATGTTTTCTTATTGGTCAATGGTGAAGTTGCTCATTTGGAATAATTGGGATGAAGTTCAGGCTCTATAGTGTTAAGGTGTCATGGCTTTTGAAATATACTTCATAGTCCAAGTGTTGAAATTGATCATGTTGCATTGCTTGCATACAGAGGAGTGACCTTTTTTTAATTTTTTTATCTCATACCATCTTGAGATCACAATGTGGTAGCTACATCGCAAATTTAATTGCCGTGAAGAAATTGGTGAAGTAAAACATGTTTGCTTTCGAGAAATATATGTTTGGCGCTTTGAGAACTTTCAGTTGTTGTGAGAAGAATACGTTTGACACTGAGAAACATACCCGGTCTTTTTATGTATAGTTGATAACATCTGTGTGGTTAACGATAGAATGCTTCGCATGATTAGTGTTTTCTTTCTTGTAAGCATTAACCATAGAGCAAATGTCTAATTGACTGTCAATTGCAGCTTAAATTGGCAGCACCAACTTTGTAAAAACCCTAGGCCGAATCCAGATATCAAGACTCTGTTTGTAGATCACTCTTGTGGACAGCCAAATGGTGCTCGTGCTCCATCGCCTGCAAACAATCCACTCTTAGGATCATTGCCCAAAGCAGGAGGCTTTCCACCTCTGGGTGCACATGGGGTGGGTCAAGTGGTTTAGGTTTGGCCTTTTCAATTTCCTTGAGTGATATATGGGCATGAATCATGATAATAGTTCTGTATGTACCTTCAGCCTTTTCAGCCAACACCAGCACCAGTTCCAGCCCCTCTTGCTGGATGGATGTCCACTCCTGCTACCGTGAGCCATCCTGCAGTATCTGGTGGACCTATTGGGCTTGGTGCTCCGTCAATTCCTGGTATGGTACCTTTATGTTTAGTTGTACTCGATGAATTATCAAACCTATACCCTTTTCCTGCTCTGCTGCAGTTTGATAATTGTTGATCCTTATGCATAATATGGTTTTTTAATGTATTTTTCGTAGCTGCGCTAAAGCATCCAAGGACCCCACCCACAAATTCATCAATGGATTATCCATCTGGAGACTCTGATCATGTTGCCAAGAGAACAAGGCCGATAGGAATTACTGACGAGGTCTTGTAAATATACTTGTTATGCATTCAGTGTTTCTGCTGTATCATCTCAGTTTAGATAAAAAGATGTTCTATTTGCTTAATTGTGTTTTATTTTACGCAGGTTAATCTTCCTGTCAATGTATTGCCAGTGTCATTTCCAGGCCATAGTCATAGTCAGGCGTTCAACGTACCTGATGATTTGCCCAAGACTGTTACCAGGACTTTGAATCAGGGATCGTCTCCTATGAGCATGGATTTTCATCCTGTTCAGTTGACACTACTACTGGGTCAGTCTCCCTCTTATACTTTGACATTATCAATTTTTGTGATAGTTTGTGTTTTTCTTTTCTACTTTTGATCTTCTGTTTTACCAATTGATCTCCACTTGCAATTGAAATTGTCTTTTCAGTTGGTACAAATGTGGGAGACATAGCCTTATGGGAAGTTGGTTCCCGTGAAAGGCTGGTCTCGAGAAACTTCAAGGTCTGGGATCTTAGTACATGTTCAATGCCTCTGCAGGTATGCTATTACTGATCTGCATTCCAAGCAGTTTTTTTTTTAATTGTTAGTAATTGGTGCTTTTAAAGCTAATACAATTGATATATACTTCTTTTTTTTTTGTCCGGCTCTTTATTTTTCTTTGTATGCTTCATAGGCAGCTTTGGTCAAAGATCCTGCTGTGTCCGTTAATCGTGTAATTTGGAGCCCTGATGGATCCTTGTTTGGTGAGCTTTAGAGACATTGTAGTTTCTTGTCATGAATATGATGATGCTGAATTTGATATCCTTTTTTTGACACGTTTATCTGTGTATCTGTAACTTTGGTTATTTTGTGTGACAGGGGCTGCATACTCCAGGCACATTGTACAAATATATTCATACCATGGTGGTGAAGAAGTACGACAACATTTGGAGGTAGTTAAAATATCCAGGAATAGCATCCCGAGGGGTTGATAATTGTTGAACTTTCTCTTATTAACTTTGAATGTGCATCACTGAACTTCTTTTTCTTCTTTCTTTGCAGATTGATGCGCATGTTGGAGGAGTGAATGATATTGCCTTTTCTACGCCAAACAAGCAACTCTGTGTTATTACTTGTGGGGATGATAAGACGATTAAAGTGCGTTTTTAATGCTACATTTCATGATTGTTCTCTTAAAGCCAAAATTTTGAATTGTGTATCATATGTATATTCTTTTTTACCTCCTTACATATATGTTTTGTAATTCTGAAAATTTAGGTGTGGGATGCTGCTACTGGTACAAAGCAGTATACCTTTGAAGGCCATGAGGCTCCTGTATACTCTGTGTGCCCCCATTACAAAGAAAATATACAGGTTGCAATACGTTTATAATTTTTGGAGCTAAATGTTTGAACTTTGTTGTTTGTGTTTTACGTGATATCAAGTTGTTGATTTTTGGCATGCTTGTGGACCAGTTTATATTTTCTACTGCTGTTGATGGGAAAATAAAAGCTTGGTTATATGACAATTTGGGCTCTCGAGTAGATTATGATGCTCCAGGTCGCTGGTGCACAACTATGGCTTATAGTCAAGATGGGACCAGGTAGGTTTACCAGATCTTTTGGGTTTTTTGACTGTATATTACTTGTCACGTTTAATATATCTTGTGGATGTCGGTCACTACAGGCTTTTCTCATGTGGCACCAGTAAAGATGGCGAGTCACATATAGTTGAATGGAATGAAAGCGAAGGTGCTGTGAAGCGAACCTATCAAGGATTTCGGAAAAGATCTCTAGGCGTTGTTCAGTTTGACACGACTAAGAATCGGTATTTGGCTGCTGGTGATGATTTCTCCATTAAGTTCTGGGATATGGACAATGTGCCCCTGTTGACTTCCATGGATGCAGATGGAGGGCTCCCAGTAAGTTGTTTTTTTTGTAGTTCTTCAATTCTTTTTATGTCCCTTGTTGACTTACATTGAATTCTAATTATCCGAAGGCAAGTCCACGTATCCGTTTTAACAAAGATGGTACGCTCTTGGCGGTCTCTGCTAGTGAAAATGGAATTAAAATTATGGCTAATTCTGATGGTCTCCGGCTATTACGGACATATGAAAATCTTTCTTATGATTCTTCCCGAGCATCTGAATCTTTGACGAAGGTAAGAGATTTATTTTCTGCTGCGTGTGATCACTATAGGAGAACCAGTCAGCTAATGTTTCACATTTCTTGCAGCCTTCAGTAAATCCCATTTCTGCTGCCGCCGCCGCCGCAGCAGCAGCAGCTGCTGCTACTAGTTCTGGGCTCCCTGACCGAAGCTCCCCCATGGTTTCCATGGCTGGAATGGTATGTAGTGTCTGCAGAAGTATCAGCATTCATTTTTGTTTCAGCATATCGGCTGCCATTTTCTAATTTCAAAATTCTATCTTGTTTTTGCAACTTAATTATGGGTAAAGATTTTTCCAAGGTAATTTTCACCATTGCCAAGGCATCTTCACTTATGTGGAGACTTTTTTTCTTCGTATTTGGCTTGGAAGTATCAAAAGTTGCTTTGGCAAAATCTTCATCCTTAGTTATTTACTCAAGAAATTTCCTGAAATTTGCTTTTTCAGAACGGAGATGCTAGAAGTATGGGAGATGTAAAATCTCGAATTCTTGAAGAAAGCAACGACAAATCAAAGATTTGGAAGCTTTGTGAAATCAGCGAACCATCTCAGTGTCGGTCATTGCGTCTCCCCGAACACATGAGAGCAGCGAAGGTATACTTATAATTTTTTTTGGAAATAGACATAAGCTGATGTTCTCCTTCTTCTTTGGCGTGCTGTTAATGGTTGACTTATAGAGCCTTTCTGCTATCTGTTTGTTATATGTCTTTATTATCTTTTACGTGGGTGATGCCATCGCTCTCTCAATTTAACCTGTAGAACAGCAGATTATGGGATGCCCCTCTAGTAGGCTTTGGTTGATGTGCTAGAGCCATCAGTTACTAAATGATTATGCTTTAGGCTCCGTTTGTTTTAACGGAAAACAATTTTCATGGAAAATCACTTTTCAAGGAAAACAATATTCAAGGGAAAACAAGATTTTGGAGAAAGTTTTCCTTTGTTTGTTTGGTTACAGGAAAACTTAGGGAGAGAAGGTAAATGGAGTAAAAGAGAAGGAAAGATGGGAGGAGAGAATATAGAGAAGTAAGGAGTGAAAGAGGAAAATGTGGCATACCTTCTTTATAAAAGTAAATTGGTTTTCCTCCTCTAAGAGCATTTTTCCACTTTTAAGAAAATTATTTTCCCCTCCTTACCAAAACAAACAAAGGAAAATGGAAGGAGGAGGAAATCCATTTTCCACGAAAATGGTTTTCCACCAAAACAAACGGAGCCTTAGATTCATCACCATTTCCTATTTAATACCATCAAGCTTTCGGACTATGATTTTGAGCTGCATTTAATTAGTAGCCAGTTAGGGTACTTAGGGGGGCACAAGAAGGTAAGATTTTTTAGTTTTGTTACTTGAAGCCTTGAAGCTGTATGGACCATATCTGAACGAAATCACGCAATTTGACAAAGTTGAACAGGAACTTTATTGTGTTACTTAGATGTGAAGTAGTACTTGGCCTAACTCTAGAGGTGAACCTGCATAGAAGCATTGAACTACTTATGCTTCTTCTGCAGGCTGTGTCATCCTTCCGGTCCTCTGGTGTTGAGTAGCCGCAAACTGAAGCAATTCAGTATTTGATCCTTATGTAATAGGAAGGTTTCTGGGTCTCCCCTTGGCACTTAAAGATCATTAATGTCGCAGGGAGATGCTTGAATATTTTGTATATATTGAGATCCGCGTTTTTGTCTGCTTTAATGGTTCCGCACGTGTCTAAATGACTGTATGAATGAGGTGTGAATGTTATATATTATGCATACTTAGTGTTTAGTGTTTTCCGTTCATTTTGGAAAGACAACAATTATTGGAAAATCCTTGTTGCTTATGTTCCTCGCTTCATACGGTGCATGTGATAGTAAACATATGTATTTGGCCTTGTAAAATTGTTCACTAACTTTGAGCTGAAAAAACTGAGTTGCTTTTTTTGGCATGGTGATGTAGATATCGAGACTGATCTACACAAACTCAGGTAATGCTATCTTGGCATTAGCATCAAATGCAATTCACTTGCTATGGAAATGGCAGCGCAATGAACGTAACTCAAGTGGGAAGGTAGATCCTGATTCCTGGTACCCATGTTATCGTTTACATGGAAAGTTCCTGTATCTGAACCTAATATGTCTGTGTAGGCATCAGCTAATGTTCCACCTCAGCTCTGGCAACCCTCTAGTGGCATTTTGATGACGAATGACGTTTCTGATGCAAGTCCTGAAGAGGCTGTTCCGTGCTTTGCTCTGTCCAAGAATGATTCTTATGTAATGTCTGCATCAGGAGGGAAGATTTCCCTTTTCAATATGATGACATTTAAGGTAGCAAATGCCACCTTAATCTACCTTCCTGCTTGTTGAATTCTGTTTGTGTTTATTCTCTAGATGTCACTCAAATTTTCATTTGAATGCAGACAATGACAGTCTTTATGCCGCCGCCACCAGCAGCAACATTTCTTGCTTTCCATCCACAAGATAACAATATAATTGCTATTGGCATGGATGACTCAACTATCCAGATATATAATGTTCGAGTAGACGAGGTATCTTACAGTTTTATGGTTAAAAGTTGGTAATAACTTGATTTAGAATTGATTGGTTGATAAGCTTCTCACTTGATGAAGGTCAAAAGCAAGTTGAAAGGTCACTCAAAAAGAATAACTGGTTTGGCCTTCTCACATCTACTAAATGTGCTTGTCTCGTCAGGTGCCGATGCTCAGGTATGTAAAACTAAAGTGTCTTGAGTACATGGACTGTTCTGGATTTAGTTTTTATGGGAGGATTGGGGTGATTGGGATCGTCAAACGGATATGTATTGCCCTGCTGATTTTATTTGATATTGATGTTTAGATTTGCGTGTGGAGCTCAGATAATTGGGAAAAACAAAGGTCTAAGTTTCTTCAGCTTCCTGCGGGAAGAGCACCAACAGCACAATCAGATACACGTGTTCAATTCCATCAAGACCAGATACATTTCCTTGTTGTACATGAGACTCAGTTGGCAATATTTGAAA